>OY751317.1:32409216-33111855 GCA_963564615.1 Rhorus exstirpatorius
GGAGACACGGAAATTCTATGCGTGGTATACAGAGGCGAGATCGTAAAGAAAAAGTTGGGATAGTCTGGCTGATATCCTTAAAAGGAAAGATAGTTGAGAGTTTTTGCTTCTCGAGATCGCATTTATACGGCTAACACAAAATATTGAGAATTTCGCGAGCAACATGCGTCTACCTTCAAACATCCGAACGCGTGTAAATTCGTCATGAAATTTACGTATAGCGAACAGGCATTGCAGCTCTACTGCTTATCTGATAAACTCGAATGCAAATTCATTCTTTTTTTTTTTCAATTATAAATGTAATTTTCTAACGATATGGCCCATTTCTTTTATCTCTTTGGAATTAAAAAGGAAAAAAAAACAGATCAAGCATTTCACGCATCGCTACAGCGTAGTAGTGCGCGAGGGGCACAGACTCGAAATGATGTATTTAACGATGTAGAAATGCTAAAAGTTCACATTGAAGAGCAACGAATCGTCGATAAGTAAATGACACTCGGTAACATTCATACATGAAGTAACAATGGTTTTATTCGATATTCAGAGGCATGTAAAAGATACGTAACGGTTGTTGCGTCAATTTGTCGGAATTGGATACACTTTTGTTGGTTCGATATCGAAATGCCTCTGGTTGCAGGCGCGTATGTTCGTTCGGGCGTTCGATCGAGTCGCGCGAGTGGTAGAGCGATATTCGCATTCTAGCGATGTTGAGGTTGTACGTCATCGAGTGTTCGCAGTGCAATGGGCGACCGATCGAGGAAGGATAAAGAGAGAGAGAACGACAGCAATATACATATAAATATAGTTATCCCAGTTGCTATGAAAAGGCCATAGCATACATACTGCGAATGTCTATGGTTTACCGAATATGTACGCTCAATCGGACTCAAAGAATAATGCACCGATGTTTGAATTGAATGCGAATGTGAAGGAAAAGAAGAGAAAATAATCGACTTGTTCCTTTCTCGACTCTTTTGTTCAATAATGTGCAAAAAAATAAGAAAAACAATATCCAAAAGTGTTAGCCTTACAGATTTTATCATGCTACGACGAAAAACTTTCGAATATTTGGTGACGTGTTTCATCTTCGAAAATCTTTTTTTTTTTTTTTTTTTGGTCATGCAGACCTACTTTGATCGATATCTTGATTGACAACGCTCTAGCAACAGCCAGCCGTTCGCGATGCGGCAATAAAATGCGGAATGAGGAAAAATAAAAAGTACACGAAAACCGTCCAAAAAAAAAACGTAGAATTTACGGCTTTTCCAAATTACGGTTCGCATTTCGTAAATCAACACCAATTTCGGCAGGGGCGGCAACGAGACAACGACCAATTTCAAAAGCGTTTTTTATTTATTTATTTCTTTCTTTTTTTTATCAATCGTATTGTGTCATATGATACAAGTGACCGCATAAATATGCAATTGGTGAGTTTCGTGGACCATGCACACTTGCATGAATCTCTTTGCATTCGAGCACTCTGCTATTTCGAATTAATCAATTGGATCTCTAGGGAAATTGACAATTGCCGCATTGCTCTATAACGAATGGAAATTCGAATTATGAAAACGCGATTCCGAGCACAGATATCATACAATAACCGTTTGGTCGTGTGCATGAATATCCGGCTAACACGTAAAAACGTCAAGTGCGACCAGCATTAATATCCATTGAAGAAGTCTGACTAAGTGACAGATGATAATCATTGCTCATCCATACAAATTTGTTGTTTGTTAGTCTTACACTGAGAAAAATGTATGGTTGTGTGAACCAAATATCTAGTTCCGTGGAGCTATTATCGAATCTTTAGGCAAAATAGTCGCCTGCCTCAGCTACCAGATCAGATCATGGGCCCCCAACGTAGTTCGCTTGCATAAACGATGCGACATCTGTGGTAGCTGAACTCGTTGTCGCACGTTTCCCCACGCACGTAAAATATGATTACTAGAACTATCTGGCTATCTAGATATATAGAGCTATCTAGACCTATCCATAGAGCTATCTAGAACTAGCGAACTATCTAGCTAGCTAGAACAGCTATAGCTCTCAACAGCTATACCGGAATATAGTTATACCTCAACAGTCCAAAACCTTTTCTCTGATACCTGAACAGTATTTTCTCACGTACTATATCGCGCTTTATTTCTACCGTAACAAACACACATTCAACTAGACGGTATTGCTATCATAGCAATGCGTAATGTTCATGCAACAGTTTTTCATAGTTATCATAACTAAAATGCATGCAACTATCATTCATTCGGTTGTACGAACCATTCACTTTTCTCAGTTCTCTCTTCATTATAGGCATAAAAACAACAAACACCAGATCCATTATTCCAAAGATCCGACTACAGTATTTATGTCTTCGGTTTATTCGATCATGAAATGTGTCGAAGACATTTTTACCTCTTCTTGGTCTGCCATTGGATGCGGCAAAGAGGTCGTAAATTGTTGAAAGTTCATGAAAAATGAGACATCTGTATACACTCCAGCTATTATCTTCGAAGATCTGAGGTACGCCTAACTTTGGATAATCTCATTTATATATGCGCTCAAAGGAGGAACTTTAAGGCTCAGCGTCACATTCGATGTCTCATCAATCAAACAGCTTGACGACCCAAAGGGGAGCTTACAAATTTCAAATTGGCCAACTTACTGGATCATCTCTCTCCGGATTTGACCTGTCGCAGTCACCGTTCCAGTTTATAATCAACCTTTGTTGTCCCAAATTTTGTGCCAAGTTGGCGAAAACCTCGATGTCACAGTGGATCAGATTCGGTGATGGCGGAAATATATGTACAAAATAAGCTGCTTTCTTTCTCTTTGTGCGCGCGTGTGTGTGTGTGTGTGTGTGTTTATGCCACTGCTCCATATTCGTCTGCCCAATTCTCATTCCCTCGCTCGACCCAGACAGAGCTTTACAAATTTATAAGAACATGATGGCGCTTCTATCTCGGCAATGCTGGGTCGGCCGTGCACGGATATTACGCGATTAAATGCAAAGATCTGACGTTTCAGCGAGGGATCTCCGTGCCTCGGATTTTCCGAAAATTCGAGCCAGACTTCGGTGCTACTTTGATAATTAATACCACGTTTCACGTATGTATATCAAGCTACAGTTCCATAGTGCTCCCGTCATATCTCTTATTGACTGCTCACTCATGCGCTCTACTCATGCTAATAATAATCCGCTAATGCACCGACCATTAAGGTTGTGTATATACGATCAGTAAGCTTGCCTTTTGAAATGCACTCACTGATTATATTCGTATCACTCTTTAATACCCTCA
The DNA here is from genome assembly GCA_963564615.1 of Rhorus exstirpatorius. NCBI lineage: Eukaryota > Metazoa > Arthropoda > Insecta > Hymenoptera > Ichneumonidae > Rhorus > Rhorus exstirpatorius. The sequence continues at coordinate 32,412,510 of OY751317.1, forward strand.
ATGACACCAGAAACATTTTCGACGAAAAAGGAAAAAAATGTCCCAAACATGTCGTTTGCTCCCACTTTACAGTGGCAAGCACGGTAATTTTTCTAGGACTTTTCTCTCCGTGTATGTGATATTACGCGACGTTTCATCAAGGATTTCTATCTTCGATAATTATAAACTACGATGCCATTGAAAAGTATTTTTAGATTAGTATGTACCATAGTAATCACCCAATAACGGCGAAAAGAGTCCGTACAAAAACGGATGGTCAATCAAAACATGTCAGCTAACAGGGCTGGCGTCCAGGAGGAACGAGAAAAAAAATGATAACGCTGAATAAAAGAGCACATCTCTCTCTCCCTCTCTCTCGCTCTCTCTTTGTCTCGATGTTGCTTAAAGTTAACGGTAGTGCCCCCGATATGATTCAGCAAAAATATCATTCATAAGTAGGTCGACTCATAATAGCAAAGCTTTCGAACGACGAGAGTAACGTTTACAGGCCCCAGGATTAAAGAGATAGAGGGAGGGAGAGAGAGAGAGAGAGAGAGAGAGTTAGAACAAAGGGATTGTACACATAAGTGAAAAGGATGCGAGCAGAGTCCGTATCAAGAGGGTCGAGCCGGGGCGGTTTAAGAGTGGATGGCATCCAAGGGAGTTGGGAAGAGACGGGAGGGCATTGGTGGTAGATAATAACGGTTCTGCCCTGTTCCCACAACTAGAGCGTGCTCGCTGTAGAAAACAATGGATACCACACGAACACAGCCCCCGTTACTCAGCGCTAAAGCCGGAACGTGGATCCGTAGGAGCATGCTATTAAACTCTTAAATGGCTTCTCCTCTCACCCTTTCTACCCTGCCACTTCTCATCTACCTTGATTGTGCGGATGCTTCGCGGTAAGGGCCAGAGTGGCTTAACCCGCAACCGGACAGGCAGAGACGCAGTCATTCCTGGTCTTGTATCCGTGCCCGGTATTTTTCGTATGCTGTCCTAAGCCAACCAGTCTCTCCTTGTTTTACATCCGCAAGTCTCGAAAAAATTATCAAACCCGAATTTTTCACTCTTGTGAAATGAGTTTTCAACATTAGCGAAAAATCTTATATAATATAACCGATAGGACGCGACGATGGATAATGGAGTACGTATACATACAGCATACCATTGAATGAGTGAGTCTGATCATCCGGTCGTATGCGAATATCACAGTGACTGAATGTGTACATGCATGGAGTTCCGAAATTGGAAAGCGAATGGTATGCATATACGAAACAGAGAAAGAGAGAGAGAGAGAGAGAGAGAAAGAGAGAGAGAAAGAGAGAGAGAGAAAGAGAGAGAGAGAGAGAGAAAGAGAGAGAAATGTCAACTGAGAAGCGAACAGCACGGTGTCAACATACGTGCGTATATGAATTGCAAGGCTCACAAAGCGCAATCGAGTTCGATATTCCGAAACTCTCGAGTTTCCGAATTACGTAGAATGCATGTATAATCAATATATATACATATATATATATATATATATACATGTATGTGTCGTTGAGTATGTGCGTATGTAAATCGCACAACCTGCAATATACAACAGTATACGAAGAGAGAAATATTTCAGATTCGGCTGGAGATTTGGATTATTGGCCGTTGCGTCGATTATCCGGCTCGCAAGCCTGCAATTCACCGCGGTATCAACTCTCCTGCTGATATGATATGGCGTACGCTTCGGTATATACAGTGATATAATTCGTATATGTGTCGAGAGGGCAAACTGCTCGGGCGTGGAATTGGTAGTGCACGGATGCCCCTATACCGTAACCTCTCTATCATACCCAGCATAGCTCAACTCGATCGCGCAACGAAGTACGGAGTTGCGGCAGCTCATCTCACGCTGATGCACTGCCGTTAAGCTCGAACCGCATCCCACCACTACTGTAACGTCTGCCCGCGCGCGCCACAAAGGCCGCTACTACTGATACTATCGCTCGGATCTCGGGATATATCAGGGGCGTCTCATCAGCGATCGGGAATCTCATCATCCAGCTTCATAATTGCTACATCAAACAGAAAGTCCTAACGATATATCGAGTATGTGCTGTTATACGTCCTTCCAACCGAACAATCCCGATCGATTCCAAGGATACCTCCAGCATTCTCTCTCTCTCTCTCTCTCTCTCTCTTTCTCTCTCTCTCTCTCTCTCTCTCTCTCTCTCTCTCTTTCTCTCTCTCACTCACAGTCTTCAAAATTAAATTTGCTTGGTCCATACGCGTGTAGTAATCAATCAGTAAATTGCCGAATAAATTTTAATTATCTATTGGCAATTAACCGATATAATTGATGACTGATAGTAAAATAATTTACTTGAATGGTTAGCATATGGAACGTTGCCTTGTTAAATATAATTTCAAGGTTACATTTATATATTTTTCGTTGGGCGTAGGTAACTTTGAACCCTATATGAGTAAATAGATACTCGGCGGGTCTCTTAATCGGCTACATTACGTCCCTGATATCTTCACTGTACGAGTTTAATCAATATCGTATTCAACTTTATGGGTATACATATGTACGATATGCTCGCCCTCGATGTATACCGCTGTGAGGGGATACAAACGAGAAACGGGGCTCTGGGCGATCGTTATTGGGATACAAGATCTACTCCTGATTCTGTGTTGGCTTTTCCCTCCGACCGTCGTTCTTCCTTAAACGAGGGGAAGCTATATATATAAGATAGGCTCTGCAAGGAGCTACTCCCCAAACAAGAATTGCAACGTTGGTACACATTGCCAAGTCACTCACGTGTATGTATGTGGACCGTTACAGCCACCCAGCGATGAACGAAATCCAAGCACGAGATATATGGCTGTCGAACTTTTGTTACTGTTCAAGACGCCAGATCTAGTCTCGACTTTACGGACTTGAGCAAATTACATATTTCACATCACGAGGATGACGTAACCTGAGAAACTACTTCATATATGTACGGTAGTGTAGGGTATAGGGAGCCGAAATTTATGGCATGTTTCAGGGAGGCTCCCGATAATAAGTCAAAAGACCCAATTGCTGACTGTACGCCCCTTTTTACTCCTCGATTAATCGATCTATCGGAATCTTTTTTTTTACGTCCATTATTTTCTGACGAACCTTTCATTTTTAACGATTAGCTATGGATGAAAAATCTGCAAAGACTTGACCCAAAGCTGCCGGTAAATTCATCTTTATCAATTATTCTCCTCTGCGCTTTCTTCTAATTCGATCATGATCAATGATTGATTTTTGTTCCATTATCTCAAAACATGAAGAGAAACAGCTCATGGGGTCATGGGTCGAGCATATGTACTATTTTCTTTCTTTCTTTCATTTCACCAAGGGCAATGGTATATTCATCGATTTTTGTGCCAGGTGTGTTTAACTCTGTTGTTTTCCCGTATCCATGGTTGAGCAATCCTCGTCGACTCGATAGGAGTCTACAAAACCGGAAGTACGTCGTGCTACTTTGTGCCAGGTGAGAGGACACATGTGATACGCAACAGCGACAGGGTGAATAACACACGAGAAAAAGAAAATTACAAAATTGCCAGTCAGATAGCAGCGAAATTTCCTATAAACATTAGGGTAAAATGATAAATGCATGATGCGGTCCATAAAGTCAATACCGTTTCCATATTTCCGCCTAGATGGTTCACATTTCCGGCAAATGGACGTCGATCTCCTTCGTCTTTTGTTACAGCAGAATATGACAATTTTCGTTTTTTTTTTTTTTTTTCCAAACCGTATACATTCGAACGGAAGCACCTAAGGAAAACTTTCATCTTTGAGCCGGGAGAGAAGAAAATTTTTTTGAAATTTCAGAGACCCGGATAGAAAGAAGCTAGTACACGAGGCAGAGATTAGGGGAGTTGATGAGGATATTCATAAGTAATTTTTCCAGAACAGTCTCGTTGTGGCACAATTGGAAGGAAAAAAAAGCTCCTTATGCGAAGGAGCAACATAAACGACATAAATTGAAGATTATGAACACGTGAAATGAGCTTGAGAACTCTGTTCAACGATCTACCAAATTTCCATAATAATAAAACACATTGAAGCTGTGCGAATACGTGCGGATTTATCACACACATGTATAATACATTATATATATCATGTAATATACAAAACTGCGTAGCACAAAAGTTTTCATTTATATCAAACTTGATGAATTATCAATTGACAAAGTAATTCACAGCGACATCACAGCTCAACTGTACTGAATAAAACATTATTATATTATATGACTCTGCTCTTTCGTGTACATACAACGCTGTCCGGGCTGCAATTTACTCGAGTGCAGTTACATTTTATTTCTTTTACATTTCCCGTTATAACCCCGAGATCCTTCGACCCCTATAAAACTATCGTATCCGCACTCTCAATAATCCTAATGAGGTTTAAGGGGGGGGGGGGGGGGGGGGTAGGGTTTTGAAGGCAGAAAAAAACAGGTTTTTACAGATTTTTTTTGGGCGTACGGTGAAAGTAAATTTATTTCTGATTATTGTACATTAAAGAGTAGTAATTGAATTATATTCTGTGAAATATTGATTGAAAAATATTGAAAATTGACCGAATGGCAGCAATTCTTCGCAGGCACCTCAGAAAAAATACATTTTGCGGTGCACGTCATACCTCAGCACTGGATCATTTGAAATGAAATAACCAAAGTTTTTCCTTTAATTTTTATGTCCCTCTAGGTATCCCTGTCGAGTTTTTCCATTTTTTTTAAATTTTTGAACTTTTTACAAGACTTGAAAGTGAAAATACCGATTTTTGGCCTAAATTCATGACTATTGTTGTTAATAATAAAAATAATAAAATCAAAAACGAAAAAATCTCAACAGGGTTACTTCATAAATTATGTAAGGAAATACTGTAAAAAATTTGAGAACGATCGGTTGAATAGATTTTGAGATACAGAGTGCACCGACTCAAAAAACATCGATTTGAGAAAAACGCGTTTAAAGTTTTTCGTAGCGAAAAGACCCTGATAAAACTTAGTAAGCTATTTATTTTTTATTTTACTCACATAGAATCATTGACTTCCTATTAACAGACAACATTCTTGAGTTACTATACTTTCATAATATGCAATTTAAAAAAATCACTTTTTTTGAACCCTCAAAACCCTACCCCCCCCCCCCCCCCCTTAACTTCGTGTGTAAAAGCCACAGTCGATATAATAAAATTAGCGAGGGTGAATACACGAGGTCCCAAAATAAATTATTTCATGCTATAATAACGACTTGCATGTCCATGTCCAATTGTATACGCACTTATTTTTCTCTTTGCGATCGTTTTTTTTTTTTTTTTTCATTCTATCCTTCATTATTCGATTGTCAAAGTCGACATTCGTCATTATATGCAGCGACAGCACTCGTGAATGTCTCGACGAATGAGCAACACGTAAACTTTAGCAGAGAAGGTATTGAAACGCAGTGCAAGAGAAGGAGGTAGGGGGATATATTCGTTCGAGCGTGACAATGCACACATATGGCTAATTGCTTCCTCACTTTCACGCTTATGTATCGCACCAGGTGGTTGAAGAGACTTGTCCAGCCTGGCGTCTGTGGCGTCAAACAAGCATGTTTGGATAATATACATGTACCAAGCATATTCTTGGGCATCGCAACGAATTTCCTATCACCGGATATTTGACTACGCTATTTAATTCTAGCCATTTTTTCTTCAATCTTCTGCAGAATTGATATTGCTTTTGGAAAATGTTCAACGGTATACTCTGAGCTTAAATTCAAGTTAGCGGGATGCGGGGGGGTCGAGCTTCAGCCGCCATCTTGGAAAACACGTTTTATTAAATATCTCGTGAACCGTGCATCGTACGATAAAAATAGTTGATACCTTTTTTGTAGATAATTAAATTCTCTACAACTTTTATGCGAAACTTTTTCCTATACAGTGCATGGTTTTTTATTTATAGCGCGTCAAACTTTTCCAAACATGGCCATTTTGCTAAATATATAATTAGCGGTTGATGTAACAGTAAAAATGGTGATGTATGGAAAAGTTTGCTGCGCTATAAATCAATAACCATGCGCTATACAGGAAACAGTTTCCACTGAAAGTTGTAGAGAATTTAATTATCTGCAAAAAAAGTTTTTACTGTTTTTTTTTCGTACGATACACGGTCCACGAGATATTTTATGAAATGCGTTCTGCAAGATGGCGACTGAAGCTCGAACCCCGCGTTCCGCGAACTTGAATTTACAATCAGAGGATACGCCTGAACCTTTTCCAAAGGCAAAATCAATTCTGTTAGAAGATTGCATTATGGACCTACTTTTTTGGCTAGAATGACTGGACTAATTGGAGACGAGAAAACGCTAATAGGTAAAAAAAAGAATCGGTCAAATTGCCGAGAATCCCTACAATTTTAAGGAAACCAAGAAGAAGAATTACGTTTTATTCAAACGCAGCTTATCGAGTCAAGGAAAATTTCGTTAACTCGAATAACCATCGCTCAGCTCAATTAAAACATTGCATAATTAATTGGTTTTATCAATGCAACAGAAGATTTCGAGGATATTAAAAAAAAAAAAGAAAAACTGAAAAGCTAAGGTATCCTCAAAAGGCACAGTTCACGTTTGTATGTGCTCGTCTGTTTGTGACGGGGACTGAGTGTCGCAGGACTTAGGAGAGGAACGCAAACGTTTCGAATTCTCCAAAACTTCCTTAACTGAAATTGCTCTTCCACCGAATATATATAGAGAAAGAGAGAGAAAGAGGGAAAGAGAAATAGTCTTTATTCGGTCTACCGCAGGAGTCCAGCCAGAAAGCAATCTGTCTTCACGGACGATATATATAGTGCCCTTGCGACGAAAGCTTGCAGACCAGACCTTTCTGTCTTTATCTTGCGTCCGCACATTGGCGAAACTCTCGGTTGTACAAAAGAAGAGAGAAGACTGTAAGTATAACCCCCTTCAATCGGACGACGAGGACGAGACTCCTAAAAGGACGGAATACCTAATACAGCATACGATGTATATATATGTATATATTGATCAGCTGCAAAGACAATGACATGACTCACACCGTCTCAAAACTCAAAGCTATCCATGTTATTACGCCCTTCTCTTCGCTATCAGACCATACCGCGGTATGTGACTATAGATGGTTACGGAGAATATCAGAATCTTCTTTTGGTCCGCGAAAATTTCTTCTCTTTAATCATTGCGCTCATTCATTCTCCATTCTACCGATTTCGTTGTTTAACGACCGAATGAAAATCCAATCGTAACCGATAAGGAAATAACGTTTCCCGACGAATTCGGATAATACGACGATATTTTCGATCGAACTGCATCGACGCTTTGCGGTGAAATATCCGTAAAATCGATAATAGTTATTGTTAAACTTTTGGAATATTTGGGATTGGATGGGTAAATGGCGAATAATATAGCCGAGAGTTCGACGTTTATGGGATTAATCGCAAGAACATATATATATATATATATATGTCGCATATCGTCAAACAGAGCGACTCGTGCCTTTTTTTTTTGCGTCCTCATCGTGAGAGCTTTGTTTTTATGAATTTAAAAAAAAAATCGAAATTTTAACGTCATAGCGCTCAAAATATCCCAAATTGTGAGAAAATAAAGTTTCGAAGAAATTTCCGGATTTCTGTGTGTATGCGAATACGCGAATGTGTACGCTGGGAAATGTTCGAGAGCTCTAAATATAATTCGATAATTAGATCGAGCTAACAAGCCCAAGACTTTACAAACGGCTAGAGCAATTTACAAGAGCTTTCTCAATTTCGAATTTCATTGGAATTGTCAGGTGCAACAAGATTTGATGGTGATTAAAAAAAAAAAAAACATTTCGAAACATTTCCGTTGAGGCACCTTTTGACTCGAGCTAACTTTTAGATATCGAGATGAAACTTTTTTACACGAATATGGGATATATATATATCACTGAAGGAAACGTCGTTTGGCACTGAATGTGACGTAAATTTCGTTCGTATTTTTTTGGAAAATTTCGTGCGCAGATTTTAGCTTGAATCTTTTTTTTTTACTCAATTACGTCAGCTTCAGACACGTGGAATATCTAGAATGTCAACGAAATACGATTTATTGCGAATTTAATTCGATATTTGATACACGTCTCGTATTTTTAATCTATTTATACGAAGAGAAAAAAGAGAGAGAGATCTTATTATACATGTAAATTTATATACGTGCTTATTTAACAGATGGGAGAGTCACCAGAGCAATATGTTTTATCAAAACTGTCAACGTTTATTCAATTAGAGCCCCATCATTGTGGAATTTACAATAAAATTCTGTTGGAACGGTAAATTAAGGGAAATGTTCGTTTTCCCTACTGATAGAGAGACATAGATAGATAGATAGATAGATAGATAGATAGATATATTTAGAGAGAGAGAGATATATTTAGATATATATATTATAGATAGATATATTTAGAGAGAGAGAGAGAGAGAGAGAGAAGAGAAGAGAGGATGATCGAAATGTTTGGACAAAAATGAGTAAAAAATCATTGTGAAGTTTTCGTGATTATCTAAATGTGCACGACTCTCAGCAAAATAAAATTTTCACCCCCACTTCTGGCTCATAAGAAACTCAATTTTCATTAATACATTCACGTGAAAATGAATAAATTTCCATCGAAACATACTCAAACTATATGTAAAATAAAATAAATACATCATCATTAACAAATTTTCAGTTGAGTCAGATAATGTTTTGTAAATTATAGAACCTGATATCATTTGTTTCTACGGAAATTTCTCCACTATACAATGAATTACTTGTTTCGCGATACACAAAAAAAAAAGAACATTTTTCAACATTAAGTGAACTATTTTCTCATATACCATTCCGAATATTTATTTTTACGAAAACTCGTCTACACGAAACACGAAGCGTCGGTGCAAAGCCTGGTTAGTATAATATTTATACACCATGTGAGCAGCAGCAGCATGCAGCAGCAGTGGCACTTTATCCGCGAACAATCAAGAGGGAAAAAGGATTTCCGGTCTCGCCGCGCGATGAGGGCATATGACTCAATGACGGTATAATGATCATGTCGGTGATCGAGCACGTGACCGTCAAACGAAGCGGGACTCGATAACGTCCGGTTATTTGTTGTAATCGCGTTTATTTTTATAATGGATATAGCGGCTTTGTGCAAACTCGCTCAACGCAACGGCGATTCACAAGTGAATAGTGAAAAGAGAAAATACGGGAAAAATGTAACGAGGATTTAGTGAAAGGGACAAAGATTCAAGCCCTCGATGCAATCATATATACGTATAAACGATCCTATGATATTTCGAACAGACTGAACGTAAAAGCGAAAATTTATACTAATTACATATATCCATCCGATATGCACGCAACAATATACGACGAATTTCCTGGATGGTATATATATATATATATATATATATATATGGGTGCCCCAATTTTATTCTCACGCTTCGATGGTTTAATTCTGCACCAAACAAAGCGTCAGAACGATTCTACACTGCGTACAACTATATTTATTTATTCCCGATTTTACTGCGGTGGTCAATATAAATTTCAAAATTCAATAAAGTCGTACGATATCTGCATTATTGATGCAATTTGTATATTCACATAAATATGACATTTTAATAATTCCAATGTCGTGCAACTTTATGCGAGTGTATATATAGAAATGTACGTGCCCCCAAGAATTATTTGCATACATAATGTTGCTCAATCGTAAATGATATCTGAATTTTCCATAATACATATTCATGTGTATAAAAGGCAACGAGTAAACACAAAAGAGCGCAAACTAAATAAATCGACGGGTTAAATTTGTCTGATAGTGTCGTCCGTGTAATACTACACGCAGGTGTTCAAATTTTTGAAATATTATACAGTGAATAACTCTCTCTAACTGAACGCTCTCTAAGAGGCCATTTCCCCTAAATTCTGTCTGGCAGAAAAGCCCAGATGGGGAAGCGTTTATCCACACTTTTCTCTATTCATCAAGGCGTCCATGCTCTCACTTCAAAAATGACCGTGCGGTAGCTCATATGGTGGGGGACGCTCTCTAGTAGGTGACTCTCTCTAGTACCACGGAAGTTCAGTCCCGAGGGCGTTGAATTAGAGAGAGTTCACTGTACCGCTCATTTTTCGATGGGAAATTCGCGTTTTCTTCAAAAATATGTATATAGGGAAATAAAAACTGGACTATGCACAATCAATCGGTTGGGAAATCAATCGATTGGCGATGAAAATTTGCCCGAAACGTGTCTTTTCCAAAATTGATCATGATACCAAAATTGATCATTTAGCTAGTTAAGCGAAAGGCAGGTTATATGACTGCGGTATGAGCAAATCAACTTAACCTATCCAGGGCGAATCGCTTATACTTTTCGCGGTAGATGCTATATCAAGCTTACGTTAATGCATCCTGCCGTCCACGAAACGACCATTTTCTCGTAGTTATAAGATACGGGTGAAGCATGTAACGACCCGGATCTGAGCCAAGTGCCCCCTAAATTTTGTCGATATTCTGGTACATACAATTCAAAAATAAATCCAAACTTCGTTTCTATGTCAGCTCTTATTTCCTCGTGGCGATTTCCCTGCTATACGTAAACTACAAAGTATACCAGATGAATACGACTCGGTCCATATGAGAAACAAAAGTGGTCAGCTTTAATCGCCTTGTTCAAATTTTCCCCAACCCCGTGTGAAACGAGCGACGCTGGTAACATCGTTCTTGCGATTTGGGCATACGCTAACCGAGAATGTTTTGTTTCAGTTCTCGAAAAAAAAAAGCCACAAGCACGAACCATTCGAGGAAAGAAGAAAGTACAATATCAAGGAAAGGAAGAAAGAGAGAATTCGAAAGCTGCAGACTCTTTTGATGCTGCCTTTTGCCACATTGTGCTCTATTTCAGAGATAAATCTTCGGCCAAAGCTTCGAAGCTTTGGCCGAAGCTTCAGACACTTCGCGATACAGCGATTCTGGACCGGTATGGGCGGTAACGAAATTTCTCGAGGATATACAAAGAGTTCAACGCGACATGCACAGCTTCAATATGAATTCGTGAAATTCTCCGCAGTTATTCCGTATCGTATAGCTCAAATGGATGAAACAAACGGGACAACTTGCAGAGGGGAATGAAATCGTCGTCCCAACTCACCTTTTGACTACTCCCCCTCCTCCCGCCAACACAAAATTTTAATTTTTTTTTTCCAATTTAAAATTCTTATCTCCATTCTGGTTCATGAAAAAAGAAACAATTTCTCGCCCCCCCCCCCCCCCCCCCAGCAGGCATTTTGGTACTTGCGATCGTTGTGACTATCACGAAATATTCCATTAGTCCGATTGTCGGACAAGAGAAACAAGAATCGCTCGCAGTTTATTCGTATTTTTTAGAATTAAAAAAAAATTAAACAGAATTACGACAGTGTGAAAAGACAAGGTGGAAAATTTCGAGAGGGTATATAAGAGAATTTCGTGGGTAAAGCAAATAAGTGAATTTCATTTATGTAGGTTCAAAATCGTAACATTTTTATCGCTCTTCTGAGATCAGAGTATGAGGGCACTATATAGAGGGATATGTGTAGCCTGACTAAATTCCTGATCGCCGATGCTTTGAGGAAGAAACCGTATCACATCGCTTGTCAGTGAAGAAAACGAGTGTTGGTCCAGTCGAGTAAACTCTGCTGGACCACTATGTAAGAAGCCAAAAGCGCAAAAGAGAGAGAGAGAGAGAGAGAGAGAGAGAAAATTTAATGGAATGAAACCCCCAGGATAGTTCTCCTCAGGCCATGATTTATCTGGGAGCTACACACACACACGCGCGCGCGCGCACACAAATATACATAAGTATATACATGTATATATCGTTTCGCTCAGCCACGGGAGCACTTTACCACGAACGAATCAAGAATTCGCCGGGTTTCAGCCACAACGTGATTCCATCTCCGTTTTCTTACTCCACGATTTTTGTTCACTCGATGTATATATATATATATATATATTTATTCGAGATAAAAATCGGTAATGTACGCCGCTGAATCGAACACGAGAGAGGTTTAGTGAAATATCGATGGATAAAAGCAAAGAATAATGGATATAATGGTGGAAGATCTATACGAGAAGCAAGTTGTGAACTCACAGAAGACCGGAGGAGCTATTTTAAAAGCAAACAATGAAAATAAAAATCGGCAAAGCTCCAGCGGGCTTTTCGGCAAACATTTCCCGCGCATGGTTCTCAAATATTAGACTTCTGAATAAGTCTACGTTCATCAGTTTTTCCACCTTGTTATTTCATGATTTTGGCACTATATTGCACCCGCACGATAAGGCGTTAGAACCTAAAAGCCCGAAGAAAAAACTTAATAATTCGTTCGGAGTTTCGGAACGATATTTCCAACGAATACGCGATGTATATTTAAAATATATATATTTTCACATGTGTAAATTATTCGATCAATCATATATGAAGGAACCCATCATAAAAATATACCATTTTCGTTTATAACCTCATAAGGTAAATCTAACAGTGGCCGCACACGTACCAGTCGTCGCACACCACCACAATTACATTTATTAAGCATTTCATGATTAATATTTAAATTCTAATAATTTCACGATAATCGACAATACTTCACTATAATATCGTGTAAGAAAAAAAAATCGACTATAGCCGTCTTACGCGGAATATAAATTATTTTCATCTGCTCATTCCGGTCCGAGTGTGTTATGAAGGCCGTATCAACGGATTTCTTATCGAATATGCTAAGGAATAATGAACGATTTTTAACACTCATCGTTTGGATTGTACGTGTATACGAGATAAATTATGGCTCATTTTGTTCAGGAAAAAGTAGGGTTTTCCATTCGGCAGTTAAACTTCCCGTAAAACTCAATTGAACCATGCAATCTTCGTGTTCTATTATTGGGACAAGCAAATCATTAGCTGTACCCTTGTCAAAACACCGTTCGGAGACTGGTACAGACTCACGTATAGTTCGATAGGGGCCCAGTAGCCACCCGGTATGACATTCAGCTGTTTCGCGATCGGTGCTGTCGTTACTTACATGGCATGCCGGGCCGGTGACACGGTGTCAAAATTTAATCCCTGACTTTCCTGACCGAATTGAAATTTTTTATTTTGAATTAATCGGTATTATGCATTTTTATCGCGATGCACTACTGAATTCCAAAAGCTAATTCTATCGAGATTTGAGAATCGATGCTCATTAACGCGGGCTTTTAGTGCTCGAATATCGTATTGCCCGGACATCTGATGGGTCTTCTCGTGTCCGAACACTGGGACATAGCGAATAAGCGATGTGTGTAACCGACAGCGATAGGTACGCGGTCGTCGTGCGGCTCTGGCGATCACCGAAGTTAAGCAGCATTGGTCAAGGCCAATACTTGGAGCGGTGACCGCTTAGCCGCGCGCTGGCTGGCGCATCGAATCGCTGAGCGGGAGGCCATCTTGCCAGAGTCTGGACGCCCGCCTAGGTAGCACGAACTCTGGGAAGAGAGCCGACTGTATCGGCACAGGTTTTCCGCAGTTTCCCTGTGCCCTCGTGCAAATGCGATACAGAAGGGGATAGGAAAGAGTGGCTGCGGACAACACTCTGGGGGGGATCTCACGGAATAAAAGGAATAAAAAGGGGACAGCTTAAAGGGGAAGGACCCCGAAAGCAATGGAACAATATATATAAAAAAAAAAAATAAGCGATGTGCGGACACTGGTGCATTCCGGCTTTCCACCTTTCTCGCGGTATAAGTAATAAATTACGCAATATTTCAATGAACATTGCATGTGTTTTAGAAACTGGAAATCATAAACTTCAAGGTGTTCGAAGTCATTGATAGAACGCATGAAGGCTTTACGTCATAAATTTGTATGGCAATCTGAACGGTTACTTAGGTGTGCGGCCACTGGTACATTTACCTTAATCAGTTCTTATTTCACATCAAATGAATTATTTTCACCGGCTTATCATTTTATGAAACGCAAAACTATACTTACGAACTCATTAAATAAATTCTCTACTCGATTGGGAATTTTCCCTCGGATAAAAACTTTCTATGCATACGCGTTATGTATTGAAATAGGTAAAATAGCATCTTGGGAGCATACATCTCGTATTCGTTTTCGCGTGCTCTTCCTCGAGAAAATATTTTTCTCCGATTATTCAGGAAAACCCGAGAGATTTTCCCGACTCCCGAGGAAAAATTGACGCGAGACTCGAACTATATATATATATATACATATGATTTTGGTGAAATTCACTTTTCATCGGGACTTCACTCTCGAGTTTCCTACGAGGAACCAATTAAAAATATGAGCTTTCTCGATGCCTTATGATGCTCGTTTATATATATACACGAGAATCGGATACGAGAAGCTTTATCGGTATAATCAATTTGGGATCGATGTAATTCGATCAGCTTCGAGGGAAATCCTGTAAAATGGCCGCACATATATATCAGAAGATAAATCGTACATGATTTTATTTTGAGCTCGAGCTCAGCTCGCAAAATATCATCTTTCCTCTTTCTCGCATTTCAAGGAATGATATTAGATTCACGGTGAAAAAAAAAGGAAGCTTTTTCATTATTAATACTTTCCTGCTTTCGCGTTCCAATAAAATTACGTATGTACTGCTGACATGTCGTTTTTTTTTTTTATCGCTAATACGGAAGTAACGAGACACATGTCAGCTGTACATATATGATATGGAAAAAGGCATCGACCATGAGCGCGCACACACAAACACATATACACACATAAACTCGTCGTTCATGGTTCACTATGCGACGAATCGATACACACGCGAATGAATCGGCAATGGGATCGGGAGTTGGGCTGGAGAGGAGAAAAAGCTCGAAGAGATGAATGCGTAACATTCGTAAAGTGATACGTCAAGGGTGCATGTATCGAAATTGTTTCAGGACCCTCTCTGTCGAGATCGAGGTCGAGATGCATTTGCTCCCATAATTGTCAAGAAATCACTACTCATTTTTTCGAACGTTAAGAAAAAGAATTCGGTAAAAAAAACCCCTAAAAACGTATCCCCCCAGTAAGATCCAACGCACAGAAATAATTTTCTCTTTCACATATATATTCTACACGCGCTCATGTAATATAATGTGCGTGCTTATTGCTCGACTCCAAAATGTATCTGCGTAAATTCGGTACGATAAGTGTGCCGAAAAAAGTGGCAAAAGACAAGCAGAAAAGGGAACAAGCCGATTTACGATTTTCACGAGACGCATCGACTGTCGGTTGATTCTGCCATTTTATCATTTGGATCCTCGTAAAAGTGTTCAAATCCACATTTATTGCTCATAGTGTTATCGCGTCGCGAAAAAACAAAAAAAATAGCATTCCGAACGAGAAATATACATCGTTTGATTTATCTGAACCCCAATTTCTCTCTCTCTCTCTCTCTCTCTCTCTCTCTCTCTCTCTCTATCCCCCCTCGCTCTTTGCTTGTTTTTTTCTTTCTTTTCAATATTTTTGTTTCCCCCCCCCCCTTCTTTTTTATTCGCACCCCCGCCCCAAACGTCACGTCGGAACGCAAGGTATCGCTCGTACACGATTATTTGTAGCTTTCGTTAACGCAACGATGAGAAAAAAAAACGCGAGACAGAGCGCGGCTTTCGATTTTTTGCGTATTCCTCTGCTACTCGGGCTTTTTTTTTTAATTTTATTATTCTCTCTTTTTCGCGCGTATCTGTGCCAATATTTTTTTGCATATATCGATACAGACCATGCTTATGTATATAGTCAACGTTATTTTTTCCACCGAAGTTAAATCACAACAGAGAAACGAATGTCACTTTTTCGATATGCAGTCTTATACATACATATATGATATACACGATATTTTTGTGAACAAGCGAAAATCGCACAATCCTCTCTGGCAATCGCAGGAGACGCGCTATATACCTCCCATCAGTCGGATCAAATGCACTCACCGGCTTTTTTTTCTCGATTTTGTCTCGTTTTTTTTTTTTTTTTTTTTTTTTGTGAAATGTAATATTCAACAAAATTCCCAGTATATGGAAAATATGCACATCAACTGAACTTTGCACACGTTTGGATTGTGTGCAATTTCATTCATATAGGAAATTTTACCGATTCATGCTCGAATTTCGCACAGAGTATTATTTCTTCAATGGTACGAGATGGCAATTTTTTTTGTTATCACCGGAAAACCATTTGATTGGAAATAAAAATAATTTTTTAACGTTACGCGTTTTCGTGAAAAATGTATTATTTCGAGGGGTACGCGGTCGGCCTACATGCTCATATGGTCACACATATGTTGTGGTCGACATTGCTCTTTTTTTTTCGAAAATTTAGAACGCTTGATCGGAAAGTAAGGAAATTGTCATTTTTGCTTCAAGCGTAGACTGTTGAAAATTTCTGTTTTAATTTAATAGGAAAGTGTGTGAAGCAATTAACATATACTTTTTGTATATTAAAATTCAAAAATTTTAATGATTGAATATTAATATACGTAGTTTAAAAATTCAAAACCATTATCAAATATAATATTCAACAAATACATTGAATTTTACGTATAAAATTTTTATGTGAAAAATAATATACGCTATTATATGAAATATATCTCTTGCAAGATGGTTCCATACGCATATTTTGTCGTTGTTATAGGTCAATGAAGGTTTATACTGGAAAAAAAAATCCTGCACGGAATACTCGATAGGATTTTATTCTCCTCGACGGGGACTCGAACCTGCAACCTACCTACCTATCCTACCTTATCTTCCTAACACGCTATAACCACAATGCTATATTAACTGCTTATATGAACTTTCGTAATTCATATCATGTATTTGACACGCCAGAGAACACTTGATCAGTTTTATGTTGGGAGCTACTCAAGGGATAGCGGTGATCCCGTCTTTCACCCTTTATTTAGTATAACCATGTCGGTTTTGGAAGAAATTACAAAATTTAATTTCTATCCACATATATATTGAATTCAAGGCGAAATTATTCATTTTCCAATGGAATGTATATTAATTTCAATTCCATATACTCACTTTGTGAATTTCATACGCATTTGTATATTAAATTTAATGATATTTTTTACAGGCGTATTTTAATCTTGAAACCGATCTGTTGAATTTTCAAACTTGTTTGCAACTTGGTACATTATTATTGGAATTTTCAAACGGGCTTGAAATTTAGTACATTTTTATTTGAATTTCACGATAATTGCAAAATTTCAAATCAAAATGTTTTAAATTTTATAACACACGGTTGCAAACTTCATACATCGTGCTGTAGTTTTAAATTACGCTAATGAAATTTCAAACACAGTCACTTAAAACTCAACGAACTCACAATTTGTTTTGAATTTATAAGATAGTCTTACAAATTTATAATACAAAAATCTTAATATAGAGCGATAGTTATTAAAAATTCGGTACTTTTTTTTATCCTGAGAGCTGCATACAAAATTTCTAGTTTTTATATATTAATTTCAATTTCGTTAGATTACCAGAGTTTGTAAATTTCATCAATTTTTTATGTCTTAAATTTCAGGATATTTTTTACAGTGTAAGAACACTCGAAGTGATTTTTGACAATTTTCATAAACTTGTTCAAGCGCGATGTGGAGTCTGGCCAAAAGAAAACAAAAAATGCATGATTATCTCAACGTTTTTTTTTTAACGCCAGTGCGCATTATCGAGTCGCGTATAGCATGCCCCGAAAATACAGCTGATGTGATGCAGAGATTTTGGACAAACTTTTGAAGAATCCGCATTGTCATAAATGTTTGTATGTACACTCGAAAAAGTATGTAAATCCTCATGGTATCCGTTAGTGGTATACATTTTTGATGTAAGAATTTCATGAAGCATTAATTCAGTAGACTTGTTGATAAATCCCAAGGTATGTAACGAGCAGATTTAACGTACCAGAGACACTGTTAGGCGGGAAATATAATGTTCATTGCGGGAAAAACAAAGTCGAACTCGGTCGTACAATAGCACAATTTACACCGCGCGCTTGTAACGCATTCGCGCTGCAAAGTTTCTCATGCATTTCCGGCTAATTTACTAACTTTTCCAAAAGTCAAGAGGATATACAATATACAACCATATACATTATATGCATATTACATACACACATATGTATATAATGTATTGGGGGGAGAGATTCGTTGTCGGTTGTTCTCCGCTCTTCTACCCAGAGAACAATCTAATAAACTGTGCTCGAGAGTGATCTCTTCGTATGTGAACGCACGTGTGTATGTATATTTATGTGTGTGTGCGTGTATGTGCGTGTGCCATTCGCGAACGACAACGTCTGTCAAAGTTGCCGAAACTTTTCAGCGCCTGCCGGAAAACCATAGCGGAAAGAGAGGAAACGCGGTATATAACTATAGGAGCGTCAACATGACAATGGACCGTCGTTCGCACGCGATTCACTCACGCTATAGTTTCGCGGGATACATATAGAAAGAGAAAAAGAGATTGGAAATCGGACGAGAGCAAGATGAGAGAGAGAGAGAGAGAAAGAGTGAGAAAGGGTGTCGGAGTCGGAAAGCTCTCGTGGTTTCGACTTCGTATCCTGAAGAGACGTCGTTTCTCGTAAATCGGAGAATGAAAAGTGAGAAAGACGGCGAACGTGCTTGAGAACTCGTGCCTAGAGTCACGAGTGCTCTAAAGCTCTGTCTCTCTTTTTTCTTTCCTCTACCCCTCTCTCTCTCTCTCTCTCTCTCTCTCTCTCTCTCTCTCTCTCTCTCTCTCTCTCTCTCTCTCTTTCTCTTCCTTTCGATCTTTCTATATCGGCCGAACGGAAATGAAGTCGCGGATCTCGCGTGGCATGTCCGAACCAATGAATCCGGTTGATAGACCGATTCGACTACATACAGCATCACAAAATAGCAGAGGCAAAAGAGAGAGAGAGAGTGAAAGAGAAACCTAACCACGGAACGTTTTCCGCGGTGACGCGGACAGTTAATTCAACCCCTGGTCGCAGCCCCGAGTGCACTTCGATGTCGAGCAGATTATCAACTTGATACCACCGCAACTTCATCACTCTCTCTCTCTCTCTCTCTCTTCCTCTCTCTTTCTCTCTCTCTCTCTCTCTCTCTCTCTCTCTCTCTCTCTCTCTCTCTCTCTCTCTCTCTCTCTCTCTCTCTCTCTCTCTCTCTCTCTCTCTCTCTCTCTCTCTCTCTTCTCTGCATACATATATGTAAGATTGAAAAGTGGGATTGGGCTGGGTGCAATATTTTAATGAAAGTGAAACAGTATTGAAAATTAAACCAGTGGCTAAATCTAGACTTTATTGAAAATGCAGAAGGACGTCCGCTGCCTTCGCTGGTCGAAACCGATCTCCTCTTTCTCCAAGGACTCTCGCATTCGTCCACCCACACACACATGCATTGCACAGTTCACATTTTGTCACACTGCTTTCTCTAAAACTACGCATTACTCTAGTCGGACTCGAAGAGCTCCTCAAATTCCTCGCCTCTTCTCGCGTTTTACTGCTCTTCGACCCGAGCCTATCCTAAGTACTTAATTTATGACTTTCTCTCAACCTTTTCTCTTGCATCCGTCACTCACACGTTCGTACATAAAAACATTCACGCCAATTATCGCTCTAGCTTACGATTATTATTACTGCTGGAGGTCCGCGATCCTACATATATTTATTTAATACTATACCGCACGTGCCGGGTAATAGTGCATAGTTCGAGTATACGAATGACAGTAGAAGAATGGCATGCGAAGCGTATATATTGACAAGTCCCAAACGAGGCTTTGTTATAAACGCTTGTAGGATCGTGATGACAATATAATTCAGATGAAAATCTATAATATTGTAGGAGAAGATGCATTTTCTTTTAATACAAAAAAAAAATATTTTGAAAAATAGCGCTCCTCTTACAATTTTTTATTTACCGATCTAATTTTTTTTTTTTTTTTTAACGAAAATGTCGAACCATAAGTAGGATTTCCGATGGAATATTTTTTTTATTTCAAATTGGAAAAAAAGCATGTTTTTGCCTTTAATTCGATTTTCGGCAATTCAATTTTCTATTCAATATCTCATTTGGAAGAAATAATTAATTGCCTTTTATCTTCGTATATAGACGGAATCCGGAAAATTTCATTGAGGAAAAGAATTTTTTTCTGCATTGACTATAATTAAAGGCGAAAAAATTGATTAACAAAGAAAATTAGTTTTCGTTAAAATTACACGGTTGAAGTATCGACAAACCGATTCGCTGAGCTTTAAACTTTCGTCGCTTGAATTACGAAGCTATCTGCTGTTGGCTTATAGATAAGTTATTCAAATTTTTGTCTGAATTTCTTATAATATTTTTGGGGATGTAATATTGTAACGATAGGCATTTGTTTTTCATTATGGGACAGTAATTAATTAATGAAGTGACAAAATCTTTGTCTTTTATCGGCACTTTCCGACCATTCTAATGATAAATTCTCGCTCCGAGAAACCCAACGAGGATGAAATAAGTGAGAATAATAAATTCTTACGAGAGGATTAAAGTTTGAACGATTCGACAAGATTTTCACGTAAATTCCCGACACTCTGTCCTCGGCTAAAAGTTTAACGAGAACAAGTTTCTCATTCAGCTCGGCTGCGGCAAAACGATATTAAACCGGTGGCGTTATGAGTGACTTATGAGTCTCGCTTCGTTGATTCTTTTGATAATCCCTTGCAATTCGAGAAAGCTTTTCAAGCTTTTTATAACTACACTGTAAAAATAAAAGAGAGAAAGAGAGAGAGAGAGAGAGAGAAGCGAGATACATCTCGTTATCTATATTTCCACAAAAAAATCGTCGCAATCATTCATTTCTCTCATTCTCACGTTTTAACGTCGTATACGATCCTCGTTAAGCCGTTATATTCCCATGGTACAGTGAGACACGATCAATCATACTCGATCTACCTCAATCACTCGCGTCCGACGTTGAAAAACTGTTTGTTTCGGACGAACAATTGGATTATATGTACCTCAGAGCCGTCAATTTTCAACGCTCGATCATGTTTTCACCTGGTTCGAGATTTTTCATTCGGTTAATCCCAGATTGAGAGAGTCGATGCAACGAATAAAAGTGGTAACGAAATAGATTTCAAGAAATTGCACGAAATTTTTGCTGTGACGCAAAAAAAAAAAAAAAAAAAAAACAAGCAAGGAAAATTCTCTCGAGCCAATCAATCGTACACGCAATTGAATCAAAATAATTTAAGAGTTAAATTTTAAAAAATGTTTAAAAAATCGAAAAATGGTTACATACAATGCTCACATCGACAAATCCCTTTTGTTAATACGTTGAAATTTCATATTTTTCATTCATTCCATGATCCTTTAATTAATTTTTGCTTTTTTTTTTTTTGGAGTTCAACTTTTTCCATACATTCCTTTCTTAATTTCATGAATTTAATTTATAATTGACAAATTTTTATTAACTACCCACTTTTCTCTGATAATTGTTCATTCATTCGAGGGGGTTTTTTTTTTTTTCGGTCATTTCCCAAATCAAAATGAAATTACGCAAATTCGGAATAAAAAATATTACGAATGACTTTGCAAAAATGCGAAGAACCTGACTTGGAAAGCTCAACGAATATATTTTGGGCGTCATGCAAAACGATGCGATATGTTATATCATTGTAAAATCGTTCGTACGTCTATGTGCAACAAAAACGGGGTCCAACGGGGATGGTCAGGTATAATCCTTTGTTCCTAAGACAGAGGGGTTGAAAAACCAAAATCTCTGGATTTTTTGCATCACCGGAGCGATATAGAGGTCGGCGAAAGAGGATCGAAGGGATGGAAGAAAAAACGAAAAGACGAGCGACGAGAAGTCGAGTCTACCGTCAACCACAAGGATACGATGTAGTTGTTAACGAGGTTTAAAGGGGCCATTTAAACACTGCAGTTAATTTGTGAGGCCAAGTCCTTACGTCGATCCAATTATCCCTCTAACTCCGTCTATCGTTCTCGCGAGAACTCCACTCAGTATACCCCTCCCGTTTCCCCACTCTCACCAAGTCCTGTACCACGGTCTTGGGTGGGTTTGTTCGTTTTTTGTTTTTTTTTTTTTTTTTTCCAACTCACGGCACGCAAAATAACAACAAAAGTCTCCGTGAATCGTGTGGTTTCCGAGAGACGGATGCAGGAGGAAGCAAAAAAAAAACGATAACAAATTTTAACCAACGTGCGATTGCAAGTGGCAATCCGTTTCGGTTTCTGCAGAAACCGAAACGGATCGTGTGTGCTTGCTTAACACGGTGAGGGTTAATTTTTTGGGGAAAAAAATAAGTTTTTTCTCCTCAAAAACACGAAATGAAATGAAATACGATTATTTTTATCGAAAAATCTATAAAAAGTTAAATCAAATCTCGTGAAATTGGGGTTATAATGCGTCAGCAGTCCGAATAATTAGGCAAGTTGTTTCATCGATCGACAAAATTTTAACATTCAAACTTGACAGTTTAGACGTTGAAATAATTTTAATGTTTAATTTTGACATTTAAGCTTTATAATTTTATACGTCAGTGCTGATGAACTGCTCGAAACACAGAATAGTCACCTATAGCACGTGTTTTGCTTTGTAAGCGTCAAAACTTAAACAACAACAAAAAAAAAAAACAAAAACATTTGGTGAAAGTTCAAATTACTTTTCAAAAGCTCTAAATAAGTAAAAGGTTTAGCCCATCGAAAGAACAACCTTTCGCTGCGCTAAAAATGATATTCCTCGTAATATCACGTGACTACTGCGATTGTCCGCCAAAAATTCGAACGCGAGGGAAAGATATTACTCGAGTCACTGGCAAAAATTTAAATTTTTCAAATGCAAAGAATCATTCAAAAATCATTTCATTTTTCACGCTTAGCTCGATATACTTGAAACATATCCTAACATTCGTCATCGAATCACTGTGAAAACGGCACTTTTTTTATTTCTATTATTCGCTTATTATTGTTGCACTATTTTATAAAAGTTAACTAAAATATTCGTGCCTACAAATGATTAAGAACGAGTTGCCCGTACTTTTTCCCCGGCAAAAGCCACTGAAAGTTCTTTTTAAAAAATGATTTGTTTTATTTATTTATTTATTTATTTATTTTCCAGTTCAGTCATAACTTTTTGGCAAAGTACTCAAAATTCTTGCTGAAAATCACTTTTCGTTGGGATATACATCTGCAGCTCCTGCGCTCCGCAGTCTTAATGATTTTTTTTTATCGCAGCGCGTGTGGATAAAAAAAAATCGTAAAACCTAAACGTAACGCAGCATCGCGTAACGAAGAAAATAACGATCGTTCACTTTTATTTCCTTTTTTTTACGAGGTTTTTTTTTTATTTTCGTGAAACACGAAAGAAAAATAAAGTAAAAAAAAAAAAAAGTACGTACCATATTCGATTGGCAATACCGTGGGTAACATTTATACGATAATTGATAATCATTAAATTATAAAACGAGCAACCAACGATATTTCATTTTCTTAAACGTAACGAAAGGTTCCATTTTCTCCATAATCGAGTAACTACATAATATGTATGTCACGTTCCATGTTAACTCAGCGACCTCGTTGTTTTTTGTCTCGAAAAAATTACACAATATGGGCATTTCGAAGGAAAATATATCCATGACATTTCACCAAAATTTCATCCGCCCCCACTATTGTTGGTTCTCGAGATAATGATTAATGAATTCTCAATTTTGTAAAAATCATAACTTTGCAACTGCCGATCGGATTTAAAAGATTTAAAAAATCATTTTTTAGCATTTTTTTGCTCTTTTCGAAAAAAAAAATATGCCGTCATCGGAGAAAAGCTCATTGGACACAGTTTTCGGGGTAAT
This sequence comes from Rhorus exstirpatorius, assembly GCA_963564615.1. Taxonomy (NCBI): domain Eukaryota; kingdom Metazoa; phylum Arthropoda; class Insecta; order Hymenoptera; family Ichneumonidae; genus Rhorus; species Rhorus exstirpatorius. Next base: position 32,436,389 of record OY751317.1, read on the forward strand.
TTTTCAATTTTTTTTTTTTCTACGAAAGGGCCACCTGGAATTCCACCAACTATTTTTTTCCTGGTAGAGGGGGGCGATACGCAACTTCGCGGGATTTTTTTAAGATGAAAGAGGGCATCAGTGAAGAGGGGAAAAATTGTTTTTTGTCAATTTACCCTGAAAACTGTCTAATAAGCTTTTCTAATACTTTTTTTTCGAAAAGGACATAAAAAATATTCTTTTTTTTTTATAATCGTTTAAAACCGATCACCAGTTACAAAGTTATTATTTTTACAAAATTGAGAATTCATTAATCATTATCTCGAGAATCAACAATAGTGGGGGGATGAAATTTTGGCGAAATGTGATGGATATATTGTCCTTCGAAATGCCCATATTGTACAATTTTTTCGAAACAAAAAGAACGGGGTGGGCTAAGTTGACATGAAACGCGGCATATATGAATATTTTTAGTAATTTCCATTACCTCGCCCGAAGTAATCCTCGTTAGTGAAAAGTCATCGGACCTTCGCGGAAATAATCCTCTTTTTATTTCAAGCCTCCCCCTGCGTCTTCGTTCTTCAAAAATACAAGACAATAAGTATTCTTCAAAAATACATCACACTGCACTGCTCCGGCGCACTGCTTGTTCACAATTTGAAAAAAAAAAAAATAATAATAATCATAACAATATGAAAAAGCTGTCCAAGATACAATATTAAAGCACTTGTTTTTTGTAGCGAAGTTTTCAACCACTCATTTTACGTGAGACGGGGGTCATTTTGCGGCGTTTAAAACCTCATTTTTCGTCAAACGTAAAAACAACATGTTATTATTCCTCGAACAAAGTTGCAAACTACTTTTTTTTGTTCTTCGATTACACTCAACGTTTTCCTATTGTGCTTGTTTTTTGTTTTTTTTTTTTTTTTCTTCTTTCTTTCCCACGTACGATCGATGGGACACTCGCGAAATTCGCTTTGGCGACCCTCGCCCTCTCGACCGCACGGTGTTACCCCGCAGTTTCGAACCGCGAACTGTCAAAAACGATTAATCGAGAGCGCGTGGCTCTGCGATACGATCACGCATATCGCGTTCCGCACTTTTTTTCATCGCACACACGCACACGCGCACACGAACACTCGTCTAAATTTATACGTCAATTTTCATATCAATACACATTTTGCGAATGTAGATTTAGGGTCGTTGGAGAAAAAAAAAAACAGAACCGTCTAGACTGTGGAACGGACCGTTATGTGTGGTGGCAAAAAATGGAAACTCGGCTGGAGTTTCCGGGATTAAAAAATCGCCTACGATCGGTCCGAGCGGCGAAAATTGGTACTATAAGCCGTGTTTATACGAGAAAGCTCGTGGACGGCGTTCGCGAGTCGACTGGCGCCCGAAACCACCACCCTTGCGACGAGACACCCCCCCGCTAGGCCCTGCAACCCTCGAATGCCGGAGAATCGTAGCGACCCTCTCCCTGTCCGATATAAGCGTCCCCTAACCCCTTATCCCACACGCGATGCAACGCCGTTTCTCGAATGTATAAGCCACCCTCGGTGCGCGCACACACACACACACACACACACGCGCGCGCGCACTTGCCGATCTCGCGGATGTGTACTAACGCTACGTATACTCGTTTCGCGTTTGCCCCGCGAGTCCCCCCCCCCCCCCCTTTCGCGCCGTTTTCTGCGCCGTGAATAGTTCGCCACTATCACACGGACGCCCTATAGCGGCGACGTCGCGACGCCGTATTAACAATCGGCGCATGCGTCTCCGCCCTAGATTTCGTCTCGCCTCCTGATTTTTCGTAATAAAAACGTTTGTCTTCCCGAGTAGCCTGGCTCACATATCTCAACACCCCGGGACCAATTTCTCTCTCTCTCTCTCTCTCTCTCTCTCTCTCTCTCTCTCTCTCTCATTTTCTCTCGCCCTCTGTCGCTGTTTCTTCTTACACTCATGTAACCTTCTCCACCCGGTACTCGTATGTATTATAGTACTTCGCACTGTATTTATCTCTTCTACTATACTAACGCGGGGATACTCGCTCTTATTCTGTTTTTTTTTGCTCTTTCTCTTTGAATCGCGTGGAACACATATCCTCTCGAGTACTAAGTATATATTCATACGCATTTCACCGACAGAGACGACGTCGCGACGTTTTCTCCCTCGTTCATACTTAACATACAAGCTCTATAATATAACGTACGAAGATCAATCCGAATAACGATGATACAGAGAATTGCAACGTTGAACCTCGCGATATCGCCTTCCGGTCATCGTTTTTTCCCTCCTTTTATTTGCTCTTTTGTTGATCGGTAACGGTTGATGCACGTTCTAACATGAATTGGAACATCGTTAAAAATCTACGAAATCTATCTTGGAATTGTCATGACGTATTATCATTATCACAGCAATGACTCTGCATTGTAAAAAATATCCTGAAGTTGAAGATACAAAAAATAATGAAATTTACAAACCCTGATAATGAAATTGAAATTAATATATAAAAACTAGAAATTTTGTATGTAGCTCTCAAAATAAAAAAAAAACAAGTACTGAATTTTCAATAACTATCGCTCTATATTAATATTTTTGTATTATAAATTTGTAAGACTATCTTATAAATTCAAAACAAATTGTGAGTTCTTTGAGTTTTGAGTGACTGTGTTTGAAATTTCATTACCGTAAATTTAAAATTACAGCACGATGTATGAAGTTTGCAAGAGTGTGTTATAAAATTTAAAACATTTTGATTTGAAATTTTGCAATTATCTTAAAATTCAAATAAAAATTTACTAAATTTCAAGCCCGTTTGAAAATTCCAATAATAATGTACCAAGTTGCAAACAAGTGTGAAAATTCAACAGACCGGTTTCAAGATTAAAATACGCCTGTAAAAAATATCATTAAATTTAATATACAAATGCGTATGAAATTTACAAAGTGAGTATATGGAATTGAAATTAATATACATTCCATTGGAAAATGAATAATTTCGCCTTGAATTCAATATATATGTGTATAGAAATTAAATTTTGTAATTTCTTCCAAAACCGACATGGTTATACTAAATAAAGGGTGAAAGACGAGATCACCACTATCCCTTGAGTATAGCTCCCAACATACAACTGAACAAGTGTTCTCTGGCGTGTCAAATACATGATATGAATTACGAGAGTTCATAAGCAGTTGATATAGCGTTGTGGGTATAGCGTGTTAGGAAGATAAGGTAGGATAGGTAGATAGGTCGCAGCTTCGAGTCTCCGTCGAGGAGAATAAAATCATATCGAGTAATCCGTGCAGGATTTTTTTTTCAGTGTCAACCTTCTTTGACCTAATAACAACGACAAAATATGCGTATGGAACCATCTTGCAAGAGATATATATTTCATATAATAGCGTAAATTAATTTTCACATAAAAAAATTTATACGTAAAATTTAATGTATTTTTTTAATATCAAATTTGATAATGGTTTTGAATTTTTTAAACTGCGTATATTAATATTCAATCATTAAAATTGTTGAATTTTAATATACAAAAAGTATAATATGTTAATTGCTTCACATACTTTCCTATTAGATTTCAAACTGATATTTTTAACAGTGCGGGTGAGACGGTGTCAATGATATTTCACTCGTCACATCTCAAACATACCCAAATCCAAACCCAATTCGTCACGACAAGGTGCTGTAGATTTAATAAAAATTGGGGAACAGTCGTGATCTTTGAATACGCTTTTGGCCATATAAAGGACACGATGACAGACGGGAAATCATAACGGTATAAGAACTTGTAACGAGTAACGATTCTTTCGAAAGGGTATGAGGCATGACGCGGGAGGGAAAATATAAAGTCCAAAGGCTGAGATCCTGAGAGAACCTGTGAGATCTCGTTATCTCAGTTATCTTGGTTATCTTTGGCTACCTGTGAGATCTTGTATCTCGGTTATCCTGGTTACCTTTGGCTACCTATGAGATCCTGTGTATCTCGGTTATCTACGGTTATCTTTGGTTATCTGTGTGATCTGTGGAGATCGGAGAGTCTGCGGTTATCTGAAGTTGGTACGATATTCGCGTGTCGGATTAAGCTCACGTTATTTTGGCCTAATTCCTGAATACGAGTATTCGGATTTTCTGTAACTCAGGACGACGTTAAAAAGCTCATAACTTGCGCCTCAATTTTTTTTCTGTGAATTCCGGTTATATTTCATTGCGTTTTCTCGAGCCGAGTATATTAAGCGAGCCTGTAGTTTCTTGTGGAAGATACACGTTGAATTTTGATTCGTTATAATAATTTCGTTACGTTATCGTTAAGTCGCGTTGAAAGAGACGCGTTATCTTTGACTTTGTTATAGTATTGTGAGTTAGGGTACCATAAATTGGCGTGTCCGCCAGATTTGTTCATCGCAGTAAGGTTATCTTTGTAATTCGACCACAGTTTGATTATTTAGTATCTTTGGCTCTCGGGAGCTCGTATTCATTTTGTTAAGTTTTTTAGTCTAATTTTAAGCACGATTTTATTGTACAGCGCCGAACCCACTGTACATCCCCGTCGCAATAAGTGCGGGTGATCACCGGGATCGATTAAAAATAAATTATTAGTTTCGCGAAGCACCGCGTCGTTCTTTTTCACCTAAGGATCCCGCCCCTCTACCATAATCGTATCTTTTTTTTTAGTGAGCTTAGCCGGCATTCTGTACTGAACTCAATTTTTATCTATCGAGTTTCCGGCTATTGCGGGAGCGAAAAATAAATAAGCCATTCATCCGTGGATGGTGGTAACGAGCGAGATTCGTTCGTTACCTGGCGCCTAACTCTCGAATAGTCGGATATTACGTATTTTGGTTAGATTGGGATATCGAATTCGGGTCATTATATTTTTAGTAATTTGTAAAATATAATGACCGGAATTCGATATCCCAATCTAACCAAGATACGTAATATCCGACTATTCGAGAGTTATGCGCCAGGTATAACGAACGAATCTCGCTCGTTACCACCATCCACGGATGAATGGCTTATTTATTTTTCGCTCCCAATAGCCGGCAACTCGATAGTGAGTTGGAGTTGGAGGGGAAATCCAAAGTCCAAAGGCTGAGAGACACAATATTGAACAATTTTGGTATCCTAGAGAAATTAACGACCATCAGAATAATCCCACAATATCGAAATAACGAATATCCGAGCTATCACAAATGGTATGATGTACATTTTGTGCAGTTTCCTTCGAGTTTCATGTTGCAATAAAGCAAAAACCACACGGAATGAGGATCCAGATGTTTGAAATTCAGATATCCGATTATAGCCTGGATTGCAAATATATGGTTTACGAGCCTTCCATGTGTACATGGATCTATCGATATATATATATCTTAATGTATATACAATCGAAAAGATACGTATATTGTTCATTTCACTGAGTCAGCAATATTTGATTTCAGCTTGATTTATCCCGGCTAATCGTAACAGAGTATATATTGTGAAAAAAAAAAACTCGTTGCAGATCCCCCTCCAAAGGCGAGAATAACCATCGCGTGGAATGAAATATAAACCAGTTGACATTAATAGCCTTTAGGAGAACTCTCGTTCAGTCGTACGATACTATACGAAACTTAGATTCAACAGAAACATCTGACCCGAACCATAACTTTCCGAAATTGAAATTCGCAAACCATCCTTCGAAATCATAAAGTCACTTCTCATATACGCAACTAATTTTAGCCTCGAAGCAAGATGTATCACTTTACCCAGTACTAAATTTAGCCTTACTGTATCAATAAATCTGATCTCAAGACATATGTTCCAGATTTATCCAATAACCGTGACCAACTGGAAATTCAGACACTTCTTTCAGCCTAAATTTAACCCTGGTCTTATCAACGACGTGTTAAGCTCGAAGAAGATTCTAAATTTCCATTCCTCGATTCTTATAAACGGCCGCGCAACCGGGAGTGGCGTGATATTTGTATAACATAAAAACGTCTCATACAGTGTGCGAGTCCTTGCTGTACTTTACTCAAATTTGATGTATCACCGCTGAGCCCACAAAACGTCGGGGAAACTAGCGAGGGTGTCGTCGCGTAAATGTACAATTCAACCTCGTGGGACACTCTCGTTACGTTTCACATATATACATACGTACGACACGCTTCGCCTCACAAGCAAACCGCGACTCTCCATGCAAAACACCTCTGCGACGTATTTACTCCGCCGTTTCTAATGAGATACGTCGGGTTATACCTGAATGCAGTCTTGTACACGCATACCATAGCGTTAGCGATGCTACATCCAGATGTCTTGTTCGTATTGTCAACGTTACAAATAGTACCAGCACATATATGCGATGCTCAAACCACACACGGCACGCGTGACTTTGTGTCGTTCAAACGTCAAAAATACGAATAGTACGCATATTGCATATCCAGTTATAGTAATAAATCAGAGGGTAGTGCAGAAGAATTTGAGCTAATGCATAACGCTGTTGCAGCGTATATCTCGCGAGTACATGCGCTTACCTGTGGTACAATCTTTAGAAATTCACGCTCTATATATTAATTTGTTTTGCAGTAAAGTCTTACAGATATATTATATACGTTGTTATATACGTTATTATATGCCAAAGAGACGTCCCACACAGCACAAGTCTCTGAATGATTTCTCGAAGATATCATTGATCAGAGGTCATTTAAGAATTTTACGAAAATTTTGACGCGAGGACAACTGAAAAATTCGCAAAATTGAGCTTAGGAGAGCCAAAAGTGTAAGACGTTGCACTGCACGACAAAGTATACAAAACGTTATATAAAACATGTGTCATTATGATGCTTTGTCCGACGAATAACTATCGTCAAAATGCGTGTGGAACATATAATATTATACACAAAATTCGAACGAATATCCTTTCATTCGATAAATGGTGTGGAAAATTGCTACGAAAGAATCAATCACTGGGATTTGATATATTTGAAATTGCAAGACAATCACAGCTGCGCTTTTACTATTCAATGACGGTTCGATTCGTTTATGGGAATATATAATGATCGACCCCGGACTATACGCTTGAACTACGAACCGTGCGCCATTGAAAACATTTCGCTGTCACCCCGTTTTGCGTGACAGCGAATCGGTTAGAGAAAAAAAAATCCTGGCATCAAACCAAAGAAGCTCTAGGGCACAAAAGAACCGACGTTATGCGATTGCTGCCTGAAGAAGAAGCTGCCCACGAAAATTATTTTACCGCGTGCGGGTAATTTTTAAGGTTACATAAGTTTTACAGTTTCCTAATATATGGTAATACTATAAACGCGTTTTTCTCAAAACAACTTTTTTTGTTATTAGTTTTCCCACGATAATTCAAGAACACCTCAAAAGATTGCTTTGATTTTCTTTTGAATAAATATAACAATTTTTTTTATACATTGAACCGACGTCTGTACAAAAAAAATCATTTTCTCGTCCTGATCAATGAATGTAGGAAATTTTTCGTGTTTCTCAGATTATTAGTCATCATCCTTATAATTTTTTCGTTTTTCTACCATTGTTAGGTTTAATCCAGGGAGGCAAATCCCTCCAATGGAATGCCGTTTGAAAACTTTAAAAATTCGCATCCGGCTACTTGGAATCGTGGCAAGAAGGAAGCAATGCGCGATCGTCTTCAACGCTCAATATCTCCCTGGATTATAAACTTTTTTTTTACGAATACCACTGATATTCATCGAAAATTGCGTACGTTTTTTTTTTTTTTTCAATTTTTCATGAACGCCATTCGAATTTTTACCCCATTTTCAGCCGGGGTATACATATTCAATGATAGTTTACATATATTTTATCGGATCGTTGATTCATTACCCGCAAATAGAGCTTCAATTTTCAACTTTCCGACTAGAAAAAGTTCAGAGTATAAAGTTAACTATTTTCGATATTATTATGAATTTAGCTTTAAAAATCAGCACTTCCATCTATTCCGTTATTAACTGGGACAACGAATTTAGAACGTGCTCGAGTTGTCGATTGCTGTTCCATAACTTAAACAGTTTTGAGTTTTATCCAATCCCTTTAGAAATTCTGTGCAATTTTTTTTTCATTTGTTCATCAAATAAATGTAAATGGAACTGAGTAAATGTGAAATAAAAGTATAACTATTTTTTTGGATTGATTTCCGGACTGTTCGTTAACTGGGACACTGTTGTGTCATTATCTGGGCCAGCAAGTCGGTGGGTTTTGTCAGTAACTCGGACATTAAAAACGCGCATGTTTAATTCGCTTACTTACCTTGATTTTCCAACGTTTTTACAAGAAATTTCAATATTATTACATTCAGCATGATCCAAATTGTTGATATAAAATCAAGTCTTTAGGATATCGTACTCAGATATTAAAATGTCAACGTCACCATCACCACTCTTGAGGTGCCATTTCATGGGCAGTAAGCGGCAGCAGCAGCAGCAGCAATTCACTGAAAGTTAATAGCATACTTCCGGCGCAAGTTTCTGCTGCTTGAAGTGCATTCATCCGAACGGCAGAGCAACAAATGTTAGCAGACGACGTCGCTATTTTATGAGCAGCACTGCTGCTGCGTCAAATCACCAGACTGATGTTAGTAACATTTAGTTAAAGTTACTAAACTGCTGCTGCTGCTTCTTACCGCCCATGAAATGGTACCTCTAACCTTTTGACCGCCGGAAAGTCTTATACAAGACGCTACCTGTGATCGGAACTTCGTTAGGGTCAAACCCAACAAATATGAACAAGTTTCATGAACTTTCTGAAAAAAAAAGTCACGAAAACCCCGGCGGTCAAAAAGTTAAGGATATTCCTCTGTTTGCAGGACGAGTCGTCCGAGGGGGGCCCCTATGCTTGTACACAGGCAGGGCTAACTGGCTCAGTATGGCGTCAACGTCAAATCCTCACTCATCTCGGCCAGTCAATTTATATGCTCTCGAAATCAGAATTAGAACTGTGAGGTTTCGTTTCAACGCTATTCGATAGTAAATTGCATTGATGGCGACATATGAAAAATTCAAATGTCAGGATATTACAATACAAATAAATTGATTTTTTTTTCCTTTTTAGTAGCTCTCATCGTGATTGGCTACCCGAATATGCAGTGAGCACTTCGTGGGTAATCGTTCGTCTACGGTACAATCAAGTCCGAGTTACACGTCTTTCTTGTTCTCGATGCGAGCCTTGTCGGTCCGTATGACAAGACCGACAAGGTTCATGCTTACCCTAGCAATTTTGAGAACCGTCATTATAACTGTGATCAGAACCGTTCGTTTTGGAAAATAAAGAACCTTAGAATACTGTCCCAAGAACCGGACCACGGAAGCAACGGTCCATCCAAAACGGCCTAATACCGTACTTAGAACCGCAAAAGGAACCGAACCACTTGAAACTGTTACACGAACCATAAAAGGAACCGATCTTTTGACGGTTAATTACGGTTCTTTTTTCCAAATGGACGAGTTCTTTTGTAACCGCACTAAGAACCACGGACGCAACGGTCCATCCGAAAGGGCCTAAACCGTACTTAGAACCGCAAAAAGAACCAAACCACTTGAAACTGTTACACGAACCATAGAAGGAACCGTTCTTTTGACGGTTAATTATGGTTCTTTTTTTTTCCAAAAGCAACGGGTTCTTGTATGGTTCTTCATGCGATCATGCGGCTACCAACGACGGTTCTTGTGTTTGCTAGGGTACCTTCAAATTGAGAAGGAAAGTAGCCGTAAACCTATTTTCATTACATCGTAATACGTCGATTTATTTTTTTTTTTTTTTCAACGCAGTTAGTCAAGCTCACCTCAAAAAAACTCTATGCAGCACGAATATAAACGTTCGTTTATTTAAAATTAATCCAACAAGGTTTCGTCTGTGTAAATAAATGAGAGCTATTCCAGCAAAATTTGCGGAGTACAGCCGGCCGCGGTGCCACTTGGCTTTCTGCACACAGCGAATAAGCATAGGAAAATTTCCCCCACTCTGATCAACTTCTAAAAAACCTTAAGGTAGTTGTGCTCCTGTACTTGGATGCGGTAAGGGGAACGTATAGCGCAGCGCGGGCGACGTGCAGGTTGCGTTCGGCATTTGTTTCACCAAATATAGACTATGTGCAAGGGGGCGGAGTAATGACTAAATGTGACGCGAGCGCTTGCGGTGGACATAATTGTAAGTTTTTGAGACCTCATTCGGACACACACACAAACACAAAAACACACACACACACACACGTGCAAAATTATGGCCGCCATTGCTGTGGGCTGTGTTTTTAGGTTATGGTGTGCTGTCACTGTAAAGAAATTGGACATTTATTTCTTCATTTACGTCAAATTTAGAAATGAAAAAAAGTTTAGATGAATCATTTTTACGTACCTTTCGAAATATTATATTTAGTCAATATAATTACAACACTATAAAAAAAATATATGTTTTTCTATCACTTTCGCTGCATAACATCCATACAATTCTAGCACACAATTTATTATACTTTTGCCCGCGAGCGGCGCTAGTAGAACATCTGCACATAGCCTATCGGCAGGGTGCGCGATGGAAGTGACATCTACCGCCCGCACTAATTGACACTCAATGACAGATATTTTGTATTACAAATTTCTTTTAAACATTTGTTAAAAAATTTTTATCACAGTACAAATTAAATCTTGTATCATCCAAGAAAGTTAATGAAAGATACCAATTAAGGAACCAAAAAAAAGTAAGTATTAAAAATTCGTTTAAATAGAAAACATACTTCATTTGTAATGAAATGCGGTTAGGTATAGCTGAAATATAGCAGTAATAATAAACGTAATAATAATACGAATACAATTTAAAAAATAATATCAAATTTGAAAAATTTATTGATAGGAAATGTAATTATTAGTTTATGTATCTATTCAAAACTATGAAAAAAACCATTTATTCTTAGTAACGTTTATAAATAAAGTGATCATTACACATGTAACTGCTTCGTTTTGAGGTCCACGGTGATCCATCAGGACTAAAAATATCACTTTATTATTATTTTATTCAAAATGAACGCTTAAAACATAATTGTTTAAGTTCACATATAGGCTGCATTCCATTATTCGCTCAAAGCGCTCTGAGCGCTTAATTTGCCCATGCTCGGGCGGTCGGGCCTTTTAAGCGAAGCGCTTTGAGCAAATAATGGAACCCGGCCTTAGTACAGCGTTCTTAGTAAGCACGTTTCTTTGTACGAAATAAAGTTAGGTTATGCGTTACTGACTTTTTTCTTTTCACTGCATTAATCCATTTTTGCCTTTGTTCTAATTTCCAACTTGCTGTTAGAAAACTATAAAATTTACAACTGCTATTTCGACCTGTGTTCTTACAATTGACTACACAACAACTGAATGTAACCATTTTTCAATAATTGTTATATCAATTCTGTCAAATATTAGTGAGATTTATTGCTCAGTTCGTCCACAGCGTGCGCTGCAGTCGATTCGGTTGTCCCCACCATATACTCTGCACCCTGCCAATAGCACGTTTTCATTTTATTAATTCGCCATTACTCACGCTAGGCGCGGTGAATCGCGTCCATTTTTTTTCTAGAGCTTTCAATCCTGTAACATCCTTCCACCGTGCTAGTTTCGTAACAATATATAGAACGGTTTTCGTACTAAAATTAGCAATATGCGGTTTGAATTATACTCAACATGGGGAACGCATGTGAAAAGTTTCAACTTTGAGGGCGATTATTTCGCGTTCCAGACGGGAAAAAAAAATCTGAAATAATTTGTCCGCCCAGATTTCACGTCGATAAAACTGTATTACAAATTTCAGCCGATTCTATAGAAAACGCTCTTTGCGGCAAAACCTGCCTTAAGACCAATTGGCGATCGACACTGAGCATGCGACTCCTAGCGGGTTTTTGACGAACCGCTATTGGAGTGCAAAAGACTTTATTTGTGTACACGCGATGCACACGAATACAGCGTGTAAATTAGTTTTGACATTTATGTGCCTGTTCGAATTAACAAAAAAAAACTGTAGTACAAATTTTTATATTATTGGATATCGGAATGGAGACTGTCGAAAGGGTCGAATCTGCGAAGTTCAGCCCAAAAGTGAAATCTAACACTGGAGTTTATTGTTGCGTGTTCGCGAATGTCATTCTCGTCCGTTCACGGATCGAGACGTGACATTTCACCGGGTTTCCCGTAAAAAACGCCGGTAAAGTATCTCGGACAAATTTATTCGGCGTGCGTGAAATGATAGATCGACGGAAAATGTGGGATAAGAGTGCTCAAAATGTCTCGATGCAACCCGAAGTCTCCAATCCAGAGTGTACTGGCCCTAATATTTCGCTTTTTGTTTCGTTTTTTTTTTTCAGTACATCCAACTACCATTTGCCCGAACTTCAGAACTTCTTCCCCCTCAGTTATATTTCGGTTACAGTCCGACCTCCAGATAAGAAACCCGGCAATAAGAAACCTTCCCCAGTTTCTCGCTCAAGCACTTTCCCCGCTACGAATCGAGCTCCGACCTCGATCGCATGCGGAAAAGAGTGAGAGAGACAGACAGAGGCAGTGAGCGTGCAGCGCGAGCCTGGTGGGGGGTATCCGAATTCTAGGAAAAACTCTTCCCCTTGGGAGGCTTTTGGTTTCTTATTTGGAGGTCGCGGACTGTATTTAGGTCTCCTTTTACGAAATCGTAAATTTTTCGCAGTTTCAAGTATAAAACGTCCCATGTTTTCAATGCTAACTGTCGCAAACCGCACTCCAATAGCGCCATATTTTCGAGTGACGCGAGCGCCGCCATCGGTAGTGTCGATCGCCAATAGGAATAGCTACGGTCTCAGGAATTGGTAAATTCCCTGACGTTATGGATGACGTCGAAGCCTCTGAAATGATAAAAAGAAAGGGAAAAAAAATCATTTCGTTGATTCGCATCTCATGTTCATGAAGTCGTTTTGGGAAGAGTGCTAGAAATATTAGACTCTGTCTCTCTCTCTCTCTCGTACTCACGTGTGTTTAGCCTCGACTTAAACGGTATTGGCCTCGGCAAGTACCGGAATCGATGACCGCTCAGCCGTGGACCGGATTGCGCGCATCGATTTTACCAAACGGAAGACAGTTTTTCTAGCGATACAACGGAAATTCAGTAAAAAAAAGTTTAGCTTGGAGTCTTTTGCTCAATAAAATTCCTGTATCAGCCATGTTTAACGCACTTTCCCTGTGCCCTAATGCAAAAGCGATACATATCAGTGAATTAGGAACGACCGGCTGCGAACAAAATTCTGGGGAGGGTCCGAACGAATGAAATCGAAATTGAAACAAAGAGTAAAGAACTTGAACTCTGAAAAAGTTATGCAAGATAATTTTTAAAAAACTTGATTTTTTTTGTTCGAATCGAGATTCTTATTTCATCATTTTACCTCATACTTCTAACTTAAATATTCGTATTTATGCGTACAATATTTTTCATTTTATTTTATTATTTACGTATACGTTTGATGCGTGCGTTAATAATGATTTTTTTTTTTTTTTATAAATTCATTATTGCTCCACGCTTGTGTTTTCCTCGTTGCAAATTGACTCGGTCGCTTCTTCGTTCGGGTCATCGGACTTAATCGGGGACTCTTCCGTTTCGGCTTGTTCGGGTTGCGTCGTCGGGGCCGAATCCGTTTCGTTTCTTGCCTCGCCCCGATGGCCGTTCTGCTCGTCCGTAACGTTCTGAAGAATGTCGGCTTTGAGCAGATGAACCAATTCGCTTGCCGTCAAAGCCTGCAAATCAAGGAATACAATCCTCGCCGCTAAAGAGATTTTTGCGACTCTCGCATATATATATATATATCAAAGAGGCTGAAATATTGGAGGGGGGGGGGTTTCGTTTTTTTTTTTACTTTTCAACCGCTTGAAATATCAAACTGACTTGCAAATGTGGCGCTATGTGCCTTATAACTGGATTCGCGGCGAGCAAAGCCTCTTCCTCGGTCTCGAAGCGCTGACCGTTGGTCACCAGACGAGCTATACAATCCTCTTTCGCGTCGGACAAAGAATTCATGAGATCCTTCTTCGATGTGCCACCTTTTACGTGTTTCAGCCTCGAGTCTGGAGAAAACTTCTCTTTCATTAATCTTATACCAATTTTGATTCGTACCGAATGATGAATACTCCGTAATTAATACCAATCGACCCGACAACTTTGGCGCATCGATCGGTCGATTGCTTGGGTCTTAGGAGGGTCTTAAGGAGAAAAAGTCATGTAAGCGTGCTTTTTTTCAAGATTTTTTTTAAAAGAAATGGAACGGTTTATTGAATTAACGTAAAGCATATCTCAAAATTTTTTTTAGCCGAGATGCTTGTTTCAGGATCGCAGAGCACTTCTTCTTCTTCTTCTTTTTCTTCTTGCAAATTTGTTATATTACTTGGCGGTCGCAGACGAGGACGACTCGGACGATAATTTGGATGACTTTTATTTATTTTTCGACTCATTTCTTTCAAATATATTGAGCGCAAAAATTGAAAAACGACTGGACGGTAAGAAAAAAACGTACGAAGAGTACGCTGCCTCTCGACTGTTGGCTTGGGGAGGCTATATTTTCAAAAATGACAGTTACGCGAGCACAAAGCGCTTTCTACTGTCCAATCAGCGAGATTTTTCGTTGCCAAGGGATCCCGAAAGGTACAGCGTTCTCGCGCACATCGTTTACCTGCGCTAAGCAGCGCCAACGAATTTTCGTTGGCAGCGCTATTTACCGTTCGGAGCGTGACACTTATATACAACTACAGAGACATCTATGCTTCGAATTCGGATTTAAAAATTTAGGAGCATATTCTCCAATTGTTATCAATTTTTTGAGTAAAAATTTTTTTTTTCAAATTTCAAACTACCACATGACTTTCCCTTAAAGTTGACTTTCCCTTAAAGACTTTCCCTTTCCCTTAAGGTCACCTCGAGGCTTATAATCGCATTGAGGTCACCGTTAAGCCTTAAAGTCATCGTTAAGCCTCGAATTATATCTGCTGCATAGATATTATTTAACACACGGGGTGTCAAGCTACTGGTTACACGTCCGGCTATCGGGAAGTTTATCTTACCGAAACGATCTGATTTTTTTGTCATAGAATTTTCTTTAACCGCGCTCTATCGTTATATCATCGCTTCAATTTTTTTCTCTACATTTTTTCTTTAGTTATGGACGATGGGAAGAAGAAGTGCCCGCACGGACCTACGTTGGAACGAAAATTTTGAATATTTATTCCGCAGTAACGGCGTAGATGAAAATTCTGAAATAATTCAGGGCGTTCCGTGCGTAGATACGAATTATGGCATAAAAATTTCAAAAATTTCCGTTCATTGATGAACCTCATTAAGCCCCCGAAGTAAAAGGTTTTGGGTCGCCTCGAAGTTTCAAGTACTCAATTTTTGTTACCGTCCGTCGGTGTTTCGAAAATCAAAGCGGTCTCATGCCAGTGCGATTGATCCTCCGATTTGTCTATTTTTACCAGAAACTTTTAATATTTCGTCCCAAAACAAATTACGTTCTATGGTGTTGCAAAAAAAAAAAAAAAAAAAGCAGTAAATTTATTTTTACCCCAAAAAAAAAAACAATAGTGCCTCATAACAAAAAATACGCGCGAAGCTAGTTTTTGTTACCAATCGCGGTATTGCCCGTGTCAACGAAGATAGAGTCCCTCTAGAAGTGTAGTTCTTATGGGCCGCTTGAAGCAAGAAAAGTTGGGGAGCTCGGACGAGCTATCCCCCCAACGGTAAGATGTCGCTAGCGTCACCTTTACTTGTGTGCGCTCACGTACAGAACTCTACACGCTCGCGACTGTGTCCGTGTGTTCGCTCCGCCTGCCGAGTTGGGGATATCATGCCATCTCTCTTGCATTGAGTTGGGGATGTCGTGCTGTTTCTCTCACCCTCACTTGGGGAGACGGTGCGTTCTCTCTCGCACCATGCGCGAAGTGGGGGTCTTATACGCCGTCCTTGGTACCCCTGCACTCACTGCAGTTAAAGTCACATGTGCTCCATACGAGGCAATTTTTTTTTCTCAATCTTTTATTTACAGGTTACCATGCTAATTAAATATAGTATTTAACCGAACCAAGTAAACCCAACCTAATTAAAATAAAGGGCGATCGCAATTTATATATTACAAAACTGCAATTCATTCTGTTAAGGCATTTGGTCTGAATGGTACCGCACCGAGTTACAATCGTCGGTTTAATCCTTCCAGATTCATTTTTTTTTTATTTTTAATAATTATTATTTAAGCACGCACTCTTATGCATCTATGTCATAGCGCTAACACATTTTTTTATACAAAAAAAAAAATTTAAGCTTCGGTATCGCGCAGAGTCCAGCTCACCAGTTGGACCGGCATTTTATCTCTCTCGCGCTCATTCGGTGCTCGATGGTCTGATCTCTCTCGCACTAAGGCGCTATACAGCAGGTTTTAAAAAATTTCTTATCATTTCGAAATTTCAGTTTTCGGAAATTTGTAAGAGTTGTATTTACGAAACTATTGGTTCAATGCCTTCGAAACTTCTTAATTGTAATATACAACGTTATTACGAAAACATATCCAAAATTCGCGATTTTTCCTTCATTTTTCAAAATTGAAAAATTTTCGAAAACCGAAATTTCAACATGATAAGAAAATTTTTCGAAAATTCATGTGTAGTCAGAAAAATTAACGAATTCATTTCACGTGTTAAAAAAAACTTTCCCTAAAAATTTGTTAATAAACAATGTTTTTTTTTAACAATTTATTGATAACTTTTTGGCATTATTATTATTATTCAAAATTAATCTTCTTATCGTCTTTATTGTGGTTGAATTTTTTCCGATTTTTATCTTACCATGAAGTATGCAATATTGTCGACGAAAGTCACTTTTTGTTGGGAAGGTACGTTCGATGCATGCTTAAATGACAAAAGGGTGTAATTTTTTTCGCTATTCGATCGGAAATCCTTCGAAACGAAAAAGCCGCTTTTTCAAGCCAAGAAATTAAAGGCATAAGGCGTCATCGATGCGCTCTTATTTTTCGTTGCTAATACCAAAAGGACGTATCCACCAAAAATATTAGTTTGCTAAACGTTAATTTTAGCGGGTGCATCCTTATGACATTCACTTAATGCGAAAAGATGGGTCAACTAATGCCAAAAAAGCGGATCCACCTCATTATTAGATTCATTGTCAAATGTTCATTTTGAGGGATACGCCCTTTCGCCATTGCTTATGCCGATATTTTCAATATATTAATGCCAAAAAGACGTATTCACCAAAATTAACGTTTAACAATCAATTTTGGCAAAACGCGTCAAGTTCCCTGCCATATTTTTGTATGTAGTTAAAAAATGTTTCTAATTTTTTAATACTAACCACGAAATGTACAAATTTTTTCAAACTTTTTATTTCAACATTTTTGCCGAAAAAAATATTTTTAATCTGGAAATCATGCAAACTTTAAATCTATGAATATTTTTTTGGTGACATAAGCAAGTATAATGGCTATCCCGACGTATTTTGCCTCAATTTGATATTTTTTTCGCGGATACGCCCTTTTGACATTAGTCCACTTGGTTTTCCACTTGTTTTCGTGAAAAAAAAATGAAATTTTCATGTTAACAAGTTCAAAATGTCGTAAAACGTGGAGAAAACACATTTAGAAAAAATGTTAGTGTGTATGTGTGAGGTAATCAGTGTCCCCGCTCTAACTTTGGTAAATTTAAAGCTATTGAGCAGAATTTTTTTACACAAATAGTGTAGGGGTCAAGATTGATATTGAATTTGGTGAAAATTCCTTAAGGGGTTAAGATTTTATAAAATTTTGAAAATTTTCAAAACTAGCGGTAATCGCTTCAACTTTCGTGAATTTGAAGCTATCATGCCGAAATATTGTACACAAATAGTCCAGGGAATAAGGATGATTAATATTGATTGTTGTAAATATTCCTGAAGGGGTAAAGATTTTATAAAATTTTGAAATTTTACGCGCTCTAACTTTCGTAAATTTGAGACGATTGAGCCGTAACTTTTTACACAAATAGTCTAGGGAACAACGATGATTGGCATTGAATTTGGCTACAATCGCTTAAGGGGTTCAGATTTTTAAAAAATTTGAAATTTTAAAAAAATGTCCCCGCTCTAACTTTCGTAAATTTACAAAGGGGACAAGAATAAGTGGTACTGAATTTGGTTAGAATCACTTAAGGGGTTCCCGATTTTAGACATTTTAAAAATTATCTAAAAATTTTTGTACCCACGAATGGATTAGAAATTACAATGAGGCGTGCAAATTAGAAACTTGCACATTGGTTCCTCATTGATTCGGATTGCTTTTTTAAATCGAGCCAAGATCAGATTATAAATTTAAACAAAAGAGAAGAATGGTATAAATTGAATCTCGCATATTTCTCCGTTATAATTTTTTCGGACTTGCAATGCTTCCTCTACGAGGAAGTCAAAATTAGAAGAGCCAACTTCTCATAACAAAACAAAAAAGAAATCGTATGTAATGCGGTAGAGGTACTTTGGTATACTCTGGTAAGTATTGTGGTAAAAATTTGAGTTCTCAATTAATTAAATAGAAACCCACTTAAGCCGTTAAAAAGAGATAACTGAATTTTAAAAAAATTAAAAAAAAAAAAAAAAAAGAAGGGAGGGTCGAACCCGCGAAGTTCGCATCATCTCGTACGCACTCTACGTACTCCGCCAATCTACCACTCTGATATTTATCTGCAAATGCTAATATATAAATTGTGTCCTGTCTTAATTGGGTGCCATTGGGTTCATTTGGTTTACTGAAGAATCTATTGATTTCGCATATTTATGGGATTCCCTGATTTCTTTTATTTACTTTCAAATTATAATAAATACCGTCGCGGTAGGGAAATCGCGGTAGGGAAGTCGCGATAGGGGAGGCAGTGCGGCTCCCCACCACATGCAATCCGCCAGAAACACGAGGCTGGTAGGCGGGGCGTATCGGTCGGTCGACGGTAGAGCCATCATACGGCTGTTAGAGTCGCCGAAAGCTTTGCTTCAAGCGGCCCATAAGAACTACACTTCTAGAGGGACTCTATCTTCGTTGCCCGTGTCTCAACAGTCGGTGCGTCGCACACATGAGAAATGAGCTCTAAAAAAATATACTTCGAACGATAAACATTGAACGGATAAACTTAAAAAAAAATAACTTTTAACCAAATCTTGCGATACGTATAAATGTTTCGCGTTGATTGCCCACTCTCTTAATATTTGGGGGGGGGGGGGGGGGGGGGAAAGGAATAAATTAAATTGAACTCACAGAGTCTAGCAAGATACTGCTCGGAGTCGGATAACCTCGATGAATCCAAAATTTCATTGACAAACGAATCTTCGAATTGTGCCTCGTCGTTCCCATTGTCGTCGCGGTTGCTCGGCACGCTCGTCCCATTGCTCCAAGGATCCGAAACTGATGTCTTCATTGTTTAAACGTTTTTTTTTTTTTCTTTTTCCAAAAATTTCACTCGTAGTCGTAACTCGCAACAACAACGTTGACGGTTGACGTTTCATCCGCTTTGACGTCTATCAAACTTTGTTTTTTTTTTTTTTTTTTTTTAAGCGCTAAGCGCTACAAGCGTGCCGAAGCTACGTGTTTATAGGAATCCTCGTGTTTTGTCGGTGAGGGAGATGTTTAATGTATATAAAGTTGGTAAAACAGATCAAACTTCTGTTTTACTAAGCGCGGGAATTTTGAAAATTCAATCCTATAATTTCAGTGCATCGCAGTGAAATGAAAAAAAAAAAAAAAACAGCGATGCATATTCGTTCTCCGCAATAAATCACGTACGACCTTTGTGTATTTTAAAAAATATGACTACCAAAGTACTTTAAGGGGAATTTGCTTTTTTTTTAAGCTGAAAATACCGCTCTATTCAACATTTTTTATTGACGAAACTATCAGGTCGATTTAATTTGAACTTTGCGCATGTATTTATTACGTATTCAGGTAAGTGCACAATTTTTTTTTATGCCGTTTCACGTCATATACATGCAACTATAGTATGACGAACGAGAACGAAAAAAAAAATTGAAGAAATGGCAATTTGTCAAAATAAAATCATGAATTTCCCAAAAAAAAATTCGGTCTGTTTCTTTGCAATGAAAAATGAATAAATAAATAACGTATCGCTTCTTTGGTTTTTCGTACGATAAAAGGATCTTTGCTCGACACGCAGTAAAAATTTTATGCCGATCGGTCCAATAATTTTTTACATATCATGCCAACACCAGTGACGCCGCAGGGACAACGCGCCGAGCGTCATGGTCAAGGACGAGTAGCAGGCGTATTTCTGCGTAAAAGGTATTCAAAAAAATTGTCCACTTATCTGAAGAGATAATAAATAAATGTGCAATTTTCAAATTAAATTCACCGGATAGTTTCGTCAATTTAAAAAAATTTCAAATAAAGCGATATTTTCGATACGGTTACTATCGGAATTCCTCAATCCTACACATTCTTTCCTACACAAAATGATCCTACGCATGATTCGAGCTACACAATTACGAGCTACACAAAATTTGAGCCACACAACTCCGAGCTACACATAATCAGAGGCGGAGATCTCCGACCTACGCGTACGCATCATCGAGCTACATAAATGTGACCTACACAAAATCGACATACGCAAATATGACATACACAAATTCGAGCTACACATATGCGACCGACACAAATTCGAGTTAGAATGATTCCGTTGTTCCAACATTTAACCGAGGCCACTCTCCATGACCGCGAGGTTTTAAATTATATTGCTATTGAATAATTTCAAACCTCGCGGGTATGAGAGTGGCCTCTGCTTAAATGGTGAAACAACAGAATCATTTTAGATCGAATTTGTGTCGGTCGCATATTATGTGTAGCTAGAATTTGTGTAGGTCACATTTGTGTAGGTCGATTTTGTGTAGGTCACATTTGTGTAGGTTGATTTGTGTAGCTCGATGATGCGTGTACGTTTAGGTCGGAGATTTCCGCCTCTGATTATGTGTAGCTCGGAGTTGTGTGGCTCAAATTTTGCGTAGCTCGTAATTGTGTAACTCGAATTATGCGTAGCTCGAATATCGAATATGTGTGGCTCGAATCATGCGTAGGACCATTTTGTGTAGGAAATAATGCGTAGGATCGGTGCCCACTCGTTGCTATATAACGGTAATATGACATAACTGGGATAAACCAAAAGGAATGGACGATACCGCAATTCCAGGTCAAGTTTTTGGAAAGCTCAAACGTTCGTATATAAAAAAATACCATTTGCTTTATTACAGTATACATAGTTCAAGCGCACGATAATACTATGTTTGTTCGTTTTTTTTTTTGAATTTATTTTTAAAACATCGTCGTCGGACTGAAAAATCTTCTGATCGGTACCGTACCGTCGATTTGCTCTAAAAATAAATTTTAACCCGGCCTCCTCAAACTCTTATTATGCTGCGTTTGCTTCTCAACGAATATGACGTTTTCTTTTAGTGGAAAAAAAAAAAAAGATCAAAATAATAATATCCGTAGTATATCGTATATACAGGGTGGCCCAAAATTAGATGCGGAAAATGATAGGGCTAATAAAGGGCGTCGAGCTGAGTAAATTGATCCCAATAACATGTGGTCTGCGAAGTCGCGTTCGCGAGATACGGCTGATTAAAAAATCCCGCTAACCGCCGGCATGTAGGCAACCGAGTACACAGGAATCATCGGTTCTGAGTCTTGTTGACAAGCGCGCGCGTACGCTGATGCGGAACATAACACTTTCAAATTTACGAATTTCAAACGAAAACACTCTTGGCATTGAATTTTCGCCAAACACAACGACAAGGATGGGTAATGGAAGTGAATAACGCTTTCAACATTGAGAATTCCGAACGTAATTTTTCCTTATCTAATTTTATTAGGAAAACGAATCGCTACAAGAGATGCTCGAAGTTTCGACCTCCAACTTGAATGCATAGTCGAGCAATTCGTAAATTTGAAAGTGTTATGTTCCGCATCAGCGTACGCGCGCGCTTGTCAACAAGACTCAGAACCGATGATTCCTGTGTACTCGGTTGCCTACATGCCAGCGGTTAGCGGGATTTTTTAATCGGCCGTATCTCGCGAACGCGACTTCGCAGACCACATGTTATTGGGATCAATTTACTCAGCTCGACGCCCTTTATTAGCCCTATCATTTTCCGCATCTAATTTTGGGCCACCCTGTATATGTACAACAATTATCGATCGTAATAATAGTATTAGTAATAATAATACTAGTGAAGAATGTACAGTAACGATGGTACAACTTTTAGTACTCAACGAATTAATATCTCGCGTATCGCACGTTGTCATAAACGAGAGTGTATATTGCTCACCCTTACAACGAAACGAAAATAATCCGCGTTACTCCTTATCGCCGGGATAAAAATCATCTCCGCTCTGATTATCGAGCCAATCTTCGTTCGCAAGAAACCATTTCGAAAAATTTAACAAAAAAGACAATTAAAAAAAAAAAAAAAACGTTCATAAAATAATTCAACAGTGGAGCTCGCTCATGGTTGGGCTTAAACAAAAAAATGCCCTGCAATATCGGGACGAATCTCGGTAATTCGACGAAAATCGATTCGGCAAACTCGCGATCGACTCGCGGCTCGGCAGAGCGAATAAAAAAAAAAATTCTACCACTTCCTAATTTGATTTGTCGCCGTCTTCATTTTTTTTTTTTGTTCATTTTTCGTTCTACCATCGATCATCGCGTCGATGCTCGTTGATCCCGTGGCTCGATTATTTTCTCGAGGAATAAAAAAATTTCTAACGATTCGAGCCATCCCCCCTCTCCTCGAGACTTGGAAGACAGATATATATATGAGCTTCGAAGCACGAAAATACTAATAATAATAATAAAATTTCTACAAACAATTCGCGTGCCAGGAGAATCGTTGGGTAAATTCATTCTCGTCGTCGTTTACGATGAAGCAATAGCTCGAAATAATATCGTGAACGAGGAAAAATAGCCGAGAAATCATATAAAGATAAGAATAAACGGGAAAAAAAAAAAAAAAATCACAACCGGCGAGTAGCCCCATTAAAACTAGGGATAAAAATATACGATTAAGATTTACAATAAATTAAGCCCAACGTTAGGCATCGGGAATTTTTATAAAAAAAAGAGTAGTCTTTCAGCCAACCGTCAGAATCTCATTTTTTTTTTTTTTTTTTTCTTTCTCTTCCTACCCATCGTTATTGTTATCACTATTTGTTATATGCCGCGTTTTCCCCATTATCGTTTTCCAGGAACAACAACAAAAAAAAAAAATCCAATCGATGATTCCTCGGTTATCGGATATTATCACGCTGACTCCGCGGTAGATAACGCTCTTATCGCTTCGCCCATCTTCTTCGTTCAGGGCAAAATCTCGAATTGCTCGTTGCAAAAAAAAAAAAAAAAAAATTCCAACAATCGGAAAATCGTGAAAATTCCGACAATCGTGAGGTTCACTCGATATTTTCATACCATTATACGAGCTCGACTCTCTCGTTCGAATATAAGTTACACTTGGGCCCCTTAACGGAGGACGACGATGACGATCAAAAAGCATTTAAAAAATTCATGCCAGATCGATGAAGAAAAAAAAAATTTCGCGAGCAAAAGAAAGAAAAGAAAAAAAAAAATGAAATTTAGGTCAATTTCGACGAGAAATCGCTTGGCTACAATTTTCTAAACGATTATCTACTTTTAGTCGTTTTTCGTTTTCTTTTTTTTTTTTTCTTTTCTTCTCGTTCTCATTTTTAAATCCGAGAAGTCAATGAGACTCTGCGGCGCTAGCCCACGGATGATCACAGTGAAATGTCTAGAGAGCCCTTTTTTTTTTTTTTTGTTTTTCTTTTTTTCTTAACCCTCCCCGTCCCTCGAGAGGAGTCTTTTGAAAAGAAAAAGAAAAAAAAAAATTTACGCCTCGTTGGACGACGTTCTCTCCCAGCAGCACAACCATCGTCGCCACAGCGACAATGGTTTTCTCCGCCTCGACAACAAACCAGCTCCGCCTCGTCTAGTACCGAGAGCGCTAACTATCGCCTGATCGAAGGCTTCTTTGAGATCGTGTTGCGTCAGAGCCGACGTTTCAACGTAACTAACCGCTCCGAGTCTCTGGGCCAATTGATGACCCTGCGTGGTCGTTATCGGTGCTTGGCCGTATCTGGCCAGTTGCAACATTAGACGAACGTCCGAGCGTAGATCACTCTTCGTTCCCACCTATGCGCAAAATTTAGCGTGTATTACGAATTTCTTTTTTTTTTCCTTTTTTTCTTTACTCGTTATTCTTTGTTTTTTTTTCGCCAACTCGATCGGGAGAACGGAATGGAAAAACGGAAAAACTTGCAAAGTTTGGATAATTGGGAATGCGATGAATCAGCGATACGGAGTGCGCCGAAGGAATTCTGGCTACCGGAAAAACCGATTGGACATGCAATCCTAAAAGCGAGATTTACACCAATCAAAATGACCGCTAGAAAATGACTATTCGCATGGCAAGCACAGGGAAAAACATATCTAGGGCCACGAATAAATATAAATAACGTTTTATAATTCATAATGCTTGTACAATTATTTATCGATCATTGTCGATAAAATAATGCAAACGCGAAATCTTTGGATCTACATTTTTATCCTTGGACTCGAATTCATTGAAGCTTAGAACTCAAAAGGTTTTTGGGGTGGATGATTATAAAAATGATGTCAGATTATTCCATTTTTTTCCCCATCATTCAAATGCAAAATGACGGATCCAATGTGCATGGCAACTCAGGATGTAAAAAAAAAAAAAAGCTTGTTGAATCAAAGCTTGTTGGAGATTTTTCGACTGGCTGACCGAGAATCCAAGCTCAAAATTGACAAACAAACAAAAATGACGGACTCGACGTATGAAATAGCCCGATTTCGTCTGAACATGATATTCAAGAATTTTTCGGCTCCCTCGTTATAAAACTTTGATCGATTTTTTTAAACTTAGCCCAGCGTCAATAAATCACCGGATACAAAGCTCGGAGGCATTCGGCCAAGTTGCTACATTGTTAGATTGTTAGATTTATGCCGCTGCATTGGTTATGCAATTAGGAATTTCATTTATTTTGACTTCAGATTCGTGTTCAGCGATCTTTGACAACGCTCCTTGATACCCATTTGCGTTTAAATTACGATTAAACATTTGTCAGCGTTACGGTATATGAGGCATTCCACGACAACATGACCACTTCAAAACCTCAATATCTTGAATTTTTCTGCAATCGACATATGCTATGGTACTCTTTAAAACAAAAATATTGATATGTATTAAATTTATGGTGGCATTGATAGGGGTGAAATTACAGGAAAATTCGATTTTTTCTTGTTTTTTCTCCCTGATTTTATTACATGGAAATAGTGTGTCGGAGCGAAAAATTGCTGAGAATCAATTTTGTTGTGTTTTTTGCAAGGATAACGAAAAAAAAATTTTAGAAGGCAAGATTTTACATTTTTCATGGGAAAAAATCTATTTAAAAAATAAAAATCGATTTTTGGACGATTATGACAGTTTAAAAAAAATTTTAATATTTTTTTTTTAATTCCTCGAACTTTTCTCAACAGGAATACGTCTCTTTCCAGATGGAGAAATTCAATGGAAAGGCTCAGCAAAAAAAAAAAGAAAATTGGAAAAAAAAATTTTATGCAAAATCTGAAATAAAAATGTTATATAATGCAAGTATATTTCTCAATATATTTGCGAATATTTTGTAAATAAATATTGGGCAATATACTCGCATTACGTAACATTTTTATTTTTTAAATAGGTTTTTTTCCATGAAAAATGTAAAATCTTGCCTTCTAATTTTTTTTTTTTTTATCCTTGCAACAAACACAAAAAAATTGATTCTTAGCAATTTTTCGCTCCGACACACTATTTTCATGTAATAAAATCAGGGAGAAAAAACAAGCAAAAATCGCATTTTCCTGTAATTTCATCCCTATCAATGCCACCATAAATTTAATACATATCAATATTTTTGTTTTAAAGAGTACCATAGCATATGTCGATTGCAGAAAAATTCAAGATATTAAGGTTTTAGAAGTGGTCGTGTTGATGTGGAATGCCTCATATATAAACGTTTAGCGGATAGTTAATGTGCGCTCACAAATGCGATAATTAATGGAAAAAATGACGGAGAATTCTTAAAAAAAAAAAGCGAGAGAGAGAGAGAGTTGAGAAAGGTGACATCCAGAGTCGTCATTGCGCTTCAAAGGTTCGAACAATAATTAATTATGGATTTATTATCGTAATATAAAATGTATTCGTGTTTTATTCGTTTGTAGACATTTTTTCCGTATCGTTCCCCCATTCTTGAGAGTGAAAAGTCAATTTCGAGCGAAATGAAAAAAAGGAATCTACGATGAAGAATCCAATGACCCGACTATTCGTGCACGCAACCAAGGATTTCGACATTTCAATGCAAGGAAAATTTGTA
Organism: Rhorus exstirpatorius; assembly: GCA_963564615.1. NCBI lineage: Eukaryota > Metazoa > Arthropoda > Insecta > Hymenoptera > Ichneumonidae > Rhorus > Rhorus exstirpatorius. Next base: position 32,462,851 of record OY751317.1, read on the forward strand.
AGATGAAAATATGGTGGGATACAGCGAATTGTTCAGATAATGCAACTTTCTAGGACAATCACTGATCGGACTCCGGCGGATTATGGATCGTTGGATATCAGCTAGTACTGTGTGAATTTTTTTTTTTTTTTCAACCATTACTTTTCTCAAAAATCCCAATGTACGTTGACAAACTCTTACTCTACCGTATCACATGAAATTATATCTTCTCGCCTCGCCATTTTGGCATTTTATTGTTCGAACTTTTGTTAAAACGAACAAAATCCGACCCCGGTTGAAAATAACAACGAACGCTTCATCCAACAACGACCAACGATGTTTCAACAATTTTATATCGCATTAAATTACTTATCAATCCGTGATAAGAAGATTCTAATCTCGAGTCAATCTATACGAATTGTAAAAAAAAAAAAAAAAGTAATTAAATCGTTTAGCGCAGAATGCGAATTGTACTCAACTGAAAGTCTAGCAGCGAATATGAAAATATTTTATACTTTGAGGTAGCTGATGCAATTCACGCTGCGTCAATTAAATGTTTCGAATCGTCTCTACGAATTTCACGCGTCGATCAATTCACAGCAGAGAATGAATTTTACTGGCCTACGTTGTCCTTGTCATGAAAAATTTTTTGTACAACCGCGAGGTGTATTTTCGTTCAATTTTTTTTCAAACAATCATTGATAATCTTGTCCGGATTAGGAATAGGCTCATTTTTGTGATGTAAAAATTAATATAATTTCAGTGCATTGCGTGGAAGAAAAAAATCAAAAACGAGATGTAAACGATCGTTGGATGACGAAAGAAGTAATGATCGTTATTTTTTTTTTTTTTTTTTTCCATAAAATGCAAAAGAAAAAGCCTTCAAAGTTACGGCGGTAATGAAACTAGTCAAAGATGATGAACTTTGGTTTTGCGAAGGAAACACGAGGAGCGCTGGTAATTACAACGTGCGACAAATAAAATGAAATAAAGAGATGGGGCTCAAAGCATACGGTTATGTGGGGAACAGCTGTTTCAACTCCCTCCCTCTGCACATCCGGAAAATTTGGAAACAAAAATATTTTTAAAACAGTGTATACTACGGGTGGCTCAGAAATTTTTTTTCTTTTTTCGACACGCGTGGATCAAAAAAGTTGATTTGTGTGCTCAAACAAATTCCTATGAAAGGAGAGCCCCGTAGCTCAATTTTAAAAGGTCGTTCACGCGACTTTTGTACGAATAGGCCAATCAAATTCCGATTTTAAATTCCACTAATTAACTACTGAATGAAAAAATATTTTTGACACTTTCATGGCTTACGCTGCCAAAATGTTGACAGTGAGGACAAAAATGTATAGGACCAATCTTGTAGGGCATAAAATTTCCTATAAAAAAATCACCGACGATACCTGTCTATCTATTATAGTTCAGCAGTGAGAGGGACCAAAAAAAAAAAGCTCGAAAATGCTCGATTTGTTCGAAAACTCCAAAAACCCACTTTAGTTGCTAAATTCAGTTTTCCCATGATAATTTGTATGAAAAAATCCGATGATCCTTTTCATGCAATAGAACAATCGAAAGAAGAGATTTCGTGTCACAAAAATATTTTTTTCTCGCAATTTCAATTTTTGACGGCCATTTGTTGCTCTTTTTTTTTTCATAATTTACATTTTTTCGTAAAACGGGCTTAACTTTTGTCCCAATTATCAGAGAACGTGGAATTTTTTGGAATCTCTTCGTCTTTTGATGCTCTAAAAAATTCAATCTCCTGACATTTCGCCGTATGTGCAACCGCAGCGCCGTTATTTGCAAATAAACAAACGGCATTATGTTACAATCCCAACAACTCGGGTCTTTATTAGTTATGTCCAAACATTTTTCATATTTTTTCATGCAGTAGTCAATTAGTGGAATTTAAAATCGGAATTTGACTGGCCTATTCGTACGAAAGTCGCGTGAGCGACCTTTTAAAATTGAGCTACAGGGCTCTCATTTCGCAGGAATTTGTTTTAGCACACAAATCAACTTTATTGATCCGTGCGTGTCGGAAAAAAAAAAAAAAAAAAAAATCGGGCCACCCTGGTGTATACGGAACACCTGTTAACGAAATATTAGAGTAACCGATTCTCACGCTTAAAGGCATAATACAAATATATATATATATATAAAGGCCTATAAGGGCAATTTCTGGGATCAATATTTTATTTTTATTTCACTTTAATCAATCGTCGATCATTATGTGTGCTTCCAGTTTTTAAGTTCTTAAGTTTTCAAGTCTTTTAATGGTAGATTAATAATTTTAATGTTGTTGAAATTTGCATCGTTGGAATGCAACGAAAATAGATTTTTAAAAAATAAAAATCATTTCCAGTATCGTCTCGAAGTCTAAAATCGTTTAAACCTTTTTTTTTTCGCGACCCGGGGCCTAAATATGCCACAAAAGCGTCAGCAATACTGGAAATGATTGTTTTTTTTTTTTTAATTTAAAAGAACCTATTTTCGTTGCATTCCAACTATGCAAATTTCGACATCATTAATTTTAGGATACTTCAGCATAGGGAGAGAGGCTGCGAACAAGCGGAATCGCTCAGGCAATACATGCATGAAGCGGAAAGAACACGGGGACCTAGAGTCAATGTTCGATAAAAAAAATCTGTGTTATGTAAAGTATGGAACTATGTGAAGTGTGTCTATATAATTGGGAGTATAAATGAAAATTTTTTATTTCAAAATCTGGTAGTTTAGGAAAAAATATTTAGTACGTATTTTTTATTTTTTTATTTGAATCAAAATTGCCGTTAATATAACAAATTGAAAAATATAACATTATGACGTCACAAATGTTACGCTATATCTATATATATATCAAAATTCGTGAAATTAAATTGGGAGAGTAAATGAAATTTTTTTTATTTCAAAATCTGGTAGTTTAGGAAAAAACATTTAGTACGTATTTTTAATTTTTTTATTTGAATGAAAATTGCCATTAATATAACAAATTGAAAAATATAACATTATGACGTCACAAATGTTACGCTGTATCTATATATATATCAAAATTCGTGAAATTAAATTGGGAGTATAAATGAAATTTTTTTATTTCAAAATCTGGTAGTTTAGGAAAAAATATTTAGTACGTATTTTTAATTTTTTTATTTGAATGAAAATTTCCATTAATATAACAAATTGAAAAATATAACATTATGACGTCACAAATGTTACGCTATATCTATATATATATATCAAAATTCGTGAAATTAAATTGGGAGAGTAAATGAAATTTTTTTGTTTCAAAATCTGGTAGTTTAGGAAAAAATATTTAGTACGTATTTTTTATTTTTTTCATTTGAATGAAAATTGCCATTAATATAACAAATTGAAAAATATAACATTATGACGTCACAAATGTTACGCTGTATCTATATATATATCAAAATTCGTGAAATTAAATTGGGAGAGTAGATGAAATTTTTTTATTTCAAAATCTGGTAGTTTAGGAAAAAATATTTAGTACGTATTTTTTATTTTTTTCATTTGAATCAAAATTGCCGTTAATATAACAAATTGAAAAATATAACATTATGACGTCACACATGTTACGCTATATCTGTATATATATCAAAATTCGTGAAATTAAATTGGGAGAGTAGATGAAATTTTTTTATTTCAAAATCTGGTAGTTTAGGAAAAAATATTTAGTACGTATTTTTTATTTTTTTCATTTGAATCAAAATTGCCGTTAATATAACAAATTGAAAAATATAACATTATGACGTCACAAATGTTACGCTATATCTATATATATATATCAAAATTCGTGAAATTAAATTGGGAGAGTAAATGAAATTTTTTTGTTTCAAAATCTGGTAGTTTAGGAAAAAATATTTAGTACGTATTTTTTATTTTTTTCATTTGAATCAAAATTGCCGTTAATATAACAAATTGAAAAATATAACATTATGACGTCACACATGTTACGCTATATCTGTATATATATCAAAATTCGTGAAATTAAATTGGGAGAGTAAATGAAATTTTTTTGTTTCAAAATCTGGTAGTTTAGGAAAAAATATTTAGTACGTATTTTTTATTTTTTTCATTTGAATGAAAATTGCCATTAATATAACAAATTGAAAAATATAACATTATGACGTCACAAATGTTACGCTGTATCTATATATATATCAAAATTCGTGAAATTAAATTGGGAGAGTAAATGAAATTTTTTTGTTTCAAAATCTGGTAGTTTAGGAAAAAACATTTAGTACGTATTTTTTATTTTTTTCATTTGAATCAAAATTGCCGTTAATATAACAAATTGAAAAATATAACATTATGACGTCACACATGTTACGCTATATCTATATATATCAAAATTCGTGAAATTAAATTGGGAGTATAAATGAAATTTTTTTATTTCAAAATCTGGTAGTTTAGGAAAAAACATTTAGTACGTATTTTTTATTTTTTTCATTTGAATCAAAATTGCCGTTAATATAACAAATTGAAAAATATAACATTATGACGTCACACATGTTACGCTGTATCTATATATATATCAAAATTCGTGAAATTAAATTGCCTATAACAGGTGCATCTGTCATTTTTAATGAAAAATAAAAAATACTTCCTCATTATTTTTACTTACTCTACATTATGCGCCCCGATGATTGGAAAAAAAAAATTTCATTCATACTCCTAATTTGTGCTCTCATGCACTCTAATTATAATAATATAATAATCTACCTTTTTAGGTAAAGCATAAACAGTTGGAAATACGGTGGGCTACTTTTATGTAATAATTGATAATTACCAAAATTATAAGCAAAGTAATATTTTTGTTTTCTTTTGATAAGCAGAGGTGTTCTCTGATTACGATAAACAGCGTATAGATTTACAAAAAGGCAAGATTACTGGCATAGGATATTGCGAATTGAGGATGTAAGCGAAAAAATAAAAAAAAAATCTAAGAATAGTTCATTCCTAATAAATCGTTCGCATTGAGAAAATCAATTTATCTAATAAATCTTTGATCGGATATGGCAAAGTAATCTCTTTGTAAGTAAATCTTTGATATATCGTTCGCCTCGACTGAAATTTTTCTAACGACAATAAACGTACATTTATTTCGTAATATTCGACATTAGATTTTTTTTTTTTCCAATATCAATGATAAATTCTCGCAGCGGCGATTGTTCAACACGGGCTCAAGACTCACCAGTATGATCGGCGCGTTTGGACAATACTTTCGTACTTCGTCCGCCCATCTGGACGCGACGCTGTGATAGGACGACGGACAAACGACGCTGAAGCAAATGAGAAAAACATCCGTCTCCGGATAGCACAACGATCTCAGCGGATCAAAGTCGTCTTGTCCCGCCGTGTCGCAGAGCTGTACATTCAGCGGCAAACCGTCCACATTGACGACGACTGAAAAATCATTTTTTCAATTCAATAAACTTTCCAAGGATTCGAGCGATCCTAAAAATTCGGTTTGTCGATAGAGCGAAAAAACCTTAACGAGAGGTAAAAAGAGAGACGATATTTGTACTCATAAATTGGGCGACACAAAACATCGTCTCGATTATGCAAATTTTTCATTATTTCGATGCTCTTTGAGCTGCATTATTTTTTTACAGCTCTAAAATTGTATAACGGTGCAGCGCGCACGGCTCTGCTTTTTTTTTTTCTGGATTTTTGCCCGGCGACTCATGGATTTTCGGATCAATGGAAAAACAAATGGCTTTGTGCGGTTGAGCAAGAACAATAGGCCTTGCTTACATTGTATTGGATATCGAGAGAAGCTCCGCGCTTTTCCTCGTATGGACAAAAGAAAAAGTCTCTGTGAATGGGCTCCGTTGCATCGAAAAAGGACAAAGGGCCTTGGGAGGCCGATAAATCAATAGAATTAACGATATCAGTGAAATTGGGTCAGCGAGCTGAGTGTATCGATGATTCTAGAGCAAATGTAATTCTCGTTCTGCAGAACAGCATAAAAAAGGAAAAAAAAAAAAAAAACGTCCCAAGATTAAATATATCCAGAAAAATTGTGAATTTGATCATCGGTCGTGTGGATACCTAAATAAAAAAAAAAAAAAAAAAAAACAAATACGAAGTAACAAGACGATCCTCGGGTCTTCGGTGCGAATTAATACAAGCATCGTTGATCCTGACCCTTTTTTTTTTCTTTTCTTACATTTTCAACACAACGCGAGCTGAGAAATGCGCGCGCAGAGGGCGATGCGTCTCGATCTCGATAATTCTCTCTCACCTGTTGCCCTGACTATCCGTCTCTTCTTCATATAGTCCCGTCCAAAAGTTTTAAGCTCGCTCGCTTGCTCTCTCTCTCTCTCTCTCTCTCTCTCTCTCTCTCTCTCTCTCTCTCTCTCTCTCTCTCTCTTTCTCTCTCTCTCTCTCTCTCTCTCTCTCTCAACGTGATAAAAACGTTTCTATGATTCACATGAAAACCCATTGGGTTGCCACTTGTATATATCGATGATTCACGCGAAACTTTATAGCTCAAGACATTCGAGTCACACGTGTATAGTTATAATCTATAATTAACCGGAAAAACATAAGGCGGCGCTCGCGTTCTAGTTTCGTAACGAAACTATATATATTATCCCGCGGAGCCCCGAAAATAAATCCTTTGAGAAAAAACAATAGCGCAAACACGCGAATGTAAATTTACATGCAAAAATCTCCTTATTCGTTGTGAAATTTGTTTTTCAATCGAAAGTACGAAATTCATGATTTTCTTACGAAGAAAAAAAAAGGGAGGAATGAACGATAAGAGAGGATTGTTTTGGTATGTTTTTTTTTTTGCAAATTCGCGCGCGTCCTCCATGTTGCTTTTCCGACTGACTGTATACGGCCATTCTGCGATTCCATCCAACCGAGAATGCCCATATACATTTGTGGTATATATATATATACATCGGCATACGCTTTTTTTTCGATCCTAATACGTGTACCAGCGCATAACCAAAAGGAGAGAAGTATGGCAGAGCAAGCCTTTTTTTAAATTACCAAGGTGCGCGTCCACATTTGGCGACAAATTTGCAACAATGCTAAACGCGATTTATAAAAGAAAAAAAAACGTCCCCCACACACGCAGCAATTGTTATTGGCGGTCGAGATTTAATGAAAAAAAAATGATATCGAGTTGTTCAAAAATATGGATGCACCTTTTGATGAAATAATAATAACAATAATAATGGATACGAAAAAAAAAAAACCCAGTTTTTGCAAATTTATTTATCATGATCAATTATAAATACGTTATTCAATGTAGAATCATCGTATACATGGGTGCATATATATATCGTAACACACATTGATTCGCCCACGGTGGTATGCAGATGAATATATATGTACTGACCGTTGTAATTGTCGAAAGCCGTGGGTACGTATTCACCGGGAAAGCCATTTGTCGAGTACGATACGACCAGACTTGTTTTTCCAACGGCCCCGTCACCCACGAGAACGACCTTTATTCTACGATCTAGCGGAGCAGCGCTGTGATCAGTGGAATTTTGCAAATTTTGCCTATTTACACCGGTAGCTCGTTTAACCTGCATCTGCATCATTTGTCCGCCCTTGAGCAGGGGTTTCGTCCAATTTGCGTGCGACGAGGGCGGCATCGTTTCTTTATTTGCCTTGACACGACCACGACCTTTCATGTATAGAGTTCACAGCACAATCTACTCACGTACAAAACCTTCCACTGTACATTACATACATACGTGCGTGTATAATAATAATAATATAATAATCTTTCTTTCCCCCCTCCCTTCCCTCTTCACTTTCCCCAGCAGTGCACGGTTCAAAACGTGCTATACACCGAGAGCCTGATTTTTCACTGAATTCTATACTTTTTTACGTTAACCGCGTATAGAATAAACTACCGACGATCCGACGAATCCTTTATTTTCAGGCCCGAACAGCTGTTTAATCCCGGATGCCCTTTATATCGTTTTTCGTAGTTTTCCGAATAAATTTAAGCCATCGTTGCGACGTTTTTTTTTTTTTTTTGTCAAACTGTACAACAGGTGCACCAGTGGATTCACGCGAAGGCAGGTCGGTGTCGTGAATATCGAGTTTTTTTATTTTATTTTATTTTATTTGGAAAAAATCACTGTGCAAGATACGTTTCATGCGCGTAGTGATACGAGCTTGTTGCCTTCACGAAACGTCGGAAAACAATGGATCGCAGATCCCACTTGTGACACTGAAGTATACATATAACAAGGGCGGGGAGTCGAGAGGGAAGCGACTAGTTCACCTGCCGCGACGCGGAGCCACCTGTTACACGGGAAGCACGGGAACGTTGATGGCGAAAAATAAATGCAATGCGCGACGCCTCGTTGTCTGCGAAACTTATCCTGTTTCTGTTTTGCCTTCTCATATATTCAATACACACGCAACACACACACACACACACATACACATATTTATCCTGAACCTGCTTCGATATTTACATTTCTTTTCATCACGCGACTGTGTTCTCGTCATACCGGAACGATCAAGCCGAAATCCATTATCCTCTTTTCCAAAACTCGTTACAAAAAAGCCCCAATTGTAATTTGTAAAATTTTTATGGCAATTATCTTGCGAAGCTTAAACTTGCAGCTATTTATTTGTCTCATTGATTACCGCATAATTTCGATTTTTCTTTTCGTTCATGGAATTTTTCAAAATATTCATGGAATATTTTTTCAAAATATTTCGTAAAATCTCATCGTCGATTCTCAGGAAAATCAAGGCAGAGCAACAGAGTATCCCTCAATGATACTTGGGAAAAAATTTACCCCTATGAAAATATGCGATGAAGTTAATAAGCGTCATTACAATGTGTTATTTGTGGTTTTTCTCGTAACATTCAAAATTTTACAAAATGTAAACGTATTTTCAATTTAATAAGGCGTTTCTTTCAATTTAAATTATTTTAAAAAATGTATTTTTCCGATCAACATTGATAAAAAAATAAGGAAGCAAGCGCCGAAAAAAGGCGCTGTATACAATAAAGAGTGCGACAGAACAGGAACGGGAGGGGGGGGACGACTGGAAAATGGAATAGACGAAAGTTTTCATTGTAAACGTATGCGGTAATTGACCCGTCAGAGGCGTCAGAGCTTGTTCCGAAGGTCGCATAGAGCGACCTTGCTCTCCCGCACACTCTATAGACGGCACTCCGGTACGTATTTAGGGGTTAGAAAAACATGACCAAAGAGAAAAACCGGAAAAGTACATCTCAACATTTTTCACAGTCCCCACTTTGTAAACGTGTCTTTTTTTTCCCAGTATTCTAATATTCCCCGCATGTGATTTTTTTCTAACTTCTCGGTCAGAGTGTCAGTGTACTCGCGATGCATATGGTCGAGAGCAAAAAAAAACGGGTGTTTCGAACAAAGATTTTAAACTCGCTTCCAGTACATTGACCCTCGACGAACGAAACAACCACTGCTCTCCGCCTCGCGTTGTTTTTGTATATATACATATATATATATATATATATATCAAAAACTCATTGCGCTTAGAACTGTGATTCGCGAATGTGATCTTGGATGAAATAATAAAGAAAGACCACAGAGGGAAGCGTTATCGGATTCGCGCGCATCAACGCCTCCATATATACATCTCTGCATGCGGTTTTTTTTTTTTCGTTTTTTTTTTTTTTCATTGAAACTTGAAACAGCGCGAACGTAACCTAAAAATCGGACAAAAGTGAGAAATCGTCGGAGATTTTTTTATATTAAAAAAATCCCATTTCGCGTGATATATTATAATTCGAGACTCGAAGTTTGATGCGAAAAACATGTCACTCCACAGGATTCCGGCAGCGAGTCATCGCTTCAGGTTTAACGATTTTTTTTTTTTTTGTCTTTCATTTCTCAAATACGAATTTTGCAAATGGTACCTCAGAAGAAACAACGCGTTGTGCAATGCAATGACACTTTGGAGAAAAGAAAAATCGATTTTTTTTTTTTTTTTTTCCCCGTCCAGATTATCGTGCATCATGCTAGGAAAATTTCCGAGAAAATTTTTTCGTGATTCTTGGCTCCGTAATTACACGACGAATTCAGATCGGACCCGTAAGAAAGGTACTTGGTTTGGTTTTTTGCGAAAACGATGGGAATGGAGGCTACCGCTGGGCGTTGGCGTTACGCTTCTCGGTGTTTTGCAATGGCGACACTTGCGAAAACATCCGTACCCCGTAGAGAGCGACGCGGTCAAAGGCCCGGTCGGTGATTTAATGGTGAGAGCAGCGGGGCTATCCTGCGATTTGGGAAAATGAAAAAAAAAATTTCGAAAAATTCCTGTAACGCAAAATCGAGCTCCGGAAAGATTGAGACAATGACGCGGGCAATGGGGCGAATGAAAAATATAAACGAGTCGATGCCGATCGGTCGAATTGCTTGCGTCGACGAGTCTCTGTTATGCATCGTCGAAGCAATAAAGCATAAATTCGAGCTACCGAATTGTCTGTTCATATTTTTTCGTGCGTTCTGCGCACGCGTGGCTATTTTAAACTTTTCACTGTCGCAATTTTTTTTTTTTTTTTCAAAATCGTCATTTTCTCAATTATTTTCATAATTTACGACTCTTGCGCATGAATATATTTTTTAAGAATCCATAACTACTACTGCGATCGAAAACTGTACAAACCCATTGCCGTGTATATAAAGAAACTTGCTTCAAATACAATTTGCATCAATTCATTAGTCAACTGTAACGAGATGCATTTATTTTGCGCTCGCGCAATTGCTTTCTATATGAAAAAAAAAAAAAAGCCAAAATGAATCGACGTACTTTGTCACGGGCCTCGGTAGACGATGGAGAAGAACAAGGCAGCAGTTTGGAATTTTTCGTTCGCTAGGCTAACTTAAGGTTGTCGCGCCAATTTTTAAAAATGTTACCGTTCGAACCAAATATTTTCACAATATACAAGACCCCTTTATCTGTCTCCCTGTAAAACTTGGCTACGATTCGGAGTATCATTTTTGAGTAAAAAAAAAATCAGAAAGTCGACATGTTTCGTAGACTAATCGCATTACTGTTGGAAAGAACTTCCGACCATTTTGCAGTATCTAACAAGGAGAGTATCGGGCCTCCGGGTCATGAATTTTGCTCAAACTTGCGGATGTGTTTCGTTAGCCCTAAAAATCAAACCTCTCGTGCTTAGTTCCATCCGATGGGCCTTTTTTCGCTTGCTTCACGATATAAAATACCATTTTTAACCAATTTACCAGTCCTTCCCTACTGCTCTCTACCGATCCGATCAACTTGGGATATTTTATTGAAACTTTGTCAGCCGATCATAAAAATGAATGTTCCACGCGTCAGCTTACTGTATTCAATGCTGGTCGCTGCCGCTGAGCCGATACACGCTACGCGCAAGCAAAGAAAAGCAAGCAAAGAAAATCTTCACTTCGGTTTGCTTCGCTTCACTTTTCTTCGCTAAACCGATACACACTATGCAGCGCATACTAGACACGCTAAACGGATACACACTTTGCACATCGTTTCGCTTTTTTTTTGCTTGCGTGCAGTGTGTATTGGCCTAGCGGCAGTGACCAACATCGAGTACGGTAAACTAACGCGTGGAATATTAATTCAAGTGAAGCTTCGCTTCACTTCTCTTCGCTAGACCGATACGCACTATGCAGCGCATACTGGACACGCTAGACGGATACAGACTACGCGCAAGTAAGCAAAAGCGAAGCAATGCGAACCGAAGGGAAAATTTATGCTACAATTCGTCTTGTGGATATACGCATAGTATTTTCAAGCACGAATACTATGCGAATTCCCACGAGACGAATTGTAATATAAATCCTTGCTTCGGTTCGCACCGCTTCGCTTTTATTCGCTTGCGTGTAGTGTGTATCGGCCTAGCGGCAGCGACCAACACTGAGTACGGTAAATTAACGCGTGGAATATTAATTTTTATAAACGGCTGACAAAATTTTAATAGCGCAACCGAGTTGACTGGATCAGTACAGAGCGATAGCGAAGGATCGATAAATTGATTAAAAATGATATTTTGTGTCATGAAGCGAGGGACAAAAGGCTTATTGGATAGAAATACCGATGAGAGGCGCTTGATTCTCAGGGCTAACGAAACACATCTGCAAGTTTGAGCAGAATCCATGACCCGTAGGCCCGATACTCTCCCTGCAAGTTATTTCTGCTAAGAAAATGTTATCCCCGAGCTCAAAAAATAAATACTTTTTAAGAGGCGTTGTCCGGATATGCTGTAAAAGTTTCGGAATTTTTGACGGTACACTTTTTGGGATATTGATAATGAAAGAGGATCACCGCGCATCGTTGCGCCTACCCCAATACAATCCCCTCGCTGAGAAACGGCACGACAATCTTAACATAGTTTTGAGTTATTGAAAGGGTCATGAAGAAATTCCATTCTTGTTCCGGATGAAACTTAAAATATCGCGTTACTTTTTTCGTTGTAAATGTTCACTCCGGTGTTCGATATCATTATATCTTTTGATTTTGTGATTGCATTCAATCCGTAAAAGTTTTACAACGATCAAAGCTGGAGATCCAATTTTTTTGTTCAGGTTGTATGTTACCGTTGCTTGCCGTTGAGAATGACAAGCAGAGTATTCGGATGGTTCGCCAGTATTCAACTTCCGGTAGGTCTGAGGCCAGTGCTCTACAATCTCTACGCGAAATATTTCAACGCTAATCTTCAAGAAATCGACAACGAACTCTCAACCTTTCCCAGTCTGGTCGATTTTTTCGTCAGAGGATTGAAGAAAGACGCCAGGCCCATCGATCCTCACACGGAAATTGTGAGTTACGAATTTTTCTTGATTCTCGTTTTATCCTTGCATTACCGTTTAGTTTTTTTTTTTTCGATTATCATTCACGGAATCTTCAAGCAGTATGGATTTTTTATCGTATTTCATTGGAATTTTTCCATACTTTGAAATAGCGAGTTAAAAGAGTACAAAAAAAAAATATGAAAATTGCAACTTTTACATCTACCATAAATAATTGTAACCATGGAACTTTGTATCAGCGAGAATTGCTCGATGGTAAGCACATTGAACGATTTTGTGATTTTTTATTTTTCGAAAAAAATGTATATGCTCCGACTTTTCAAAACTGAAATATCGGGCTAAATTTATTTTGCATCAACACAGTATTTTATTGAAAAATGATCGGTTTAGAATTTAGCGAGAATCGATCGAGGGCGCCGGATTTTATGGTATATCGAATTTTTTTGAAAATTGAGAAAGCAAGACGCAAGTTTTTAATTTGCGCGCTTCTTTTCATAGCACACACGTACCCATCCATCCGGACATTTGTCCCAATCGTTATTTCCAAACTATTCGCAGCTTTCCAACTCTGTTGGGTGGTCCTTATTTGGGCTTTTTCAAATTTTAATGGTCTCACACCCCAAATCGATTCCAAATAAATAAATAAAAATCCCTGAACTTTTTCAGATTTTTATTTCGATGATTGACCCTGACCAGTGAAGTCAAAGTTTCCCATAATGATAACATGGGGTTTTTAGGATTTACTGTATAAAATTCGAAAGCACGAATATTTTAGAGCCGAAAAATCTAAAATTTTCGAAACTTCATCTACATTGATGCAGCTACGTTAAAACAAATTGATAGTTTTGTATGGATTATTTTACGTCGAATAGATTTTTTTTTTTTTTCTCAAAAACACGGTTTTCAACGATTTTTTATTCATAATGATTGATAAAAAAAATATTTCTGAGCTGAATAGTTTAAAATTCTCTGAAACTAGTATGCAATGATGCTAGTTTATAAAAAAAAAATTTTTAACACTATTTTTACAAATTTTATATGGGTTGTTTCACGTCTACTCTGCATTTTTCCTCGACAATCGCGATTTTTTCAGGTATAAGTTGGTTTTTATGCAACGAAGTTCGTGAATTATCGAATCACAATGGAATAACTTATGTAACGCTCATATGTCAAAGAGAAAAAAAGAGGACAGATGGAGATGTTAATTTACAATTTTTATAAATGCCATAAGTAGAGAAGAATTAAAAAAAAACAAAATCACATCTGATCTCAAATAGCGTACATGGAAGTTTGGATACGATAAATTAAAGTCTAATTCTCAAGACTTTCAAATTATTGAGTTCAGAAATATTTTTTTTATCGATACTATCAGGAAAAAGCCCCCAAAAACCGTGATTTTCGAGGAAAAATGCAGAATGGACGTTGAACAATCCATATAAAATTTGTAAAAATAGTGTTTTAAATTTGTTTTCATGAACTGTCATCATTGCAGACTAGTTTCAGAGAAATTTTGAACTATTTAGCTCAGAAATATTTTTTTTTATCAATTATTATGAATAAAGAATCGTTGAAAACTGTGTTTTTGAGGGAAAAAAATCTATTCGACGTAAAATAACCCTTATAAAGCTTGGAAAAAAAATGTTATTAATTTTTTTTTCATATAGCTGCATCAATGTAGATAAAGTTCCAAAATTTTAAAATTTTTCGACTGAAAAATATTCGTGCTTTCGAATTTTTTTACAGTAATCCCTAAAAACCCCTATGTTTTCCCTTATGGGGGAAGCTTTGACCTCGCTGGCCCCGGTCAATCATCAAAACGAAAATCTGAAAAAATTCAGGGATTTTATTTTTATATATTTGGCACCGATTTGGGGGCTGAGACCATTAAAATTTGAAGAAAAAAAAAGCCTAAATAAGGACCATCCTGATACTCTGGCATTAAAATCTCAAAAATTCTTATATCCTCATTCGTTTGCAACGACTCATTTGAATTTGATAATTGAAAAAAAATAAATGAAGCGTAGGTTTCTCCCTCAGACGGCAGAGTACTGCACTTTGGTCCGGTCGCGTCCTGCCGTGTTGAACAGGTGAAAGGAATAACGTATGACCTGCGACACTTTCTCGGTGATACCTTGAACGACGATGACACGAGCACGGAACTCACGGCCAAAGATTGCGACGATTACGTCGACTCACTTTTGAAGGATCCGAAGAATCGTCTGTATCAGCTCACTGTTTATCTCGCACCTGGGGATTATCATCGTTTTCACAGTCCGGCGGATTGGCGAATCAATCATCGTAGACACTTTCATGGTGAGCCGAGCAACCCCGATTAATGTAAAATTTTATAGACACGGAGGGAGACGAAGTTTGAAAGAAGAAAGAAAACAAAACAAAAAACAAAAAAACAAAAAAAAAAAACAAAAAACGATAACACGCGAGAAATGCAAAATATTCGTGAAATTAATTTTTTTTTTTCCCCGACAATATAAATCATGGAATTGTTTCAGGCAAATTGTTGAGCGTTAATCCGCGAATCGCGAGTTGGTTGCCGGATCTTTTTGCTATGAACGAGCGTGTAGTTTACACGGGCGAGTGGACGGGTGGTTTTATGGCATACGCGGCTGTCGGCGCTACGAATGTTGGCTCGATGAAGGTATACTGCGATCGGGAGCTCGCGACGAATCAACGAAAGTGGCGAAACGGAAAGTTGTGGCAGGACGCAAAACTCGGATGTAAAACGATGAGAAAGGGCGAGCTCTTCGGTGAATTTCGTATGGGCTCGACGATTGTATTGCTCTTCGAGGCACCGAGAGACTTCTCGTTCTCTCTTATGCCGAGCCAGACCATCAAAGTTGGCCAAGCGCTCACCGAGAGTTCCTATTTTTCACGAAAAACAGCGAGACAACACGACAATCTGAATCAGGGCATTTCTCACGCCTTGAGACTCATAACTACGGATTCTCGTTTCTAGATTTCAAATACACAGTATGTAAATCCACTTTTGTTTTGTTTTGTTTTGTTTTTATTTTATTTTTTTAATCTTTTGTAATCAAGTATCCTTCTTACGGATTGGCCCGATTCGTTCGATCGATTTAAGCTCCGAGATCGATTTAAGGAGGTTCACCAGGTAGAGCGAAAATGCACGAAAAATTCTGAATTTTTTTTTTTCAATATTCCGTGCCTACACACCGAACGGCCTGAATTATTTCAGAATTTTTATCCATGGTAAATGTACCGGTGGTCGCAGACCTAAATGACCATTCAAATTGCTATACAAATTTAGGACGTAAAAAGCCTCATGCGTTCCATCAATGACTGCAAACACCTTGAAGATTATGATTTCGAGTTTCTAAAACACGTGTTCATTAAAATGTTGCATAATTTATTACTCATACCGGGAGAAAGGTGAAAAGCTGTAATGTACCAGTGTCCGCACAGCGCTTGTTCGCTATGTCCCAGTTTTCGGACACGAGAAGACCCAGTGCCCGCGCGATACGATATTCGAACACTAAAAGCCCGGGTTAATGAGCATCGATTCTCAATTCACGATATAATTAGCTTTTGGAACTCAGCAGTGCATCGCGATGAAATGCATAGCGATTAATTTAAAATAAAAAATTTCAATTTGGTCAGGAAAGTCAAGGATGTTCCTCTGTTATATCGATTTAATGTCATCGACTTGAAATTTTTACAGCCTGTTAGTGTTTATCCCCAAAAACGTGCGTGCAAAGATTCAATGAGATTAGGAGCCTCGTTGTCGAGATATTAAATGTTTAAAAAAACATTATTTAACATGCGTTCTTATGGGCGCACACGAAAAACAGGTTCCAATCGTTCTGTAATTCACGAACTGGAAATGCCAGCACCTTTTAAAAATTATATGACCTGGATCTATATATAATAAAACCGTGTGCGAAAGCTCACCTTAATTAGGAGAATTTTCGTTGAGTAATTAAATGTAATATGTTTAAAAATGCTGAAAAAAAAACGGGCGTTCGCTGTCGATTTTAGACGCGACGGACAATGTTGCCGAACTCAACTTGTCGAATCAGGCTTTTTTTTCAGAATAAAATCCTGGAATTCTTTTAGCGTCTTTTCATAGTATATGGCATAAATAATAACTTATAAAATGTGCGTTATTGTTCCTCTATACATTTTGGCAAGGGAAAAATAGAAACAATGAAAATTTCGCTCTTTTTGTGCTTCAACTCTAAACGCTGCTCAAACTATACATAATAGAGGAAAATTGCTCATAAATCATTTTGTAGGTGACTAAATTCTCTACAAAAAAGTCCGCGACGGCATATATCTAAAGTTAATTATTGAGGCGTGGGAGGTGTCCAAAGTTGTAAAAATAATTAAAAAAAAAAACCATTTCAAGTAGGTGGCTTTATTTGAATTTAGTTATAAATAAAGTTTTTTGGGCGGTAATGGCTTTCTTGTTGGGTCTACTTGACGTATGAATTTTTATGCATTTTTAATTCAATGCTAACGCGGTGATATGTAATTTAACATCTAATGGGTCTACTATTCTGCGATTATACAAAAATCACACTTCATCGTCACGCCACTTCGGACATCTCTCACTCATCCGCTATTGACTTTTTATGTATACCGTCGCGGACTTTTTTATAGAAAATTTAATTCTCTACAAAATTCTTATTGGGCAATTTTCTCTATCTTGAATAGTTCGGACAGCGTTTGGAGTTGAAGCTGGGAAAACGTGAATTTTTAATTTTTTTTTTGCAACATAAACGTTAATATTTCAAAAACTTACAGGAGTATATTACTATAATTTTTATACGTTGTTATTAATGCCACTTAATATCGAATAGCATTGAAACGAAACCTCAAAGTTCTAGTTCTGATTTCGAGAAAATAAATTAATTGGTCGGGATGAGTGAGGATTTGACGTTGGCACCACTGAGCCCTGCCTGTGTATAAGCATAGGGATCCCCCTCGGACGACTCGTCCCGCAAACAAACAGAGGAACATCCTTAAGGATTAAATTTTGACACCGTGTCGCCGGCCCGCTGTGACATGTAAGTAACGACACCGATCGCGAAACAGCTGAATGTCGTACCGGGCGGCTACTGGGCCCCTATCGAACTATACGCGAGTCTGTACCGGTCTCCGAACGGTGTTTTGACAGGGGTACAGCTTATGATTTGCTTGTCCCAATAATAGAACACGAAAATTGCATGGTTCAATTGAGTTTTACGGGAAGTTTAACTGTCGCATGGAAAAGCCTACTTTTTTCTGAACAAAATTAGCCATAATTTATCTCGAATATACACGTAAAATCCAAACGATGAGCGTTAAAAATCTTTCATTATTTCTTAGCATATTCGCTAAGAAATCCGTTGATACGGCCTCCATATAACACACTCCGACCGGAATGAGCAGATGAAAATAATTTATATTCCGCGTAAGACGGTTAGTCGATTTTATTTCTTATAGTTAGTAAAATTTTGTCGATCGACTTGCAATTATTAGAATTTCTATATTAATCATGAAAGGCTTAATAAATGTAATTGTGGTGATGTGCGACCACTGGTACATTTACCTTGCACCGTTCTTGAAGAATAAATATTTAAAATTTTCATTTTAACATAGATCCTTGTCCTTGTCCTCCTCAATTTTTTATGCAAATAATATTAAATTTACAGAATTTTGATATTTGGTATGTTTGCTGAACGGTCTTGTTTTATTGAACATGATAATTAAAGTTCGACAAAACATGGTATTCGTTGTGTGCGGAAAGCCAAGTGGCGCCGCGGCCGGCTGTACTCCGCAAATTTTGCTGGAGTAGCTCTCATTTATTTACACAGACGAAACATTGTTGGATTAATTTTAATAAACGAACGTTTATATTCGTGCTGCATAGAGTTTTTTTGAGGTGAGCTTGACTATAACTGCGTTGAAAAAAAAATATAAATCGACGTATTACGATGCAATGAAAATAGGTTTACGGCTACTTTTCCTTCTCAATTTGAGGCTAAGCATGAACTTTGTCGATCTTGTCATACGAACCGACAAGACTCGTATCGAGAACAAGAAAGACGTAACTCGGACTTGATTGTAACGTGGATGAACGATTACCCACGAAGTGCTCACTGCATATTCGGGTAGCCAATCATGAGAGCTACTAAAAAGGAAAAAAAAAAAGATCAATTTATTTGTATTATAATATCCTGATATGAATTTTTCATACCAGACAAAATATGCACGTTTGAACCTCAAGAATTTTACTTTCTTTGTTTGTTTGCACCCAACGAATCTAGTTTTTGCGCTGCTCAACTTTATAAATTGCTGTCGAAAACGCGTGAAACTTAATTTCCAAAGTTGCGTAGCGGAAAACATTTTTATATGACTTCACGCAACAGTTTAAATTTCCTTTCCGCGACTTCTCTATTATATTGCCCTCAATTGAACTACGCGACTCCAGCAAAACATGCGCATTCTCGCCACCATGGGCGCTCCAAGCCGTTCTCAGCCGCTATAGCATGGCACTGCACACAGCAAAAATGTAGAGACAAAAGTGAAATAATATTTTAATGATACAGTGCAGCTGAAGGAAATCCCATGACGAAAATTCGATCGTTTTTGTACCGCGTTTATCGTTATTACGCTTTTTACGGTTGAAGCAAATATTAATGATCGTTAAAATGTTAATTATGCCGCTGCATCGTAAGATTCACTGACGATGCGAGTAATGGTTATTCGTTCAGCGATATTGATTTAACCGAATAGCGATGGACAAATTTTCGGCAGTTTTTATGTAAATGTGAAATTACTTTGAAACAACTTTAATAATTTTGAATTATTGAAATCGAATTCGTGAAAAAAGTGTATAAATTAGAAACTTGCACATTGCTATCTCTTTATTTTATCTCGAGCGAAAAGCTTGCTCTATGAGGAAATCAAAATTGAAAACCTCATAGAGAGAGAGAGAGAGAGAGAGAGAGAGAGAGAGAGAGAGAGAAAGAGCTTCGCGGTCGAGATAAAATAATGAAACAATGTGCAAGTTTCTAATTTGCACGCTTTTTCTCTCTCTCTCTCTTTCTCTCTTGGAGCATAAGTGGCGCGTGATTTGTAACGCGTAGCGCAAATTATTCGAACGCTCAAAAACGTATTTCGTCACGAAACTCATGTTCGACACGGATCAGGCATCGAATGATCAAAGGATCAATGTCAAAAGCTACTCGAAATTAAAAACCACGAGAAAAGTTCAGCTGCTATAGAGCATTCCAATAGATCGAGCCACGTGAACAATTTTCAATCTGTCGCAGTTTAATCGAGCTCACTGAAAATCGAGAGCTGAAATGACTTTGAAATATTGTGAATTTCCCTTCGGAATAAGCGAAATTTCAGTACGATTTTTTACGTTATAAATAATGTCAATCGTCACGTTTGTTTATTTATTTTTTTTTTTTTTCAATTTTTCGGCATGATTTTAGAAGATTTTGTTTTTATAGTCGAGGCTAGATTGAGTTTGACGGCAATGAGGATTGAGATTTTGTATCACGCAAAGTGCGACATTGTGGCTGTGGACGCGTTTGTGGGGAAAAAGGTCAAACACGATTGTCCGATAAAGGAGTGAAACACGCGTAGCGTCAGTCGGGGGGAGTGCGCTCGCAGCGACGCAGTCGACTCGTTTTTTTTTTTTTTTTTTCTTTTACCGCTACTGTGATCCTTTGCTCGTTCAAACATTACCGGGCATCGTTTTGATATTCGCGTATCCATGATAAGTCGATTGTAACGTTGTTCATAATAATGAAAAGAACCAATGACGATGAAAAATACATACGAACGTAAATTTGAAAATTTCCGGGAAAAATTTATTAATCGATGCGTGATTACCGTTGGGACTTGAATAATTTATGGATATGGAGAGCAAAACGCTCGAACTATGGGTAATTTTAATTCTGAATATTTGTAAATTTGTTTCAGGCATGAAGTGTGATCAGTGGACGCATGATCGGTGAAGTTAAGCACAACTGTGAAACTCGGGGGAAAATATATAGACAAGCGTATATGCTCCGGATTTTCCGCAGTTTCTCTGTGCCCACGTGCAAATGCGATACAGCAATGGATCAGTAAAGAGCGACCGGAGAAAATTCAAGAGAGGAGGATTTTGGGAATTAATTGGAATTTTGAAAACAAAAGACAGACGATTGCTGAATGATGAAGAACTCGGAGGACTGAAAGATTTTTTTTCCATCTGATCGATGCTTATCAATGATTTAATCCGGAATCGTTGGATTATCATCGATAGTCCTTGAAAAATAGCCATAAAAGAAATCTCTTCGAATTATTTGATAGTTTATTTCAATAGTTTTCCCAATAATTCCTCAAAAGTTTTTTTTTTTTTTTTCCTACACAAGGAGAGCAGATTTCCCGTTTCTTCGAATCAATGAGAATTAGGTCGATGCACCCTCGGTATAAAGTTTGAGCATCGTAGATCAAGCGTATAACACGAGACTAGAAGGAAATTAAAGCGGTCGAGCGCGATACGAGAAAGTGGAAACTCTCTCGGTCTTTGACTTGAAATATACGTGAGCTTGTAACACGGGACGTGAATTAATACAGGAAACTCAATATCTTGATGCTGAGGAGTCGTATTATACGCTTGGGGGAGGTGGCTAAGAATCGATCGGTGAGATAAGGAAATTCGAATTTTACCCTTGGCCATCCATTTCCGTCAAAATTACTCCGAAATTTCCATCTTTTTACGAAAATTCTTCGTGATCGCTTCAGCTTCGGGCGAAAAAAAAGAAATCATCGATGGCCGATTGGTACTGAGCTTGGCGCGAATATCTTTGAACATTTTCATCGATTTTATGAAATTTCGAATCTTTTAGAAATTGATTGTACCGCAAAACCCAAAACTCGAGCCATTCAGCTGACAAGCCGGTGGAAGTAAAACAAAAATCGCAATTTGAAACTTAATCCTTTGCATAAATCCCATACCAATTGGTTCACGATGAGAAATCTAAAATTGAGACAACCAGTTCGTTTACATATAAAGAGCCAGGGGCTTTGTGACTGAAGAAGAAAAAATTGCAAGCCAGCAAAGTTTACGTTTGAACTTGGGACATTGATTTTCTTTTTTTAATACATATGAATCAATTTAAAAAAAAATTATTCCATCGATAGTGGACGGGAAAAAATGGTTCTAAGCTCGCGTCTAAGCCGAATCGTGTTC
This sequence comes from Rhorus exstirpatorius, assembly GCA_963564615.1. Lineage (NCBI taxonomy): Eukaryota > Metazoa > Arthropoda > Insecta > Hymenoptera > Ichneumonidae > Rhorus > Rhorus exstirpatorius. The sequence goes on from OY751317.1 coordinate 32,484,847, forward strand.
AAGTAGCCTTATATTATCAATTACATAACGACTGATTTCGTGAAAATATCTATCCTTATGGAATGAGTCACTCCTTTTCGTCTCTCGCCACTGCGGGTGGTGGCACGTCTAAATGACACCGGCAAATATGTTATTATAGTAAAAAAAATAACACGAGTCGAAGATAATTTAGTAAAAAATAACACACTGTTTTATCTTCATCTGTTTTAATTTTATATTACATACTTACGTTGAATCGAATAACGCGAGATCTTTTACTTATTACATATTTGTTTATTATTATGATAAAGTATTATTATGATAACGTGAACCGTGTCGTGATACTGGATCCTAATGGTATTTTCAAGCAATGAGTTAGCTCGAAAAGTAACTAATATCTACAAAATGGATCGACAAGCCAAATTTTTCTGGAGAAATAGAGGGTCATTGTAGAGATGCCTAAATCCGACGGAATCCAACAAAATTTCTTTGTGCTTCGTCCGCAATTTTGAAAAACAGGTATAATCTTCGATATCTCGGCTCCCAGTGGTTAGATTTTGGTTTTTTTTTTTTTTTAGTTTCGTAGGGAAAAATATTGTCTACAGATTTCACGGGAAGAATTTTTTGATATCTGCGAAGGAAAAAAAATTACGATAAAAAAAGTGCCACTAATTTATGCTTACGAATGTTTACCGTCAATTATATTGCCCCCTTTTGATTTTATCCATAAATTGTTGAAACAAAACTTGCAGAGGACTCAATTCTCAACAATTTTTGTATAAACAATTTTTTGATAACTCAAATATTACCTGAGATAGAAAGCGTCAAAGTTGTCTTTGTCTATTATAACTGTAAAGAATCCTATTAAGGATGTTCCTCTGTTATATCGATTTAATGTCATCGACTTGAAATTTTTACAGGCCATTAGTTCGTGCAAAGATTCAATGAGATTCGGAGCCTCGTTGTCGGGATGTTAAATGTAAAAAAAAATATTATCTAACATGTGTTCTTATGGCCACAAATGAAAAGCAGGTTTCAATCGTTCTGTAATTCACGAACTTGAAATACCAGCATCTTTAAAAAATGCTATTACCCAGTTCTGTACATAATTAAATCGTGTGCAAAAGCTCACTTTAATTAGAAGCATTTTCATTGAGTAATTAAATGTAACATATTTTTAAATGCTGAAAAAAAGAGGCGTACGCTGTCGATTTCAGACGCGGCGGAAAATGTTGCCGAACTCAACTAGTCTTTTTTTTTTTCAGAATAAAATCCTGGAGTTTTTTTTTAGCGTCTTTTCATAGTAAATGGCATAAATAATAACTTACAAAACCCCTCTCTACATTTCGGCAAGGGATACACAGCTTTGACGCTTTCTATCTCAGGTAATAATTGAGTTATCGAAAAATTGTTTCTACAAAAATTGTTGAAAATTGAGTCATCTGCAAGTTTTGTTTGAACAATTTATTGATAAAATCAAAAGGGGGCAATATAATTGACTGTAAACATTCGTAAGCATAAATTAGTGGCACTTTTTTTATCGTAATTTTTTTTCCTTCGCAGATATAAAAAAAATTCTTTCAGTGAAATCTGTAGAGAATATTTTTCCCTACAAAATTAAAAAAATAAAATGAAAATCCAACGACTGAGAGCCGAGATATCGAAGATTATACCTGTTTTTTAAGATTGCGAACGAGGCACAAGGAAATTTTGTTGGATTTCAGTGGATTCAGGCATCTCTAATGACCCTCTAGTGGCCTAAAAAATTTGGCTTGTCAATTCATTTTGCCATTTTAAAGTCTAACTTTCCTGGATTAAGAAGATAGTTCGAAAACCATACGCCAAGTGTCGACTATCTCTGTGTTGTCAATATTTTTTCTGTGTACGAGTTTATGATTCAAGGCATATAAACAAGGTATCGTCATTGCTTATTTCTGGTGACCGTATACTTTCCATACAAAGTACGGGCCCCTTCAAATTTTGCCAGCTATAACCACAATTAACCCCGAAGATGGTGGTCGCCAGACCACTGTGATGTATTTTTTCGTGTTTTTTTTCCTGCATACATACAGCTCGTGTGTGTTATTTTCGTACAATTTTATTCGGAGTGTGTTATTTTTCTACTGTTTTTTTTATTTTTTTTTTTCATGTGTAATTTTGACGTGTTACTTTTTTTTGTTACATTTAGACGTGTAACCACTGCGGTAATATCGAGCTTGGTAAAATTACACCTTGCTCGATTTTCCTTTGTTTTTTCTCTATTTTTTTTTTTAAATTTCATTGTCCTCTACCCTCCTACTTCTGACCAAAAATACGTGGTAGCGAAACTTAAAACTTTGAGGACCTCTAGCTGTATATATGACTTTAAACTCGAAACCATCCGGGACCTTTGCGTGCGTTTATCGGGCGATTGCAATGAGGGAGTCTCTCGCGTGTCACACGATTTATACTCGTTGGCAAATTTATTTATACCCTTTGTCCAACTAGACTCGGCCGATCCTGGCGTGGAAATAAATATATGTTTTACGCTTCGATGGTGCGCGAAATACTTTTGAGAAATATCAATTAATTTGCCATTTCGTATATACGATCATTGATATATATTTTTTTTTTTTTCTTTTTTTTTTCAGGGATATAAGATTTTACTGATACGACAAATGAGCATGATGATTTTACAAAGTGTCAGACATATTTATTATTATTCATAAGCTCAGTGTCCAAAATAAAATAAAATAATAGCCATTATTATTCATAAGTTGGGTGCTAAGCGTTTGGAGGTTTTTCGAAAATTTGTTTATGATGACATCAGATGAACAGGAATATTCTGATCGATTATTATTTTTACACGAGTGTGAACGCAAATTCTGTGAACGACTTTTGCTTTGCTTAAAAAACAATTCAAACAAGCGCCTAAGCATTCTTCAATGTTGAACGTAGAAATCGTTTTCATTTTTAAATTCTTCGCAAAGACTGACGAGTTGCCACATTTTTCAAGAGAAAACTTCGAATACCGTTTTGGGCCTGTCCGAATATGAAAGCCAAAAAATGACTGGGAGCTAAACTTGCTTACTTTTCAATGAGAAATAATAAAATGCAATAAAAAAAATAGGAGGTTCCATTTGAAAAACAAAAGTTGGGCCTCAATGGCCCCAGCAGAGGCCCCGGACCCAAAAACTGTGAATCTCATCTGATGTCCCCCTTGATATAGAACAACGCTTGTCCGAAAAATTTTTCCATTTAATGCTTAGTTTTCGTCATATTTGAACATATTTTTTAAAATGGGACACCCTTTTTTTTTTAGTATTGGGATATGACAAGGTCGAGAGCCTTTGGTACATAATTTTGCCAAGTTTCAGTTTTTTTTTTTCTTATGAAAAACAAAAGAAAACATTTAGAAACAATGAAATTATCATTATTCAACAAACACAAGGCTGATCAAAATAGAGAGCGAGGAATCGATTTGAAACTTGTACCAGAGATGCCTGCTCATCTCTGCTTGTACAGTCAACAAGCTCTATGCAAATTCTAACGTAAATAAACGCTCGAATGCTCTGATCGAAAAGCATGAAACATTGATAACTCGACCGAAAGAAACACAGTGAGACAAGGAGAGAGAGAGAGAGAGAGAGAGAGAGAGAGAGAGAGAGAGAGAGAGAGAGAGAGAGAGAGAGAGAGAGAGAGAGAGAGAGAGAGAGAGAGAGAGAGAGAGAGAGAGAGAGAGAGAGAGAGAGAGAGAGCACAAGATGCTTAATTTGTTACAAAAAATATTCTTTCTAAATTACACGCCCTTCATACTCGAGAATATTATTTTGACTTTTTTTTTCAAGAATAAAGTTCCTACTTGTCCCAGTAAAAAAATCATAAATTTTCGTACAATACTTTTTCTTTGTTTTTGTTTTTGTTTTGTTTTTTTTTTAAGGTTATGCAGAAATTTTTTCACGCGATTAAACCAATATACGACGAAGTACTCGCCTCTCGCAATACCGTGTCTATCCTCACTATATACACACCGAAATATATTGTTCATTACCAAACCACGTATTATCGACAGAGCTTGAATAAATTGTTAAACGGAAAAATTTATCCCAAAAAATAAATGCTATTGCGCAAAAAAATTTTAATTCACACGAGGCATCAGCGAACCCGAAGGAATTGCGCAACTGCCGGAAAATTATATAACCGTGCTAAGATCTGGTAATTAGTCAAAGTCAAACTTGCCATTTTCCACCAGGGACTCGTCCAGTAAGCAAATATAATATCAAAAGATGAATATAACACGCGCTTTTACTCTCGCGAGATTATTTGTTTTTCAAATAACTTTTGATTGGTTTGTATAATATGTATATATATACACACCAGCATCGATATAGCAGTTTCACTAATCGTGTTTATATATATATATATAGATTATGCGGTACACTTTACATACGCGAGGAATTAATACCGGCGAATCGTAACGATAAAATCTTAACGATTCTCGCGCGTGCAGTTAATGGTTCCGAGCATTTTTTTCAAATATATTTTTTCTTTTTTGCTTAGCCTCGAAGCGAGTTTAATGATTTACACGCCGATAAAACGATATACGTGCGGAATATGTTAAAGAAGCAATCTGCCGTTTCACCCCTATACAGACTTGCACGCGTATGTTTTCGTTTCTTGTTTTTTTTTTTTTTTTCATTTCCTCGCCCCAATTTTCCACGAAATAATTCGTTTATTTTCACGTTATACATATCGTTGCTAAAATAATTAATTACGAGAAAAAAAAAAAAAAATCATTTCGCGAACCGAATTTGATATTTCGGATATAGCAAAACTGTAAAATAGCAATGTTGAATATACTTTTTTTTTTGCCACATATCCAACCTCAGTTTATAGGATTATGGCTAAACGAGATTTTTTGTTTTTTCTTTTTTAAGTTGTGACTCGAAAATTTCGTGACCTCGGCATTCCTCGGATTTATTAATTTCGTGCCAGGCAATAAATAATAAAAATGCAAACGTTCGCGGATGTAGACAGCTAATTCGAATTTCCGGAATTTCGAAAAGTATAGGCACACACGTGGCTTCGTCTCTGCGGTTGATAGTTCGCAGCACATAATAACAATTTCGAATTTGACGAGCGCACCCACGCGTGTAAATATGCGCGGAAATATGATTAGAAATAACCGTTATTCATTTTGAAAAAAAAAAAAACAAAAAAAAAGAAATCTGGGAATAAAGACGATTTGCAATAATTTAAGAAGAAGAAGAAGAAAAGACTGATATAGGTTAATATAGGAAATTGCAAAATCTTAAGGGGTCTCCTTGCTCGAAAAATAAATTAAAAAATGAATCAAAATAGATTTATTTATTCATTTTTTTTTTTTTTTTCAAATTTTTAACTCCACGGACTGTCCATCGAGCAAAAAGACGAGCGAGTTATGCGTTTCAGGGTGATCAGCCGATTTTGACGATTTATTTGTGCATTATTCACACTGCATGAGAAAACTACAAAGAATTTTTATACTTGACAGAACAAAAATATGTATAAGTATTCCCAAAAACAAAAACAAAAACTTCAAGTCGCTGGGTCCAATAGTTTTCTTTTCCTTAATTCCCAAAAAAAAAAAAAAATTAATCACCTTTCTATAGAGCTTCAAAGTGAGCAGAACCCTTAACGATTCGACCTGCTTGCATAATTTTCTCGCTGGGGTCATATGAATTATAAGACTACCGAAAAGTTTTTGGCTGATATGGCAAAAGTGAAAAGTTAATAACGGAACTGAAAGTTCTCACGATATGTTTGTCCTCTCGTGAAAAAGGCATCTGCGTCAGAGCCCAGACGCTATAATTTTTTATTGAAAGTTTTTATTTTTTTTTACATCTCAATGTAAAACTTTTCAATCTTGGCGCGCAGCGATGTGAGAACAATAATTGAGAGAATAATGAAATTTAATTTTCCGCACTGTTTCGTCGTCGTTGTCGCCCATTCACTCATATCTGTCTGATCTCTCCATATATATATAGTCTCATCGGACTATATATACTTTTACAGCTTTTCCATTTCATTGTCATCTATATTAAAAAATTATATATCTTATATAGATATGATATATATTGTTGGTGAATACAAAGAGATTACTCTGATGGAGATATGTGGGGAGAGAGGGAGAGAGAAAAAAGTAGAAAATTTTATTGCGCATTGCGTATAGGGAGTTAATTCGAAACAGCGAGAGCCAGATTTCCCTCGAGAATCCCCGAGTCTCATCGTGCAACGAAATCAATGCCGCACAAAATATCGTGTGTTCGGTGCTTTTATCTCTTATAAGGCGGGGAGATCCGTTTTACCAAGATTTTTTTAATGAATCTTCGTGAATTTTTCGCCCCGAAACAGCAGTAAGACCCACTGAAAAGTTCTATTGCGTATACTTATATTCATTGATATTTTGTTATACTTGTAGAAATTTTTATAAGACATTATTGTTCATCGGTAGCTACGATTATGCGACCCGTTTGGCCGATCTGATACAAAAATCCGGGTATACAGAATTGTCTCAACTTAAGGCGGCCCATCATCAGTGACAACACTAGTCAAAAATCGTGACGTGAAAAAAAATCATAAACCTATCATAATATTTTCTAAATACTCTGTCTAAATAAAATTTATGAATTTCGATGACGTTTCCCGTGATATTTTATTCATAATTTATTATAAATAATATTATAAATAAAGTCTCAACTGACAAAAGTATTTAACGCTGTCAGAGCGATCAAGTCAAAAACGATAGCTGATATTCATATGTTTGCTCGCGTGCAGAATGACAGACATATATTGTATCCGAGATTTGCACACACGATGACTTTCGCGATTAAATTTCTCGGGGAAATCCCTGGCAAGACACAATTTTTTAAATACCATTGGAAAGTTCGCGACTTCATCTTTCAATACTCAAAATTTGAATAAGAACTCTCGTCTTTATCAAAAGGTATCATATGTCACTTCCGGTGAAAATGGAATCAACTGCCATAAGACCCATGCTAAAATAGGTAATTTTAAATTACTCGTTCGCAATAATTTGCCTGGCAACATACCCTGAAATTTTGAGAGAGCGTTCGTTGCATCTTGGATAACACTCTCCCGAAGTTTCATTCGTATCGCCGGTTCTTTAATTCACTGATGAGCCACCTTAAAGAGTTTCGGTACAGACCGGCGACGGGGAATAAGCGGAAACGAGGGTGCGGCGGTGCGCGGTGAGCGGGGCATGCATAAAACAAAAGAGAGTCTGACCATTCATGCGCTATACCCGTGGATAGTGATGAGCTTATGTTTTGGCTTGTAACTGATAAACCAGATGGACGGACCTATTCAAATTCATTGACAGTCATATTAAAGATCTAATAAATTTGAGCAGTTCACGTTTTATATATTTGTCACTTATTTGAAAAAAAAAAAAATTGAGTTGATGGCAGAATTTTCAATAGCCGTACCGAAACTCCTTAAGCTGTGCATTAGTATATATATCTCGGGAATATGAGGACTGCTATCGATATATTATGGTTTGAAGGGGGACACACGATGGCTGCATCAGTTTGGTTGTGAGAAGTACCGCTTGTGAGAAACTAGCACGGACGTAGTTTTTTTAAATGGCAACCGATTTTCTTTCCCAAACGAATTTTGTATCCTCACGGTGAAGAAAAACTTCAGCCATGCGTGGTAAAAGTGTCTCTAAGCTTTAACGGATTTTGGGAGTTATGACTGTTCGAAACTCAGGCATATCAGGATTTCAAAATCCTGCGGACAGAGTATATATAGATTTTGGGATATACCTAACTCACGCTGGATTTGTCGAGTGCTCGCATGTTCATTCATAGCTAATACCATCCCCAAAACTGCAATGACTCTGGGATCATCATCGGCAATTCTCTGCTCGAGGGTTGACGTTTTGTGACCCTGCCACGTTGCCGCGAGCTTCAAGAATTCGAATCTGATTATACCCAGAGGATGTATTCTTCGCGGAAAACTTCTTGATATACAAAATCGCCGATGCTCGACGGTAATTCAGAGTCGGCGCACTCTCCGCGAGCACAAGAAGAATGTCGACAATTTCGTCTTGATTGTAATCAAGCATAACGACTATCACGACCGAAATATCACGATAATAACTAAAGAATAAGTTCAGAGGCTACTGAAGCCTCGAAAATAATTAAAAAGCGTTAATGATAAAAGATGCAAGAGACTTCCGGTTAATTTCAGAGGGTTGCATGGAATATATTCGAGAGATGTGCCCAATCCAAGATTTTTATAGCGCCCCAGAACGTTGATAATAAAAATATAGAAAGTGGCAACGTCACGAAAATTCGTTACGGTCAAATTGAAAAAAGGTTTCTTCTCAGAGGCATCCTTTCCCATTGAGATAGTGAGCATTTGCACAATTTTTTTTTTTGTTTATTTGGAGCTGATCTGGGGGGGTGAAGCCACCGAAATTTTTGTTCAACCCCCAATAAGGACCACCATATTATATATATATATATATATACATAGACGAGCGAGAGAGGTAAACGCGATGAGAACACAGGAGCATTCTATAGATAGTCTCGTTGCTCCGTTGGATTTCGCGGGAACGCTAATTTTGGAAAGTCACTCCGCGAGCAACTGAGATTACCGTGGGATGTGTGACGTATATGAAAAAAAAAAAAAAACCTTTACGGCATAAATAATATTGAACACTTTGAAGTTTGTGTGCAAAGTAAATGCCTCTCTTTGCACTCATTCTCCTCGAATATATCAAGCATCCTTTCATGATACTCTGACGTTAATTTAAAAAAAATTAAATTATTTTATCTATAAATCGTGATTTTTTTTTCGATTATTTCAAAAAAGCCAAAAAATATTGTAAATTTCGAGCAATTACAACGTAAATTACGGTAAATAAAAGTATCGCGTTGCTTTGCTCGTTTATGAAATACCAGAATCGTAGCCCAATTCATTCTCGAGTTATCGACGTTTCAATTTTCCAGAGCCAGTACAAAAACGTAATTCCAGACATTTTTTTATCCGTGAATACTTCCGGCCACATTCTGAAGACTTTGAGATTTAAAAAAAGAAACTAATACCGAAGCCATTCGATCGCCGAGGTTTTTTTTCCCTTCAAAGGGTATGCAAAAACCCCGAGGCTGAATAAAGCCTCCAGTTACACGAACATATATAAGAGAGAACATTCGGCGTGCGAGCGTGAAAGGGAAAGAATTTAAATGAAAGGTAGAAAAGGTCACGAGGCGGGTATAGGCGGGAGGTGTAAAGAAAGGGAAAATTGAGAATAAAGGATAATTGGTGAAGGTGTAAATAAAGAGCAAAGGGAAATAATGCGAGGTCAACGGAGCGAGGAAAGTCGAGACAAATAAACAAACAAACAGAATTGATAATTTAGGAAACGTTCGGTGAAATTATGATCAACGGGGGGCGATGGTAAAAGAAGAAGAAAAAACGCGAGAACAGTAAAGACGATAGAGCTGTGATTTTTTTTTTTTTTAATTGACCATATCCATAAAAAAAATGTGCAAATCGAAAAATTCGAATTTGCACGTCACTGATGGCAAATTTGAGGGAAAATCTTTGAATGAATCTTTGAAAATTTGAATTAATCTTTGAGGCATGGAGGATGAAGAGAGTGCAAATTAGAAATTTGCACACATTGGGTTCTCATTATTTTATTTCGCTCACAAAGATCACTCTATGAGAAAGTGCATTTTTACAAATTTTTGGCTTTTCATGGAGGAAGCGAACGCGATAAAATAATGCGAAAGCTGAATTCGTAACGCTTTCTTTTCTAAATTCGATTTCAATAATAATGTAACGACGAATACGAATTTTTCAATAACATTCGAAACGCTAATGGTAATTTTTTTTGAAAATTTCGAAATTCTTTACAATTCCGAATCCCTCAATCGATTATTTGTGTAAAGTCTATTTGTGTAAAAAAAAAAAACAAACTTTTGGCTCAGTAGCCAAAACTGTGCGTAACTCGGAGAGTTATTGGAGATTTCTTTTTAAATTCAAAGTAAAAAAAATAATTCGAATCCCTCGAGCAATTTTCGTAAATCTCAGCGTCACACGCATCCTTGTCCCTTGACCTATCCACGAAAAAAACTTTTAGCTCGATGGCCAAAAAATTTGCGGAAGTTATTGCGGAGATATTTTTGAAAAATTCAACATTTTTTTTTAAATCCAAAGCCCTTGAGCGATTCTTGACAAATTAAATACCAATCGTGCTTGCGACCAAGTCCATTTGTGTAAAAAAAAAAAGCTTATCTCGATAGTTGCAAAATTATGATATAGTTACAGCATAAATTTGGCGAAAAATTAAAATTCTTCGCAAAATCGAAAATTCCAAAGCGATCTGAACGAAAATTTGAATAAACAAAGGCGCGTACATGGTCGACCTGTGGATCAAATTTCAGCTCGATTGGTCAAGTAGTTTCTCCGGATGGAAGAATTTGAATTTTTCGAGACCGAACATTTTTTCGAAACATGATGTCTCGATGTTTTGGGAAATTTTGAGGGATCATTCCAGTGTGAAATTTTCAAAAAAATCGTTTTTTTTTTTTTGCATTAACGCATAGTATAGACTGTTATAAACAATGTTATAAAAAAAAGAATGTTATAAAATATAAACAATGTTATATGAAAATATCTCTCCCCAAACTTTAAACGCGTTTTTCTCGGAATGGTGTTTTTCAAAACGGCGTCCACTCAAAAGAAGAGTTTTCAAGCTATCGCGTTTTCAAATTTGAACAGAATATTCTTCACGTCATTTCCTATCGTGCTATGGAAGGATTTTTTTTTTTTGAAATCTTTCTATATTTTTCTACGAAAAACTGACGGAAAAAAATGCTAAATTTGATCTCTTTTGTTCAGACAGCCGCCATTTTGTCAAATTTCAAAAAAAAAAAAAAAGCTTCCATATCCCGATAGCGACTTTCCTATAGATTAAGAATTTCTTTGGAATTTTTGTTTCATATAAAAATTAAGGCCGCAATCATGGACGCCATCCGGAAACTTTTTTTTAAGCTGAATTTTTCAATAATTTTTTATCTTATAAAAATATCAATAAATCAACTTAAAAAAAATCATTATGTACTCGTCATTCTTGCCTCGATTTGCAAAAAAAAAAAAATTAGACTGATTACTTTATCCTAACAATAAAAAAAAAAATCACGAAAATCAGTGATTTTTCGGTGGGTCACACTGGAATTATCCCTTGAGCATCATGAAAATCCTGATTTTGTTTTTTTTTTTTTTTTTTTTTCATGAAAACAAAGCTTACAATATGCGAGAAAGCAAAAAATGTAATTCGACTCCGGGTGGAGGGTCGTCTCTCTGCTGCAACGAAATTGGAGTTGTCTCTCGAACGAGCGACGTTCGCGAGCGCGATTTCGCGTATATATATGCGACCGTATAGTCGTGAAAGTTTATACCTCCCGACAATTGCAAATGGTAGTGGATATACGTAATACACGCGAATGCTCGCGTCGCTTATTCGCGACACGACCCACAATACTCTTGCACCCTTATACCCAACGTGGTCGACGTTTTGGTGAACCGTTGGATCTCTCCCCCGTCCGTTTCAGTAAGCGTCGCGACGCCGGTGGCGCAACTCTTCTCACAACGTTCATCCGTCACCGCAACGCTTTTAACCTTCTCGCCTCTCCCCCATATAACATCGCGCGAACGAAATATAATTTGAACGAAACAAAAACAAAAAATGCAACAAAAATAAGCTGCTGACAAGTCGAAAAGCTCATTTGTCGATTTGTGAAAAAACCAAACGGAAAAAAGTGAAATTTCAAAAAAAAAAAAAAAAAAAAAAAGTGCAAAGAACGGCGATAATGTTGATAAATGGGTGGTGATGGACAATTTCGCGTTACCCTGTCCGTAAGAAAGGAACCGGGTGCTGGTCCCGTCTATTGCAAGATGGAAACGTCAGCGAGATTTCGACAGCTCAAAACGGTCAAGCTGAGCAGCGATGCGACATATCGCCTCGACATAAGCTTCAAGCCACCCCAACTTTTGCAGTATGTATATATATATATATATATACTGAGCTTAAAAAAATCGAGAAAATGAAGAAAAAAAAAATACAAAGAATTACCTGAATTTCGGATATGTTTTCACAAGGAGCAGTCTAAAGATTATATATTTGAAAAATTTCAAGATCATTGACTCTCTGGTCTGGATTCTTGAAAATCTCGAAAATGTATTATTTACACGTATAGTTTACTATTTAAGGAAAGATTATAAAAAAATGTTAAAAATTCTTCAAAATGAAACAATCTCATTGCAGCACAGAAAACATTGAAAGAATACTTTTTTTTTTAAATCGAGAAATTCAATTTTTTCAAAATTATTAACATACGAACAATTAAGACAAATTTATGGGAAAAATTTTGTGGAATTAAAAAAAAATCAGATATTAGAATTGATGAAAAATGTTCCCGAACGCCGAGAAATCATGTCAAGAAAAAATGTCCGGACGTGTTGTGTTCCGGTCTCAAAAAATGCAAATCCATCTATCTCGGGAACCACTTGAGCAATCAAGTTCAAACTTGGTGCACATGTAGACCATGTAGCCGCCTTTGTTTACTGTAGTTTTTTTTTCAAATTTCTTCAGAATTTTTTATTTCTCGGGATTTTTAACTTTTTGAAAAATGCCTGTGGGCACTCTAGACTTTGGTAATTTTGCAGCTATCGAGCTAATTTTTTTTTTTACGTAAATAAACTCAGACGCAAGCATGGTTAGTATCAAATTTTGGAAAAATCGTTTAAGGCGTTTAGATTTTGAAAAATATTGAATTTTTCAAAAAATCTCTAATAGCACGAACTTCCTCAAATTTTTGGCTATCGAGTGAAAAGTTTGTATAAGTTATGCGCGTCACTTCATATTTTTTTTTTAAATTTTGAATTAAAAACAAAATTTATAACAGACTTCCCCAAATTTTTGGCTAACGAGCCAAAAGATTTTTTTTTTTTTTTTCTTAAACAAACAGACTTTTAGTCACAATCGCGATTGACATTGAACTTGGCAAGAATCGATTGAGAAATTCGGATTATAGAAAATTTTTAAATTTTCAGAAAAATTACCGTTATCTTTCGGAATGTCATGGAAAAGTGTTGTGTGTTCGTATTATCGTATTGTGATTGTGAAAAGCGTGCAAATTAGAAATTAAAAAAAAAAAGAAATTTATAAAGTAGAAATTTGTAAAAAAGAAAAACCTCACTTGCTCATGGAGGAATAGTTTTGTGAACGTCGTGAAATGATGAGGGAGCAAGTGCAAATTTCTAAATTTCACGTTTTTTCGTTTACTCTGAAAAAAAAAAATGAAAAGTTTACTCTGAAAAATCAACGAATCCATTTTCAGTGACAATATTTTTTTTTGGTTTTGTTTACCTTCGATTCGTTAAACGATTTACTGACAATTTTTCAGGCATTATTATCTAAATCAATGTTTTTTTGGATCATCGATATGGTTGATTTTTTCCAAGATTCTTAGATCATCTAAAAAAGTACTGAAAATTCTCACCAAAGTTCATTTTCGATTCGGGAATATGACTCGACGGAGCACACGAATCGCTGAAAAGTCCTTTTTTGTTTTGTTTGCATTTTTCCTCGTGACCGAAAATTACGTCTTTAGGAAAAATCATTCTTGAGGCGATGGGAAATATTTTTTTCAGGGTTATATGGATGAAAAAATAAAAATAAATGCTCTCCCTTGATATATTCGCAACGATCGGGGCTTTTGCCGTGTTAATTTTGCGTGCAACACAGCGCGGCGATATCACATCGCCGCCGCAGTGCATATCGTTCCACCAGCATAAATTGTTAACAGGTGCGCGGCTTTGCTGCACAAGTGAGTGCATGTAAGACCATCTGCCGGTGAGCACGAAAATGTTCATGTTGAACTTGTGACCTCGAACGATCTTGCCAAGAGGTCTGTAAAGCATTTTCTGTGCGCAACATTGGGTCTATGTGAGATCACCCACGTAGAAAGTTATTTCTCTCTCTCTTTCGCGCTCTACTACCCCGACTAAATCTCGGTTATCACCGAAGAATCTTTCGTATCATGAATACTTAATAATTGCCAAGGAGGTTCGAATCCAACACGGACGCCCGTTGTTTCCCTACTAAAGTAAGATTTTCTTAACGTTAAAACTGCTAACTTGACTTTTTTTTCTCTCTCTCTCTCTCTCTCTCTTTTACACATAAAAATGCCCACGTTTCCTTGTACTACATTCAGTCCTACTTTACTCACACCGCGTCAAATACGAAACCCTCTGGTTTCAGTTCAAACAAGTCCAAAGTAATCGTCGTTATTACCGCTTGCACGAGAGAAAAAAAAAAAAAAAAACAAAACAAAAGTGGAACGTTCGACTCGTATAAAAAAACGTATATAAATATATATCGCTCTGTATTTTACTATATTTATAAATGACAAAGTATAGATCTGCGATTTACCTTTATGCATGTATATATACCTAAACCGTATGAAAAAAGGCGGTTTAATATTCGAAATAAAAATATCGGACACACGTGAAGTTGTTTTTAAAGAGCCCAATCTCGTCTGCTGGCTCTCGTTTTCTCACGTTTTTCCTTCTCTGCCTAGTTTATTTCTTTTTTTTTATCTCGGGGGAATAACGAGAGAGTTTCGATAAATCGCAGAAGTAGACTTTTATTTTTCTTTTTGTTTTATTTTCAAATCCCCTGGAGGCTCTCGATGTCAAATTGGAAAATCGATGCCCAAGAAGGAAAACCAATGGCCGAGTTTTCGGCACCGCACTCATACATATATGTATATATATATATATATATGGGCCATTCCACCAATTATCAACCAATGTTTGGGCCCTAAAAGTTTGATTTGCCTTGAAAAAAAAAATTTCTCACATTTTTTGCACCAAGATTGATAAATTCACCAAGTTTTAGCCCAATAGAACGTGCTGTTCGCGAGAAATGCGATATCCAATTTTAAGGTGGCTCATCAGTGAATTAAAAAACCGGCGATACGAATGAAACTTCGGGAGAGTGTTATCTAAAATGCAATGAACGCTCTCTCAAAATTTCAGGGTATGTTGCCAGGCAAATTATTGCGAACGAGTAATTTAAAATTACCTATTTTAGCATGGGTCTTATGGCAGTTGATTCCATTTTCACCGGAAGTGACATGATACCTTTTGATAAAGACGAGAGTTCTTATTCAAATTTTGAGTATCGAAAGATGAAAACGTGAACTTTCCAATGGTATTTGAAAAATTGTGTCTTGCCAGGTATTTTCACGAGAAATTTAATCGCGAAAGTCATCGTGTGTGCAAATCTCGGATACAATGTATGTCTGTCATTCTGCACGCGAGGAAACATATGAATATCAGCTATCGTTTTTGACTTGATCGCTCTGACAGCGTTAAATACTTTTGTCAGTTGAGATTTTATTTATAATATTATTTATAATAAATTATGGATAAAATATCACGGGAAACGTCATCGAAATTCATAAATTTTATTTAGACAGAGTATTTAGAAAATAATATGATAGGTTTTATGATTTTTTTTTCACGTCACGACTTTTGACTAGTTTTGTCACTGATGGGCCGCCTTAAGGATCAAATTTAAATGCGAATTTTTATCGTATCTTTAGCGTCGATCATAAAAATGTAAAAAAATACATTTCTCATGTGAAAAACTCTCAGCTTTTCAAATAAATTTTTTATTTTTCATTAATCTCTAGATATCCCAACTTTGAAAATACGTTTCTAACGAAAAACGGTGATTTTTCATGAGCCTCAATATTTTCATCATTCCTTTGAATTTTTTAATCTGAAAGCTGAGATTTTTTTCAGCAAGAAACTCAAATTTTTGGAGTAGAACACGGCTGAGCGTGAGCAGTGGCCAACCTTTTGAGAACGATGTATGTCGCGCTTCGTGTCAACTCAGCCACCACGTTTTTTTGTCTCGAAAAAATTATTCCTACTGTTGTATTTAAATTATTAAAAATTGTATTAAAAATTGTTGTGTGTAAATTATTCCTACTATTGTTGGTTCTCGAGAAGATGATTAATGAATTTTCAATTTAGTAAAAATCATAACCTTGTAACTGCTGATCGGATTTAAACGATAAATCGTCTTTCATCTAAACGATAAATCCTCTTTCATTTAAACGATAAATCCTCTTTCATCTTAAAAAAATCCTGCGGAGTTGCGTATTGCCCCACACACTATCAGGGAAAAAAATAGTCAGTGGAATTCCGAGTGGCCCTTTCGTAGAAAAAAAAAATTGAAAAGTTACCCCGAAAACTGTCTAATGAGCTTTTTCCCGATGACGGCATATTTTTTTCTAAAAAGGGCAAAAAAAAATATATATTCTTTCTTTAATCGTTTAAATCCGATCAGCGCAGTTACAAAGTTATGATTTTTACAAAATTGAGAATTAATTAATCATTATCTCGAGAACCAACGATAGTGGGGGGGATGAAATTTTGGTGAAATGTCATGGATGTATTGTCCTTCGAAATGCCCTCACTGAATAATTTTTTTCGAGACAAAAAAAAAAAACGTGGTGGCTGAGTTGACGCGGAGCGCGACATTTATAGTTATGATGTCTACTCCAAAAAGTACATCTGACGAAAAAAACCTTCCAACAAAAACATTGATGCGATCGTCACTCGTCAAAACGTCTCTAAGAAAATATGTACATACAGAAATTCGTCTTTCATCCATCGAGTAATTGAAATCAGATACTCCGAATTGTACATATGTAGTACAAAACAATTCCAACTTGAAATCAGCGAAAAAAAGATTGAAATAAAAATATAGACAGTGGTACTTGCGGACCGGTATGAGCGAGAAACCGTTTTTTTTTTTCACAATTTACTTCTTATATATCGTTACGATGGCACGCACCGCGTACATTTTTGTCTCTATATATATATATATATATATTATATTTTTTTCACTTGTTTATCATGACAGTTTTTCTAATTGTACGATATTCACAGACATGTATAACATACTTCTTCTCACGATAATATATGCGATTTAAAAATTTTCTGGAGATGAAAGATGAATTTTTTCATCCCTTATTGTCATAACAATGTTATTGTCATAGCAAATGTTTGAACGCTACTCACGCGAGGCTGGGCAACCATTTCACTTTAAACATTGCGATTTCTTACTGAAATGATCTCAGCTTTCAGATAACGAAAAAATAGAGATGATTTTTCGTTACAAAAACGTGTTAATAAGGTGAATTTCGAGGAGCTAATGAAAAATAAAAAAATTGATTCAAAAAGCTGAGAATTTTTTACATGAGCGATATATTTTTTCATATTTTTATTGTAAAGCTAAAGATACGATAAAAATTCGCCTTTAAATTGTGTCCTCAAAATTGGATATCGCATTCCTTTGTGAACAGCACACGTCTTATTTTGACTTGGTGAATTTATCAATCTTTTGGTACACACAATGTGAGGAAAAAATTTGAGGCAAATCAAATTTTTAGGGCCCAAACATTGATTGATAATTGGCGGAATGGCCCATGTACATTATATATATATATTTTTTTTCTCGTTCTTCGAGGATCGACCGGAAGAGAAAAATCTTACGAGAGCTTCTCCTCGTGGCACATAAGCCAGTTTATTCCTCGGTCCGACATTTTCCTCGGTGTATTTTTTTTTTCATACGGACCGACAAGTCTGATGGTAAATTGTACGAAAAAAAAAAAAAAAAATGAGATTCAACGATCGTGTATGCGCTCTTTTGGCTGCAGAATTTTATGGACCATCTCGTTTTGCGGAGAGATATTTTAACGATTCTCGAACCAAAAATTCAGCATTTACATCCATTAATTATATCGAAAAAAAAAGTATTCGAGGGAAATAAAAATCCGTACGCGATATCTTTGAATCTCGAGTATTCTTGCTTGACGATTTGTCAAGGGCACTTGTGCAATAAAAATTCTAATATATATATATATATATATATATATATATATCGTTATTTCGTTAAATAATGATTTTCGTTCGGTTAATACCTATACTCGTGTCTCCTACACGCGATTATTTCAGCGAAAAGCATTATTTTCTCAATCTAGTTTGTCATAACATCGATTTTTAACGAGCTTAAGAGGATATAAACGTATACGATTCACTTTGAAAATGTCCGCGAGTGCCAACAATAAAACGTACGATAAATCTCCTTAATGCCTTTGTTATAACCCTTTGAAGCACATCAATGCCATTTGGAGGCATCTCTTGAAAATGGAAAAACAAAATTTATTCCATTGGATGAGAGATTGGAAAAAATTTGAAAAAACAAATATATATATATATATATATATGGATAAAAAAAAGACTCATCGATCTTTTCTTTAACGAAGCATGCTAGCTGCGGTTAAAAAATGATAACGATAAAATTACAATTGGCAATTCTTATCGAGCTGGCCCCAAAAGACTATTGGCAAAAACTAATTGGCCAAGGAATTAATGACGAAAATCGAAAAAATATTTGAAAAATTATTGAAAAAAAATTCTGGCTGTACAATATAGTTTAATTGAAAACTTTCGTAGAGTCAAACGAGCGAAATAAAGATAAATTGACTCATTGAATAAGATTTTTTTTTTTCGAACTAAAGTCCTTCGATTGATGTACGCACTCTCCAGTTACATTAAAATTGAATTAAAATTGAAAAAAAATGAGTATACCGAACAATAACTGCAGGAATTAGTTCATTTTGTTTTCTGCTAAGTATCATTAGAGCCGGATATGAGCATCCCTCGATAAGTCGAAAAAAAAATTTTCTTTTTTTTTATTTTGTTTATAGCTTGTTTGTTATAAAAAAAAATTTTCCAACTTTCCTGCGGTATTTTTAGTCGTAAATGTTTGCTCTCTAGCTCGTAACGTAAATGATTATTTTTCCGGTGCGTTGCATGAAAAAAAAAAAAATGATAAAGATCAAAAGTAGCGAACAAAAGAGTAGCGATCTGTACGCACTGAAAAAATAATAATTTACATTTATGAAGTAATGAGTAAAGATATATACGTGATTCAATTTTATAATATAACTGATAATAAAAAAAAAGTTATAAAGAAAATAAACCAAAATGTCTAGATTCGTTTTAAAAATAGTAATAATAAATTCAAATAGTTACGATGGTAATAACTATAAAAATCCAATAGTAAATATTTTTGTTGAAAAAAATATATAATTATCGGCTCGCCAATACCAAACCACTTTCACGAGGCCTATGATCGTAAAAGTTGAAAATCAAAAATATTCATTCGAATATTTTGGATTGATTGGTTTGTTAAATTTTCCTCGAGGCCAACTTGTGTAGCTTAGCGAGGGGAAAGAAAATTGGCAAAACAGCCGGAAGACACGTCGTAAAACATTGCTCGACACGTAATCGATCGCGCGTGTGCGCTAAATATGCAGCGGAATAATATCCAAACTTTCAGGCTCTATGACTTTTCATACCGTATACTATTAAGTATACGAATTTATTATTTAATTGTGAAAAGCCTGACTGTGACGGTATATGGGGTATCTTAGGCCAAATCGACATTACCCTCGATATATATATATTAGGGCGGTTCAAAAAAGGGCCTTTTTTTTTAGATTTCGTTCTTCTCCGAGATTCTTGTACTTAATTTTTTTACCAAAAAATAGCTCACGCGAAAGGGTTCGGCTGAAAAAATTTTTTACTGGTGTCTCAACGACGTTGAAATTTTGAAAAAGGCTATTTTTGGGAATTCTAAAATTGAGATATCCTCAAATTTTTCGGTGGCTATATTTTATATGATGAAACGAAAGTTTTTGTAAAACCCGAGATGCGTGCGATTTTTCAGTACTAAAAATGCGTGTGCGTGTTTAATGTCACGTGATGATTATTTCGAATCAATTGTTGTCCAGAAGTTGCCAGAGAACTCGTAAATACAAAATGAGCCAACAACTATAGCGCAAACCTGCGTTGAATATAAATTGTCGCCGAAAGGGCACGATCGTGCTCGCATATATACGTGTGCTCGAGAGTTTCGTGCGAACCAAAACTCTTGTGCAACCGCGAAAGCACGCTCGAAGCTTTTTTTTCGCATATATGTAACATAATACGTAAATACATGAATAAATTAAAACGAGGTATCGAAATAATTTTAACGCTTTGCTTACTGTTAAGCCTGACAGAGTTTCCTAGAAATTTATGCGTTATTTGGGAGATTTTGTTTTTACGATAATAAATGTCAATTGAAATTTTAGACTTGCGCGAATAAAGCACGATTATAACGAAGGTCTGAATCAACTTTCATGAAAGATTTTTGTCATAAACGATGCAAGAATCAAAATATTTATAATTGCGATAAGTATATCTGATTTTAGAAAAAAAAAAAAAGAAGTGCGCGTAAACCTGGCGGATCTGGGTTTGGGGTTGAAAAAAAATGTTTTGTTAATTTAGTTATATATATACCTCTGACCATCGAACATTATTTTTGTTTTGTATGTACACTATAAGAACCAAAAATCACTAAAATATTATCCGAAAAAATACGTTAAGAATAAATCGTGATATACCTCGAAAATAATTATAAAGCGTAATAATAAAAAAACGCGAGAGAAACTTCCAGTTAATTTCAGAGGGTTAAATGGAATAAATTTGAGAGATGTGCCAAATCTCAGATTCTCATAGGGCCTAGGACGTTGATAATTTAAAAAAAATAGAAAGTGGTAACGTCACAAAAATTCGTGTCATTCAAATGCTTTGTTCTCAGAGGCATATCCTTCCCCATTGCGATAGTCAACTGAGCTTTTGCAAAGATTTATTTTTTTATGTATTTGGAACCGATCTGGAGGATAAATCCGTCGAAAGTTTTTTGAATTCCAAATAAGGATCACCCCAATGTAAATATATCAGGGTGGTCCTTATTCGGGCTTTTGTTCAAATTTTAGTGGCCTCACACCCCAAAAATCCATTCCAAATAATGAAATAAAAATCTCCTGAATTTTTTCAGATTTGTATTTTGATGATTAAGCCTGGCCAGCGAGGTCAAAGTTTCCCATAAGAATAACATGGGGTTTTTAGGATTTAATGTATAAAATTCGTAAGCCCGAATATTTTCCAGCCGAAAAATCTAAAATTTTTCGAAACTTCATCTACATTGATGCAGCTACGTTAAAAAAAAAATTGATAGTTTTGTATGGATTATTTCACGTCGAATAGATTTTTTTTTTCTCAAAAACACGTTTTTCGACGATTTTTTTATTTATAATGATTGATAAAAAAAAATATTTCTCAGCTAAATAGTTCAAAATTCTCTGAAACTAGTCTGCAATGATGCCAGTTCATAAAAAAAAATTTTAAACACTATTTTTACAAATTTTATATGGGTTGTTCCACGTCTACTCTGTATTTTTCCTCAAAAATCACGGTTTTTTCAGGTATAAGTTGGTTTTTAATGCAACGAAGTTCGTGAATTATCGAATCACAATGGAATAACTTATGTAACGCTCATATGTCAAAGAGAAAAAAAGAGGACAGATGGAGATGTTAATTTACAATTTTTATAAATGCCATAAGTAGAGAAGAATTAAAAAAAAACAAAATCACATCTGATCTCAAATACCGTACATGGAAGTTTGGATACGATAAATTAAAGTCTAATTCTCAAGACTTTCAAATTATTGAGTTCAGAAATATTTTTTTTATCGATACTATTAGGAAAAAGCCCCCAAAAACCGTGATTTTCGAGGAAAAATGCAGAGTGGACGATGAACAATCCATACAAAATTTGTAAAAATAGTGTTTTAAATTTGTTTTCATGGACTGGCATCATTGCAGACTAGTTTCAGAGAATTTTGAACTATTTAGCTGAGAAATATTTTTTTTTATCAATTATTATGAATAAAAAATCGTTGAAAACTGTGTTTTTGAGAAAAAAAATCTATTCGACGTCAAAAAATAATCCTTATAAAACTTGGAAAAAAAATGTTATTAATTTTTTTTTTTCATATAGCTGCATCAATGTAGATGAAGTTCCAAAATTTTTAGATTTTACGACTGAAAAATATTCGTGCTTTCGAATTTTTTTACAGTAATCCCTAAAAACCCCATGTTTTCCCTTATGGGAAGCTTTGACCTCGCTGACCAGGGTCAATAATCAAAACGAAAATCTGAAAAAATTCGTCAGTATATTCTTGGAGTTCATCACGTATTGCTTCTTGAAAAAGAAAAACGTTTTTTTTTTCAACATTTTGAGCCTCTTTTGCGTAAGTTTTTTTTCTTTTAAACAATGAGAGAGTCCTATTTATTCCCCGTTGTTTTTTTTTTTTCAAATTTGTGCAATTTTTTTTTGTTTGTCCCTATAATGAACAGAGAGATGATAAAACAGAAGCGACAAAGGAGATGGCAATCAATTTTTTCGGGTCAACTGTTGTCAATCAGTCAATTGTTGCAGGAATCTTTATTTTTTACCGCTTTCCTTCGGAAAACAGTGGAAAAACAAATAAGATCAAAGAAATTTGCAATATATTTGCAATTATCGCTGATCAATTAATTGTGCTCGTAATTATCCTTCACGGAATTTCGGATCCTCGAGAACGCAAAATATGAAAAATCAATAGCTCCCTCTTCGCTAATGAAATAATAATGAGAGTCTCAAGTCGAGGCCTGTGATGCCCTCTGAGTTCGATAATGAATTTGTTTTTTTATTTTTTTTACTTCTTTTTTGGTTACACAAATTTAGTGTCGAGTATGTCAGCTCAGCGAATTATGGCAAAAAGTGAAGCTTCGACTGTTATTATAATTTTTTTTTTTTATTTTAGCCCTTCAGGGTGAGAAAAAATTGCGTTTCATTCGATATTTCGCAAAAAAAAAAAACACAAGGCTGTGAATTACGAATGGAAAGAGCGAAAACTTTCCGATTTTTTTTTTTTGCTGATAATAATTGAGGGGTGTAAAGAGATTTGAAAATTATGAAAAAATTACAATTTCAAATGGAAATTTACTGTTCGAAATTTTCTGATTTTCTATATTGAATTTAGAAAAATTTCTGACACTTTCCTTAGCGCGCCCGTGAAAAAGAATGTACACGAAAATCCGTGAGATCGTTGTAGACGCTTGAGGAAAACGAAAAAATATTGAACGAATTCCTCGAGGCGTGTTCTCTCATGGGACTTGGATAAAGTGAGAAGTCAATACGACGAGAATCAAGTACATCGCCGTGACTATGTGCCTATTTTTTTTTTTCTCTCTCTTCATACTTCAGACCCGCAGTGAGTGGAACAAAAGAATTCCCGACAATATAAAGAAAAAGAATCATTGGAAAATTGTTCCAATCGCAAAATTTCACAGAGCACTTTGTCGTGCAATTTTCTTTCATTAACAAATTGTTCGCGAATGAGAGAACACAATATCGAAATTTTTCATTTTTTTAAAGAAATTTTACGAATCAAAGTTTTCAATCTCTCTCTCTCTCTCTCTCTCTCTCTCTCTCTCGAAGTTTCAACATTTCGTGTGTTTAAATTTTTTTTTTAAACCCACAAAATCTTAAAATTAATTTTTTTAATCCACAGAAGAAAAAAAACTTGAAGATTGTAAACGTCCGAAACGCTCCGCCGATCGTATAAAAAAAAAATACTCCGATCGGTATACCAAAAACTCAAGAGAGAAATGTAATTTTTTTTAATTTGTTGAATTTTTTTAAAAAAGTGCATTACCATCCTGGATTTTTTTTCACACTCGAATCTGAATCATTTCCATAATAATCTCCCAACTAACGAATTATTCGGGTCGTCGTAATACAAATTTCTGTCTTTACGAGTTTGTAAATTAATTAAACTAGAACATTTCATTGCGCGTATACTTTCCCCCATTGACGCACACGACAAAATATGAGAAACGCACTGGATTGTACGAGATAGAAAAAATTCTGCTTGCAATTATTTCGGAATTTTACGAGTATGCGAGAAAAAAATGTATCAAATAGCATCGGAGAGACAATTTCGATGATATTCTTCGTTTTAAATATATCCTCTCAGATATTCATCAATGGGATCCTCTTTTTCACTGCACAAAATCATAATTAAAAATTCCATCGAATAATACAGAGCAGCATGAGAAATTTATTGAAAAAAAAAAAAATGGAATTTTTCTTTTTTTTTTAATGATATTCTTCGTTTTAAATATATCCTTCCAGATATTCATCAATGGGCTCCTCTTTTCACTCCATAAAATGATAATTAAAAATTCCATCGAATTGTACAGAGCAGCATGAGAAATTTATTGAAAAAAAAAACAATGGAATTTTTTTTTATTTTTTCTTTTAGTAGGTAAAAAACAAGAAAAAAATTGTAATTATTCATAGTTTTTTTCGAAACAAGTTGGAGAATTTTACGTAAGAAAGATTTTGTGCGAGTAACGGGCTCGTAATTTTATTAAAATGATTGAAACTTTGAATTAAATGGAAAATAAAGAAATTTTCAATCGAAGATCCGTGCTACGATAACACCAAAATATTGAAGAGAATATTAAACTTTATTTTTTTCAAATCGCGTTTCATTCATAAAATTATGTTAATCGCATAAAATTTTTACCATCAAAATTTTTAGATTATTACAAAAAAAAAAAAAACATTTCCAATCACTGATTTTCTCCTTTTTCAATTTACCAGAAAAATTAGAATAAATTTCTTGTATTATAAAAATCTTAATAATTATGGGGAAAAAAGTTTACGGCGAAATCAGTTTCAATTTAGTTTCAATAATTGACACTTAGAAACAAAACACAACAACAAACAACCCCCCAATGTTAAATTTACTCGCCGAATTTTTAAAACTGTATCAAAATGAACATGAAGAATTACTTTGTATCGATTCGATGATTTCAGGTCACTGAGCATCGGTGGGAAGCAAGTCGAGGCTGTCGAACGTGCACGTGACGGTACTGCATGCGCTTACAGCGCTTATCACAGCACGAAAGACGTCCAGCCGAGTACACGGGGTCATCGCGAAGAGCTTCCGATAGCGATGAGGGTTTTGGGCTCCGGTTATCTCACGACCTGTTTGCAGATAAAATATTATAAATCGGGCGATCAGAGTCACTGCGAGTGGGGTTCGAGGTTGCACTGCATCGAGCTCGATTGTTCGAGCGTCGAGGGACGATTGGTCACGGTGGACAAAGAGACTTATCGCAAATTGGGCATAGAATCGTAGCAGGAGTAAAAAAAAATTTTTAAATACACAAACGCATAAAAATATTTAATATTTTCATTCGTTTGAGAAATATTTAAAAAATTTATATTTATATGAGGTAATCCATTCGGTTTCGAGCAGTGAAAGACTCGACCCTCCTCAAAACAATTGTAATTTCACCACAATTCATGATTATTTACAGGAGATTTTTGTAACTTTTTTTTTCCGAATTTTAAGATCGTTCTTTTTTTTTAAGACATTGAAAAAGTGAACTATTTTTAAAAAACCCCTGTATCTTAAATATTATTTGTCGTACAAAAAAAACACCGTTTAAGACATAAAAGTTGCAGTTTCAAATGAACTTTAGAAAATAAAATTTTGTAGATTTTTTTAAATGCAAGTAAGGTGCATTTCTGTGCAAAATAGAGTAAAATATTTTTTTAGCCAATACGTCATGTTTGATTTCTCTTAAAAAATTCCAGAATATACTCTCGAGTGTGCAGAGTGACCTCATATTTTTTTTTTTTTTTTTTTGATGCTTGAAACGCCTGTTTGGTAACTATTTCGTTTAATATCGATTTTTCATAAAAACTAATTATGTCTATCACTTATCGTTTTGTTTTCAAAATGTTCATTAGAAACTGCAACTTTTATGTCTTGTTTTTTTGTACGACTAATAGTTTTTAAGATGCAGGGGTTTAAAAAAGAAACTCAATTTTGCAATATCTCATAAAAGGAGGATCTAAAAATTCTGAAAAAAAAATTACAAAAATCCCTCGTAGATAAATCATGAATTATTATAGTGAAATTACAATTGGGAGTATGAATGAAATTTTTTTATTTCAAAATCTGATAATTTAGGAACAAATATTTAGTACGTATTTTTTATTTTTTTATTTGAATCAAAATTTCCGTTAATATAACAAATTGAAAAATATAACATTATGACGTCACACATGTTACGCTATATCTATATATATATCAAAAACCGTGAAATTAAATTGCCTATAACAGGTGCATCTGTCATTTTTAACGAAAAATAAACAAATACGTCCTTATTATTTTTACTTACTCTCATTATGCGCCCAAATGATAAAAAAAAAAATTTCATTCATACTCCTAATTGTTTTGAAGAGACTCGCGTTTTTCGCCATTCGTTTCTTCGTTTCATCGTCCATGACGATGATTAAATTTTCAAAAAAAAAAGCTTCTTTGCCTTCTTTTTATTTAATTTTTTGTTTTTTCCATCATCCTCATCGTCGATCCATCATGACTTACGAATAATATACGTCAAAAAATTATTTCTCTCTTTCGCATGGCAATTGAAATGCAAAATTGAAAATTTTTCAATTGTCGAGGAGTTTTTTTTTATATATCGAGGATGACGAAATAATTTTCACCGATTGAATTCCCGGGGGAGGGGGAGGAAATATGTGTGAACGGATGGAAATGAAAATTTTATCGTACTCGTGAAATTTCGTTTGGAAAAATTTCCACCATCATTCTCAACCTCGTCGTCGTGATGGACGAACCGTGACACACACACGCGATCGATTGCACATAAAACGATAAATTATTGATGTACTTGCACGCCCCGACTATACGAAAGGAAAAAAAAAATTCATCGACTCATACGTCCAATCGATTTGCTGACACATATACACTATGTATTTTCGATATTCGAGACTTTATAATCTCCAACAGTTAATATCGAAATAGATAACGACCCTTTACCCTTTTTTTTTCAACCTTTTGTTTGAAAATAATTTTTTTAACATTTTTGTCAAAATATTTTTCGGAATTTTTCGTGAACAAAGAAAGTTGAAACCAATTTTGTTTTTTTTTTCCTCTACATTTTGTTAAAAATTGATCTTTTTCATGAAAGTTTTTTTTTTCAATTTTCTATATTGATTTGCAAAAAAAAAAAAGTGTGCAAGAGCATCAAAACGATAATTTGGAAAAAATTCCTGGACGGGCTATCGTTGAGAAAATTCGAAATTTTATGATTGGAGGAAAAAAACAATTTGAGTTTCCGAGTAAAAATTTGGCTCATGCGAGTTCCTTTTTTTATTTTTTATTTTTTTTTTTAATCCACCCAAACACTGCAATTACTTTGCATTTCGAGCAATTTTGACAACACGTTCTGGGGCAAAGCGAGCAAAAAAAAAATATTTTTTCGCATTAAATTTGGTAGGAGTCGAGAGAAGCTATTAAATTTTTGATTTTTTTTTTTTGAAAAAAAAAATAGAAGGCTATAAAGTGGAAAAACTTTGAGGGTAAATTTCCCCCACGACGGAAATTACCATACGAATTTCTTGATAAATTATCCAATTTATTAATTATTGACCAATATCTCAATGAATTTTTTGAATTATCATCATTCGAACTGAATGTTCTTAGAATCTTCGATATGTCTTGATTTTTCATGATTTTCATGAAACCTCTCAAATACTCATCAAATAAAACTTTCGATTGGGAATTTAAACGAATTCTCAACGCATGGGAAAATTGAAAAAAAAAAAATTAAAAATTAAACTAGACAAATTTTGTTGCTGTTGTTATTCGTCATTAAACTTTGCTGAAAAAACTTTTAATGAATAATTACAAATCGAAAATTATTATGTAGACTTGGTCGCTTGTTTTTTTTTTTTTTTATATAATCAATATGGAACAATAAATAAATAAATATGAAAGAATGAATAAATTTAAAAAAGTGCAATTTCGGAAGTAACGAGAGTTCATTCCTGAAACTGAAACGATTATATCGTCGAAGAAAAAGATCGACGATTTTTTTTTTTCCTCTTTTATACCGCAAAACTAATTATGACAAACCTCATGAAAAAAAAAAAATAACTATTACGAAACTTTTGTTTGTAAATGCAACGAACGCGTCAATACTTGTACCTGTACACACTGATAGAGCTTCGTCATAGCAAATGTTACGAAAATGAGAAAAAAATTTCAATCTATTTTTCGCCCATCGACGATAATTCTTGTACAACGAAAACATATCGCGCGTAAATACGAATAATTTTGAAAATTATAAATTTGAAATATATATATATATGTATATATATATATATAACATATATATATATATAATATATAATATATAATATATAATTGTGTACTTCAAACTTGTTTTTATTCATTTTTTTCCTCCCCCCTCCTTGTTATCGACGCCTTGCCACAACAACCATAAAAAATAGATTAAGGTAGTTGCCTGGTAACTTAAGCCGATTTTCATGTATTTTTTGGAGGGCATTTTTTTGTAAGAAAATAAAAATGAATCGTTTTGGATATTTAGGATGTTTTTATTTACCAATTAAGGTAGTTCGGTCGAATTGAGGTTTACGTTTAACACCCTGTTTTTTTGCATTTAATCAAAAGAGTTGACCTTGCTCTACATGTCTGCAAAATTTCAAATTAATTTACCGTGTAGTTTTTGCGTAATTAATAAATAAGTTAACATTGCTCTTATGGGGCATATAAGGCTCAGATGACACGCCAACTATCGAAATTTCAGTATACACGAAAAATTAATCGTTTAAGGGCAAAAAAAAACATACCACAATAATGGTTGATATCTATAAGAGATATTTACCAAAGATTTAAGTCGATTTACCGTACGGTTTTTTTTTATTTCAATAATTAATGCGAGTCCGCGGTCTCTGTCCTTGTCATACACCGGATCTGCTCGCTAGCAGAAGACTAGGGGAAAAAACATGTGAAAATCGAAGCTAATCCGCGTCTCACTTCAGATTCGATGAACGCCAGCAAAAGTGGTTCTGAACAACTGTCACATTTGAGTTGTTCGGCAAGATATACAATGTCAACTAGACGAGTTGCGAGTTCATTGCATACTGGCCGTTGATTCAACTGTACTTGCCTCGAGACGAGCCTTTTTTCTCCCCTGTTCTTCATTATACTGTTTTAAAGCATACAACAAAACTCGCGAATGCAATCTAGTAACTTTATGCGTAAGGTTAGATTAGCTCGCTCCCTAACGTAGAGAATGAGTCAAGTTGAGTCTGTCATTATTCCGGGTATTAATTATTATTAACTTATTATTTACACCCTAAAAGAAGCTTGTAATATTTTTTTATGCAACAATTCAATTTATCATAGCTTTCATATGGTTAAATTGTACGTAAATAAATCTGAATTACGGATGAAATTTGACTTCGGCCAAACTCGACCGAACTACCTTAAAGATACAAAAAAATTTTTTTTTGAAAAAATTCAATAGTTTATTATTATTATTATTATTATTATTATTGATCGAAGTTGGCATCTTGAAAAAAAAGCGCGTGGGCGGCCCCGGTGATTTTGGCTCTTGATGTTATCTGAAATAAAAAATTCTTGATAATTCTTAATCTATAGACATGTCATTCTCGTCGGAACTACCGAGAAATTTTTTCACCCCCAAATTTTTATTTTACAACCCCTTCTTTGCTAAAATAAAAGGACTTTATTTTTTTTTTTCAAAGTCCGCCATTTTGTTAATTATCCATGAAATTTAACTTCAGTAGTTCCGACCAGAATGACATGTCTATAGATTAAGAATTATCAAGAATTTTTCATTTCAGATAACATCAAGGCGCCAAAATCACCGGGGCCACCCACGCGCTTTTTTTTTTCGAGTTGCCAACTTCGATCAATAATAATAACAATAATAAACTATTAAATTTTTCCAAAAAAATTTTTTTTCGTATCTTTAATATGTAAATAAAAACATCCTAAATATCCAAAACGATTCATTTTTATTCTCCTACAAAAAAAAACGCTCTCCAAAAAAGACATGAAAATCCTTACTTTAAAAATTACCTTAAAATTACCTCAAACGTTTTTTTTTTAAGGTAATTCTAAAATTACCTTAAAAAAAAAAAACGTTTGAGACTTGGATATCCCCGTGAAAAAAAAAAGTTCCAGCAGTTTGAAAAAATTCTACGGCAAGGTCTCGGTATTGCGATGAATGAACGAACATCGCTCTCTCTCTCTCTCTCTCTCTCTCTCTCTCATGGTCTCACCGGAGGTTCATAATTCAGCAGGCATCTCGACAATTCTTCGTCCCTCAGATTGACAATTTTCTTGCGCATCGCGACTGCCAATTTTCCGTTGCCACGTAGATACATGCCGGAATGATGCAACGCTATTTCGTACATCAGAGGACACCAGATTAGCCTTACGATGCCGCGAACGAGCGCGGTGATATAAGATTCTATCAGCGTTGAATCCTCCTCGATCGGATAGAGATACTCGTCGTACGGTATCGTCAATTTTTCCCTCGTCAGTCCGATGTATCTCAGTGCACCGGCATGCTCGGACCACAATAGCTTGCGATAATGGGAATCGTGACGTTGTCCAATCGGCACGATGAGGGCCATCGCGAAACCATCGTCGCCGTATGAATTTGCGCAAAAACATTCGCAGAATGACGTAAAAAGATCCGTAAACGAGACAAGACCCGGTAGTTCGATCGTGAAATTCAATTTTTCGTAATTAGCCGCCAGCAAACGGGCCAGAGTCTCTTTCAGGAGAATCGAAACGTCGGCATCGAGATATATCGTATCGCAGAGATAAATAAGTATTAGCCTACTGAAGCGAAGACTCGGCGAGAGTTCCTCGACGATTTCCGGCATGCGCAATTCGAGGCTCAATTGAACGATTATTCTCGTTTTATCGGCATCATTCCAATCATCGTGAGGATTATTCTTATGCTCCGTGTAAGCCGCTACCAGCGGCAAGTATGGCCAATCTTTCGGCATCGCCGGCTGTTGCCAGCTTTCGCTCGAGAAAACATATTCACCGTAAATCGTGCTCGGATCTTTCGGTAAATTCAACAATTTTTCAGCTCTGACATCGTCAATCACGAGTCCAAGGACGCTAATTTTTTTTGACAATTTTTCAATCGTCATTGTCTCGTCGCTGAGCACATGATCGAGAATTTCCTTCACTGTCCGTGACGCGTCACTCGGCAATGTCGAAACGAGCCTGATCGCTATTGTTCGCGCGGCATGTCGCGTGACCTCGTCAATGGCACTGCCGAGACGATTTATCGCGCGCACGATACCGGTAATGAAAAATAATTCGGGCCTCGTGTACCACGAATTCACGAGGCTCCATTCTTTACTCGATAATTCACGCATGTATCGCGCGAAATCATCGTTTTTCATAAAATCAACGAGCTCGATTATTCTCTCGTTGTCGCAAAAAGCATTGATCCAGATCGCAAAAAATGGCATAGCGGAATTCAACGATACCGTGGGCTGCAGCGATTCTCCGTCGTTCATTAAAACTCCGAGGCTCGGCAGTGACGATGGTTCTCGTGCTATCGAGGACGCGCGACCACTCAGCAAATTCGAAGTTGAACTGGAGAGAAAAAACAAACGACGATATTGAGAATTATGAATTAGGGAAGCTATTATTATTATTATTATTATTATTATTATTATTATTATTATTATTACTATTGCATTAAGATCCATTAGAGAGGTGATAAGAATGAAGGAAACAAGATGGCCAAAAGTTTGCTTGGGGGAGAATTGAGTTAAAGTATTGAAAGATATGGAAATAGAAGACATAATAACGATGATAAGGGAACAAAGAGATGTGGAAAGGATAGTCAAGAGAATAAAAGAGAGGCTGAAAAAGTTAAAAAAAGGAAATTGTAAGGAAGAAAGAGGAAAAAATCAGAAATTCATGGTAGAATGCCATGTCCAAACACATTGTTGAGAAGGAGGAGATGCCCTGGAAATACTGGTCCAAAGAGAGGGTGAATGGAGGGGACATAGGAAGGGCGGAAAAAAAAGGACAGAAGGATGGGAAGTGCGGGATATGTAAAGAACAAGATAAGACGATGGAGCATTTGTTAATATGTAAAAAAATGTACAGAGTTAGCGATAAAAAAAAGCAAGAAAGAATGCAGATGAATTGATGGAAGGAAGTGATGGATGAGCAATAAAGGGAAAAATGATAAAAATGCTGTGTGGGAAAAGACAAAAATGAATATGTGTGATTACTACAGGGAAATCGAGGAAGTCTGTAAAATAATGAGGAGGAGAGGAGGGAGAAATATAATGGAGGAAAGACCCTATTTGTTGAATACGATCGTAAAAGCGGAGGCAATGTATGGCATGGAAATATAGGAAATGGGTGATATACCCATTTCCTATATTTCAAAAAAAAAATTATCGATTTATTTTGAAACAGTCTAATAAGCATATTTGAAAGGGTACAGAGTAAGTATTGAAAGATGGCACTAGGGGTGGATAGAACAACACCAAGTTATATATGGAGAGGAGAATTGGGAGTGCCTACTATGGAATATTTAAGAAGAGAAAGAGCGTTAAGGTTACATTAGAGAGTTGATAAGAATGAAGGAGACAAGATGGCCAAAAATTTTCTTATTGGAAGAGATAAGGCTGATCAAAAATGGTGAACCGTCAAAATGTTGGAAGAATTTAGATAAAGTGCTAAAAGATATGGAAATAGAAGATGATGATAGGGGAACGAAGAGATGTGAAAAGAATAGACAAAAGAATAAAAGAAGGGCTAGAAAAATTAAAAAAGGAAATTCTAAGCAAGAGGAAAAAATAAGAATTTCGTGGTACAATGCCATGTCCAAACACATTGTTGAGAAGGAGGAGATGCCCTGGAAATACTGATCCGAAGAGTGGGTGAATGGAGCGGACAAAGAAATGTGGTCAAGGTTAAGATTTGGCAACATAGGAAGGGCGGAAAAAAAAGGAGCGAAGGATGGGAAGTGCGGGATATGTAAAGAACAAGATGAGACCATGGAGCATTTATTAATATGTAAAAAAAATGTACAGAGTTAGCGATAAAAAAAAAAAGCAAGAAAGAATGCAGATGAATTGATGGAAGGAAGTGATGAATGGGCAGTAAAGAGAAAAATGATAAAAATGCTGTGCGGGAAAAGAAAAAAAGGAATGTGTGATCATTATAGGGAAATAGAGTAGGTCTGTAAAAAAAATGAGTAAGGGGGAAGATAAAGAATTGGAGTCGAGGGATAAATAAAGACTCAAAGATTAAGGTGTGATAACGCGATGTGTATTTTAAGGATATTATTAGAAAAGAAATAAAGAAATATATATGACGTTGTACATTATAGTACTTTGTAAAAAAAACTTGACAAAGTTATGCAAATAAAACTCCACTATTGATTGATATTTTTATTATTTAGTTTCGAATTTCCTTATTTTAATTTTTTTTCGTTTTGTCGGGTGTCGAGGACCAAGATTACTTTTTTTTTTTTTTTTATTGATCAGGTAATTCGAACGCGCGTGTTGCTAATTATTATTATTGACCGTTTGAAAAACTTACCGGAGACTCGCGAATACGTTTGAGCTCGCGATCCACGGGCATTTGAGCCCTGAAACATCGTCCAGTGCCGTTAGAGTAACGGCGATCAATTTTGTTTGACTCCACTGTGACAAAATGCTGATCGTTAAATTCATCACGAAAGCCAAATGAAATTTTCTTAATTATCCCCCGAGAATCATTGAAATTATGAAAAAAAATTATACACCCACCGTGGCTGATGACACTTTGCCCAATTGTGTGCTCCATTTCGTCAGGAGCGTCGCGATGCATGCCCTCAGCGATGATTCGTGAATGGAAACGTCGATCAGAGCAGCCGCATGCTCGCACGTTAATTCCGACGAATCATCGAGATCGTGATTGCTCAGTAAGAGTTTCAATTGCGCGAGCAACGCCAGTCGAACCCCACCGACACTATCCAGCGCGACATTTTCCAATAACAATAATTTCCATAAACGCAGACTCTCGATCGAGAGACGCATACCGATCGTTCTGCGACAGAAAAATTTTAACAAATAAAATCATATCGCGTGCATAAAAAAAAAAAAAAGAAAAAGGTAAATAAACGCATGAGATATTTACTTTGATTCGACCGTCGTGTACGATATGATTGAATGAACGATCCTCAGATTGTTGAGTCTCTCGGCGACGGGTCTACCGGCGTATGAGACGAGTATACGACAGAATCTCACCGCCATAACGCTAGGTACGCCGTACGCGTTTCTCGTTTCATCCTCGTGAGCTATAAAACATTTGGCCCGAGTAAAATAATTAACGACGTGTCTTCCAAGGAAAATATATATATATATATATATATGCGGTATACATAAATATATTTTATAATAAAATATAATATATATATATAAATAATAATAATATAATTATTATATATATATATATAAATATAATATAAATAAAAATAAGTAATAATAAAGTATAATAAAATATATTTTGAGCAAAGAAAACAATGAAATCGGTAATACATGGGGAAATTAAATATCCCTCCCCAGTCGCTGCTCTAATATATTCCAGAAAATTTATGTTGCAAGGATTATTTAAAATTGTATTTGCCATGACGAGTATACACCCGATGTCACGTGTATACTTACTCGATCGATCGACGCTCAGAGGAATGAAATTATGAACGATGATGTCGAGCAAGCGCGGCGTGCATGCGATATTCAGCGCTGTAGTTCGCGATTGTCTCGCCAGGCGCGTCAAGATTTCCAAAGCTGCGGTCACACCTATCGGCGGTGGATGCATTTCGCTCAGGATATATCTGACGAAAAAAAAAAAAAAAAAAAAAAAAAAGGATTCAAGATTCTGACGACTACGACTTATTGCATCCTTGAGCATATTTTACACTTTATTCAAAACTGTTCCTACAATTTTTTCCTGGAAAAAATGTATCTATTAGTTAAGCTTCGGTCTGATACGCCGAAACTTGACACTAGAACGGTATATATATTTATTTTTTCTTGGTACGGTACACTCTCGACTGGAGTTTTTGAATTTCCCTTCGTGACCAGTAAATTGAAAACGCCAGATCTTAATCCACCAGTGAAAATTGTCAAAAGGTTAATATGATTGTATGATTGATTGTATTCTGTAGCTAGTTTTAATTTCAGTGCTCCGTTCAGGCCTCTTAGGACTATTGATCAGCTTTTTTATATCCCGATATATTTATTTACAAAATATTCGCAAATATATTGAGAAATATATACTCGCATCATATAACATTTTTATTTCAAATTTTGCATAAAATTTTTTTTTCCAATTTTCTTTTTTTTTTTTTTTTTGCTGAGCCTTTAGATTGAATTTCTCAATCTGGAAAGAGACGTATTCCTTTTGAAAAATAAAAATCGATTTTTGGACGATCATGACAGTTTAAAAAAATTTGAAATATTTTTTTTTTAATTCCTCGAACTTTTTTCAAAAGGAATACGCCTCTTTCCAGATGGAGAAATTCAATCTGAAGGCTCAGCAAAAAAAAAGAAAATTGGAAAAAAAAATTTTATGCAAAATTTGAAATAAAAATGTTATATAATGCGAGTATATTTCTCAATATTTATTTACAAAATATTCGCAAATATATTGAGAAATATACTCGCATTATATAATATTTTTATTTCAAATTTTGCATAAAATTTTTTTTTTCCAATTTTCTTTTTTTTCTGCTGAGCCTTTAGATTAAATTTCTCCATCGGAAAAGAGACGTATTCCTTTTGAAAAAAGTTCGAGGAATTGAAAAAAAAGTATTTAAAATTTTTTTAAACTGTCATAATCGTCCAAAAATCGATTTTTATTTTTTAAATAGGTTTTTTTTTTCATGAAAAATGTAAAATCTTGCCTTGTAAAATTTTTTTTCCGTTATCCTTGCAACAAACACAACAAAATTGATTCATAGCAATTTTTCGCTCCGACACACTATTTTTATGTAACAAAATCAGGGAGAAAAAACAAGCAAAGATCGCATTTTCCTGTAATTTCACCCCTATCAATGCCACCATAAATTTAATACATAACAATATTTTTTGTTTTAAAGAGTACTATTCGCTGTGTGCAGAAAGCCAAGTGGCGCCGCGGCCGGCTGTACTCCGCAAATTTTGCTGGAATAGCTCTCATTTATTTATATAGACGAAACCTTGTTGGATTAATTTTAATAAGCGAACATTTATATTCGTGCTGCATAGAGTTTTTTGAGGTGAGCTTGACTATAACTGCGTTGAAAAAAAAAAAATAAATCGACGTATTACGATGCAATGAAAATAGGTTTACGGCTACTTTTACTTCTCAATTTGAGGCTAAGCATGAACCTTGTCGATCTTGTCATACCAACCGACAAGACTCGTATCGAGAACAAGAAAGACGTAACTCGGACTCGATTGTAACGTGGATGAACGATTACCCGCGAAGTGCTCACTGCATATTCGGGTAGCCAATCATGAGAGCTACTAAAAAGGAAAAAAAAAGATCAATTTATTTGTATTGTAATATCCTGACATGAATTTTTCATACCAGACAAAATATGCACGTTTGAACCTCAAGAATGTTACTCTCTTTGTTTTTTTGCACCCGACGAATCTAGTTTTTGCGCTGCTCAACTTTATAAATTGCTGTCGGAAACGCGTAAAACTTAATTTCCGAAGTTGCGTAGCGGAAAACATTCTTATATGACTTCACGCAACAGTTTAAATTTCCTTTCCGCGACTTCTCAATTATATTTTGCCCTCAATTGAACTACGCGACTCCAGCAAAACATGCGCATTCTCGCCACCATGGGCGCTCCAAGTCGTTCTCAGCCGCTATGGTATGGCACTGCACACAGCGAATAGCATATGTCGATTGCAGAAAAATTCAAGATATTAAGGTTTTGAAGCGGTAATTTCGATATTAAATGCCTCCAGTTACAACTGCGCATTCGTTGCATGCCTAAATATTTGTATACCTTATACGAAGAACAATGTCCGATCGAATAGCAGCGGCTACGGTATCGAACTGGGCGAGTTCGTGATCCTTCAAATTGCTCGCATCGCCGAAATCCGTTTTCGGCGCTGACAATACCGGTTCGCCGATATTACCATCGCGATAACGCAAACCCGCGAGTCTGTCCAAGCAAATCTCATCGGCCTCGCTGTACAGAAATTCCCGAAGCGCTCGCAGCGTCGAGCTCACGACCGCAATCGACGTATCATCGAGGGCGAATCTCAGTAGGAGCAAAATATTTTTTTCACCGAGAGCAACGAGTGGCGGAGGCTCGAGCGCACTGTCGTACCATCCTCCGCGACTTTTTTCCATTATATTTGCCAGAGTCCCGAGTGCCGTGACTCGTTGCTGCTGGCTCGACGAACGGCTAAGCTGCAATAATTCTTGGAGCGAATATCCCGGACGTTCGGGCTCTTCGCCGTGATGATGAAGACCCCGATCGACGCTGAGATTATCATCGCGAAACGGCAGGAGTACACCGTTGAAATCGAAACGCGCGTTGTACGGCTGCTCGGACGATTTATCGTCGCGTTTTTCGGGTATAACGTCTCTCATCCATTCGAGTTTTTCTCGTTCCATCGTATCCATGTGCATCCAGCCTTTCGTCGCAGCCGTTTCCATCAATTCGCTCACCGGCGTTATCTTCACCGTCGTATCCGCGTCGCATTCCATTTTCACGGAATTATCCTTCGACGCTTTCTCACCGGTCATCTCGTCGCTGAATTTCAATTTTTCGATTATTCCCTCGGCATGATCCGTTTCCATTTTACAGTCGAACGTCGCATCGTTAACGATCATCGCTCCCGCGGCAATCTTCGTCTTCGTCTTCTTCTTCTTGGCTCTGAGAAATTCTATGAGTTCGGGACTCAGGGTATTCTCCAACTGTGACTTTGCCTCGAGAATCTCTTCTTTGCTCATTTCATTCAATTTTTTCAGGCTCGCTTCGTTAATTTCTTGCCTCAAGGATTCTTCCGTAAGAATTTTTGTCACGGGAATTCCCGAGCTTGGATTTTCTCCGTGGGAGATCGAGGAATTCTTCGATTCCGAGGTCTTTGATAAGTTTTGGAGAAACAAACTACCCGCGTCGCCGGATACCTGGCGAGAGGCAAAAAAAAAAAAAGAAAAGAGAAGTTCAAGTCAGTTTGCAGACGATGACGATGATTTATTTTCTTTGTGATATTATTTAAGGGAAGTTGATACTTTGCTCGGCCAAAAAATGTTCGATTCTTCACTAATTTTTTTGTGCGAAAAATATTAAACATAGAATGCTGATATTTGGTATGTTTACTATAAGCGATCTTTATTGAGCGCCGGCGATTATATTCTTCCCTTGCGGAAGTCCCGAGTCCTGGACAGGCGATCCGAAGCAAAAAAATCAAACATATTTTTACTTTGTAGAATATTGTGCACGAGTCGAACTAGAGTTATCCGAAAATATTCATGTTTTTATTTTATGGAAAAAAAATTGCAAAAATGTTTGGCATAAAACTAAACTTTCCCTTCGATCGCTCACGATTTTTTCTATTTTTCAATATTTCTTCTTCATTCCGGTTCAACTTTTATACAATATTTTCTATTATTATTATTATTATTATTATTATTATTATTATTATTATTATATTATTTTAATATTTTATATTTAAAAAATTGGTGAAAAATTGAACATTTTTTGGCCCAACAAATCAGAAAGCTCCCTTAAAGATGAAAATGCGAAATTAATTGACCTTGCGATCGATGAGAAAGACATCGGGAAAGCCTTTATCCGCATTATCGGATATCGAGGAGCTTGTAAATTGGGAAGGATTTTTCTCACCGGTATATTTCTTCTCTATTATCCTTCCCAGTATGATGCTGGAAGGATTCGGCGGTAAATTCTGTACAGGATCCAAAATAATCTCTGCGGTATCTTTTTCGCTGAGACTCTTCGCTAGGTCAGAATTTATCGCTGGCCCGTCGGACCGAGAAGTGGATAATCTCGCTCGCTGCTGAAGGGCTTTTCGTTCGGCAAATTTCGAGCGAATCCTACCCGCTGGCTCAGGATTAACCGCAACTGCGGTCTCCCTTGCTTCGCCTATTTTTGCCTTGGAGCGAAGATTTATTACTTTTGCGGAAGGCTCTTGTCTAGTTCGCAAGAAATCCTCCTGCATGCGAAACAGATCATCCTCATCGTCACCAGGCTTGGGACGCTTCAGAGTCGTTGGTTCGCTCATTTCGTGGCTTCAAACTTTATCGCTCGATAAAGATGAAGTTTCTACCATTTCACGAATAATGAATACCTAACCTCAATTGCGAAATATGCTTCGAGAGGACGGAACGGTGACGAAAATTTTGGAAAATCAAGCAGACGCAATGATCAATTGTTGCATTTATAATTGGCAGAGTCAGGTAACAAGATTCTCAATAGTTTTTGAGCTGAATTTTTCACACACCGGCAACTTCCGTGACCACAATTCAATTGAGCAAACACAGAGAGTTACGCCAATGACCAATGACTGAAAATCGAGGGACATTTCGACGCCATCTTTCTTTTAAGAATTTACCGTAAGTTACCTTTGTAGCCATTTTTTTGTGCCAATATAGCAACGGACTTTACTGAATGCATAGACATTACTTTTTGAAATTTCGAAATTTTTTAATCTAAATTTTAAATAAGTACGGCATGATTCTAATAAGTGAAATTGGATATTGCTATAAATGAAACTATTGTGAAAAGCATGAAATTTGAAAGCGTTGAAAATACAGTTCGTGAAATTGGTTACTGGGAGCGAGAAATATCGTACTTTTTTCGCTGATCCGCCGCCATTGCGTCTCTTTTCTCCTTCATGAAAAAATTTGGCGCGTGCGCAACGGCAATTCTGCCGGGTCATTGTCAATAAACATGGCAGCCCTCGCGGTCCCGAAGGACGTTAGCACATTTTTAAGTCAAAAGCAAAACGTAATCGACAAAGAATTGGCCGCGGAATGGGTTCAATTGGAAGAGCTTTACAACAAAAAGTATTGGAAAAATTTATCTACAGTATGGCACATCAAATTTATCAATAGTACGATCATTATTGTTTTTCTGACACTGCGCTCTCGGTGACTTGCAGGCTCTGGCATCAACTCACACTTAAATTGGAAGTTTTCGTTGAACATCCGGCACTTCAGACGGGCGACAATTTGGTTCAATTGTACAAAAACTTTTTGTCAACTTTCGAAAGCAAGTAAGTATATTATTGCGAATAAATCGATTTCATGAAACATGACATAACCTAACTTTTTTTTTTAACTATCGCCTCATCACGCGGTGTATAAGATTTCTTCGACGAAAGTTAATGTTTTTTTTTTTTTAATTTTGTTATTTAAAGAATAAATCCTTTGTCACTGGTCGAAATACTCGCGCATGTGATC
The DNA here is from genome assembly GCA_963564615.1 of Rhorus exstirpatorius. Classification (NCBI taxonomy): domain Eukaryota; kingdom Metazoa; phylum Arthropoda; class Insecta; order Hymenoptera; family Ichneumonidae; genus Rhorus; species Rhorus exstirpatorius. The sequence goes on from OY751317.1 coordinate 32,525,244, forward strand.
GTCCAATTCGAGGACAAGCAAGAGGCGATAACATTTTTAGAAAAAACCGAACCCAAAGTAACCGGCAACAATGAGGCCGTGGCGTTGTGCAAAGTTCTGGCCGGACAAATTCTTCTCGATAAGCTCAACGATCAGGACAAAACTAAAAAGATCATCGACGATGTTGAAGTTATGTTGGACAGTGCGGATGGAATTACTACCGTTCACGGTAGATTCTATCTTCTGGCCAGTAGGCTCTATCGTTTACAGGGAAAACACGCCGAGTATTATCGCACCGCCCTCAGGTGAGCTTACTCGTGAATTTTCTTTGAAAAATAAAAAAAAAATAAAACTGAAAATCCCCGTTGGTCGAATTGATAACAAAGCTGAACGACGCTTCAAAGTTTCGCGCCGGTAACTTTACAAAAATATTACATATTAGCTCTGGAAATGTTTTCAAATATTCGTCGTTATGAAAATGCGACATCTCAGCCAGTCGCGCAAGATTAAGGTAGAACGATACCATATGTCAAAAAAGAGGGATTTTGATGAAAATTGGTAGATACATTCGAAATTGAGTAAAATGTTTGCTCGAAAAATTTCAACGAATTTGACCGTACGGGTTTCTGAGAAAATTGAATTAGTTTTTTTTACATTGGGTCTTATGGGAAAGGGTAAAAAAAACCGCAAAAAAACATTGAAAAACTATCTTTAAAAAAGCCACTTTTTGATAAAACTAACACGAGAATATGAATCAACTTTCAAGATCACTCCTGCAAAATTTGCAACAATTTCACCGTACCGATTATCCGCAATGTGCAAAAAAAAAAACAATAAATGCAATTTTTCGCTCTGTACCGATGGACATAGCTCCAAGCGCGGCAACATTGTATCGACCGATGCGCTCTCGTATAACTATATACAGTCCGGCTTACAGATTGACAGACTCGCTCACGTACAAACACAAACGCATTGCAGATATTGATATTGATATTGACAATTCGGGGTCCTACAAGACACGATTTTTTTTCCCTCGTTTTTCACCTTTTCTGTCTCCTATAATTATTTTTCATTAATTTTTGCTCCTCAAATTTCCTCCCAATTTCAACGAGCCTTTGACAATTTTTTTTTTATTTTTCGCTATTATAAATCATCCCTTTCAATTTTTCCGCAAAAACATCTGACTAAAGCCTCTGGAGCTTGGGCTTGGAGCTTGAGAAGTGCAGCCCAACAGTTAAAAACTGAAACCGGTATACGGCGTTGCCGCTGTCGAAGCAACTATTGCGAAATGTTTGATGTTTTGAAATATGCGACGAGGAGCATTTTTTGTCGCCAAAACCAGGAATATTATGTTTGAAATAGTTATTAATAGTTATTTTTTCAACAAAAAGTACACAACTACAAAGTGATGGATATTTGCCGACCTATTCGAACAATTAAAATCGGCTCGGACAAAAATGACCCACTTTTTGGGCTTAAGGATTAATTTCTCCCATGCTACATGGCCAAAGATAAGTCTCGTTATTTTGCTGAGCGCAGTTTTTTTTTTTCTGCTGTTGCGCCCGTCCCGCCAGGTATCTCGGCTGCGTCGAGCTCGATACGCTGAGTAAACGGGAACAAGAGCAGCATGCCTTTTTCCTTGGTCTAGCCGCTCTCCTCGGCGAGGGCGTTTACAATCTCGGCGAATTGCTTGCCCATCCGGTGCTGCAGTCTCTCAAGGGAACGACGAACTCCTGGCTGGTTGAGCTGCTTCGAGCTTTCAATGCCGGTGACATTGCGGCGCTGGAAAAGCTCAAGCCGCAGTGGAGCAAAGTCGCCGATCTAGCTGCGCAGGAGCTCAAATTAAGGCAAAAGATATCGCTTCTTTGCCTCATGGAAATGACCTTCAAGAGGCAAGCAAATAACCGGTGCGTACAAACAACTCTATTTCGGTTATACTTCCTTCCGTTTTTTTTTTTTTTTTTATTTATCCGCTTATCATATATTTTATAGGAATAACGGAGAACATAAACATATGCACTAAAAAAAATTGTGGATAATTTTTCCAAAATAGTTGATAATAATTGGGAGTATAAATGAAATTTTTTTATTTCAACATCTGATAGTTTAGGAAAAATATTTAGTACGAATTTTTTATTTTTTTATTTGAATCAAAATTGCCGTTAATATAACAAATTAAAAAATATAATATTATGACGTCACACATTTTACGCTATATCTATATATATATATATATCAAAATTCGTGAAATTAAATTGCCTATAACAGCTGCATCTCTGTCATTTTTAACGAAAAATAAAAAATACGTCCTCATTATTTTTACTTACATTATGCGCCCCAATGATTGAAAAAAAAAACATTTTCATTCATACTCCTAATTAAACTATGGAAAAAAAAAATGAACCGAAGACATTTATTTTTAATCTAAAGAAAACTATATCCATCTATACTTCGTAATGGAAGAAGCTTTCGTTCCTTTGAAAACAATTTTCTCTTTTCTCTTTTTGCTTCTTTCTTTTTTTCTTTTTTCTTTTTGCTTCGCAATGGAAGAAGCTTTCGTTCCTTTGAAAACAATTTTCTCTTTTCTCTTTTTGCTTGTTTCTTTTTTCTTTTTGCTTCGTAATGGAAAAAGCTTTCGTTCCTTTGGAAAGAATTTAATTTTTTCTCATGGAAGCATGTTTTTCTCGTTGTCCTCGCCCACAGCCAGCTAAGCTTCACCGAGATATCCCACGAGACTCGTTTGCCGATAGGCGAGGTCGAGCTCCTGGTGATGAAGGCCCTCGCGCAGGGTCTCGTACGCGGCGCTATAGATCAAGTCGCCGGTACCGTCAACATGACTTGGGTACAACCGAGGGTTCTCGATCGCAATCAAATTGCCGGTATGGTGCAGCAGCTGGACGGCTGGTGCAAGGACGTAAATTCGATGGAACATCTTTTAGAGTCGCGAGCTTCGGAAATTCTGACGCTCTAATGAGAATGCTCCCGAGAGCGAGGCTCGTTTTGCGAATTTGCATTTGATCCGAGAATTTTCTTTTTTTTTTTTTTTTTTTTTTTCCTCCGCCCTCCTTAACATCGTGCTCCGATAAAAACTATTCGCGAGAAATTATACTCTTGGTCGCGTGTCCCGCTGAGTATTAAGATGTATTCGGAATCTCCGAGCTCGCGGATCATTGAAATATATTGAACAAGTAAGATAATCCTGTAATCTTCATGAGATTTAACGTTTAATAAAATTTTTAAGGTCCTCCTTTTTTTTTCAATTTCTCTTTGCATGTCCATTCATTAATTCGCGTCAATGTTTTTTTTTTTTTTTTTAAGAGAAATTTGACAATATCGCGTGTCTAATGGAACAAGGCCGTAAGTGCCATTATACGACCTTTTTCCCCATTGCTAAAAATCGGAAGATCGTAAATTTTTTAAATATATAAGCGAATCACGTAAAAATGTGTTCGAAAACGTTAAAATTGAAATTTGACCACTTAAAACCAAAACTTCGTGAGTCCTGGTGTATATGACCTTTTTTTGGACCTAACCGAAGGAGGAACAATCACGTAAACTAATTTCAGAAGATCGTGAGCGACGTTGTACGACTTTCTGGCATTTGGTAAAAGTAAAAACGTAGAAACGTTTGGAAAAAACCTCAAAAATGAGTCATTGGCAGATACGGCCTTATGGTTCTAATTTGAGATAAGAAAAAATCACAATAACTAATTTCATAATAAATTTCATAAAAATTTTTCTTTATTATTGTTATTTTTTCCGTTTGAAAATTTTCAGCAGCCCACGCGATGTTTCCCAAAATAATGGATTCAAAAAATCTTTCATACGAATCATTGAATGGTTCATTTTTTTTCTCAGGAACCACCAGATGAGTACATAATTTAAACTGTAAAGATATTAAAAAATGAAATTTCTTATTAGCAACTTATGATGATATATGAACGATTTTTACCAGGGAAAACGAGAGTTTAAAAAAACTTAAAACCAGAAGGTCATAAGCGCCCGAAAATTAAAAAAAAAAAAGAAAATTTAAAATCAGAAGGTCGTAGACACCTGAAAATTAAATAAAAAAAAAGAAAACTTAAAACCAGAGGGTCATATCTTGGGTGGATACGTCCTTTGAGCATTAATCCCTCTTTGATAAGAACCTAAAACCAGAAGGTCGTATCCGCCAACATACGACCTTCTGCTTTTAGGTTTTCAAATTTCTAATTTTCAATTATTTGTGCGTTTTAATCATTTTTACAATAAATGACGGGGGAAAAAAAAATTCTACAACTTTATAGCACTACAAAATCATCTTTTTGGCGCTTGCGACCTTATTCCATTAGACACGCGATTTGTTATTGCATCATATGTTGGTGCGAAATTGTGTATTGGAGGTTTAAGCGCAGCCTCGAGTTTGCAGATTTCTATCATGACTCTGTCTCGATTGTTTCAATAATATTGTTATTTTTGCGTTTATAGTAGGACTAGCAGGAATAGTATCTCGGGAAGTAATTAACTTTTCCCAGAGAGACAACTTTTTCTCTAGGATATCTTACGGTCATCCGGATATCGATGCAAATGAAAATTTGTCTTTCTCTGGGGAGTCGAATACTCCTCGAGATAACTTGTACCAAATAGCAGCTTGGTTGAGAACTGGTCAAGCGAGCGCTTTTCAAAGTCTTCGACATAATTTTTACAAATTATTATTCATTAATCAATAGCAAACTAATGAGCGTTCACCCATATTTTACATTGTATGTTTTTGGCAATGTAACAAAAATGTAGTGATGTATTTCTGAATAGACACACTGATTTATTTCTAAAATAGTATGTTTTGTTTTTGTTTTTGTTTTTTTTTACTTCATTTTATTTCGCCTCAAAGTTTTAACGTTGAAAACAACAATTATCCATTGCGCGGCATGGATTGCGCAGTACCCAAGGACTCAAAATGTACATTTTAGACAACAAAGGGTCGGAGTAAAACACAAAAACTGTTTTGTTTATTTCTTCATCTGTTCAGGATTTTAAACAATCAGATGCGAATAATTGATAATGTTATAAAAATTTTTAATTATTTAACAGTTTTCTCGATGCTGCACCTTTTTTCGGATAAAAATTTTTCGAAACTATTATGCATTCGCCCCCCAATAATCGTCGAAAGAGAAAATCGGTCTCGCTCGTTACCAACAGCTGGTATTTCACGGACAGCTCTTCTAATTCGCTACGTCGCTGCAATGCGAATGGACCCATTATTTGCCAATTATTTTTTCACATTCCACATTCACGAGAGTGGCGGGAATCCCGCAATAATACCGATTATACATTGTTGAAACGTATGACCATAATTGTTACACTACTCGATAATTTTGATGTGCATACGAATATAATAAAAATGGAAAAACCGAGCACATCGAGCGGCAATGATCAAGAAATATGTCAATTGTAAGCATTACGAATGGAGGAAAATTTCGTTTAACCTCTAAATTATTTGACAATCGATGCTTTCAGATGTAATAAATCGCCGCGACGTTACACATGTCCAAAATGCGAAATTCCGTATTGTTCCCTGCAGTGTTACAAATCGGAATCGCATCTCGAGTGCTCCGAAAATTTCTACAAAGAATGCGTCGAAGGTGAGCTGAAGATGCGAGAACAGGATCCAGAGGCGAGGCGAAGAATGATCGATATTTTGAGGAGAATGCAAACCGAGGAAATGGAATTCGAAGATGATGACGAAGAAGGATCTGCCAATGACGATGATCCGACAAACTTGATGGACTCTGATGATGAGGAAAATGTAAGTCTTCATTCTTTGTCCATCAGTCCTGTAAACCTTTGATTTTACACGGCTCATATTATTTAGTAAAAGATTTTTTTACGCTTGAACCGATATCGATGCTCTTTGTTAAAAAATAACCAACATTTTCTTGTAAAATACTACTTTTAAAGCTAAAATATTACATAAATCGTGTGGTTTAACTGAAATATTTCTTAATAAATTTACAAAGAATCTTCTAACATAGAAAATGAGCTACATAACATTCAAAACTGATTGTTATTAAAGATTTCTCTGTCCCGCCGGTAAATCCTTAAATCGATCAGGATGTTCCCACAAGTTCAGCTGGGAATATTTTCTAGGCGCACGCAACTCCGTTATATTCGCTAAAAAGTGCTTCCGAGTAATCTTTCTATCCTGTTTTTAGCCAATTTCGAGAAAATGCCTTCTCGGAAGTTTATTTTTCGCGATATCGATGCTCTTTGTTCAAAAATAACAATAATTTTCTTGTAAAATACTACTTTTAAAGCTGAAATATTTCATAAATCGTGTGGTTTAACTGAAATATTTCTTGATAAATTTACAAAGAATCTTCTAACATAGAAAATGAGCTACATAACATTCAAAACTGATTGTTATTAAAGATTTCTCCGTATCACCTGTAAATCCTTAAATCGATCCGGATGCTCGCACAAATTCAGCTAAGGAATATTTTCCAGGAGCACGCAACTCTGTTATATTCGCTAAATAGTGCTTCCGAGTAAACTTTCCATCCTGTTTTTAGCCAATTTCGAGAAAATGCCTTCTCGGAAGTTTATTTTTCGCAATATCGATGCTCTTTGTTAAAAAATAACAATAATTTTCTTGGAAAATACTACTTTTAAAGTTGAAATTTCACATAAATCGTGTGGTTTATCTTCTAACATAGAAAATGAGCTACATAACATTCAAAACTGATTGTTATTAAAGATTTCTCCGTATCACCTGTAAATCCTTAAATCGATCCGGATGCTCGCACAAATTCAGCTAAGGAATATTTTCCAGGCGCACGCAACTCTGTTATATTCGCTAAATAGTGCTTCCGGGTAAACTTTCCATCCTGTTTTTAGCCAATTTCGAGCAAATGTCCTCTCGGACGTTTGTTTTTCGCCATTCGTGAACCGTTGCAGTCTTTTTCGCTTCAATTCTTATCGTACCATAATTTCAAGATTCCGGATTTGGCGGAACGCTTGAAAAGCGTAGATCTGGACGATGCGGATGAGCTGTGGTCGGCGTTGACCGACGAAGAGAGACAAGAGTTTGAGGCGACTTTGCGCAATGGAGAAGCTAAAAGCTTTCTGCCTCCATGGATACCTTGGTGGTCGGATACTTTGGATCGAAAAATAATAGAGGAAATTAACGATGATAGAGTTGAGCCAGAGTATGCAGCAAAATGCCCGAAAATAATTCACGTACCGGCCTTCAATGAGCTAACAGTGCGTTCGTATTTAATTTTACATCTCGTTACTGGGGGGGCCTATGAATTATTTTGTTTTGGGGGAAAATTTAAAATTACCATGAAAATTTAATTTTAAAAATGCTAAAAATGATATTTATGATCCTTAGGCGCTGTAAGCGACGCAATATATCCAAATATCATTTTCCCCGAACTGCGAATAATTATTTAACAGCTAATTTCCATGTCACAGAAAGCATCGCCGTTCGTTCGATTTAACTTATTGAATGTTCTACACGCATACGTATACGCGGTATTGCATTGTAATGGCGATCATCAAAATTCGCCAGAGGAATCCGTTACAATTTTTCTTCGATTATCGGACAATATGCTGAAGAACAAAGTCTACGAAGATTCTTCGTCCGCAATCGAGGCGGTTTTACAAAAAATCAAGGACGTAAGTTTGTTATATATGATGGTGAATTATCGTTTTTTTTTATTTTATGTTTTTTTTTAATGAAGAATTAAACATGTCCGATTATTTTTGCAGTTTCCATCGTTAGACGGGGACGAGGAAGCAATGTCAGTGACTGAACAAGCCGTAAATCTCATAATCAACGGTCCCGAAAAATCAAACCCAACATTTTATGTCCTGGCAGCTCTTTCGGATCTTCATCGATTGTTCGAAAACGCCAAAAAGAAGCGCTCCTCTCGTCCGGGAATATCGACAAATCATACTTTCACAAAAAGATTTCGCACGAATGATGCCGGCCCGAATTTATCAAAAAAAACATTTTTGTTGTGCACGAAGAAAATTGAGTATTATTTAGCGTGGGCGAAGAAATATGGGATGATGATCGATGAATAAACGTTTATTTTTCGATAAAAAGGCCGAATAATCCGTAAAAAAAAAACTGAAGATTCATGTCGTAATTCATGGTCTGAAAATGCATGAACTCTCCAACGACAATTGAGGTAATAAAAAATTTTCCTCAATACCTAAAACCGGCAAACTCCCAGAGGACTCTTGTCGGAGGTCTTAACGGAGGTGGCGCAAGCAAAAAAAAAAATTCGTTTGCCAATTTTCGGACCTTCGAGTGGCTAATTTGACTGGGCCAAATATAACAGTCTGTAACGCCCCAAATTTGCATCCGATCGCCTTGAAATGTACAGAAAATGTTCCTAAGATTATATACTCTTCAAAAATATCGGTTTTTTTTTTTTTTTTTTTTTTTTTCAAAAAAAGTGATTTTTTAACTTTTATGGATTTGAATTTATTTGACAACTTTATGAGCTTGTATGTCAATAGCAGGATTTAGGTACCGATCGAAAGAGAAAAAAAAAAATTAAAAATAATTGTATCGTTGCCAAAGTCCGTATAATTAATTAATAATTAGGAAAAAAAAGTTTAAGCCAAGCCACGCCTGTGTATAAGCAAGTCGTGTTAAAAGTCCCGAATGGACAAAGTCCCGAGCGGACAGAATCCCGAAAATCCATCAAATGTCAATGTTTCAATGGTTTTGCACATCGTCGGGCGATGTCAGTGATAAAGACTAAAAATGCTGTGCATTTGAACGAGCGAGAAATGAGAAAAAAAAATATTCGTTACTCCCGGGTTTTTTTTTTTTTTTCGTACAGACGAACTATAAAAGCGATTGACACTCGGAACCAATAGTTTCGAGGGCAACATAATAATTGTTTAAAAAAATCCGAAATTTTGGTAGCGAAGAGCAATAAGTCTGTACATTTGACCGTGGCAGAAAAAAAATATTCTCATTAAGACTTTTTGCTTTCTGCTCTCAAAATTTCGGATTTATTGAAATTTGTCCTCGAATTTTATAGGGATCCGCATATGAGAAGCTTAGCTCAGATGGCAGCATCATCGATTGCGCCTTCTCACGCATTTTTTTAGATGACATAATGGATCGAAATGACAAATATTTATCGCGGATAGTGCCACAATTACAAGCTGAATTGAAAAAAAAACGAGAGTTTGTAATAAAAGGAAAAAAGAATCATTTGACAAAAAGGTATGCAATATTAAAAATATCATTTTTTGTCCATAAATAAAACTATAACCTCACAAATAACATCACAAAAATTTCTAAAAGAATAATGAAATATATTTTTCTTTTCGTTTGTTCTTCTACGATGACAAGGATAGTTTTCTATTATCAGATTCTCCATGCATCAGTAATTATAATTATCTTGATCCAGAATTCTGGTGTCCTAGTGACACCGATTATCGCGACGTCAACGTTTCTCGTCTTTTGGAAACGAACAAATTCCCTCTCCTTAATTCATGGGTTAATTCAATTTTAATTTTTCACTGGTGTTTTAATTTAGGTACGCCTTGCGTTTGAACGCTCCGAGTCCTTTCGCTTAAACCTCACCTAACCTAACCGTGTTACATGTCTCCTCGTACGGGTACCCGGACGAATGTTTTCAGGCTTATCCATACGGGTTACCAGGATGAATGTTTTCAGCGTTTTCAGGCTTATTCGTACAGGGTACCCGGATAAATATTTTCAGGCTTATTAGTACGGGTACCTGGAGGAACGTTTTTAGGCTTATTACAATTTTGAATTAAAGAATTTTGAGTTAAAGTATATAGACGTGGTTGATGGATCGGTTTCGATTATCTTCAGGAACTGCAAATTATGTTAAGCTTGAATAGTTCGCGCTTTTACCGAACCAGCATCCGTTTCGTCGAATGATTCGCGCGCTTTACCGCATGAACTGACCAATGGTCCGTGGAAGAGAACAGACAACTCGAATAATTCGCGCTTTACGGAACGAGGATCCGTTTCGTCTAATGATTCGTGCTTTATGTCGAATAATTCGTGTTTTCATTAGAACTCTGAGACTAATACCATTTAAATATAACAAAGGTGTAAGGAATCAATAGCGTAGTGGTAGCGTGTCAGTCATTAGGTAGGTCGTTAGGTAGTTCACAGTTAAAATCTCAGGTAGGATAGAAATTAATTTTGACGGAATAACGTCCGGACTACGATGCCGGAGACATTCGTAAAAAAAAAAAAATTTCCAACGCGTTAATTTTTTTTTTAATGATTATTATTTGAGGATCGAAAGTGTTGAATTCCCCGATTCGAGGATCGCGGGTTCAAATCCCGGACAATGACTATTTTTTTTTTCCCCAAAATTCACAGTATTTTAAAAAATACATTTTGAATTTTTTTTTCAAAATCGTGTTACTGTATTATTCAAAAATTTGATGTGAAAAAATTTCAAAAAACTATTTATTAAATGTTTTTTTAATTCATAGATTAAAATCTGATTTTTACCATTGATCGCATCATTCGAGTTTTTTTTTAATTCTTCAAAAAGTATTTATTATTCTTTACCGTACGACGTACGAGTACCAGAGACTAGTAGCTCTGCGAGTACGAGCAGCCACAGCCCGCGGCATGAATAAAAACATTTGTACAGATAGCTGTATGAACAAGCCTGAAAACATTCGTCCGGGTACCCGTACGAATAAGCCTGAAAACATTCGTCCGGCTACTCGTACGAATAAGCCTGAAAACATTCGTCCGGGTACCCGTACGAATAAGCCTGAAAACATTCGTCCGGGTACCCGTACGAGTAGACGCAGCGTTAATTTTATTTCACCCAATCACGTGTGAACCACGCAAATGAATGAAACTATTAAACATGTATATTATTTTGAATTGTTTTCGTAATATTTTTTGTTAATTAGAGCTTCTTTTTAAATACAAATGTTTATTTCGATAAAAACGATTCAAAATTTCCGCTAAAAGGCGCAATCCTATGATGCTGCCACCACGCGGCTGAGTTTGGCAGTGCAGAGCTTCAGGGTGACCAGTGCTCCCCACGGAGCGTAACTTGCGTACGCTTGCGTACGCGTAAGATGATTCGACCAATCAGGACGTCGCATCTAGGGATCCGTTATTCGCTTCGACGTCCTGATTGGTCGAATCATCTTACGCGTACGCAAGCGTACGCAAGTTACGCTCCGTGGGGAGTCACCCTCATTGAACATCGCTCATCGCTCATCGCGCGCGGTGTGAATTAGGCATAATTTGAGATTTGAGTAAGATTTCCGAACGCAGTACTCGTTCTGTCACGAAAATACGGGCTACGCGCGCTGGAGATCTTCCCTACTAATTTCTGTATACTCATATAATATGTCAAGACCCCGTGGGCTATAATATAAAAGTGATATTACAGATTCGAGATTCCGTCGGTACGTTTTATTCGAGTTTTGAGCGCATATTTCACGCCTCCGAATTCAATGGGCCAATCGCAACGCAAAAAATATCGCGAATAATTGACATCTGGATGATTTGTTATACGCGATATAAACTACACTAATATATCACGGTCTTCGTCTCTTCGTGACTAATATCAACGAAGCTAATATAAAGCGTTGATTCAAGATGGCCACGATTATTCCGTAAAAGACGTTTCAAGCAAGCTTGCAAATTAGTCATTTAACGCGTAATATATACGTGTATACATATATTATAAATTATTCGTGAACAACGCGAGTTTATCTTTCGATTGAATTTTCATCAGGATCTGGGTGTTTGAAGTTTTGTCTTTTCATTTTATTTTTTTTTTTTTTCGTCCCCTCAACGAGCCTGAATTCAACGATTTCATGGAGTAACACGATCCCTCGGCGGGGCGGGGGGAGGTCAAGTTGCTCGATATACGAGTTACATCCTCGAAGCGTACGAGTGACGAGTGCCCTTTGTTCTGGCGAGATACGCGAAAAAAAAAAAAAAAAAAAAACTAATCGATTCTACCGCGTGCGAAAATTTCGGTTGTAACGATATTTTTAGGAGAATGAATGAGATCCGTTGCGTGAAAATTGCACAGTAGTGCATGTATGCATGGTTTTATTGAATTTATGATATTTCGGGTAAGTTTTGAAAGAAATGGCGAGTGATCTGTCGAGCGGTTGTACCGACGATATTGACATATTCGACGAGAAGGAAGAGGGCGAAATATCCCTCGAGGATGTGAGCTCCTCGGAGGAGTTTCATCCGAATTATAAATCGGGTTCTCGTAATGGTGGAAGATGCCCAAATTGCATGTCACTCCAGCGATGTTCAGCCTGGTGCAATGCAGCTAGAATCGTTCGTCGAAGATCCCACCGTAAGCAAGGTAAGTTTTCCAAGAGTTCCCGAACGAAGACGGTTAATTTTTCGTTACTTTACGAAAATAAAAGAACACATTCTTCGTTTCGCTTTTTCCATCACTCGTTTGTTGTGAATTTTTTTTTTTTTTTTCTTTTATAACCGTTAATCTCGTTTAAAATTAAAATTAGCAACTGAAACGCGATTTTTGAGTAGTTGCGGGCAACTAGGGAGGCAATACGTTCGTCTAACGTGAGCAACATAGATTACTCCATTATGGCTCTCGTAGCGGTAGATTTTTGAATGCAAAGAAATCATGCGATGGCGGCGTTGAAATTTTTATTTGCATCTTATTTTCGATCGTGCAAGCTCAATTTGGAGTATCACGAGCCATCGATCAGTTTGCCAATAAAATAAAAATGTACGCCGTTACATTCAAGTCGAAGCTTTCATTTTGTTTCATCCTTCTCTTTGTCGCGCTGAAATTGCCTGTTTTTTTTTTTTTTTTTTTACGGAAATTCGAGTTGACGAGAAAGATTTTCAAAAATTTTCATAAATTCTGTATCGCTTCTTGGTATTTTGCCGCACATTCATCCAGAAATTTTTATAAACCTTTTCTGACTATCCGGAACTCTTTAAGCTATCTGGCATTTTTAAACATCAAAATTTTTTCACAAGAAATTTACATTTTTTAGCAAATGTAACGAATGAAATTTATCATCGTTATTGTCGCCTTTTACCGCTAATCTTCGCATCTAGTTTTCATGATTTTTTTTTTTTTTTTTTTCACGCAATGCAACGGAAATATTTCCATTTATATTTCGGGATAGATAGCCAACATATCAAGTTGGGAAGCGTGCAAATTAATATTATAAGGAATTAATAAACAGATTGTAAAAAAAAAATAAAAAAAAAATAATTCTTTGTTCAAAGTAACGAGAGCTGTTCAACTTTGATTCGAAATGAATTTAATATTTTGCTGCGCTTTAAAAAAAAGATATCCCTCATTATTGCCATATCCGCTTTCTCAAGCGTATGCTTGAGAGAGTTTTAGAAAGAGGAAGACCGAGACATTGCGAAATAAGAAAAAATTCTGTTATACACCAGAATAAATTCCGAGGACCGAAATAGGCCGAAATTGTGCAAAATTTTTTTTATATAAAATTGTGTACAGTGCTTACGTCTCGCAAGGAAGATGATGAGAGAAAAAAAAAATGATAAAGAGGAAAAAAAGAAACGAAAAGACCATTTATTGCCCATATATATCTTCTCCTTAATGGGCTGAGAAACTATTAGAAGCCGCACAGACGATGAATAAATAATCAAATAAATGAGTAGACGTTAAATTATAAAGAGAGAACCGATAATTGGGAATTTTTTTTACTTCTCACATCGCTCCAATTTGTGAATTTTGTGTCATCGTTTTTTCAGGGAGACTCGACCTTCGTGCGCGCTAGTTAAATCACCAATCGAAAATTAAAAAATTCTTACAATCCCGTATATATTCTGTAACAACCAATTAGTCACTGACATTGAAAAACAAACGAATAAATGATGATAAATTCATAAATTGTAAACTTTGTACGATTACGTGCAGAATATAATTGAGCGTACGATAATAATATAAGATTTCTTCATGCGATCATCGATCACATTTCCCATTCGATTCATCGTTCCGTAGAATAATATAATTTTTTTCAATTATCATACGTTCTATTGTCCCTGCGCCGATGCATATAACTCTCAATCCAAAGCCGTTTTCGAAATTTTTTTACGACTTGCAGAGTTCCTTTCAACCATCAGAATGAGTCGCTCATAAAAATCTGCTTCTGGTAAAAAAAAAAACTGTACAAAATCGTATGAAGAAAATTTTGTAACATTGAATATGAAACAATCTCGTATTTTATAGATTTATTTCTGTACCGATTATTCAATAGTTCTCTCAATTATAAGCAGACATTGTTTTTTTGCGCAAATTTAAAAGAAGATCCAAGCTAGCTCCCCCGCCTCCTTAATGTCGCTAGTCCCGTAGAAAAATCATTTGCTCAAGGGGTTAGGCCAAAAAAAAAACTCTTTTTTTGTGATTTTTTTTTCGAAGACAGTTTTCATTATTCATCGATCAATATTCACCAGTTCAAAAGATACACATTTCAAGAAGTGACCGTAATTTTTTCATGTCAAAAGAGTGATAAGCAACCGAGTTACAGCCAATCTCGCGGAGGCCCAAAAAAAAAAATGTTGTTTTGCGGCGCGTAACGTAACTCATGACCGGATACTCCGAAACAAACTAAACCGTTGGAATTAGTTAGAAACAATATTCTCTTGCCCTTGACCGCGAGATTTTATCAAAATTTAATTTTTTGTCAAAATGGCGGATGTTCAAAGTAAAAAATGTTTTTTTCACTAAAATAAATCGTTGATTTTTTGTTTGTATGAAAAAAAAAATAAAGCGAAAATTCAAAATGTTTCACCGTCAAGTACAAGAGAATATTGTTTTAAACTAATTCCAACGATTTAATTTGTTTCAAATGATCCCGTCATGAGTTACGTTACGCACCGCAAAACAACTTTTTTTTTGGCCCTCCGGGAGATTGGCTGTAACTCGGTTGCTTATCGCTCTTTTGACATGAAAAAAATTACTGTAACTTCCAGAGATCTGTATCTTTTGAGCTGATAAATATTGATCAATGAACAATGAAAACTGTCTTCGAAAAAAAATCTCAAAAAAAGCGTTTTTTTTTTTAGCCTTGCAAGTGTACCCAACCCCTCGAAAGACTTTATATATTTCAGTTGGCGATTTAACTAAGCCCCGGCATCCTCGAAATTCTCATTAACCGATCAGCGTGAATTTCCCAATCGATGCGACCAATGTCGAGAAAACACACATAACCAGAAAACCAAAAAAAAGAAACCCTCCCTTCCCCGATTTTCCTTCCCTTGCTATTCTAATCAAGTAGAAGTTCAATTTCTTCCCCCCCCCCCCCCCCCCAAAGATGATGCCGATCACGGAAAGGAGAATTGTCGTCGAGTCAATGATTCGAGCGGTACGATTGCCAAGCAAATTGTCACGAAACTACAGGAGAAGAACGAGGATGGGGGCGATGACGCGGACGATCTTGTGCCAATATCGAGCGACAGCGACATGGAGATGGTCGGCTTACCGGGCAATTCCAAGCACATTGCATCGCGTACGAGCCCAAAATCCTCAAAAGTACGCAAGAAAAAGAAGAAAAAACGTAATCACAGCGACGGGACGACGCCGGAGGACGTCGATACGTATGATCCGGACGACGGGACAATTATGAAAGTCGTACGTACGGCGATCGAGCCGCCGAGATCCCATCGTCGCGAGGCCGGATCGGCTCGTTACAGTCCAAACGCGACGGTTGAACGTAAATTATTGCGTTCACCGTCGTCGCGTCGTTATCGCACCGCGCGCACATTGAAATCTCGTTCACCCGCGAGACGATCGCGATCGCCTCTCATAAATCATGCGAATCCAACTGTGAGAAAATTATCGCGAAGATTGCGCTCTTTTCGTCGTACCGAGTCACGTTCGCCGATGAGAAATTTCGATAAATCGCGCGTCTCGGCCTCGTCGCCGGCTCACGTGGACATTTACGCGACGAAATTATTGAAAAAGGTTCGTCGTCTCGGGAGCGTCGGTACATCGTCGCCGAGGGACAAAAACACGAGAAGCAGAGAGCCCTCGTCTCTGAAGGAAAAACTTAGCAATATGCTGAATAAGAGAGCTGATACGAATTTTCGCGACGAAATGACAGGACGCCGGCTGTCCGGCGATAAAAGTCGAAATAAAACGAATAACGCGGAGCAGAATGGTGGAAGTCGGGTGAACGATGAGACGAGGAGAAACGACGAGGACGATGACGTTGAGCTGCTGAGACGTTTGGCCCTTGAGACGAAGCAGAAGAAAACGAATAGGAGAAACGAGACGGAAATGAGAGAGACGAGGGTGGCCGATGCCGGGAGATCGGAAATTTTATTGAGCGACGACAACAACGACAGCGAGGCCCTCGAGTTACGTATGATAGCGTTGCATTCGGCGGTGATGAAGAAACATCGTGACAGAATTGAGCGAGGTATTGGCACGAGAAAGTCTCGTTTTTCGAGCGAAGCAACGATGAGAAACGAGAGCCCGTTCGATAATGAGAGCTTTCTCGATGTTATACCGATGACCGATCAACGTTTCGCTGATGAAACGCGAATCGTCGAGTCACCACTGCCCGCTGACGAGGCGAATAATCCCGAGGACATGGAGCTCGATACGGATGTCGAGCGTGAAAAAGACTCGATGCCGTATTCGCCAACCGATGATTTAACGATACGGCGAATTAACGCCGACAGGGAGCCATCGGCTGTCGAAACAAATGCAATAACTTCGAACGAAGCAACGAGATCACTCGATTTGATCACGAAAATTTCGCGAACCGAGCTGACGAATGATTCGTCGAATTGTCAGCCGTTCATCGATGATACTCCGTGCTCGCGCTCGATGCCGGCGCTGACATCGAAAATTCTAATAAACAAGGCCACGATCGCGGCTTTCAGCGCCGAAAGAACGGATCACACGATTGAGGCTAGTTTGCCGGTGAATATCGACGAAAATTCAACTTCTAGACCGGTCGAAGCTACGACGATCGAAGTTTCGACGTCCTCGGCGTTGAAAAATACGGCAATTAACGAGATCCCGTATTCGCCAACCGACACGCCGATCTACGATCCCGAATTGACGTCTTTCACACCGGATACCAAGAATTTTCAGTCTGACGATCCTATGGGCAAAAGTACGGCTGAGAATTCCGGCTGGATCGAGGAAATTGTGGATTCAAAGCTCACGGGTAATCTCGTACCGATGATGTCGAATATGTCGATGAACGAGACCGAAAGCCCCGAAGGGAATTCAAACGAAGCGACGACGTTGAAAAAAAACGTTCGAGAATCGGAAAATCCATCGTTTACCAGCGTTCCGGTTGAATTCTCATTCAGCGACGAGGAGAAAATAAAATCTTACGATGCGATAATCGACGAATTGCCGGAAATTGATCTCGACGGTAGTCCACTTGTGCCCGTTACGAAAGAATCAACGAATCTCGATTGCGACGTATCCTTAGTCGCAACTTCCGTTGATCCGTCGCTGTCCATCGAGCCTCTTTATCTTCACGGATTACCGTGCGTTACTCATGACGCGAACAAAATTCCTACCCTCGTCAATAGAATCCTCGTACCGGCGTCAATACTCAAAACGAACAAGCAGCTTCAGCAACCGTTGCCGCCGAAGAAATTGGAAAATTTCAACGAGCCGAGCTTCAAAAGCGCCGAGATGCGTCCCGTCAGCGATACGGAAATAATGGCCGCTGGAACAAAGAAAATCTTCAAACCTATCAAACTTTGTCCATTGTTGAAAAAATCGCAGATCATGATGACGAGTGCCGCTGCTTTCGATGCGTCATTGAGCGACGATACGACAGTCGAGGCGTCAACGAACGACGACGTGGCTTTGATTCGATCGAATTCCGAAACTCTCGAAGTTTCGACGGAAAAAACGGACTCGTCGATGGCGATGACGGTATCGTCGGGTTTGACGATGGAAAAGTCTCGTGAACCGGTAAAATCACGAAGAAAATTACGAAAAAGAAGCGCTAGAAAAAGTATACCAGGCAACGAAAGATCCAAATCATCGTGCTCGGCTGGTTCGAGAATAACGAGCAAAGTTAAAGCCAAAAGCGTCGAAACGTATTCCCGAAATTCTACGGAAAAACGTAAAAAATCCATGTACAATCGAGTAACCGGAAGAGCTTCGAGCTCATCGAGAATCGATGAACGATTGTCGCGTAAGAAGATAACCGACGATAAGAGCTCGACGGAGCTGGATTCGTCAATGGCGACGTCGGAAAAAATGCCACGCAAAGATTCCATCGGATCTTGTAGCAGCGAGGCAAGTCCGAGCAAAACATCACGAAAGAAAAGTACACGTCGCGCTGGACGCACAGTGCAAGCTCGCCGAAAAAAAGCCCTCGATGATTCCCCGAAACCGGCCACGTCGAATAATAATAATAATAATAACAACAATAATAATAATAATGCTCGTCGTCGTAGCGCGAGCGCGAAGGAAGATACGAAAAAACCGACGAGATCCGACCTGAGAAATTATCCATCGAGAGTCGTCGATGACGAATCAGCGGATTTGGAGATGAGAAAGAGCTCGGAGAGAAGTGCCGCTGGAACGAGCGCTGGATCGTGCAACGAGGAGCACAGGGAACGAATGGAAGAAACGACGGAGAAGTTGAGGGATAGCGAGGAAACGGATAAGCATAGAAGAAGCAGTTTGGACGAGGATGAGGAATCTCTGAGGGCTTTGTTGCTCGCATCGTTGCCAAAACGAGCGAAAATTGTGGAAACCGTCAAACCGGAAATCACCGATCCAAACGTCGGAGTCGCGAGGCTATCGGACGCAGCAGTGACGAATGCAAGCGTGAAAAATTCGTCGGAAATATTGACCAATGAGGCCGACGGCAACGTTTCATCGGAATTCATAATTTCCAAAGTTTCGCTACTCTCCGACGAATCCTCGGGCACAGCGAGTTCCCTGCTTCCGGTTAAAGTCGACACACCGATCGAGACATCGAAAAGCATCGAACTGTCAACGAAAATTCTTACAAACGAAACAGCCAGCGACTTTTCGTCAACGTCCGCATTGTCATTGTCGCTGACACCGAGAAAACGTTCCGGTAGCGTTCCAACGAAAAATCCACCCAAGAAAATAGTGAAAAAAGCATTGCCCGTCATAGCCAGCACGAAAGTCGTGAATAATGCGAAAAAATATCAAAATGCTATGCTACAGAAGAGACTTAATCAGCAGAGAGCAGCGAGTTTGTACAGCGGCGCGGTTACCGGCTCGAGAAACATAACTCTCAATAATCTCAAGACTTATGATAATTCACGACCTTTGAGCCCGAAATTAACGAATTCATCGTCGAAGATGCCGAGATTGGTGATTAATTTGGAATCCGACACTGACAGCGAGGCGGAATTGCCGAGTCGTGGTACAACGGCGAATCGCGGCGATACGATAATGCCGGAAGAGCGAAAACCACTGTCCATACCTACCACCGATTTTGAGAAGAGCGTCGTACAATTTCTCAAAGATCAGAGAAAAAAACTCGAATCAATCGCGATAACGACGAGCCCGACGATCACGACGATTGCAGCGAGTTCGTCGATCACGACGACCGCGAAACAATCATCCGCGCCATCGGGCTCGGGCGTTAAAGTTGCCGGGACATACAGTACTCCATTGGTAAGATGCGATTATTTTCTTCTTTTATTATTATTATTATAATTATATTATATTATTATAATTATAATTATATTATATTATTATTATTATAATTATATCGATTATTTTCTATCACCGATGCGAGATTATTTTCTTCTTTCTCTTCCTCTCTCTCGCTTTTATTGGATTCACTGACATTTTTGCCAAACTATCGCTTGAAAAATAAATCACACTATTGGCACGTCAAATTAAAATCTTGAACGATGCCCTCTCGAGAGCCTCTCTGCCTTCAATTTAAAAAAAAAAACCAAAGTTTGTGATTTTTTTTTTCATAATTTTCTCCGTAGAATAAGATTTATTCGAAATATTTGAAACACTTTTCCGATTTGACCGAGCAAATAGAAATAAATTATATAAATTGAATTGGAAAGAAAAAAAAAAATATTGCATATCAATCACCGAAGATGATTCGATCCGGAGCGGAGGGGGTGAAACGAAAAGCCCCGTGCGTACAATACCGGATTGGGTTTTTCCTGAAATTCTTTGAGTTTTCATTTTCAGGCTGTGCGTCGTCATCTACCGGTCTCCCAACAAGAGGAATATCGTCGTCTCAAGCAACAGATAATGGAACGCGAGCGACAGATGTTACAGAAAACGATCGACGGCGGCGCGAATTTGCAAAATCCAAGCGGCAATTCAGCCTTTACACCGCCCGGTCCTCTGTCACCGGCGAGTCCAATCGGCGCAACATCGGCGCCCAAAGCGCACTCATCGAGACTCGTGACGCAGATAACCGGCACGATTGTCGCGCCGAGACGAGAAAATCGTCAGGAAGCAATAAATGACGATGCAGCAACGACGAACACCGTCAAAGTTGTCAAATCAAATTTATCGGAAATTGTTGAAAAAACGCTCGCAACAAATGTCCCAGCTTCGACGAATTTAACCCCGAGGATTCCAAATATTTCCAACAATCCTGCTGGCACATCGACCCCGAAGGGTCTTCGTGAAATTGCCAAAGACTCGTGTAAAATTGCCACGTCCGGCAATCCTGCGGCAAAAAGTTTGCAACAATCGTTCGTGAATCTTGAAAATCACGCTAAATCGAAGCTACCGAGTATCTCGTCGCGTATAACGACGCTATCGTCCTCGAGTCTTTCGAACAAGCTCAATGTTACTCGTAGCCTCGAATCGACGCGCGATTTACCAACGACTAGCGTCACTTCCGGTTCTACGATATGCGCCAACAGATTGGCCCTGAAAACCACGGAAATGCTGACAATTCGTATACCAAATGACAAGATTCAAACGGACCGATCGACCCTGTCCTCGTTATCGTCGAATAATAGCAACGACGACGGTAACACCGAATCTACGAGCAATAATTCCCTGAGAAGTACCGGGGCACTGAGAATTTTAACGAAGGAACAGTTGAACAATAGATTCGTGAAGATTCAGGTCGAGAGAGGTCCTACCGGTCGCAGAGTAACCGTTGGCTCGGCAACGAATTCCCCAAATTTGCCCAAATCTTCGGCCGACTCTGCCGATTCATCAAGAGCGCCGATCAAAGGCCATGACAACGAAACGGAAGAAAATTTATGCCGCGACAGTAGCTTGAGCTTCGATGCGAATAACGAGACGAGGAGAAACGAGAATGTACGTTCGATGAGCGTGAAAAAAAATCGTCACGAGTCAAGCAGCGGTAGCTCCAAGTCCGAGGCATCGACTCTCGTTATTTCCCGAAACGAGAATTCATCCGTCGACGATTCGACGGCTTCGACCCTCGTGATGACTCGCGACGAATCGCAGATTTCGGAAAATCTCGAATCAATGAGTTTCGGCGAGAACGAGAAATCGGATGATGTTCCTTGCGCCGCGAGAACGAAACAATCCAAGACTCGGATCAAAGAAGTTTGGGAGAAAATTCGTTCGGACATCAGGAACGAGCTTGTGACTCTCGGGTCGCTTTCGATCGCCGAACAGGAGAAACTGCTGCTGGAAAATCAGGAAAATTTGGTGACGAAGAGGTGAGCTTAATGATAATTGCATGGAATTATGTCGAAATTTGACAATTTTACGGGAATAATCTCGCGAATAAGACCGGATAATCATATCGCATGCGTGTATCCTGCTATCGTCTTGTCGATATTTGTGCAAATATCGATGAAACGAACAAAAAAAAAAGAGCCTCTTTCTCGAGAAAGTGGAACTCGGGGGGCGATCCGAAGCTCAATCCGAAGACAAGGGCTCTCCCGTGCGCTTATACAACTATAGTGATTCGGGGGGTACATTACGGATTTGTATTCAATCCAGAGCGACATTAAGGTAGTTCGGTCGAATTGAGGTTCACGTTTAACACCCTGTTTTTTTTGCATTTAATCAAAAGAGTCGACCTTGCTCTACATGTCTGCAAAATTTCAAATTAATTTACCGTGTAGTTTTTGCGTAATTAATAAATAAGTTAACATTGCTCTTATGGGGCATATAAGGCTCAGATGGCACGTCAACTATTGAAATTTCAGGTACACGAAAAATTAATCGTTTAAGGGCAAAAAAAAAAAACATACCACAATAATGGTTGATATCTATAAGAGATATTTACCAAAGATTTAAGTCGATTTACCGTACGGTTTTTTTTTATTTCAATAATTAATGCGAGTCCGCGGTCTCTGTCCTTGTCATACACCGGATCTGCTCGCTAGCAGAAGACTAGGGGGAAAAAACATGTGAAAACCGAAGCTAATCCGCGTCTCACTTCAGATTCGATGAACGCCAGCAAAAGTGGTTCCGAACAACTGTCACATTTGAGTTGTTCGGCAAGATATACAATGTCAACTAGACGAGTTCCGAGTTCATTGCATACTGGCCGTTGATTCAACTGTACTTGCCTCGAGACGAGCCTTTTTTCCCCCCTGTTCTTCATTATACTGTTTTAAAGCATACAACAAAACTCGCGAATGCAATCCAGTAACTTTATGCGTAAGGTTAGATTAGCTCGCTCCGTAACGTAGAGAATGAGTCAAGTTGAGTCTGTCATTATTCCGGGTATTAATTATTATTAACTTATTATTTACACCCTAAAAGAAGCTTGTAATATGTTATTATGCAACAATTCAATTTATCATAGCTTTCATATGGTTAAATTGTACGTAAATAAATCTGAATTACGGATGAAATTTGACTTCGGCCAAACTCGACCGAACTACCTTAAGGTTGTTTAGAAGCTGATTAGAGTGGGGGAGATTTTCCTATGCTTATACATTGGGCGCTGTCAGTCACTCACCCGCTCGGAGTGAATTTCGATGCGATTTTTGATACATATGTTACAATATCTTCAAGGAAATTCTCTAAAGGTTAACGATTTTGGTACTAATCGACGCGGAATATTTCAGCGAGTACTCGGTTAGTTTTTCAACAAAAGTTCAATGGCACGATTAGATATATCGCGAGTTTATTGAGATCGCGCATGGCTCTGTCCATTAGAGGCTATGCAGTCGGGCCTCAAAAGTACCCAACTTTGCAATTTTTTTTACTCCGTAAATAAGCTCCAAACTGACTTGAAATTTTACAGAGACACTAGTTCAAATGTTCAATTACGCGCTGCGTAAATTTCAAATTTTTTTTCATAAGACGTGATTTGCTTCTAAACAACCTTAAGTAAATTGAATCTCTTGTTTGTGAAATCCCAATGTAGTGCAATAATAATCATAATAAATGAATAATAAAATGGTTAAACTGCTTGCACGGGTCTGAGAAAGAAAAAAAAAAAAGAAAGTTTGCTAGCTCAATCGATTGATTTTTCTTAATTAACTTAATAATTCTTAATAAACTTAATTTTTAACAAATTATCCTTCTCGTTCCTTTACTTTTTTTTTTTTTGTTGTTTTTTTGATTGAAAATAACACATGATTTTTCGAATAATTGGAAAAACATTGTTTGGCTAATGCGTTATTATTCGTCGTTGACGTACGATCAGCATCATCCGTGTGCGGATGCGGGGGCTTGAAACTTGCTGTTGCCTCTGTAATGTAGGAACATGGTCCTGGAAGATCTGACGGAGATGTCAGGATGCCTGCGTCAGTGGGAATTCGAGCGTGAGATTCAGACGAAACTGATCGCCGAGGTGCGACGATTGCGGGAACAGCTGAGAGCGGCCGAGGAGAGACTGAACGAGCAGCGTCGTCAGATGAACGAAATGGGTCCGAGGGTAACGAGAACGCACGAGAAGATAAATCACGGTCGTCGGGAGTGCTACAAGCTGTCGAGAATATGCCAGGGGCTTGGGACCCGAGTCGTTGGAGAAAATTACAAGTACGATATAAATAAACGCGTGTCCCGATCGGGCGTAATAGCAATTTAAAAGAGGCCTTCCAAGACATTCGGGATGAAACGTATCTATTTTTTTTTTTCACTATCCCGAGAAAAAAATCTTACGAAATATCAAAAAAACGAGAGAGACACATTGCCTGGAACACTTTTCCGGTCAAGAAAATAATATTTACGTTTTATTACATTTTTTTGAGTATTCGTTTTATTTTATTTTATTTTTTTTTTAAATTCACCACCGAGACATTTTAAATTCACACCAAGACATTCGGGATGAAACGTATCTATTTTTTTTTTTTTTTCACTATTCCGAGAAAAAAATCTTACGAAATATCAAAAAAACGAGAGAGACACATTGCCTGGAACACTTTTCCGGTCAAGAAAATAATATTTACGTTTTATTACATTTTTTTGAGTATTCGTTTTATTTTATTTTATTTATTTTTTTTAATTCACCACCGAGACATTTTAAATTCACACCAAGACATTCGGGATGAAACGTATCTATTTTTTTTTTTTTTTTTCACTATTCCGAGAAAAAAATCTTACGAAATATCAAAAAAACGAGAGAGACACATTGCCTGGAACACTTTTCCGGTCAAGAAAATAATATTTACGTTTTATTACATTTTTTTTAGTATTCGTTTTATTTTCTTTTTTGTTTTTTTTTTTTAAATTCAGTCTCACTTTTTTAATTTTGTTGATACGTTCGTACGAGAAATTTACGGAAAAAAAAAAAGTTATTTTCAGATTTTTTATACGATCATTCTTATCCTATCGGCAATACAGTCGGAGTCAATCACAAAAGCGTACAAAATCACTCTACGTACCGATCGTTATTAACTTTTTTTTTTATCATTACATTTTGTGGAAATCAATTTTTTTTTTCTAAAGCTCGCTACTCGAGTGACCCTGCCTTGCGTTCGGGCAATTAACAATGCGTCGCAATGTTTTTACTTTGGAAATTACGAGGGAAAAAACAAAAAAAAAAACAAAAACTTAACGGGGGACGATTCTTCGATGGGATCGAAATTCCATTTCTTGCGCGAATAAAATTCGTTCCGGGTGAAAAAGTGTTCTTTGCGCGAAGCGTTAAATAACTGCATCAAGCTCCGAATTTTCTAGGTTTTTGTTTTTTTTTTTTTGTTTTTTTTTTTTTTTTTTTTTTTTCGCGCTGTCGAATGAATCGGGGCGTCCAGTGCGTCCAGTCGGATGATAATCGCGAGAATTCGTAAAATTGATTCGATGTTTCAGGCTACCGAATACCGGTGCTAGATTGTTGAACGAACGACTGAAGGAGGTCGCCGGTCACACGCGTCAATTAACGAAAAAAAAATTATCGACGATTAATAATGGCACGCTCAGCGACGCTGCGAGAGATGCGATCGCAGCAGCAGCATCGTCACCGCGGACAAGCAGCACCGAGCCGATCGACGGTCAAGCCTCGAACTCGTTGTTGCGCGAAACTGACACGCCGAGCAGCGCGTCAATGAGCGAAACCGATAACGATTACGAGGATGAAAATTATGGCCAAACGGGAGATAACGAGTCGCCGATCGTGGCAATCGAAGAATCGAATGAATCGGCGAGATTGCGAGAACACGCGGAGAGCGAAAAAGCTGAAGCGAGCGCGAGAGATAAACGAGAAAATATTGGAGAAACGGAGGCCGATGAATCGCGGCGAATCGAAATAAACGATAAATCGAGGGAAATTTGTGTTTTCCCGTTGCCCGAAACGAGTTCACGGCTCAAAGAGATGGAAATTTCATGCTCGATGAAAATCGACGAAGAATCGAGAGAAACGAATGTCTCGAGATTTTCCAAAAAAAATTCTACGTCCGAGAAAACGAAAGAAATTTCTCGCACGATGGAAATCGACGAAGGAACGAAGGATGAAACGGAAATTTCGAGTGCCGCGAAAATCGAATCCTGCTCGCGTCCGTCCGGCGGCGTCAATTCCGCGACGATGGAAAATTCATCGTATCGCGATAATGCGTCGAGCAATGATACGGAAAGTATCGCAACAGCGGCGATGAGCACGCTAACGAATATTGTATCGATCGTCTCGGATGCTTTCGACGAAAATCATACCGAGACTGATTCATCAATGACCGGCAACTCGAGATCCGAATCACCGGCTTTTCGTTTATTGAATCAATCGCAAGCAATCGGCAAACAGAAGCTCGATCATTATAGCTCGGTCCTCACGCATTTTAAAATACCAAGGTGCGTCAATCTTGCCTTCTTGGTGTTTTTTTTTTTTCTTCTTTTTCTTTCGAGGACGAAGAAACGCATTTTTTTTTTTTTTTTTTCGTATGTCCTTCAATCTCGCATATGCAGGTGTGTATTTATGTATGAGGGATTTCGCAAAAAAAAAATAAATAAAAAAATCGGAAGGTCTTGGACGATGGTATATGGAATTTGTTGAAAATATTCCTTTTTTCTTGCGGATTTTTGTGTATTTTTTTTTTTCGATCTTCATCTTCATTCGGTCAGAAGAGATTCCAAATACCATCGTCTATGACCTCTCCTTTTTTTTTTTTTTTTTTTTTTTTTTTTTTAAATCCCCCATATATGCACATCGGAGTGGTCGGTTTAAAAAAAAAAATTTTTTTTTTGAAACGGTACCCGCAAAAACGGAAGTACTTGTTAATTAGGTATGAGATTGTTGAAAAAATCGCGGCTGTCAATGAGGCAACTTTTTTTTTTCAAGACGCCACCGTTGAATGATTTAAAAAAAATTTTTTTTTTTTAAACAAAACTTCCTTGCAATTGAAAAAAAAGTGTCTTAAGGGGGAATATACACCTAGAAACGAAGAAAAAAAAAGGATAATTTTAAGAATTTTTTTTTTTCAGTTAAAAATATTTA
Source organism: Rhorus exstirpatorius (assembly GCA_963564615.1). NCBI lineage: Eukaryota > Metazoa > Arthropoda > Insecta > Hymenoptera > Ichneumonidae > Rhorus > Rhorus exstirpatorius. The sequence continues at coordinate 32,552,037 of OY751317.1, forward strand.
CACTCAAGAATGTTCTCAATTTTTTTTTAATCGGAAATTTTTATAAAATTGACGGAGTAGCAAAGCCGTATCCGGAGTGCCGTAGAAAAATCCGACAAAACGGTATCCAGTGGGGATTGTCAAAAAAAAATAATCTGAAACCAAAAAATCAAACGGAATATCAAAATAGATACTGCGATCCAGTCTTTGTCAGTGCTGATTTAAAAAAATATCGATTTTTGATGAAATGGCAGCCGCTTGAACTCAACGTAGCGATTTTTCAAGTAAAAAATTCGTTCGTACTTTGCCCATAAAACAAAAAGCTAAGAATCGAAAGAAAAAAAAATCCTATGACAAAGACCGAATGATTGCGTATAAAATAATGACGAGAAACGTCAAGTTGATCGGTTCAGTGGTTTTCGAGATATTTTGGGCGACGATTTGAGAGAAAAAAAAATAGTTTTGAAAAAAAACGCGTTTGAAAATGTTGGACGGATAGATCAAAATTTTGTTAAACTTGCACGGTCATCGATACCCCAGGTCCATAATTTAGGTTCTCCACGGTTGAAGCTGCGCCCATATTATCTTCTTAAGGTTGTTTGGAAGCAAATCACGTCTTATGAAAAAAAAATTTGAAATTTACGCGGTGTGTAATTCAACATTTGAACTAGTGTCTCTGTAAAATTTCAAGTCAGTTTGGAGCTTATTTACGGAGTAAAAAAATTGCAAAGTTGGATACTTTTGAGGCCCGACTGCATAGCCTCGAATTGACAGAGCCATGCGCGATCTCAATAAACTCGCGATATATCTAATCGTGACATTGAAATTTTGTTGAAAAACTAACCCAAGTACTATCTGAAATATTCCAAAAATATAATAATAAATATAATAATAATATATATAAATATATTATATATTATATAAATATTTCAAAAATATAATAATAAATATAATAATAATATATATAAATATAATAATATACCAAAAATCGCATCAAAATTCACTCCGAGCGGCCGAGTGACTAACAGCGCCCAATGTATATAAGCATATTCGCTGTGTGCAGTGCCATACTATAGCGGCTGAGAACGACTTGGAGCGCCCATGGTGGCGAGAATGCGCATGTTTTGCTGGAGTCGCGTAGTTAAATTGAGGGCAAAATATAATAGAGAAGTGGCGGAAAGGAAATTTAAACTGTTGCGTAAAGTCATATAAAAATGTTTTCCGCTACGCAACTTTGGAAATTAAGTTTTACGCGTTTCCGACAGAAATTTATAAAGTTGAGCAGCGCAAAAACTAGATTCGTCGGGTGCAAAAAAACAAAGAAAGTAAAATTCTTGAGGTTCAAACGTGCATATTTTGTCGGGTATGAAAAATTCATGTCAGGATATTACAATACAAATAAATTGATCTTTTTTTTCCTTTTTAGTAGCTCTCATGATTGGCTACCCGAATATGCAGTGAGCACTTTGTGGATAATCGTTCATCTACGTTACAATCAAGTCCGAGAGTTACGTCTTTCTTGTTCTCGATACGAGCCTTGTCGGTTCGTATGACAAGACCGACAAAGTGCATGCTTAGCCTCAAATTTAGAAGGAAAAGTAGCCGTAAACCTATTTTCATTGCATCGTAATACGTCGATTTATTTTTTTTTTTTCAACGCAGTTATAGTCAAGCTCATCTAAAAAAAAACTCTACGCAGCGCGAATATAAACGTTCGTTCATTAAAATTAATCCAACAAGGTTTCGTCTGTGCAAATAAATGAGAGCTATTCCAGCAAAATTTGCGGAGTACAGCCGGCCGCGGCGCCACTTGGCTTTCTGCACACAGCGAATAGAAAAATCGCCCCCGCTCTTGATACAACTTCTGAACAACCTTGAATTTTGTCGTCGACGCCGTAAATCGATTTTTTTTTTTTTTTTTTGGACCCTCCTAGGTGTTTATTCCCCCTTGATTACTCCCTTAAAAATGTGCCACTCCGGGATATGCGAATCGAGTATCGATGAAATATTGTTGAGGGAAATTCCCTGTGTTTTCTTCTTCATCGAAATTCAGGAACGTCAATCCCAATGGAATACTCTGCCCATACGAACTCATGGGAACTTGCAACGACGGGGATTGTCAGTACTATCATCTCGATCCCGATCGTCAGTCCCAGTAGCTTATCACGCTGCTACGAATGAAAACAAACAAAAATGCGATCACCATGAAATTCGAATACGTAAGGTGGTTCTAATCTCTAGTCGGTCATAAAACACGCATACACGCATATACAACTCCAACTGCAACGTTCTATAAATTTATTCGCGAATTTATAGAAAATTCAGTACAGCGTAAATTTTACACTCAACATTTATCGTCTATTTTCATTTTTTTTTAAGGTATAATTTCATTATTATTATTCTTATTCTCTCGTTTAAACGTTTTGTCGGTTAAAGTTGACTCTGCGAGAAATTTCCCCGTACAAAAAGGGAAACGGGAGGGTAGAAAATGGGCAAAGAATATCGAAAAAAAATTTCGATGGGGGGGCCCCCCCAAATGATAAATGTTAAAACTTGAGATTCGTTTTTCGTTTCTCAATATTTCAGATCACGATTATCATCGCTCGAAACGTGAAGATCGCAGCACGGAAGATCACTGGTTTCCCTGTCTCGTCGATTATTCGGTGCGCTTCCAGATGGTAAGTTTTCTTCATGAAAAAAAAAAAAAACAAAAAAACCAAAAACCGTAAAAATCCCATCTGGACTTGTTGCACACACACACACATTGAACGAAGAAATTTGATAGATTCATAAGCATCTTTTTTAACGCTCAGTTTTCCTTGACACGTTTTTTTTTTTTTTTTTTACCATTCCAAGTGTGTGTGTGGCCGTGTGCGTCTGTGGGTGTCTGTGCGTGTGCGTGCGTGTTGTAAATATATACATATATAATGAAAATGTAAAAGAATAAGCAGAAAAAGAATAGAGCGAGAGAACGGCAACGTCGTCGAGAAGCTTGTCGAGTGTTAAATAATATCAAATCTATATGTATATATTTATGTTAAAAAAATTGAAAAAAAAAAAAATCGATGGAACTCTAAAGCGGGAGAAAGACAAATCGTGTTATGATCGTTGAACGTTCACTCTACTGGATACTGTGTCGAATGTGCAAAGAAGAAACTCAACGTGAACGGACAAAAGGCGGATTCCTCAAGGCGCCTGGAGTGCCGTGATGGATATTAGTGCTTTTTCAATTTTTTTTTTTTTTTTTTTTAATGCACTTCTCTCCCTCTCTTTCTCTGTACGTGTACAATAAATTTTCAATATTTTCTACAATCAATTTTATTCATTTGCCCGATGGAAGAACTTCGATCCTGGATTTTTTTTTTTTTTTTCTTTGCAACGAAAGCAAAGATATGGATTATTTTTTTTTATTTTTTATTTTTTTTGACGATGCCAAGAGAATTTTCTCAAACACCGTAACGATCGCCTGGAAAATCTCCTTGGGTATTTGCTCTGCTCCACGGTAAGCGTCCCAGCTTGCGCATTTCGTCCCAACGTTCTACCCAGGCGATTGGGCATATTGTGGTGAAAACGTCGCGAAACCATGTGCACGCCTCGTGTCCGTCGCCCAAAATTTTCTCGCAACGATAAAAATCCTCGTACATGATGGAGCATCGCAGAGTTTGATTCGTCTGCTGGAAGCTTTGACGATGCGTAGGGAAGAAAGAAGAGAAACGAAAAAATTATAAACGAGTTCTCACTTTTCGGGGATAAATTTTTGTTGATAATTGTTGGAATTACGATTAAATTGGGAATTGATTTCTTTGATAGATTGAAAAAAGAAGAAAAAAAAATCGAATCTTGCGAATTGGAGCATCCTATCGTTTATTTACTATATCGAATAAAATGGCGATTAAAAAAAAGCCATTTTCGCCTCGAAAACAGCTTGTGCTTTTTTTTTTCCAATAAAATAATTTGCAGAGTTTGATTCGTCTGCTGGAAACTTTGACGATGCGTAGGGAAGAAAGAAGAAAAACGAAAAAATTATAAACGAGTTCTCACTTCTCGGGGATAAATTTTTGTCGATAATTGTTGGAATTACGATTAAATTGGGAATTGATTTCTTTGATAGATTGAAAAAAGAAGAAAAAAAAATCGAATCTTGCGAATTGGAGCATCCTATCGTTTATTTACTATATCGTATAAAATGGCGATAAAAAAAAGCCATTTTCGCCTCGAAACCAGCTTGTGCTTTTTTTTCCAATAAAATAATTTGCAGAGTTTGATTCGTCTGCTGGAAACTTTGACGATGCGTAGGGAAGAAAGAAGAGAAACGAAAAAATTATAAACGAGTTCTCACTTTTCGGGGATAAATTTTTGTTGATAATTGTTGGAATTACGATTGAATTGGGAATTGATTTATTTGATAGATTGAAAAAAGAAGAAAAAAAAAATCGATTCTTGCGAATTGGAGCATCCTGTCGTTTATTTACTATATCGAATAAAATGGCGATAAAAAGAAAAGCCATTTTCGCCTTGAAACCAGCTTGTGCTTTTTTTTTCCAATAAAATGAAAAATAGAGCTTCGTAGCATTTTAAATATTTGAAGTATACAGTGAAGTACCGTGGATCGTTTCCGATTGTTCTGCGAAATTTCTCAGCCGCCGCCGGCGGCTTGTTCTCATCGTCGGCTGATTTTTTTTTCTTCAAGCAAGGATCGTCATCTTCGTCATTGACTCGTTGAATCGTCGATTTTACTCTGGCCGCTGCCTCGTTACGTTGCAATTCCGGTGAAATTGGATAATTAACGTACTGCAACGTCATTTTTTTGACATTACCGTTAGCTCCGTCATTGATATTATTTTTATTATTATTATTATTCGATGAGGCAGCGTGAGACTCTTTCGAGGCGACGCCCTTCGAATTCGCATCCAAAGACATCCTATCGTGTACTCTTCTTCCACAAATTTAGCAACTCTGACTCATTCAGAGAATTCCTATCGTGACACGTTGCTACGACTAATTGACGTGCACAAACGAGCATGAATTGTCATTTAAGAAACAAATGTGTAAATGCAGCAGTGCAAGTATACAACATGATGTGTATATGTTAGATGTACATATATACATTGGTGTTTCATTTTTATTTCTATTCAATTTCGTACCTGCTTAAAGTTTTAAGGGGTACAATTTACGATAACGAGAGAGTATACATAAACGCCAAACGAAGCATCTCTTAATCTAAATTGCAAATTATCATCCCCTTTGCCAAGTTGTACACTTTTAGGTGAGAATTAAAAAAAAACAAAAATTATTGTTAACATCCTCTATTATATTCATGCAGTAAGAAAAAAAAAATCGTCTGCTAGATGGTTTTCGCTACATTCATATAACTCTACAGAAGATACCAGACATTCGTAACCCGTAATTCTGAAAAAGAAAAGAAGCATCCGCAGCCAGGCTTTAGATTAAATTAATAACCACGATTATCGATCAACGGCTATGCCGATTCGAAAAGAAATTGACTCAAAGCGTTTCAAAAACGAAAACGTCGGGAACTTTTCGTAACAGCTGTTCTCGCAATTGACGCAGACAGAATCCAGCTGTGATCTCCACTCGAAATGTCAACAAACGTGATCCAGTATCATCGGTATGCGTGGTATATCCATATACTATCTTGCGATTATGGCGACAGTGGCTACACGTGAAAAGTGACGTGGAAGGTTTTTTCGCATTTTTTTTTTTCCCCCGTAATTCACATCGATATCGCGTACTCTCGAATATTCGAGGCATCAAGATGATATTTTTCGAGGGATTCATCACTTATATAGAAATTTTGATAGTCACGCTAGTATTTTCCGTACGTTTGAACGATATTTTTTGAGGTTATGTACGTTAATTTATAATTCCGGCTTCCGCGTTACTTGACCTCAAATTCTTTGTTTTCGTCCAGTTCTGTCTGTTTGTATACGTAACTACGAAGCCTTATCCCGTTATATGGCGGCACGAGGCTGAAAAATTTTACGTAAATCCCAAAACTGGACTGACCGAGCCTTTTCCATCTATCGATGAAGAATGGAGCGTTCATCTGAGCGTCATTGTTCCCGCTTACAACGAGGAGGAACGCCGTGAGTTTTACGAATTTTTTTTTTCACGGAGTCCCAATAATTTCATGCAAACAGATCGAATGAATGTTACCCTTTGCTCTTTGTTTACCAGTACCCCCAATGCTGAACGAATGTCTGGAGTATCTGGAGAGACGGAAAAATTTGGGTCTAACTTACGAAGTTATAGTAGTGAGCGACGGAAGCACCGACGGGACGGTATCCGTCGCTCAGAGTTACGCCGAGAGATACGAGACGGTGAGAGTGTTGGGGCTCGTGAGGAATCGTGGAAAAGGCGGTGCGGTCAGATTGGTCAGTTGAAATTTCTTGAAAAACCAATTTATTCGCGCGATATCGATGATTTAAATATATTTTCAGTTCAACTTGAGATATTTTTCCTCCCGTCGCACGCAGCATACATAAATCCTATTTTAATTGCGTCGGCTTAAACAAAAATTTCTCTCCCATTCGGTAAAAAGAAAGCGTTACGAGCTTTCTGAAAAGAAAAAAAAAAACAAAAAAAAAATCAAGGATTCGTATCTTCGTGATAAATCCAGGCTTAAATTTCGAAGTTTTTTTATTGAGAATTTTGATAAATTTTCTTTTTTCTACCAAGCTTATCCAACAGCTTTCGACATTATCAATGTTAGACCGCATTTAAGAATGGAAGAAAAAAAAAAAAAAAAAAGAAAAAATTCTCACTGTCCGTTGGATATGCACTGAAGAATTAAAGAATTCTTGGCAGGGAATGCAAAGCGCACGAGGCAGCGTTCTTCTGTTCGCCGATGCGGACGGCGCTACGAAATTCAGCGATTTGGAGAAGCTCGATGCCAGTATGACGAGTATATTGGGAAGTTAGTATTCTCCGATCTCGAGAATTTTGTTGGAAAAATCGTTGCTTTTTTTCCGAACAATTATTCACGGCGTGTATGTTTTTTTTTTTTTTTCCAATTTTTTTTTTTTTCAGGCGACTATTCTAGTTGCCCGGAAAAAGTTGCCGTAGCTCGAGCCATAGTGTGCGGCTCTCGTGCTCATTTGGAAGCCGACGAGACGGCCAAACGTTCGTACTTTCGGCTAATTCTCATGCACGGTTTTCACTTTTTGGTCTGGGCTCTGTGCGTACGCGGCGTACGCGACACGCAGTGCGGCTTCAAATTGTTCACTCGCGAAACAGCGAGAACGATTTTTCGCGCATTGCACGTAGAGCGTTGGGCCTTCGACGTTGAGATGTTGTACATAGCGCGGACGCTTGAGATTCCGATAATCGAGACCGCGGTCAATTGGACGGAGATCGAGGGCTCGAAGATCGTGCCATTCTGGAGCTGGTTGCAGATGGGACGAGATCTCTTTCTCATATGGCTCAAATACAGAATGGGAGCGTGGAAAATAAATAGATCCAAAGCGTGCTAGGGTCTGATGTTTTTTTTTCCTTTTTTTTTTTTTTTTTTTGTACGCTCAGCAAATTATTTACATGCACATATATATATATATTCAAATACACCGATTGGAATAAGAAATTAATAAAAACTGATTATTTATCCCACATATACTGTGAGTGTGTCTTAATTATTTCAATGAAAGGAAATGAGGTTTAAAATTTCCTAGAAATTCTGTTGATATTTCGTTCTGTAACGTTAAGGCAGTCATAAATTTTATTGTTATTTTCGATGATATCAATTCAGTACGGAGATCTCGAAAATAACAATTGAATTTTTTGTTAACGACAATATGGTAACTTGAATATTTGGTATATTCGTTCAAATCTCCCGCCGCTTTGTCGGTAATGTAGTATTCTTGCGAAATATATGGGTTTTCATGGAGCGCGCGAGAACACACGTCCACACCGGAAACCGGAAAATAATAGGAAATATGAAATAAAAAAACAGCGATTTGATTGGTGTATCTTGTCCGAGGTGTGATGTGATTGACTGATTTTTATTGTATTCCTATTTATTATTTCCTCGAATTCTCCCACGGGCTTTAATTAAATGCGTTTTGCCGGCTGTTTCGAAACAAACGATTGGTCCACGAAACGCGTCACAAAAATATTCGTCATCCACCCCGCCCGGATTTATACAATGCAATAGTAGAGCGTTTACCGAAAACTCGTCACACTCGTCAGTTCATGTCAGTGCTTGACTTGACGTTATTGTATAAAAACTACGCAATACATTTCGCGCGTGATCATACACTTGACATTTTAACGAGATATTCACATTTGCTCGTGTAATTAAAATAAAGCGCAATGTCGTATGCTAATAATTCGGTGTCGTCCCACGAGAAATTTCTCTGGGATGTTTTTCAAAGGTACGTTTTCATATTGTGTACATTTTAACGAACTTTTCCCAAATGGCCACGTGAATTTGTGCAAATACTAAACCTCATCGTCGGAAAGAATTGCATCACAGGTCGCGTGATAAACATATATATATACTTGACTGCCCCTATTATATGTAATATATTACACTTTTTGTTTTTTTTTTTTTTTTTTTTTGGAGAAAATTTTATGATCGCGAAACGAAAACCCACACAGGTTTGCAGAAAATTGCGAAATACACTGTGAGCGAATAACTCTTTGTTGCAACGGATCCCATTTACAGCCTAATCATAACCTAACAGATAGAATAATTCTTCGTATGATTCAAAAATTCAAATATACTTTTATGATGATATTGTAAAATGGATTTTTCTACAATATTATCACGTTAGTCCGATGCATTCAGAAGCAACCAGATTTTCTGCTCCATTTCAACGTATTTTAAATGTTCAAAAACGGAATTCTTTTTCTAATTGTGAGTTTTTGCAAATGTACGCAAACTCCTAGCAGTAAGAGATATCACCGAGGTGCTATTCACTTTTGAAATCACTGAATCAGCCTGCGTGGTCTTGAATCAGCATTGAAATCGCTCAAAATCAGAATGCAATCACTCCGAGTTGTTTGAATTCAGCGTGAAATCACATAAAGCCAGGAAATCATTAGGAAATCACGTAATATATACGCAGAATATTAAAGTTTTTTTTACAATGTTGCTACTATCGAGCTACGCCCGCTAGAACAAAGCACACAAACGTCCTCTGACGCGTTTCCTAACGAATGATATAAGTATTAGCATAGATGGCAGCATAGTTTTTAGTTGTTGAGCGAGGCCTGACGAGGTCTTGAGTCTCGGTCATTGGTTGAGTCACACTTACACCAATTGTGAGCTTTTTGCGTCGAACTTGTAATATTGTTTGTTGCACGTATGCACGAATAATTTAATTCGTTTATTTTTCGTTCCGTCGTGCGATATCACTGTTGGCCTTGCTCGTATACAATTAAAAAATAATATATCGTTTAGCGAAAATTTGGTATCTTTTTGATCGGCGGTCCCGTTTGCTCGTCTCTCGGCTCGCCTGTTTGGTAAAATTATTGTATAAACTACAAGACGTGCAAAATAAATCATTTGAATTTTGAAATATATAAACGTTCGTGAGAGGCCAAGCAATTGAAGAAATAATTAACTTCTCGAACTTCTTTATTTAATAGTTACGTTACTCAAGCAATTTCATTTGTCCAATTTTAATGGCATCTTGGAACAAAGAAAAATCGTGTGACATTGAATTTTAAGAAAAGTCTGAACTGTGGGGCTGCGGGTTAAAGTAATCATGAAGCTAAAAAAAAAAAACATCTGTTGCTACACATCAATCTGTATTTTTATTTAACAATATCTTCGCCTAATATGTCAGCGTTTTATAAACAAATAAAAAATAATTTTAACTCTCAAATCTTTTTTTTCGATCCCTAAGTGACACCGCACGACCCTGGTATACTGTGATTTGATGTTTAAGCAATAAATAATAAATAATGGAATTATTTATTGTGGAACTGTACGTACTTTCAGTGATTTCCGAAATGATTCGTTCAAATCGTGAGAAATGTGGAATCACATCAGGTCACATGTATTTTAAAATCACTTGAATTATTCATGAAATACCTGAAATCATGTGAAATCGATTTAACTCTGAAATCACTTGTACACCGCACTTGGTAGTGAATAGCCCCTCGGATATCACGCAATTTCAATAGACAACATTTTTTATACACAATCTATGACGGAAAAACCTTTTGTTCATCCATTCCAATTATTTTAGTTCAGTCGCTATGTCCAAAAAAACGAGCTGAAATTGCATTAAATTGTAGCCGCAAATTTCTTTTTGTAATCGTCGGGGGGAGTGTTATTTGTATTTAAGATTTTCGGAAAATTTCTGCCTCTGCTTTAGCCGCCATCTTGAATTTCAGGAGAAATTTGTTTTTATGAAATAATTCGCCTATCTTCAACTTTTGAGTAAAAATGATCGGTATCAAAATTGTAGGAAATTTAGTTCTATACAACCTTTGGTTCTTGCCATTTTTCGACTACGATCTATATTTTTCGACTTATACCTAAAAAAAAAAAGGGTGAAATAAAATATTGCATTAACCCGCTCATTTTAAACTTTAGGCTCTTTTTTTTTAGGTATAAGTCGAAAAATATGGGTCGCAGACGAAAAATGATAATGATCAAAGTTGTGGAGAATTAAATTTTCTACAAGTGTAGTAATTACCATTTTTACTTGAAAGTTGAAAATGGGCGAGTTATTTAATAAAAACCATAAAAACCAATTCCTCCTCAAATTTAAGATGGCGGCTAAAGCCTTCTTCGTTGTGAACACTGGAACTTTAAGGGATATTTCAATTTCTCAAATTATTTCGGGTTTTTAAAAAATCGGGAAAAAATCGTGATCACTTCTCAGAGTGTCTAAATCATTATCCAAAAGTTAGTCAAGTGAAATGTCAAACAGATTTTTCAATAAAAATTTAAATATGTGCCAAAAATGTGGAAAAAACAAAAAAATTTGAAATTTCAACTGTTTCCTCAAAGGCGCTCCACACGGAGGCTTAAATGAAGCGATTGCTTATCGATCGCATAAAAATTCCAATTATTACTAGAAAAAAAAAAAAAAAAAATGTACTCTCTGTACATCACCCCAACACATGATACTCGTTTCAGAGTCGACAGGGACAGATCGGGTTCCATTTCAGCGGAAGAGCTCCAAGTGGCTCTCTCCAATGGGACATGGACGCCGTTCAATCCTGAAACCGTTCGTTTGATGATAGGTGAGAGTGACTAATAATCGAATTATCCCGCCCATCGTCGATCTAGGAATCCGTTGACCAGTAATCTTCAGCCTAACAATGGAATACGTAGTTCGCATGGGAGGGGATAGTGAAAAATGCATGATTCGAGAAAACATAAGAGAGCCAAGAGTCATTGAATATACAAAAATTATCACAACATTTTTTTTGGTTTCCAATTTTTTTCTGTTCGAGCAGGTATGTTTGACAATGAAAAAATCGATCCTGCTTCTTCAGGTATGTTCGACAGGAAGGGCGCCGGTACTGTGAATTTTGACGAATTCGGTGCTCTATGGAAGTACGTGACCGATTGGCAGGCTTGTTTCAAATCGTTCGATCGTGACAACAGCGGCAACATCGATCGCAACGAGCTTAAGCTGGCACTTACGAATTTCGGTTATAGATTGACGGATCCTCTCATTAATCTCATTCTACAGAAGTACGATCGTAAGGGATGCGGCACGATTTACTTTGATGATTTTATTCAATGCTGCATAGTGCTGCAAGTGAGTATATATGGGACCGGATATTGACTATACATGTGATATATCGCGCATAGAAACATTCAATAAGAACATTGATCTGCGACTCGACAATTATCGACCTGATAAGTAAAAAAAAAAAAAAAAAACACGATCGGAAAATTTCCGCGATAATTTCCACAATCACCGTGAGATTTTACGGCTGCATAATAGAGAAATTGCATTATTTTCAACTTTGAAATTGTTCAAAAGATAATTATTGAAAAAAAACATAATTTTCATAGGTTTTTTTTTTTTCAGTTACTCATTATTTAAACAATTATATCAGCTTGAAAATTCGGTTGCATTTCAAACGTATATCCCGTGACAGTGACGTCACAACACCCCAGTGCAGCAGGCGCCTCTAGCGGTAAAATTGAGAAATTCGAGCAGCTAATCACTCCTAATCCAAAAAAAAATCTTCGTAACTCGTAAATATGTAGTCAGTAAATGGGATTCAAACGCGGCTAATGTATCTGAACAATCGAAGAAAGTGTACGAATATTGTTTTGGTACCATGTTGCGAAAACACAATTGTATCAACCCCAGAAAAAGAGTTTATTTGCGTTAGGGACATCTCTGAGGGCCAATTTCTTCACCAACGAATAAAGTTATTCGACGGATATCCTATCCTTTTAGCATGGGTTATAATAGTTATAAATCTATCCGGAAAATAACTTTAGGTGATAAAACCGGGCTTAAATTTATTCTTGGTATATTTACAGATGTTGCTTTCATTTATCCTTGATTAATTTTTTTTAAGTCACAGCATACGCTGTAATGTATATTACACGCACACACTCTTGCACTAATGATTTATTTTCGTGAATATTTTCACCGACGGATATCCTGCTATCCTTTTAAGGTGGGTCATCCGGCGGATAATTATATCCGGAAGATAACCCTGGGTGAAAAAAACCGGGCGTAACCTTACCCTAGTACCGAGGGGTTTTGTGACGTCACTCGGTCCGCAGAGCGCTTAAATTTCTTACAATTTTTACACCTTAAAATGGGCACTCCTTTTAGAACGTAAAATCTTACTCGAATTTCGTGATTTTTTTTTTTTGGAGGATAAGGAATGTATATATCTTTTCAGGGTCATAGGTAGTTTTTTTATTACATAATTCTAGTTTTCAAAACGATTTTTGTTGTTTAAAAAAAGTGAAAAATGGCAGAGATATAACCAGTTGCCGTGAAGCTGTCAGGAAGGCAAATTCGTTGTTCACTTCAGCACCTCGTAGGATTATCTGAAATAGTCTGCGCAGAAAAATCGATTAGTATATAAATGTGATCACTTGATAAACCAATAATATTGGAAAAATCATGATAATTGGCTAAGACCTTGGAGCGAAAAAGTTGATTTTTTTTTTTGAAAAAAAATTTCAAATCCAGCCAAAAACATGGTAATTTGATCATTTTTAGTCGATCCTAGGTTCATCAATTGGACTCGAGTATCATAAAAACGTGTGCGAAATATGAGCTCGATCGGTCAAATAGTTTTTGAGTAATCGTGTACACTGATTTTCGACTCATTGAAAAATAGCTTCACGGCGACTGGTTATATCTCCGCCATTTTTCACTTTTTTTTTAAGCAACAAAAATCGTTTTGAAAACTATAATTGTGTAATAAAAAGTACCTATGACCCTGAAATGAGATATATACATTCCTTACTCTCCAAAAAAATATCATGAAAATCGACCAAGATTCGGCGCTCCATAAGGAATGCCCCCCTTAAGATATAATAATTTACTTGCTTAAAGAAATTAATGCAATTTTCATTAAATTCAGAAAATATTTAACTATGAAAGAATGATTTAAAAAAAACCGAGGAAATCGTTTACATCCGAGTTCTCTATTATTCTATAATTTTTTTTTTCAGACACTGACCGCTGCGTTCAGACAGCACGATCATGATCAGGACGGTGTTATAACGATTCACTATGAGGAATTTTTGAAAATGGTATTCAATCTTAAGGTTTGAGTTCTCGAGCGTCCGGAGCGTTCTCGTAATTGTAATCGGCAGGGATTCGACATTTCCGAGACACCTTGAAATCTTTCTCGAGATTCTCTATTTGTATTCACGTTGAACATTTTTATTGACGAGCAATCTTACATTCCTGGCCAAATCGAATTCAATCAAATTTTCAAACTATCCTCCATTATACGGCCGATTTCTATCGAAAAGTCTCCTATAAATGCGTCACGTTGGGATTATACGACGGAAGAAAAAAAAAAAAAAAAAAACAAAATAACAGTCGCAAACATTTTCATCGTCGGTTTAAAAATCTCGGAACATATTGCCACTAGTTCAGTCGTAAACGCGAACTGAACAATTTTTTTTTTTCAAAACTCGTACACAATTAATTCGCTATACATATATATGTGTATATATATATATATATATATATATAGACACATGTGTACATTTTGCAATCGCAAAAAAAAGTTTGCATATGTATGTTTGAATTTGCCAAATTAGCTTAGTGTGCTTGACGTGTGTTCAAAATGTTTTTATTCTTAAAATTATAACAGTGATATCCGCGATGTCACGCTTATCGTTGAAAAAAATATTAAATATTTTTATAATTACATAAAAGTATTTACATCGATACTCATCGATCGCTGTATAAATATATAATGTATACACACACACACGAACACACATGTACGCGTCTGCGAACGAATACTCGGGATTTCGCGAATCCTGCCTAAAGTCAAAATAGTTTAAAGGGCCCAAGGTAAAATTATAATTTCTCGATCACTTTGTACCAGGAACTTTTATTAAAGTTGTCGATTAATATACCAATTGGCGCACGGAAAGACTGCACCGAAACTCGGGATCGGCGGATTCCGAAGAGACGTTCCTGACAATCCTCGACAGTAGTTTAAAAAAAAAAAAAAAAAGGAAATTTTCATTCGATAATAAAATAGTGGATCGTAAGCGTATTGAAAAATTTATAAATAATTTAATTTTGTATCTCAGTTTAGCGAATCCTCGGCTGACAGTGCTACGAGTTTGAGTAACTTTCAGACGTAATACCGGCCACTACTTTAAGACTAAAATACGATTTTTGCCAAATTTTACATAATTTTTCATTGAAAAAAATCATTAACATCGAGGTTTATATAGAGTGACTGTAAATTCTGTTCCGAAACATATTCCGAGGATCTCTGTGATGTCTATCAAAGGATCCAGAAATTTTAACGAAGGATTATAATTCTTATATTTGCTCTCTGCCAATTAAGATTTACTATCGGAGGACTTTAACGAAGTACCGCAATTAAAGTCCATTGAAGGATTATAATTTTATTCGTCGCGGCAACTCCAAAGATCGGGTGTGTGTTGCGTTATTGCAAAAGTTCGCGCACAAACATCGTCCTTATCAAAATAATATTGATTACACTCATTTATATATATAAATACATTTTCTGGCTGTATCAACTAGATTGATCTATACTTTTGCACATTTTATTACATCACGGAGTTTTCCAGACAAGTGTTGCGCTCGTTATCAAAGTGAGATATATTCCCGTTTGTCACAAAAATTATGCAAACTTTATGCAGACGTTGAGGTTAAATTGTGGTTTCGTATATGAAAACAACGTAATTATTTTTTTCATGCAAATCGATCGTCATGCAATGGCTTTATCGCGAGTTCGAAGAAATTTTAACGTAAAGTTAAACCGGATGTTACTTTTTGGCTTTGCTGATATGCATCGATTTGAATGATCGTTTATTGAATATTTTGGATCGTTTCGATCATTCATTTATATATGTATCACCGGTGTAATGATAATTGTATCGAAATATATTTTATTCACGAAACTCTGGACATTGAAATATTTCTTTTACTAATTGTATACATTGAGAAAATAATTTACATGACTGATGTAAGTTATCGTTTTACCGACAGATTTATCAAAATTAATTGAATTCTTTTCTCGCCTGCATCGGAACTCGATGAATTTTCAATCTAACAGTTTATTTCTGTATTTACTCTCGTACGGGTCTCGAGAACGCCTAACTTTAGTTTTGACCAGCTCCAAAGATGTGAAAGTGAATTATTTCCGGGAGTGACTCAATCCTCGTTATTGTTCCGTGAATTTGGTATAAGTTGGATCGTCACGACGGTTTTTTTTCGGGAACGTTGTGATTTATTACAGTGCCGATATGCGCGTATATAAGTACCAGGGGGAATCTTGCTATGAGCACGCAAGAGAGTTGATCCGGTGGCTCGAATTAGCGCTTGAACGTCTACCGTTGGCGTTTCTCTTTATAGTTTGAATGTCCATTTGCAGTCTATCTTTCTCGAATTTTTTATCAGCTGCTTCCACGAGTTCCCCCCCGCGCGTTTTTTCGCGCGAGAAAGACTCAAATTTTTCATTCATGGCTTTCTTCGACCACGTCGCTTCTCGGTTTTCGATAGCTTCGCGATACGAAAGAGGCTCCTGACTTTTGGCTATGAATAAATTGTCAACAAAGTCGCGTTATCTCTCGGGAAGTCCCAGCATCCTTCTGTCTCGTAGTTCTCGTAAACTACATTTAGGTGCTCTGTGCTCTTACGGGCTTAACTCTAGGCTCCGTCGGTTCGTTCGGTTTGACCTTCGCCGGATTCTCTTCCGGCTCTTCGTTTTTTTTTTCCCAGTTGCTCGATCTCATGTCCCGGGTTGGAATTTTATTTTGAGATTATTTTGACCCGATATCTCTCACTTTTAAGATTATATTTGAGGCAGTGCGGAGCAAGAACCAATTATTTGTAACTATATTTTGAATTTGGTTAGAGCTATAATCGAGCGACATTATGTATTGTATTCTTTGCGATACTTACTTCCACTTGTACTTTATACGGTGGCAATGTGATACTGGTCTGCCTGATGACACTGCAACCAATTAACCCCATAACACTGGGTAATTTCAACTCTCCCACCCATCTCACAAAAAAACTCCGCGAGAGCTTCATCTGCTTCACCCTTCAACTATGCCTTGGGGATTAATTGCATGTGCGATGCTTTGAAACGCTGTCCTCATCGCAACATCCTGTCACTTGTCAATGGGAATTACTGTTTTTTTCCACTCAAGATTGGCTAACTAATATATCCTTCAGCTATAAAATGATTCTACAATATATAACACAATTTGTGACGATATATTGATTTATTTAAAAAAAATTATTATCGTGTTAATGATTCAAATATAACATTTTTTCTAAATATTCTTTACGTTTGTAAGGGCATGGTAGATTGCTTACAAAGCGAATTAGCAGTCACAGAATAACTTTGACAAGGGCTATCAGACTGCCTGAACAAGGAAAGAGAGAGAGAGAGAGAGAGAGAGAGAGAGAGAGAGAGAGAGAGAGATGAACCTGAAAAGACGATTTTTTTTAGGCTGTGGCTGCTCGTACGATAACCGTACGAATAATGCAAAATTATTCGTACGAATATAAGTCTCGGTAAAGCGCGAATTATTCGAGTTGTCTTTTCTCTTCCACGGACCATTGATCAGTTCGTGCGGTAAAGCGTGAATCATTCGACGAAAAATCCTCCATGAACGTATAACCGCTGTATGTACCTTAGACTGTTTCAAAATAAATCGATAATTTTTTTTTTGCTTTACACAATCTCAAACTATACTTAGATATCAAAAAATAATCCTCGCGAAAGGAGGGGCCGGTCCTTCAAGATTTAGAGGTGTCTCATCGGACTTTTGTCATTTTTATTTCGTTAATACGTGAATAATTAATTTGCATGGATGGAACAAACGTTTTTCTGGTCCTAAAATGATGAATATATTCCAAACTTATGTATAAATACTGAATATACTAGAAAAAACGATCTTGATGATCGCAGGAACAATTATCGGTCGATATATACGTCGATAAATGCAAAAAAATACAAAAATCAATATTAATAATCTCCTACTTTCCTTTTAAAGTACTTCCTACTTTGTACTTTCTCCTACAAATAAGTAGGAGATTATTAACTACTGATAAATAACGTTTTTAAGAAAATGTTTATAAAAATTGTAATTCATTGTTTTTTTATTTGCTAACATGTTATTATTTTGTTCAATTAATCATAAAGTCCTGTTTGCTAATAATAATAATTTTTACTCGATTGACAAAATAGACTAAGAGTTGAATAATCATTAATGTTATTGAGAAAAACGATGTGGGGTTAGAAAAACAGGCGTGCAAAGGTACCCGCGCGCCGATACGACGTGCCGCGCTAGATAAATTAATTTATCTCTACCGGTAAACATAATTTCTCCATTAATAAAAATTACGTTTTTTATAGAAAATTTGACGTAGAATACGATGGTTGTATTAAGAAATCGTTAAAATTTGGGGGCCATGGTTAAAAATTGATTTAAACATTTCAATCGTTTATAACAATATGAAATTTTTTATAAATTTTTTTGAAAATATTTTTTTCTCAAAATTCACTCTTTTATCTTCAAAATGAAAAAAAAAAAAAGTTTTCTCTAGCTTAAAAATAATCGGAGTTATGAATTTTTGAAAATGAGTCTCCAAGGCAAAAATCACGAAAATCTCAAACTTTCAACCCCCTCTATTAAAAAAAAAAAAAAAAATTCCTCGAACACGTATCTTTTTTTTCGACATAGAACCCGTAAAAAAAGTTTCAGCCAAATAAAAAATGTGTCAGTCAGAATGGTGTTCGGTTTTTAAAAGAATTAGTCATTAACGAAATAAAAAAAGACAAAAGTCCGATGAGATACCTCTAAATCTTGAAGGACCGGGCCCTCCTTTTGCGAGGATTATTTTTTTATGTCCAAGTATAGTTTGAGATTGTGTAAAGCAAAAAAAAAATTATCGATTTATTTTGAAACAGTCTAATGTACCTATTAAAATTGCCTAATTGTTGAATTGTCAACGAAAGAGAAATAGGACAACTCATCGTCAAATAATTCGCGTTTTACTGCACGATTTAGTAATTTAACTACTTATCCAGACGAATAGTTGTGCATTATTCCTCCGGATATGGTGTTCAATCATACCGGAACTCATATCCGTACGAATAATTTTGCATTATTCATACGGGTTCAACCGTACGAGCAGACACTTCGTTTTTTTTTTTTTTAACACTGCATGTTAAACCTAACGGATGGGGTAGATACGATCAACAATGACGAACTTGAGACGAATCGATATGATTGTAAATAAGCTTGAAGAATAAATTGCGTGTGAAAATCGTGATACGATGGCGTCACATTTGGCTATTTTGCTTCATGTAAAATTCACGTTTATCGCGATAAGAATTAAAAAATTTGGAAACGCGATTCAGCCGTTTTCGAATTGATGCCTTTACAATATAATAATTGTCGAAGCATTCATTCGTGTGGCTGATTTGGAACCGACACCTGTAACTTGTATAATTTCAATGAGCATCAAACGGTTGGGAAAGACGATTGGGGCGAGCTAATCGATCGGCCAAAACGGTAGAGCTCATTCCGCGGCAGTTTCGAGTCGTAAAATTTTTTTTTTCTTCATCAAGCAGCCCACGTTGTGCACTTTTGTGGTACTCTATTTTCGGCGGTTTCGTAGTACAGAGGCGGAGCGTAAAATTTTTTTTTTTTCTTCTTTTTCGTTTCAAGCCTGTGACGTTTTTTTTTTTGAGCCTGCAGCGAATAAGAATATTTACCTTGTAATTCAAAAATTGCACAAACGAACTTTCTGTTTTACTCATAAGACTTATGTACAAACGATCGATACAGAGAATTGATTATAAAAATAAGAATCGAGCTTGTGAATTAATGAATGGAACTAGATATTTGTTTTTTTTCACCCCCTCAATTTTAATTCATTCAATAACAAACTATAGTACTGCTAAAACTTATCCTCGTGATTTCTCTTCTTCCTCTTCGTTTTACTCGGCGTATCCTCCTCGATCGTTCTCTTCGTCTTCGTCGTCGTCGTCGTCGTCGTTGTCGTTGTGTTTTTTGTTTTATTCTCACTGTCGGAAAACCCGTTTTCAATCGGGACTATTTCGGCGTTGCCATTTTCAAATTTTACGGTACTAAAATCCAAGGATTCAAGACCCTCCGACATGGCCTTTGCGCGCAATTCGCGAGCTTCCTTCTTCAATTTTTGCTTGTCCCTCTGTTTGCCTCGTGTTTTCAATTTTTTCTTCGATTTCTTGCTCGTCGCTGAACTTTCCGCGTCCTCGGATTCACTCTCGGACACACCGTTTTTTCGCTTCGATTGCGTTCCGTTGGTGACCGCCGTTTTTGCCGATTCGCTTTTCATCGTTGCTCTTTAAAGTAGAAATTTACATATATATAATATTACATATAAATATATATAGTATTTTAATATATATATAGTAATATTTTTCGACAAAAAACTATTTACGAATTTTTTTATCCACCAAATCTCATTGACATTTTGAGGATATGAATTTAATACTGCTCAATCCATGAGACATGGATTCGATATATCACGGAATATTAAATCTTCCACAGGCATAAATAAACAACGTATTTGCGTTCGAAGACTCCGAAAGTAAAAGCTAACTTTGGGCGTATTAAAAATTTTACTCACACATTGATAGGAGCACCAATTTGCGATGCCAATCTATTGTAAGCGCTCTTCGCGTCTTTCGACAGAGAGACGCGCCTCCTGTACTCGGCAATCGCATTAGCGATGGATTTCCAGTCCCAAGCTTTTGTCAAATGCTGAGGATATATCGCGTGCAAAAGCGTCAACAATAGGCAAACGAATTTTTGCCTGACCTCTTTGCCGAGATCGGCGTTAATTTCCTTACTCGTCGTTTCGCCGTTCACATTTTGCAGAGTCATGGCCAATTCTTGCAAAAGATTCACGCTATTTGCGTACAATTTCTTCTCCATTCTCAGCCTCACGGAATTGTTCTCCTCGCTCTTCACCAATCTATTGTTCCGATAAAAAATCGTCAAGAATTCCAGGGCCTGACCACGACGAAATGATCTTATCGTGTTGTCAAAGGCATAATCAACCTGTTCGATGGAGGAAAAAAAAGTTTGAGAAAATCAGTATTATTTGTGCGTCGTTGGTTCGAAGCAGTTTAAGGTGGCTCATCAGTGAATTAAAAAACCGGCGATACGAATGAAACTTCGGGAGAGTGTTATCCAAGATGCAACGAACTCTCTCTCAAAATTTCAGGGTATGTTGCCAGGCAAATTATTGCGAACGAGTAATTTAAAATTACCTATTTTAGCATGGGTCTTGTGGCAGTTGATTCCATTTTCACCGGAAGTGACATATGATACCTTTTGATAAAGACGAGACTTCTTATTCAAATTTTGAGTATCGAAAGATGAAATCGTGAACTTTCCAATGGTATTTAAAAAAATTGTGTCTTGCCAGGGATTTTCCCGAGAAATTTAATCGCAAAAGTCATCGTGTGTGCAAATCTCGGATACAATGTATGTCTGTCATTATGCACGCGAGGAAACATTTGAATATCAGCTATCGTTTTTGACCTGATCGCTCTGACAGCGTTTAAAACTTTTGTCAGTTGAGACTTCATTTATAATATTATTTATAATAAATTATGAATAAAATATCACGGGAAACGTCATCGAAATTCATAAATTTTATTTAGGCAGAGTATTTAGAAAATATTATGATAGGTTTTATGATTTTTTTTCACGTCACGATTTTTGACTAGTTTTGTCACTGATGGGCCGCCTTAAACAGTGCACGCAACCCTTATTGTACCCTAAAATAGTATATTTTGGCGCAGCGCTTGCGACACCTCTGCCAAATGCGAACGTTGAACTGGAAAGCACAGCAATATGGAACTTGCATTATTTTCAACTTTTAAATTATTTAAAAGATAATTATTGAAAAGCATCGTTTGCATAGGTTTTTTTTTTTTCAGTTACTCATAATTATTTAATTAATTTTACGCTTGAAAATTGAATCGCATTTCTAACGTATATCGCGTGACAGTGACGTCGCAACACCCCAGCGCAGCAGCGCCTCTAGCAGTAAAATTAAGAAATTCAAGCAGCCAATGATTCCTAATAAAAAAAAAAAAAATCTTCGTAATTCGTGAATATGTAGTCAGTAAATGGGATTCAAACGCGACTAATGTATCTGAAAAATCGAAGAAAGTGTACAAATATTGTTTTGTACCGTGTTGCAAAAAATACAACTGTATCAACACCAAGAAAAAGAGTTTATTTTGCGTTAGGAACATCTCTAAATCTGTTTTTTGGCAAATTTGCAGATGGTGCTGTCTTGTATCCTTGATTAATTTATTTTTTCAAGTTACAGCATACTCTGCAATTACACACACACACACTCGTGCACCAATGATTTACTTTCGCGAATATTTTCACCGACGGATAACCACAACCGGAAGATAACCCTAGATGGAAAAAAACCAGGCATAACCTTACTCTAGTATCACGAGGGGTGTTGTGACGTAATTTGGCCCGCAGAGCGCGTTAATTTCTTACAATTTTAACACCATGAGATATCATAATTTACTTGCTTAAAAAAAATTAATGCGATGTTTATTAACTTCAGAGAATATTTAACTATGACAGAATGACAAAAAAAAAAAAAAGAGAAAACCGTTTACATGCTCTATTGAGCAACAATCGGAAATAAAGTTAAAAGTTTTTTTTTTTTTACAGTAGCAATGATTGCAACGGGGCTGCCTGCGTGGGAACGCCGAAGCACAGCAATGTCGCAATTTTAAGTCTTTGACCCCCTGCTTGTCGACCAAACGGCGCGTGTTTGGACTACGGCAAAATTACTTAATGTGTAGAGGCGATCGAGAAATTATCGACATGCTTCGTTCAGATTTCAAGCTGGTTGGTCTTGAGGTACAAACTGTCGTTTGTAACCTTGTAATTTGTAACAGTATCATTAATTAAGGAGGCCGTCTCGTGGCATCGAGGTCAAATGAGCGTTCAATCGTCAAACGTTTAAAATGAATCGATACCAGCGCCCTCTAACATTGTAAAAATAATTTTACTAATTACGGTATAAAAGCCAACGCATGAAAAATGATTGAAATATAAATAAACCGTGCAATGGGTTTTTTTTTTGGGGTCTCTGATCACGGAATTTGAAGCTAGAATTTCATAATTCATAAATCCAAGCTGGCGGATGAACAATTGTAAGAAATGAAAAAAAACTTTGATCAGCCGGGGCGAAACTTGTTTTTTTCTGCTTTTTTTTAAAATACTTTTTTGTTTGTTTTTTTAATAATTTTTTTCTGCTTTAAGGTAGTTCGGTCGAGTTTGGCCGAAGTCAAATTTCATCCGTAATTCAGATTTATTTACGTACAATTTAACCATATGAAAGCTATGATAAATTGAATTGTTGCATAATAACATATTACAAGCTTCTTTTAGGGTGTAAATAATAAGTTAATAATAATTAATACCCGGAATAATGACAGACTCAACTTGACTCATTCTCTACGTTACGGAGCGAGCTAATCTAACCTTACGCATAAAGTTACTGGATTGCATTCGCGAGTTTTGTTGTATGCTTTAAAACAGTATAATGAAGAACAGGGGGGAAAAAAGGCTCGTCTCGAGGCAAGTACAGTTGAATCAACGGCCAGTATGCAATGAACTCGGAACTCGTCTAGTTGACATTGTATATCTTGCCGAACAACTCAAATGTGACAGTTGTTCGGAACCACTTTTGCTGGCGTTCATCGAATCTGAAGTGAGACGCGGATTAGCTTCGGTTTTCACATGTTTTTTCCCCTAGTCTTCTGCTAGCGAGCAGATCCGGTGTATGACAAGGACAGAGACCGCGGACTCGCATTAATTATTGAAATAAAAAAAAAACCGTACGGTAAATCGACTTAAATCTTTGGTAAATATCTCTTATAGATATCAACCATTATTGTGGTATGTTTTTTTTTTGCCCTTAAACGATTAATTTTTCGTGTACCTGAAATTTCGATAGTTGGCGTGCCATCTGAGCCTTATATGCCCTATAAGAGCAATGTTAACTTATTTATTAATTACGCAAAAACTACACGGTAAATTAATTCGAAATTTTGCAGACATGTAGAGCAAGGTCAACTTTTTTGATTAAATGCAAAAAAACAGGGTGTTAAACGTGAACCTCAATTCGACCGAACTACCTTAACCAAAATAACAAATTTCGCCCCGGCTTATCGAGAAGTTTGCTACAATTATTTATCCGCCATCTTGGATTTAAGAGCTATGAAATTCTGGCTTCAAATTCGTGGATCAGCGACCCCAAAAATCCCAGAGTAAACAATTTCAGGCCAAAATATTGAGTAGAAAAATGGGTATGACCGAAAGGATTAAATTCATCGTACTTTTTTTTTTTTTGTCTACTTGAGTCTTAATCATTTTGTCAATCATTTCCACAAATCCTATTCCCCCGGCAATTATTACGATACTACGGTATTACATTATTATCGGGGATAAAAGAATTTTATCATTGATTCATCGACTCACCAATAACGGTGCCAATTGCCAATTGCCAGGCCACAAAAGTTGCAGCGCGCTCTTGAAGAGGCCAGCGGGCAGGACGCAATCGCGTTTCTTGAAAAATGCGGTCAAATTTTCGCCGTAAATTCGGACAAGCGTGTCGGCCGGTAGGGCAGCTTGTTGAACGCATCTGACGAGAAATGTCGCGCATTCGGCGAGCTTGTCGCCCATCTCCTGGCAAACGGCCGTCGATCTTTCGCCTTTTTCCATCAATAATATCGCCACGTCGGTCAAAGCGCGTGCATCGACGCCCTCCGCGTCTCTGAATCTCTTTACGGACGATAATTTCTTCAGGCAACCCCTCACGCGGCTCTCCAGTGGTTTCTGATGCGGATCCTTGATGCAATATTCCAAAAGAGCGAAAAGCGGCACCAGCATGTCGAGTGCAAGCGCCATCGATGGTCCCGAGTCGATGTAAGTCTCGAGAAGATCCATAACGCGAACGCGAAAATGCGTCAGCGCTTGCGACGATTTTCCTTGCTTTCTCGCTTGTGTCTGACGATTCTCGCGTAATATACGAAATGCGGCTGCCAATGATTCGTCGAGACGTTTTCCCTGATCGTCGTCGATCTGATCGACGTCGATGTCCTCGTCGTCGGTCTCCAAGCAAGCATCACCGAGAGCCTGACGTACCGCGAGACGCAAACGATCCGTTACCGTCTCGTCGTCATCGCCATCTTCGTCGTCATCGTCGTCGTCGTCGTCGTCGTCATCGTCGTCGTTGTCGCTCGTATCGACATTGGAATCGTTTTCGCTCGGGTCTTCTGCCTCTTTTGCTATCGATTTATCTTCCTCTTCCTCCTCTTCCTCATCTTCGTCGTCCTCCTCCTCCTCCTCCTCGACTCTGTCGACGCTCGTTTTGTCAATGTCATCGAGATCCACGGGATCGACATTCGAATCGGAATCTTCGTCGTTCGACGTGCCATCGGGAGTCTCGTCGTTCTTCGAAACGAGAGGACTCTTGTCATTCTTCGGATCCAATACCTGAAGAACGCGTCGAAATTGACGATTGAAAAGCTATTGCCTGTTTCGTGTTGTCTTGGGGGTTTTTTTTTTTTTTTTTGCACGGAATAAAGGTCATGCGGCAGATTGAATGCCGCAATCAATGAGAAGTTGAAAACGAAAGGGGGGAAAAACTGTCGGCAGCGTTCGTGAACTTTAAGGCTGCTTTTTTTTCATAGAGTATGCAGGGAAAGAATAATCATAGAACGAATGAGAAAGGAATGGAAGGTAGGATGCTGAAAATAATAGAAGAAATTTACAAGGAAACTAGAGAAGAGATGCAAGCACAAGGGAAAAAAATGAGGGAAGAGTGGTTATGGGAGAGGAAAAGATTTTTGCGATAAAATATGCGGACGATGTTGCGGCAATTGCGGAGACAGGAGAAGGCTTAAAGTAGATTTTAATGGACCTGGAAAGATGGGCACAGGAAAATAAGATGGAAATAAATGCCAAAAAAACAAAGATATTGATTTTTGGAAACAGAGGAAGAACTAAAAAGGAAGAAAAAAAATGGGAAACTAAAGGAGAGAAGGTTCGGATAGCGAAGGAATTCAGATATCTGGGATACTGGTTTACATGTAAAAATTCGAGCTGGGCCCATGGAAAAAAAAAATATGACAGGGAAAACGCTAATTTGGAGGAGGGCAGAGAGAAACGTAATGGAGGAGAGAATCTATTTGTTGGCTACGATATAGTAAAATCGGGGGCAATGTATGGCCTAGAAATATGGATGATATAAGCATACGTGAAAGGTTACGGAGTAAGTATTGAAAGATGGCACGAACCAAGTTATATATGGAGAAGAGAATTGGGAGTGTCTACTATGAAATATTTAATGGGAGAAAGAGCGTTAGGGTTGTTTAGAAGTTGATCAGAGTGGGGGAGATTTTTCTATGCTTATTGGGCGCTGTCAGTCGCTCACCCGCTCGGAGTGAATTTTGATGCGATTTTTGATACATATGTTACAATATCTTCAAGGAAATTCTCCAAAGGTTAACGATTTTGGTACTGATCGGCGCGGAATATTTCAGAGAGTACTCGATTAGTTTTTCAACAAAAGTTCAATGGCACGATTATATATATCGCGAGTTTATTGAGATCGCGCATGACTCTGTCCATTAGAGGCTATCTAGTCGGGCCTCAAAAGTACCGAACTTTGCCTATTTTTTTACTCCGTAAATAAGCTCCAAACTGACTCGAAATTTTACAGTGACATAGTTCAAATGCTCAATTACGCACTGCGTAAATTTCAAATTTTTTTTCATAAGACGTGATTTGCTTTCAAACAACCTTAAGATACATTAGAGGGGTGATAAAAACGAAGGAGACAAGATGGCCAAAAATTTGCTTGTTGGAGGAGATAAGGGCGATCACAAATGGTGAACCGTCAAAATTCAGGAAGAATTTAGATAAAGTGCTAAAAGATATGGAAATAGAAGACATAAAAATGATGATAAGGGAACGAAGAGATGTGAAAAGAATAGGCAAAAGAATAAAAGAAGGGCTAGAAAAATTAAAAAAGGAAATTCTAAGGAAGAGGAAAAAATCAGAAATTCATGGTACAATGCCATGTACAAGCACATTATTGAGAAAGAGATGCCCTGGAAATACTGGTCTGAAGAGAGGTTGAATGGAGGAGACAAGGAAATGTGGTTAAGATTAAAATTTGGCAATATAGGAAGGGCAGAAAAGAAAGGACAGAAGGATGGGAAGTGCGGGATATGTAAAGAACAAGATGAGACGATGGAGCATTTGTTAATATGTAAAAAAAAAGGTAGAGAGTTAGCGTCAGAGAAAGCAAGAAATAATGCAGAGGAATGGATGGAAGGAATTGATGAATGGGCAATAAAGGGAAAAATGATAAAAATGCTGTGTGGGAACAGACAAAAAGGAATGTGTGATTATTGTAGGGAAAAAGAGGAGGTCTGTAAAAAAATTAGTAAGGGGGAAGAGAAAGAATTGGAGTAGAGGGATGAATAAAGACTCAAAGATTAAGGTGTGATAACGCGATATGTATTTTAAGGATATTATTAGAAAAAAAGTAAAGGAATATATATTAGGGTATGTCGAAAATGATCTTTTTTTTTTTTCTTCGCTCCTACCACTCAAAACTTTAGGTTTTTGATATTAAAGAGGCCCTCGTTCAAGGAGGGCGCTGTAGCTTAAAGTTTAGAGGTCTCTCAACGAGGATTTAGGTTTCCCATCTGATTAACACGTAAATAAAAGTGTTTTTCGTTTAAAATAATGTCAGGCAACCAAAAAATTGGCGATGTCTGTGTTTCTTGGCTTATTTGAAAACATTACTCATCCCCTAAACGATGATAGGTCGTTTCTCGACTTTGCTTGTTCCAATTTTTTTTACGCCACTTTTCCATCTCTATAGTCACTTTTTTCAAGCTTACAAAGTTTCCGAGGTAGCAATTCATTTTGGACTCATTGGGAGACTTTGTAAGCTTGTAAAAGTGACTATAGTGGTCGAAAAGTGGGGTAAAAAAAAAATTGGAACAAGCCAAGTCGAAAAACGACTTATCATCGTTTAGGGGCTGAGTCATGCTTTCAAATAAGCCAAGAAACACGGACATCGCCAATTTTTCGGTTGCCCGACATCATTTTGAACGAAAAACAATATTTTTTTACGCGTTTAATTAGATGGGAAACCTAAATCCTCGTTGAGCGACCTTCAAACTTCAAGCTACAGCGCCCTCCTTGAACGAGGGCCTCTTTAATGTCAAAACCCAAATTTTTGAGTGGTAGGAGCGAAGAAAAAAAAAAAAAAGTTCATTTTCGACACAACCTAATACGCTGTTGTACATTATCGTACTCTGTAAAAAAAACTTGACAAAGTTATGCAAACAAAACTCCACTATTGATCGATATAGATCATGCAGCAGTAGTATAGTGCGGAATGGTCGTATAAAAAAAAAAATAAAAATAAAAATAAAACATTAATTCGATGATAAAATTCGATTTTTCTCATTTCCGTTTCACGCACCAAGGTATCATTGTTCCATTTTATAATGTCGTGCAGTCCGATAAACGGCAAGTCACGTAAAATAAATCGTTGAATAAGTAGAGAAAAAGTAAATTAAAAAAAAAAAATAAAAAAAAAAAAAGTAAATAAATAAGTAGAGAAAAATGAAAATACTGACCGAAAGTATTTGATGAATCGAAGCGGCGGTAAGTACGCCGCACATGTGAGGAAATACGCATTTAACCATGGATCGCAAGAGATGATTGTTTCGCGACAAAAGAGACAACAAAAGATCGACGATAACCTCGACCCATTCGGGCTCATCGTCGATCTTCTCGCTGCTGTCTTTTTCACCTTTCAACTTTTTTCCGCTCAATCTCTCCGAGCAGCTGTGAATCTCGTTTATCGCCGATATCGCCATTTCCGGATCGGAAAACAATTGCAATCCCATATTAAGATCCATCGTGTAAAATATCAATACGGCGTGCTTGTTTCGCGAATCGCTCTCGAGTCTAGTGATGAATTTTATCATCACTCTCCATGCATCGATCGCCGTATCCGCGAGTGGAGCTCGCAGTGTGCTCGTCTTCTCAACGAACAATTCATCGTTCAAGCGATGTATCAAATCGCTCAGCAATGCTCGCAAATCGCTCAGCTTCGGTAATTTGTGATCCAGAGCACGATAAAAGCTCTCCTTGAATTGTGCTTTGAAACACGGCAATGGCAATAATTTTTAAAGATGAAAAAAAAATAATTAAAATGAAAACAAAAGTTAACGCAAGAATTGCGAAGGGAGAAAAAAAATTTCAAGTTACACTCACGAGCCAATTCAACGCCGACGTTCGACGTTTCGCAAAGACCAAGATTGAATAAAAATTTCAACTGATCCAATCTCCATTTGTGCTCATTATTTACCGCAGGATGTCCGAGCAGTCTGAAAATCGAGCAATAATTATAAAATTATGATAAATCAATAATTAATAATAATTATAATTGTAAGAACATTGAAATGTAAATTGAGGGGGAAAAAAAAAAAAAAAATTGCACACCTTGTTAATAATTGCCCGGCGTAAGTTCTCTCGGCGTTCGTCCAAGACTCCGTTGAATCGCCTCTCCTCTCCTTCGGCACTGAGTTGCTCGCTATTTTACGATACAATTTCGACAATTTTTTGACGCCATCGACGCTCATGCTCGCCGTCAGCAACTGCACGACTCTCGTTCCCGTAATTTTTTCAATCATAATATCGCCCGGATAAAGAATCAGCTTTTTCAATACTCCGACCTGAGTCTTGGCGCCGATGTCTTTATCGCTCATTGCCGTTATCAGCTGACCGAGCAGCGACTTGAACGCGATCGCCAATTCGTCGTGGCGATTTTTCTTGCAGCTCGTGAAACGCCGAATCATGTGATGCAAGAAATTTGACGTCAGAAGCGAAGGTAAGAGTGTCTTGTCCCTGATGCTCGTTAATATGTGCTTGAAAATCTCCAGTCCGAGATATTCGATGCTTTTGGAAGGTTTGACGAAACGCTGATCTATGCCGCACCAGAATTCCACGAGATACTCCGTTGATACGATTTTTTCGCAGAATAGCTTGAATAGGGGATGACGATAGCATACGATTCTCGGTAAATCCTGGAAATGACGAAAAATATTTTTTTAAATTTCTTTTTGCATTGAACTTGAAAAATTTTCACATTTATTGACTAATTTCGGTAAATAAAAAATTTAGAACTATCGATTTGTAAAAAGATAACGATTATTGGCAATATTCTATCGAGAATTACCACAAAAAAAAAAAAGCAAACAAAATCCCTGTCTTGACGCTGGAAAAATACCCAACTTTGCCTAACGGAAATCTGAATAGAATAGGAGCTTATCGGGTTAATCGATCAATTAATTTTTTTTTTAATTCGACAGAATCGGTTTTGGAAAATATTTGCATTTGATCAATGTCATTGTGTCTACAAATATGTATACAATTGTGTCTACAAATATATATATATATATATATATATATTTATTGATCAAATGCAAATATTTTCCAAAACCGATTCTGTCGAATTAAAAAAAAATCATATATATATATATTATATATTATATTATATATCTCTACATTGTATAAAGATTTTGCCACCGTCGCAGTGTAAAAAAATCAAGGCACGCTCATATGAGCACCGCAAATGCGGGGTTGCATTTGAGGAGGAAGTTGACGAATGTTTGAATGAAAGAGAAAACGGTTAGAAATTACGTAAAAATCCTTTTCATGGTTTTTTTTAAATTAATTTTACGTTTTATTCATCGATATCAGAAAAATAGTGAGTTATTAAAAATATATGAATTTTAATTAAACTTTGTCCGATGAAATTTGTTATTTTAATTTACTGGGGAAAAAAAAGGACACGTTTTTGACGTTTTGAAATGGAATTTTTGAGTTTCGAGGAGAATTTTCCAACAGATTCGTCATCAGCGGAAGAAAATACATCGATACAGGGTCCTATAAGAAATTTCGAAACTACAAAATTTTTTTCAATTCTTGCGAAAAATGAATGAGTTCACGAGAATCGCTGTAACTTTGCTTCCCCAAGCGGATGAAACTCTGTTCATTGCTCATTCTCTTCGCAATCGATTCAGCTTTGAAATGCCGTCTGGTTCATCGAGCTAAGATTTTTTTTTTTCAATTTTTTACAAATTTTCAAAGTAGGACCATCGATTTTTGTCAATTTTTCCATTTGGACTCAAATTCGCCGATTTTCAAAGTGCTCTTTTGGATACGAAAAAAAAAAATTGAGATCCCGCAATGAATCACGCGGCATTCTCAGAGTCTACTCCTGGGCTTTTCAAAACATCCCCGATAAGCCGAAATCCGTCAATTCGGAGCAAAGTTATGGGCATTTGAAATTCCGTTGTTTTCACAGGTTTTCGAAAAAGTGGGCAAAAATTGGAGAAATTTTTTTTTTTTCCCCCGTCTTTCTCACTATTTTCAGGCTCCAGGCGATCGAAAATTTTTCGCCGATTATGAATCCGATCGAATGTTTTCTCGAAGTCAAAAAATTCGATATGAAAAGGAAAAAAAAAAAAACAAAACAAAAAATATTTCAAGCCAACAAAAGTAAGAAAAATATTTCATGTCAATCCAAATCAAAATTTTTACGAACAATCACCGTTCATTCTGATTGACCGAGGAGCTCGAACTTTAATTTTTTTTTTAATTTCAAAATTTTTTTCCTGCCCAAATGGAAATTTCTCTGTTTCCCTGAACAATTAAAAATTGCCTGATATTTCCAGGTTTTCCCTGACCGTGGCCATGTTTGCTCTATCAAGCAAAAGTTCTTGAGTTTAGTTTCACCGTTACAACTTTTTTTTTCGCAAATTGTGTCGAGTTTTTTCATCCTCCGAGGAACGTTAATCCTTTAAAATGGTTTTTTTTTTTTTTTTTTCGTTGACGTAAAATCCAGAAACTCACCGTCAATAATTTTAATAATTCCTTCATGTGTTCGCCATTGATAATATCCTCGTGGCCGAGATGCTCCTTGAGAAATTTACCGCTGACCAGGGTGGAAAATTTATCGTTCATCATCAGCAAAACATAAAAAGTATCCAAATTTTGATCTTTCCATGGTTTTCCAATTTCTTTCTTCAGCAGCGGCCATATGCCGGCCTTGAGGGACTTTGAGTCCGACTGATCGAGAAAATCTATCAGGAAAAAAATTGAAACGAACGAGAGATGGCTTCTCTGTTGACCGGCGGAGAATAAAATTTCAAAAATTTTCTGCTGCTCCTCGCTCTGGCATTTGCGAAGCAGCTTGGATCTTATGAGAGCGCCGCACAGTAATATTCTTCCCATATGAATATCGGCATTTTCCTGATTAAAAAAAAAAAAAAAAAAATTAATGAAAATTCATGCGCTCGCCGGATGCGTCATAGCCGGAAAGTGAGGAGTAATTTTTTTTATATCTCAATTTTCGAATATCTTACGCTTTTGGGATTACTGTTGACGGGACGCAATTCCGCGTCGAGTATCTTCAACAAATCTTCCACTCGAGTATCGGGATTTGTTTTCAGATAAGCCGTTAATGTTGTGTAAAATCCTTTTCTGGAAAGAGCTCTGGAGGAGCCCAGTCCTCTTATCAAACGAGTCAACGCATAATTCAATTCTTTGCTCTGCGTTTCCTCCTGCAATTTTATCAAACGCAAAGCCGATGGAATTTTTTTTCATTCGTTAACTTGCTTCTAATTTTAGCCCGAAGAATTGGGAGTTTGCATGAAATTTTTTTTTATTTCATGATCTGGTAGTTTAGGAAAAATATTTAGGACGTATTTTTTTTTTTATTTGAATCAAAAATTGCGTATAACATGTGCATCTATTATATTTAATGAGAAATAAAAAATACGTCCTCATTATTTTGACTTACTATGCATTATGCGCCCCAAAGATAAAAAAAATTTCATGCAAACTCCCAATTTAGCCTGTTTTGCTTGAAAATTTTATCTAATAATTTTTTTAATTTCATATAAAAATTTTTTATAACAATTTTTCAAACGCAAAGCTAATGGAATTTTCTCATTTATTAACTTGCTTATTTTTTTTATTTTTATTATTTATTATTTATTTAATATAATATATATTTTTATAATATATATTATAATATAATATTTATATAATATATATAATATAATATGATATAATATAATATAATATAATAATATAATAATATAATTTAATATAATATATATTTATTATTAGCTAATTTTAGCCTGAAGAATTGAGAGTTTGCATTAAATTTTTTCATTTCATGATCCGGTAGTTTAGGAAAAACATTTAGGATGCATTTTTAATTTCTTTACTTGAATCAAAATAAATTGCCTATAACATGTGAATCTATATATATTGGAGTTTTATTTGCACAACTATTTTCAAGTTTTTTACAAAATTATATAACATGCGATATGTTATAATATAACATTATATACATTCCCTTCTTCCTTTTACGCACCGTTTAATCCTCAACTATATCTCTTTCATTTCCTCCTTACTCATTTTTTTACACATATCCTCTATTTCCCTATAGTAATCGCACATCCCTTTTTGTATTTTACCACACAACATATTTATCATCTCTCTCTCTTTATTGGCTATTCATCAATTCCTTCCATCCATTTCTCTGGATACTTTCTTGCTTTCTTCGTTACTGCCTCCCTACCTTTTTTTTTTACATATTAACAAGTGCTCCACCGTCTCGTCTTGTTCTCTACACATCCTACACTTCCAATCCTTCTCTCCTTTCTTTTTCACTCTTCCTACGTTGCCACATATTAACCTTGCCCACATCTCTTTGTCCAAATACGTAGATTTCTTTATATGACGTTAAAATTTGCAACGTTGGAATGTAACGAAAATAGGTTTTTTTTTTTTAATCATTTCCAGTATTGTCTGGAAGTCGAAATCGTTTAAACCTTTTTTTTTCGTAATTTTTTTCGTGACCCGGGGCCTAAGTATGCCAGAAAAATGTTATCAATACCGGAAATAATTTTTTCATTAAAAAAAAAAACTGTTTTCGTTGCACTCCAACGATGCAAGTTTCAACATCATTTTCTTTATTTTTTCCTTCTACTTCCTTAAAATTTAAATCTTTAAGCCCTCCAGTCCATCTTTTATTCTTTTGTCTATACTTTCCACCTCTCTGGGTTCCCTTATCATCGTTATTACTTCTATTTCCAACTCTTTTAATACTTCAACGAAATTCCTCCCCCATTTCGATGGGTCCCCGTATTTGATCGCCCTTATGTCCTCCATCAAGCATATTTTTGGCCATCCTGTCTCCTCCGTCCTTATCACCTCTCTGATGTATCTTAGCGCTCTTTACCTAATTAAATATTCCATCGTTGGCACTCCCAATTCTCTTCTCCATATATACATCGGTGTTGTTCTGTCCACCCCTGATGCCATCTTACAATAGTTACTCTGAATCCTTTCAAATATTCTTATATCATCCATCCCCCATATTTCCAGTCCATACATTGCTTCGGCTTTGACTATCGCGTCCAGCAGATAGAGCCTCTCCTCTATTAAATTTCTCCCTGCCCTCCTTCAGATTTTCCACACCGCATTCGTGGCTGTTTGCGTTTTCCCAGCCATTTTTTTCCCATGTGTCCAGCATTTATCTCTATTTGAAAACCAATACCCCAGTTGTTTGAATTCCTTTACTATCTCTATCTTGTCTCCTTTAATTTCCCGTTTCTCTTCCTTTTTGGCTTTTCCTCCATTTCTAAAAATCATTATCTTTGTTTTCCTAGCATTTATTTCCATCTTGTTTTCCCATGCCCATTTCTCCAGATCCTTTAATATACTTTTCAGGCCTTCACCTGTCTCCGCTACTGCCGCCACATCATCTGCATATTTTATGGCAATAATATTTTCCTTTCCTATCACAGTTTCTTTCTCATTTCTCCTTTCCCGCTTATCCTCCAAGTTATCTACGCATGTGCATCTATTATTTTTAATTAAAAATAAAAAATACATCCTCATTACTTTTACTTACTCTGAATTATGCGCCCCAATGATAAAAAAAAAACAAATTTCATTCAAACTCCCAATTTAGCCTATTTTTTTTGCAAAATAGGCTAAATTTTATATAATAATTTTTTATGATAATTTTTCAAACGCAAAGCTGATGGAACTTTTTTCATTTATTAACTTGCTTCTAATTTTTGCCTGAAGAATTGGGAGTTTGCATGAAATTTTTTTATTTCATAATCTGCTAGTTTAGGAAAAATATTTAGGACACATTTTTTTTTTTTGTTTTTATTCGAATCAAAATAAATTGCCTAACATGCGCATCTATCATTTTTAATGAAAAATAAAAAATACATCCTCATTATTTTGACTTACTCTGCATTGTGCGCCCCAATGATAAAAAAAAAAAGAATATTCATGCAAACTCCCAATTTAGCCTATTTTGCTTGCAGCATAGGAAAAATGATGTTTTTGTGAAAAAAAAAAATTCGCAATTCCATCATTTGGGAGCGATTGGTACGAACTTTGTGAAAATCGCTGCAAACGAAAGGCTCTCGATACAATAATTTAGTCCAGAATTTTAGTGTGATCGCTCTGACGACTCTAAAGTAAAGGAGATATCATTTTTGGAGCCTTGTAATAGCGCACAAGCACGTATACATCTGTCCGGACATTTTTTTCCACAATATTTCGGAAAATTTCGAAAAAATTAGCATCGGAAATTTAGGGTGAAAAAAATAAACGTTCAACAAACAAAACAAGACTTTGCGTATGCGGAAGAAAAAAATATTGAAATGAAAAGTTGCGCGCACCCCGTTGCCTCAAAATTTTTTTGCACATTTAAGAAAAATTAAAAGAGCCCGCTAGGAAAGATTTGACGAAATTGACCAAAAAAA
This sequence comes from Rhorus exstirpatorius, assembly GCA_963564615.1. Taxonomy (NCBI): domain Eukaryota; kingdom Metazoa; phylum Arthropoda; class Insecta; order Hymenoptera; family Ichneumonidae; genus Rhorus; species Rhorus exstirpatorius. Next base: position 32,587,653 of record OY751317.1, read on the forward strand.
TTTACGAGCAACGTGCAAATTTTTTTTCAACACAAAGCAATACGTTATCTACGTGTCAGATAAAAAAAAAAATCATTATAAATCTCGAGGTTAATCATGAAGAGCCAAGAATGGTAAAACTTACAGCTTTTCTCTGAGACATGTGCCTGAGGAGTGCGATACCACCGTCCAATCTTTCGCGCTCGTTGTCCCTTACGAGTTTCGTAAAACAATCGAGTATCGTCGAGACCATTTTTAATTCTTTTCGTGGCGGCTCTGCACCACACGAGGCAATAGTCGTCTCCATCTCCATGTGCATGCTCTGCGGCATGTCTACTTCTCGCGTTAAAAACTTTTCGCCACAGAGCCGCCATCTTAATTTTTTTCGAGCTCCTTGCGACTGTGCGAGTCAAGTGAACGATTCAAATTTCACTTTCGTATTAAAATTTCATTGATAAAGTAATAAAAAATACGTGGTATAAATCTTTGATAAATATTTCTCGACCGGCGATATGATCAATCGCCATTTATTCGGCGGCTAAAATTATTTCGATGCATTTCCAGTATATATGCCCAACCGAATTGCATAATTTTTAATTTTCAACCTACCGAATAGTTCCTTCTCCGAATGAAATCAATACGATTATAATTAATTTTTTCGCAAACATTTATTGATTCGTACATTTTTTACATTCAACATTTTACGAGGATTATATTTAAACAAAAACACACTGTAGCCGTCAATTAACCTCTCGGCTAAATAGCGACCAAACCCTGACCTTGCCGTATACGCGCGGCGTTTTGACGCAATCACAATATTTTTGCGCGTATATTAAAAAAAATAGAACGCTATATAAAACGAAATCTCATCGATCGTTCCTCTCGTTAAATTCGTCCGCATATTTTACCAATTTGACTGAGATTCTACACGCTGTTATATCATAACTATCAATGTTTTATGAAACATGATCGGGCACGGTTGCGGTTCGTCGTGTGTTTCGTATAAATTGCCATCTTGACCATCTTTTTGACAGGGAAAAAGAGCGTGAGAGGAGAGCGGGCGGTGCGATGAGCTCGCAGCGCGACTCGCGCGGTCCCGGCCAGTTTCGTGCATCCAACATGGCTGGTCGAAGTCCTTATGATGATCCGAGGCAAGTATTTCCTCGAAAATAACACTTATGACCACGATTAAGCGAAAGATTTTTGTTTTTAATGTCGATCGGCGTTTCTCACCGTAACATTTACGATCGTTCCGTTAACGAGCTCGTAGCCGGGAAATTGTGAGGTTATAATTTCGTGTTTGTTTGCGGGAATCGTCAATGGTGAGGTTAAACGAGGAGGGTTCCGTTTCGTGCGATTGGCGCAAGGCACTTTTCGACATGGGAGCCTCTCGTTCCATCTCTTTCTCATTCACCACCGCCTAAATCGGAACACGCGACTCTATTATTCTTGCTTTTTTTTAATTTTTTTAAATTATATTTTCTTTCGGTAAACCGGCAACGGCGAAAATTTTTTTTAAAAAATCACGTTATCGTGCCTCTTTGGGGCAGAGTATCGCGAGTACGAAGTTTTCACGGAAGATTCGTTTCGTTCCCCCAGTCGCTAAGTTTTGTGCTCCTCGCGCGCCCTGAGCGCGTTTCATACGCGTGTGACGTTTGTCAAAGAAATTTTTTTTTTTTTTTTTAACGAAAAATTGGCTTTCAAGAATTTCTCAATCGACGAGACAACAAATTTTCCCTCGTAAATCGTTCGACGGTGAATTTTTCATTAATCCCTCTCGCAGGAGCGTCAAGCCCGGATGTTCTACGAATCTAAAAGAAAAGTCAAAAGCCGCTTTCTCATTTTTGATCGAGCAATTTTTCAATTATCCGTGTTTTTTTTTTTTTTTTTTTTTTTTTTAATTTTTTTATTCATAATATTTTATATTTTTCAGAGATTCCATGCGAAGCGGCTATCGCAGCGCCAGCAGAAAACCACTGCCCACCGAGCCTCCTTATACCGCCTATGTCGGCAATCTACCCGACGGCGTTATTCAACGAGACATCGACACGATATTCGAGAATCAGAAAGTCAAGAACGTGAGATTAGTGAAGGATCGCGACACTGACAGGTATCCGAGCTTATCGTTATCATTTTCAATCTTAATATACTCGGTTTTTTTCATAAATCGCCGTGCGATTGAGAAATCAATTTTTTTTTTTTTTTTTTTTTTTTTTCTCTGTGATTCGAATTATCATGGACGGCCGATGGTTTTTCCAATTTTATGAAAATTCTTGAATATCATACTGAATTGCGACTTTTCGCAGGTTTAAGGGCTTCTGTTATGTGGAATTTGAGGAAATTGGCGATCTCATGTCGGCCCTTGATATGCACGAGAACATCGTGGTAGAGGGAAAAGCAATCAGAATCGACGTAGCGGATGGCAAAAGAAACGACCGGGGCGCCGGATTCGACAGAAGGGGAGGAGGTCGAGGCGGACCGGGCGGCGGCGATCGCGGTTACGGTAATTTTTTTTTTTTTCGCATTTCGATAAATATCTTGGAAATTTATGGAACGACCGTCGGTCGAGCGCGATCCGAAATACAAATTTTCAAATATAGGGCAAACATCTTGCGTTATTTGTATTAAAAAGAAAATTTCGCAAATTGCTGTTCCTTAGCGCATCGGCGAATGAACGATTGAGCGCGCGCTCGGCTTTATGAAAGGTTTTTTTTTTTTTTTTTTACTGGCCGCTCGCGGCGTGACAAAACCGATCCTAATCGTCGCATTATCAGGTTGGCCACGGTCAGGGAAAACCTGAAAAACTCGGGGAATTTCTTTCCTCCTGGAATAATCAGGAAAAAATCAGGAAATTTGGAAAATTGACTGGAATTTTTGCAGAATTTACTTTTTACCAGAATTGCGAAAAATGAAACCAACTTGAGGAAAAAAAAAAAAAACTTAAAAGTATAAAAATAAATATTTTTGTATATTTTTAATATTTATATTATTATTTATAATATAAAACAAAAGTCACGTAAGTGCCGAACAATGAAAATTTCAAAAACCCAAAAATTAATTTACTCCAAAGTTACTCCGCATTCGATTTGTCGATACGCAACTACGCAATTATTATCGTAGCCAAGTGTTTGGTATTTATTTTTCATTTATTGGCAGCGACATGAAAATTTCCGTTTATAACAAAGAACCACGTTCGGTATTTGCTTTTAATGTATTTATTTTTTACTTTAGCGTGCGTAAATTATTTTTTGTATTTCAGTTTTTTTTTTTTTTTACTTTTTTATTTTAATATTTAACATTTTTTTTTTTACTTGACCCCAATTTCCCGAGAATATTTGCAAAAAAACCTGGAAAATTCAGGAAATTTTTGAGTCAACAATGCGTAACGATGATTGCTTCCGGAGAGTATTTTAAACAGCCATTTTTATTTACTTTTATATTCGTAAATTATGAAATTTCGTCGTTACGAAGGAGGAGTCGGCGGGGGCGGTGGATACGGCGACAGAAGACCGCCGGGCGGCGGTGTCGGGGGTGGTAGGCAAGGAGGCGGCACCGGTTACAACGACGGTCGAACAAATCGTGGAAATTATGGCAATTTCAACGAGGAATCGGGCCGCGATACGGGCAGGGAATGGGGCTCGCGCGGCGGACCGGGAGGTCAAAGATACCAGGGCGGACCGCGTTCATCGCGCGACGGTGGCGATCGAAAGAATTTCCAAGAATCATACGTCAAAGAGCCACCGCCAGGTATATAAATTCCAATTCGAATCCCCTGAATTCTACGAAAACAATTTTTTTTTTTCTTTTTTTTTGTCTTTTGCTCAATTCCTCGACATATATTCGACTATTTTTGATCAATTTTGATCAATCCAATCGAATAATTTGTTCACAGATACAACGGGACGTAAGCCTTTAGTACTGGCAAAAAGAACAGTCCCGGATCCGTTGAACGCGATCGCCGAATCGAGCAAATCGAGCTCGATATACGGCGGCGCGAAGCCCCGCGAGGAGAAAATTAAGTCCGACGTTGAAAAATAAAAATTGCGCAAGCCCCTCGTAATACTAAACATAGTTTTTATTTTTCTCCCTCCCTCCCCCCCCTCCCTACGGAAGAGGGGGGGGGGGAATTTTGGGACGAGATTTTTTTTTTTCACGAAGGAAACATCATTGGTCGAATCCAGCATCGAAGAAAAAAAAAAAAAAATAAGAAGAAAAGGTGCTCGCAACTTTCTGAAATAATAGAGGAGGGAAAATTTTCCCCGACGAGGATGAATGAGAAACAAAAATTAAAAAAAAAAAATAAGAAAATAAAAAAAAACAACAACAACCGAAACATCCGTGTACGCATCGTCGTAAATATCAGCATGAAATTTTCTTTCCGTCCCAGCGGGGAGAGTCTTCCCATGAAGGAAAGTTTAAGAATTTAAAAAAAAAATTAAAAAAAATAAACGAGTTCTATCGCAGATTTTAAAAAGAAAAGAAAAGGAAAAAAAAAAACAAACGTGATTCGCGCGTCGATAAATTTTTGTGACTGCAATCCAAGCTTGTAATTTTCTATTCAGATTCCCTCTGCCCTCGTTGCCACCGATAATTATCATTAATTATCGTTGCATTATCGTTTTCGCGAAAAAAAAAACAAAAGTTCCAAAAATTTCAATGTTTTTTTTTGTTTTTTGTTTTTCCCCTTCCGCGCCTTTCTTCCCCATCCCCTGCCCATCCTTATCCTCCGACTCGTAAATTTTCCAATTGCGTATATACAATGAATGTTTGAATGTGATGAATTGATATTTCATGTTAAACACGGATTATCGAGACTCTACGGGGGCGTAAGATGCGAGTTTCGAGCCGATACCGTGGCCGATTTGAATTATTAATATCAGATTTCGAGTCGGCTTATTATATTTATCGTAAGTTTTTGATTTATAAATACTTGTAATTCCCGTGAATGGAGAAAAGAAGAAAGGAAAGAAAAAAAAAGTAAAATACTAAAAGAAAAAAAAAAGAAACCTAAGCGGGCCCCGAGATGTGTGAATCATTTTTTTTTTTCCATCATTGAGCGAGTATACCAATGTGACCCGCCAATTATACATAATAATTATATGATAATACGAAGTAATGCCTTTATTAAAACTGGTTTACTAACAAAAATGTCTGTGCATTATCATTGTCATTGATGACGATGAGAGAAAAAAAGGAGACCATTATAGAGAGACACAAAAATAAATGAAAATAATAATAATAAAAAAGTTTAAAAAATGAGAAAATGAAAGAAAACATACTATAGTGAGACCGATGAGAACCATGTAAACCGATGCTTGTATGAATATTGTTTCATGATGAATAAAGTAGATGTTTGCTTCGAAACTTATTTTGCAATGAATTTTTTTAAGAGAAAAATGTACATTTATACATCGTGTTCGCAAAAAATTTTTACATTATAATTATATGTACTATTTATCGATGTAATTCAACAATAATCTCTACAATATAGTGAAATATCATTTAAACAAAATAAAAAAAATTAAAAAAAAAACGGAACTTGATGTGCCATACAAGTATATATAACGATCGTAACTCTGCATTGTGTATGTAAACAACGTATTTTTAGTAACGCCATTTTCTCAGATAGAGAGATTTACACCTCAAAATTTTACATCGAAATTTCTCAAAAACGATCGTATAAAATTCTATGAAATTTTGACAATCGATAGAAAAATTTGGCACAGAATTAGTGGCGTGATTTTTTTTTTCTTATTTTTAATCCGAGATTTCAAATTTGAAAGAATAATAATACGTTTTTTTTTTGCGGATATGCGAATTGAGCACTTTTTCAGGTTATGTCAAAGTTTCGTCTCGTATGCGCAATGCGCGCGCGTGGCGAAATTATAGGGCGGTGTGTTACAAAAGCATCTCGTCAGCGAAGAAAAATTTTCGCAAAAATCTATACGGAATACTGGATGAGTCATGATATTTTAAAACCCTCGGGTATATATATATCGAAACCTATTCCGAGCTGGCCAAAAATATATAATGGGGAATGTCCTTCATGCCAATATTCATCTGCATTCACGTATATATACATGTATATGAAAATTTTATGAACTTCCACAGCATAGCGTCTCGCATGTAATAGCGTTTTCCACTGGGGAACTCAGTGCAGATTTTTACATGCGAGTGAGTGAGACAGAGATGCACCGAGTACATATGTGTCTCACTTGCTCTCATCCGAAAAACTTGAGTCGGTGCGCACTCGGTGCACCAGTGGAAAACGCTATAAATTTTTATTGAAAAGTTTATAAGTCCGTTTCGTGTGATAAAGTTACCTCTGCACGTGTGTACTCTGTCTATCACACTATCAGCCTACTCTGCTAGACGGAATACGGAGTATATGAACTAGTCATGAAACGATATTTGCTCGATTGCGGCGCTTTGTCATTTTTTTTGTACGATGTTATGATTTTTTTCAGATTTTTTTTGCTTGTTTCATATATATGCCACACCTCTCTCTCTCCCTACTTTTCCAAACGACTTTATTTCGTACAAGTGTGCACGGCCCCCTGTCCGACGCTACACACCACGCGCGCACATAACGGAGTTTTGAAGCCGACGAGACTCCAGTTAGGATTTCTCGTAAAAACTGGCACTTGGTTGGTTTTGGTTAAGAATGTACACTCTGAGCCAATAATTCCAGGAATTCCAGCGAGAAAAGAGGCAACGAGGCCTCTCGTAAAAGTAGTTTTGGCAAAAAAAAAACAAAAATCCAGTAGAATCGAAAATAAACTGTCTAGAATTACCCCAAAGAGGATAGGGAATTACCCGAATTACGGAGAAGTGGCTCTTTTATCCGTGCCGTCGTGTGTTATCTCGCTGTCAGAAAACGGCGTCCGGTGGTCATTCGTCATTCCCATATAACTCTCAGTTCCGTAAATCATATCGACAATAAAAATTCAACATCACGATTGAATTATAAAATTTTCGTCAATTTCCCACGAAAAAATTGGACACGTATTGTATTTTCGTGAAATGTCCAGTGAAAGTGTGAAAACGGTGAGGTTAATTTGTTGCGGAAAAAAAAAAAAAGAAAAATCCTTTGTTGCAAGTTTTTTTTTTCTTTTTTTTCGTACTTATTTATTTTTATACTTTACTACTTACAGTTTGCGAGTTTGGAGACTCCGGGCTATGTCGGCTTTGCCAATTTGCCTAATCAGGTACACAGAAAGTCCGTGAAAAAGGGATTTGAATTTACCCTCATGGTCGTGGGGGAATCCGGTCTTGGAAAATCCACTCTGGTCAATAGTCTTTTTCTCACCGACCTTTATCCGGAGAGAATAATACCGGACGCCATCGGTGAGTCACATGAAAATTTATACACGATTTGAGGATTTAAGAAAAAAAATTGGAAGAGAAAAGGTTTGGGAAGTTAACGATATTGGATACGCTTGTTTCAAAGGGATTCCATATTGCGCATGAAAAACCTTCAACGACGATCGCAGATTCTTATTCGCAATTATATTTTTGTAAAATTTCGAGAACTTTTTTTTTTTTTTGTCCGATCCATTTTTTACACCATCCGTTCAATAAAGAATGCAAAAATTCACTTGGATGGAAAAATTCTAGGCAGCCAAAAAAAAAAAATCTCAGAAATTGTTGTGCGGGATATTTATAATTTTTTAATGATTTATGTATGACGGAAGATGAAAAAATTATTCAAAAAATTGTCTACTCACGCAAAGATTAGAACATATTTTTTTAATCGTTCCTACGGTAATTCTGTAAAATTATTATCTTTAAAACTCAATGCCTATCCTCGGATTTTTGAGGATTCGCCGATCGAAGAAAAGGCTCGGAATAGCATGGAATTTGTTCAAAATGTTTTTATAGCTTTTCCCTGAACGAGGCGCAATATTTATTCCTTGTTCGATCTTATTGCGTGTAAAGTTGATATGGAAAAAGAGATAAATAACTTTAAATTTGAATAAAAGTTTCATAATTCATTTGCAATTGTCCGGAAGCGGTGAATATTCATTTACTTTTTTTTTTTTTTTCATTGAAAAATCTTTAACAACGGCCAGTTTTTAATGTTATACAGCTCGTTCTATGGGTTGAAAAATTTTCTCTAAAATATTTTTGCTAAACCGCACGATGCACTTCAAAATTATGTTATTACGGACAAATTGCTGTAATTTTTAATGAATATTGCTCGTCATCCGCTTTGGTGAATTCATCAATCTCTTAACGATAAGAATGAGCGATGTTAAATTAAATTTCAACCATTAAAATGGTTTTTTCAATTGAAAAAACCAAAAAGAATATTCGCTTTACAGGCAAAAGTAGGGAGAAGAGAAATTTCTACGTATAAATCGATAGTTATTTATCGTTTGGTACAATCTCCGTAATTTTGTGAATCTGAATTTTTTCAAATATTACATGTTTTTTTTTTTTTTTTAATCGCCAAATATTTTGTTCCCTCGTATGCCCGGCTTTACGAATGAAATTTTTATTACAGAAAAAACGAATCAAACTGTAAAACTCGATGCGTCCACGGTCGAGATCGAGGAACGCGGCGTTAAGCTCCGTTTGACGGTCGTCGATACTCCTGGCTATGGTGACGCGATAAATAATACCGACAGTTTCAGAGCAATAATACAATACATCGACGATCAGTTTGAAAGATTTTTGCGCGACGAGAGCGGCCTTAACAGGCGAAACATCGTTGACAACAGAATACACTGTTGCTTCTATTTTATATCACCCTTCGGCCATGGGTAAATTAAATATATCATTTGCAGCTTGATATTGACTTTTAATAAATTGCGTAAAAAAAAAAAAATCTTATATTCGAAAACTCAGGCTCGACGAGCTAATTTTAGAGATACCTTTTCTTTTATTCATTAATTTTTGCGCAAAATGAGAAATAAAAAATTTGAAAAAAAAAACAAACAAACTCATCGCGAATTGTGCGAAATAAAAATTAAATTACATTTTCGACTGATTAAATTGTTTGAATTTCATTCACAATGTTTAATTTTCGGTTTTTTAATTGAAAAAAAAATTTTTTTTATTCGTTTTTCTCACGAATCTCAGGCTGAAGCCTCTCGATATCGAGTTCATGAAGCAATTGCACAACAAAGTTAACATCGTGCCGGTTATCGCTAAGGCCGATGTTCTCACGAAGAAGGAAGTTTTGCGTCTGAAGAAGCGCGTCATGGATGAGATCGAGGGTAGCGGAATAAAGATTTATCCATTGCCGGATTGCGACAGCGACGAGGACGAGGATTACAAGGAACAGGTGAGACAGCTCAAGGAAGCTGTGCCATTCGCCGTTTGCGGTGCTAATACCCTCCTCGAAGTTAAAGGAAGAAAAGTTCGCGGTCGTCTTTATCCGTGGGGCGTTGTGGAAGTCGAGAATCCGGATCACTGCGATTTCATCAAGCTCAGAACAATGCTCATGTGAGATTAAACTTGACGATATATATATATACACACACACACACATATATATATATATATTAGGGTGTGCGGAAAAAAACATTTTTTTTTTTCGGTTGCATCCACCAAAAAAAGTTTAAGTAAGGTAAAAAAAGAAGAATCCTAAAACGGGAGGTCAAAAAAAAATTATTTCGAACGGCGCATTGCATTTGAATATTTTCCATAAGAATAACACAGGAAAATATTGGGATTTCTGAATGTGGTAGTGCAACTCGTCAGAAAAAAATCACACAAAGTTGTCATTACACATATTCTCATGGAGAATCGAATTCCCTACAAAAAAAAGTTCTTACGAAAAATTAGCTCGGAACAACCGTTCAAGTGGAATATAACGCGAATGAATATAGTGGAAATAACGCTGTCTGAAATTGAATTGATAGGAAAAAAAAAATGATTCAAAAGGCTGTAAAAATCGAATTTTTCGCTTTACGAAAAAACTTTTCGGGGGTTTTTTTGTAGAGAATGTTCTGCTCTAACAACGTCGCTTTGATAGAAGCATACAACGGTTCATTAACAAAAAAACGAAGAGCAGCTACAATATTTATTGGGCATAGTGCAAAATTATCGATAGAAATACCCTAATTGCAACAAACAGACTCTTAAAAAAAAGAAACGATGATTATTAAGCATTATAATGTGAAAAAAACCTATTCTATCTTATTAAACCAAATTCATTGAATAAAGCTTTTCTAAACACGATCAATGATGAACGTCGTTTCTTTTATATTTCTTGTTATACTTGATTTTTTTTTTGTATAAGAGAAATATTTTGAGAAAAATTTCATGCAAGTATGTTAGAGCAGAACATTCTCTACAAAAAACCCCCGAAAAGTTTTTTCGTAAAGTGAAAAATTCGATTTTTACAGCTTTTTGAATTATTTTTTTTTTCCTATCAATTCAATTTCGGACAGCGTTATTTCCACTATATTCATTCGCGTTATATTCCACCTGAACCGTTGTTCCGAGCTAATTTTTCGTAAGAACTTTTTTTGTAGGGAATTCGATTCTCCATGAGAATATGTTAATGACATCTTTGTGTGATTTTTTTCTGACGAGTTGCACTACCACATTCAGAAATCCCAATATTTTCCTGTGTTATTTATTCTTATGGAAAATATTCAAATGCAATGCGCCGTTCGAAATAATTTTTTTTTGGCCTCACGTTTTAGGATTCTTCTTTTTTTACCTTACTTCAACTTTTTTTGGTGGATGCAACCGAAAAAAAAATTGTTTTTTTCCGCACACCCTGATATATATATATATATTATATTTATCTCATTCTCTCCTAAAATCGTCTATACTTTAAATTAACTCGAAAAACTCGACTCCTTCACTGGCAGACGATTCCCGAGACTTAGGTGAACATTTCTGGCAGTGAAAAAAAAAAGTCGAAGAAAGAGCTCACGAGCTCCTAAGACGTTTCGTCATAATTTTACAATTGCTCAAAATCACCCAGGAACACCAAAACCATCCTCAAGTATCAAAATTAACCCTTTATGTTCTTAGGATATGATCGGAGAGTTCCGTAATGATAAAATTCTGTAAAGATAAAACTTGAAGGTCCATGATGATTCGCCAGATTTTAAGATTTTTCGAAATTATGATCGCCGCATTGGATCGGCCATTTTGAATTTTAAAATTTTGACACAAAATTCGTGTTTAGCGAGTCAAAAAAAAAACCCCCCTCAATATCAATTTCATCGAAATTCGCCGAATTTTCGGATTTTTCAAAATTTCCGATCGACCATACATTGGATCCGTAATTTGGAATTTTGAAAATTTCACAGCAGATTCGTGCTCGTCGTTCACGCACCAGAACCATCCTGAATCCTCGTTTTTTGGCACTGAACGCATATACGCGACCTTGCCAGAAATATCCACTTCAGTTTAGGACGCATTTATGCGTCATTGCCAGTAAAGGGGTTAAGAATGTTCCTCTGTCATATCGATATAGTTTGCTATAATTTTTTATATAATTTGTTTGAATTGGTTTGATATAATTGCTATAATTTTTACACCTTTTTATCAATGCCATTTACTATCGAATAGCGTTAATACAAGTCTCACAGTTCTAATTATGATTTTGAGAATATAAATTTACTCCTCGGACCTGGAATAAAATGACCCTTCGGACGACTCATCCCGCGAACAAACAGAGGAACATCCTTGAGTTCTACTTTTATTATCGCTGTCGTAACATTCTGGTCTGGAATTTCTTTCACATCTCGATCTCCGGTGCCGATGCTCACTTAATTATAGTCAGAATATTTGCTTATGAACATTCTTTGTTCGCCATCGAATGTTATCCTTATTCAGATATTGCCTGTTAACATTTACTTTTAATTTTTTTGTTTTTTTTTTTTTTCACTGGCCCATGAAAATTATTTGTTCGCTATTGAATGTTATACTTATCGAGATATTGTTTGTTAACATTTCCTTTTAAATTTTACTAACTTAAGGCTATTAATGTTTTTTCTCCATGGTCAAATCTGGGCATAAAAATTAATTAATTAATCAATCAATCTCTCTCTCTCTCTTTTTATCTCACAGAAAAAGCATTATTTTTCGTATTTTTGTTGTTTTTTTTTTTTTTTCATTTTCAAACGTTATACTTGATAATGTCATTATTTTCAGTACTCATATGCAAGACCTGCAAGAGGTAACGCAGGAGGTTCATTACGAGAATTATCGAAGCGAGAGATTGGCCAAAGGTGCTCCGGTACCTCCACGTCGCCAAATGTAAGTGATATATATAAACATATATATGTATATATTTTTTTTTTTTCAAGGAGATTCACCAGGTAGAGCAAAGATGCCCAAAAAAAATTCTCAAAATTTTTCTTCAATATTTCATACCCGCCCACTGAATGGTCTCAATTATTTCAGAATTTTCATTCGCGTCGTTCCTTGATGAATAAATATTTAAAATTTTCATCCTAAGATAGGCATGATAGTGCCTCGACGCGCTATATGTTCCCCCGCCGTTATGACGCGAGGAAAAATGTAGAAAAAAAAGAAAAAAAAATAGTTCAATGATAAAAAAATCAAATCGTTTCCGTATCTCGTTTAATATTCTTCCTGGTGAACCTTCTTAATTTCATATTGCGTGTGTAATGGTATAAGGTCGTAAGCGCCAAAAAGGCGATTTTAGTGCCACAAGGTCGTATAATTTGTTTTTTTTTCCCCCCGTCATTTGTTGTAAAAATGATTAAAACGCACGAATAATTGAAAATAAGGAATTTGAAAACCTAAAAGCAGAAGGTCGTACGTTGGCGCATACGACCTTCTTGTTTTAAGTTTTCTTTGTTTTTTTTTTTTTTAATATTTTCAGGCGTTTACGACCTTCTGGAATTAATTTACGTGATTATTTCTCCTTGAGTTACGTCCAAAAGGTCGTATACGCCATGACTCACGACTCAAGTGGCTAAATTTCAATTTTAACATTTTTGCACATATTTTTACGCGATTCGCGCAAATACACAACGTAATTCTAATTTTATCAATGAAAAAAAAGTCATACAATGGCACTTGCGACCTTATTGCATCGGAGACGCGATTATACATTGAAAATTTATCAAAATTTACATTTACCACGTTGGAAATTTGATGAAAATTTTTGTTATTGTTTTTATTTAAAAAAAAAAAAAAAACAAAAAAAAATCTACCCAGGCTCGTCGAAGTCAAAGATACGAGCAGCGGATCCGAGAAGGATCAAATTCTGCAGGAAAAAGATGCCGAGCTACGGCGCATGCAAGCGATGCTCGCGGCGATGCAAGCTCAGATGCAGCAGCAGCAACCTTAACCGAAGCGCCTTCGTCGCTACACCGTTGGATCACGGCGAAAATGAAGAAAACATTTTTTTTTTCCTTGCCAGGTGCCAAAAAAAAAAAAAAAACGAAAAAGGAAAGGGGGGGAGGGGAAACTCACTAAACTTGAACCGCTGATTAGTATTCGAGGAGAGGCCAGCGCAGCGGTTTTAGGCTGCTTGCCCCGTGTGAATGTCAATTCGCGAAGAGAAAAAAAAAAAAAAACAAAGAAAAGCCGACGCGGGAATGCCATTTTTAAATTCAGTCGATATGTACTTACGGATACGTTATATTCGTGATATATTTTATACGATACAGTATTTTTTAACGAAAGAAAGAAGAGAAACGTATCAGGGAAGAGCTCCACTCTCAAAAGTCGGTTAATATTTTTTTTTTCTTTTTTTTTTTTTTTACCAATGAAAAAACAAAATTGCATCGAACGTTTTTTTTTTTTTTCTATCAAAACTCAAGTTTTGAGGGGTGGGAGCATGAATAATCAACATTTTTTTTTTTTTAAACACCCTAATTCGGATCGGTGAACGAAAAATTGCGAGACGAGTATGATTTTTTGAATATCTTTTTCATTTTGGGAAAAAAAAAAAGAAAAAAAAAAAACAAATTTATCGACAATTTTTTAGTCAGCGAATCCGAATGTATGTCAGCATGATCGTTCAAAGGATTCTCGACGATTGCTCATCTAGGATTTTCCATACGCTTTTTTTTTTTTTTTTTTGTTTCGATTAAGAGAAACGCGGAGAGCTTTACTTTGAGAAATAAAGAGAGAAATTCGACGACGAAGCGGAAAACCAAATTTTTTTTTTTTTTTTTTTTTTTTTTTTTTAGAAATCTCGCTAGATCGATTGAAAAATAATTCGAACTGAATGGTGAAACGTTCCGATGTACCGCACATAATCACACTTCATGCCCGAACCGTCAAAGTGCCTTGCATTTTATATTTTTTTTTTTTTGGGGGGGGTTTTTTCAGCGCCTGAACGTTTCGATGAATTATTTTTTTGTAATTTTCGATCGACGGGCTGTTTATTTAATTTTTTTCAATGAGCACGTATATATGTGTGAATAGAATGCATCGAATTTTTAATGAATATATATATAGAGAGAGAGAGAGAGAGAGAGAGACATATCGGATTTCCTTTCATAGCCATATCCGAGAGCAAAAAAAAAGCATTCCTAATCTTCCAATGGTATTTTTTTTTCTCTCTTATATAAATAAAAAAAAAAAAAACCAACATAAACCAATCGAATTGAGTGATACAGCCTTTTTATTTTTATTTTTTTAATTTTTTTATAATTTAGTAAAATTCGCGAGTGCAAAATTATGAAAGCGAAGAATCTCATGGCAAAGAGATAATCCAAAGTCTTTTTTTTTTCTTTCTTTCTAATCGTGCAATTTATTTTCTACTTTGCGTGTAATTTTCTCGCGAGCGATGAAAATTTCATGCAAAAGTGAATAAAAAATTTTCTTCCTCATTGAAAGAATCGTTGGAGCTTCCGAAAACTTAAAAAAATACCATCGACGATAATCAAAGCAAAATATTCTTCGTAGTTGGTTAATGGAAATGAAAAATTATCAAGGATGTATTGCCCCCCCCCCCCCCCTACGGTCATACGAAAAAAAAAAGTGGATTTAAAAAAAAATTATTTTTCGAAAGAACACGAATAGCAATAAATTTAACATTGAGATGAAGATTCGTGCAATTTTTTCTTCTTCTTTTTAATCGAAATAATCTCTAGGGCAAGTTGTAAAAACAATTTTTTACAAACGTTTACTATTTTTGCGAACATCAGCGCATGGCCAATGCGTCGTTTAACTTTTCTTTTCAGTTTATCAAACTTTACATGCCTCTGTGAAATTCGTCACGCGGACGCGTAGCGTGTGATCTGGCAATTGTTGAGAAAATAGGTGAAGAAAACAAAAAAAAAAAAAAAAAAGGACTGATTTTCATTCGTATAAAATGGGCTTTCCCGATATCCGTCATGTGATAGAAATAATTTCAATGTTGCGCGCATTTTTGTTTTTCTACGATACTTACAAGCTACTCTAAGGGATATTTTAATTTTTTTACTCATGCAACATTTTTCGGTAAATATATATATATATATATATAATTTTTTTCATAAATTTTCCAAGATTCTGTCTCGAATAAAGTTTCATACAACGTATGTACAATTGTATGGATAAATAACGAAGCTGAATGGATAAGGATAGATGGAACGTCGAATAATTCATGTTTAAGCAAATTTTTCATGTTTCATGCGTCTTTTTTTTTTTCATTTCGTGGTGAGCACATTTTTTTTGTGCAAGAAAACGAGGGAAAAGAAAAAAAAAAAAATACTCAGCGACATAATTCTCGCAAAGTTCTCTCACGATTTTTTACAGACCTTTGTATACAACTATAATTACATATACAATCGGCAATCTGTGTATTATTTGTGCATATAATAATCTATTGCTGTTGAAAATGCGGCGAAACCTGCTGAACCTATCAAACCTGCCTTTACTCCGGCTAAAAGAGGAAGAAAAGTTTAAAAATAAAAAAACGAATTCAAACGTTTCGGGTATGAGAAATATTTCTCATCGTACAGATTTGCGGTGGGAAAATTTTCATACCTCTCAGTCCTATCAAACCGCCCGTTAAGCCCCCGGCGTAGGTGCCATTCTTCCAATCGGTTTTACCACGATACTGCAATGTGAAATAAACGTTACGATATCACGCTTACTCGAATGAGGAGAAAAGAAAAAAAAAGGTGCGAATTGAACTGTGCGCGTTGCTTCCTCGCTAATTCTTTTTTTTTTCCATCCCCGCGAAACGCCTCTCCACGAGGGAGGGGGGCTTTCTCAATTTTTGCTTTCTCGAAGAGGAAGCGCTGAGAATCCTTCGATCGCAATAATTGCTCGCTGGCAATTGAAATTTACAGCGAATTTTTCGAAAAATCAAAATTTCAATAAAAATCTGTTCCATAAAGATGATAATTTTTATTCGCAATCGCTCGAGTTAATAAAGAACTTGCTTAGCGGAATTTTCTTCTTTTTTTTTTCATCATTCCGTCATGGTTAAATATTTTCTGAAGTCAATGAACATTGCATTAATTTCTTGATGCAAGCAAATGGATTATACCTTGAGGTGTAAAAATTGTAAGAAATTCATGCGCTCTGCTGACCGAGTGACGTCACAACACCCTTCGGTACTGGGGTAAGGTTATGCCCGGTTTTTTTTTCACCTAGGCTTATCTTCCGGATATAGTTATCCGCCGGATAATCCATGTTAAAAGGATAGGATATCCGGCGGTTAAAAAAATTCGCGAACATAAATCATTGGTGCACGAGTGTGCGCGTGTGTGAGTAATGTACATTACAGCGTATGCTGTAATTAACTCTTTTTTCTGTACTTTCACTTTTTCACGTTCATCTCATCCAAAGACTCTTATCGGCTGACTGAACTTTGCAAACGAATAAGGATCCTTGGATAAGGTGAATGCGAGGTGAAAGTGAAAAAGTGAAAATACAGAATCGACCCCTTTTGGCGTTGATACAGTTGTATTTTTTCCAACATGGTACAAAACAATATTTGTACACTTTCTTCGATTGTTCAGATAAATTATTCATGTTTGAACCCCATTTACTGATTACATATTTACGAATTACGAAGATCTTTCGGGTTAGGAATGATTAGCTGCTTGAATTTCTTAATTTTACCGCTAGAGGCGCTGCTGTATTGGGGTGTTGTGACGTCACTATCACGCGATATACGTTTGAAGTGAAACTCAATTTTCAAGCTGATATAATTGATTAAATAATTATGAGTAACTAAAAAAACCTATGCAAATGATGTTTTTCAATAATTATCTTTTAAACAATTTAAAAGTTGAAAATAATGCAAGTCATCCATTGTAATTTTTGTTTCAAGATTATTACAATTACTTTAAGGGTAATTTGAAGTATATTTTTGTCGAATGCTGGAAATTTTCCAGTTTTATTTGAACCGAGAGAGTCGTTAAATCGAATTTTTGAGAAGAAAAATTAATGATTGATTCAATACCGATTCTATGCAGCATTCTATTCCTGAGAATACGCATCCTATGACGGCAAAATTTTTGGCGTATCCTACGGTCGTGGTTTTCATTTCTCTGAAAACTTCTCTCGCCGTTTGCTGTTTCTCCACGGCCGCGACATTCGGACTTACGCTGGATGAGAATAAACCTATGGCCGCTCCGAGGCCGAATCCTGAAAATAAAATGCTATTATCGATCGGAGCGACGGAGTTTTTTTTTTAATAAAAAAAATTTAGGGATACGATGCGCGCACCTAGTACACAGGCCATGATGCTTTTGAACGCGCAGCTTTCCATCGCGGATTCTATAGTTTTTTCCTCGTTGGTCTTGATCCTTGCAGGTGTCACCATTCTCGGTATTATTATATTCTCGCGAAATCTCTGCTGAGTTCCTACAAAGTATATCGCCAACTTGTCCCACTCCGCGTCGCTCAAAAAGACTCTCTTTTCACCATCGGGAATCGACGATTTTGGGGGTTTTGGTGGCTCGAAGGACAACATTTTGAAAAAAAATCGTTATTTCGAAGAATGACGGGAATTTTTTTTTTTTTTTTTCTTTGGAAAATCGGACAAGTCGCGTTTGAATATTTCAATACATTAGCTATGATACACTCGTGCGTCTTTTTCGTTGGGACACTGGAAATGAGAAGTATATTGTCATTCGTGTAGAATGAACTGTTTGTATTCACTGCAATGTCAATTTATTGATACAATCGTTGATGAGGTTAAGAGGTAATTTTTTTAATTACACTGCTCCTTTTAAACATTTAGATAGGATCTACTATTTTTTAGGTTATGTTTCACCGAACGGATAACCCTTTAAACGTCGGCGAGGATACTCGTGTGCGCGCACATGTTGATTCGTGCATATTTATGCTAAAAAATTATCGCCTGTGCTTTCACTTTGTTTATAAATTTAGATCCCATACAAATTATGTCAATGAAATATTGAAATATTGCCAATCAGTCCTATATCAACTTTATGAGGTACAAAAATTCGTGGTAATTTCGTCGTCTGTTAATTTTTGATATTTTAATTTTTATCTCCGCCAGGGTACTATATATTTTTTTAAATAAATTTCATGCGAATCACAGGTGTTTTTTTCACTAATATATTTATTATTGTTTTTTTAATTTTTACGATTTCCGCGCTGCGCATACGTTTGCTCGCAGGGTGCTCCTTTTCCTTCCATATTAGTGTCTAATTTACATCATAATGTTTAAAGGTTTATTCAAGGTTATTACTTAAACGCAGTATCGATGTTATTCAACTATATTATATTATTTATTTATTTTATTAAAAATTGACATCATCGCCCGAAGCTCGAATCTCATTGCCGTAGTGAAAAATTAATAATTATATTCGAATAATTCGCGCTGCGTTCACGGCGCAGGTATCCCCCTCAGTCGGTGAATCACTAAACTCGTGTCGCTCGCGACTCGCGACGGTCGCGCCACCATCGTCCCCTCTCCCCTCTCGCGGTCGCTGCTCTAACCACGCCATGGCCCATGGCGATATGGAGTAATGGAGTTTCCCGTTTGCCCTCACGGGGTGAGAGTGCTTATTTTCAAAACATGGGGAGGTTAATTGTTTGAACAAATATAATATGTGGGATCTAGGAAATCGTGACATTATCGTGTTGGCAAGTGTGATAAGCGGTTGGGCCATACTGTTAAACATTTTCGGGCCGTATCTCGCGTTTACAATAACAACATTTTTACTCGTTGTATGCGGCTGGTTTATTACATACGTTGTTCGTGACGACACGCCGTTCACGCCGCACGCTTTGCTGGCTCTCGATTATCTCGAACAGGCGGTGCGCGAATTAAATCGTTTTTTCACCAGTATTTTTCGACAATTTTTCCTTTACATTACGGCCATCGTTCGTTGTATTTTTCAAATTTATCCAAAACACATTTTCGCGATAATGTCACAACGTCGCCGTAGCACTTATCAATTGAGCTCGGAGATTCGCGCTCCAGCGACAAATTCATCGAGACTGAGTCTCGTTGACGGACTCAGTCCAATATCGCGTGGTGGGTTTAGGCCAATTAGAAATTCCTCGAATCTCGAGAATAGTTTATACGCGGATGATACGGATACGAGAATTTTTGAATCCGCGAGTTCATTGGGCCAGGTGACATCGACGCCGTTGTCAGTATGGAGAAAGGAAGATGCGAGAAACGGTGATATATTTGCTAGTGAAAATTCAACGAATAATCGTAATTCATGGAAAAATCGTCAGTCTATTGTGGAAAATCATACGTACGCCGGAGTCGAGGAGTCCGCTTATAGTTCGGAGGGTTGTCCGTGGGGTACGAGCATCAGTCCGAAGATGCGATCCAGAGCAGCGGGAGTCAAGACCGTTCAAACGGTCGCCGGACCTCTTCTCGCCTCCACGAGATACAACATAGATCCCAAGTATGAAAATTTTTTCTTCATTTTCCCGATTTTCCGATAATTTTTGAATTTTTTAGTCGCATCAAAGATACCGCCGTTTTAATTCTCCTACTCTTTTACTTCAATTATTCATTTATCGTATGAAAATGAAAATATAATTTTCCCCGACCCTTCGAGAAAACGCCACGCGAATAAAATGAAAAAGACAAAGAGACGGAGTAAAAAATTGATAGCGATATCGAGCGTCGGTATCATTAGAATTTACCGATCTAACAAAGTCTAATTAATTATATTATTTATTGAAATAAAGGCCGTATTATTGAATTAATTTAATGGATTCTGTATAATCGAATCAACGGGAGCAACTACTTTGGGAGACCGAAAATTACATGATTTTTGGAATTTTTTTTAATCTGGGGAAAAAAAAAACAATGGAAATTTTCCAAACTCTGAAAATAATTTATTCATGTTTCCATACATCTCTGGTAATTTTTTCAACTTATTTCATCCATTAACCAAGGTGTAATACGCCGTGTCACTTGGCGCATGTCCTCATCCTTGTTGTAAATTTGCGAAAATTGCGCAGCTCGCAATTCGCATCTGGAATCGCCCAAAAAAATTTTTTCTAAATTATTGAGATTTTTTTCAAACCATGAACTTACATTTTGTGAAAAAAAAAATAAAAAATCGAATGTTCCGAACGCGTTTGAAAGAAAATTATCGATTTCTAGCATAATTTTTTTACAGCATTTTTCAATAATAAACATTTTTTAAAAAATCCAATCTTTCCAACATGATCGATCGTCAAGTTTTTGAGTCATGATTCTCGCAAATTTAAAAAAATATCATTTGAAGAAAAGCACGTTTAAAGTTTCGCAATCGCTCAAGGGCCGAGCGATGAGGCGTTACAATTTGTATACACACCGTTAGAAGGAATCCGAATACCGTTTTAAAATTTTCATGATGTATTATTGAGATATTTTGCCAACGATTTATAAAATTAAAAAAAAAAAAAACATGAATTTTTGAAGCATCGAAAGTGGTTGCTCCCCTCAGTCAATATTGAGAGTCTAATTAATTAATTTTAATTAGAATTGAAAACAATAAAGACGGATTAAAATTTAAAAAAAAAATTCGTTTCGAGTATTGCTGACGCTTTTCTGGAATATTTAGGCCCCGGTTCGCGAACAAAAAAAACCCGAAAAAGAAGGTTTAAATGATATTTGACTCCGTGACAGTACGGGAAAAGAATTTTATTTTTTTTTTTAATCTATTTCCGTTGCATTCCAACGATGGAAATTTCAATATCACAAAGTCGGAGAGAAAAATCGATAAAATTTATCGATCGTACAAAGTCTAATTAATTCAATTATTTACTGAAATAAAGTCCGTATTATCGAATTAGGAGTACGAATGAATTTTTTTTTTTCAATCATTGGGGCGCATAATGTACAATAAGTAAAAATAATGAGGACGTATTTTTTATTTTTCGTTCCTGTTATAGGCAATTTAATTTCACGGATTTTGATATATATAGATATTAGGGTGTTTCACATTTAAAAAATTTAGAAAAGGGCAAAATAATTAGAAAAAATGTGTGGCAACCACCACGCGCGATAGAGTGAAACTTCTTAAATTTTTTGAGGAGGAGACCAAGGTTAGGGAATTTTGCAGGGAGATCCGCTCAAAGAGGAGACCGAGAATAGGGAATCCTGTATAGGAATCCAAACGCAGTACGTAACATAGCAGGGCCTTTCATAGCAGCGCGTTTCAAAACATTGCGTTTCACAATATTCCGTAGTACTCCCGCTGAAGAAGTTTCAATTCAAAAGTTTCACTCCACAAATGTTTCTGTGATCCTTCTATGTCAGCATTTCTCTGTAATGTGCTTCAGATGATCTTTTTGGGTCATAATACATTGTTTGCGAAACATAAAAGAAACAATAAGTGTTAAAGAGGGGCTAATATCGATTTTTGATTTATTTTTTTAGAAAATTCGTTTTCGGAGACCCTAACACTAGTGCTACAGTCCTCACTCTTTTCGAGGCTTCTTTTTAGACCAGAAGAAAGCATTTTTTGAGCGGGCCCGTACAAAAATCGAAAATTTTTTAAATGTGAAACACCCTAATAGATATATATTAGGGTGGTTCAAAATAACCCGACCCCCGAATTTTTTTCGGGAAACACTCTGAAAAGCTTCAGGCTGATGAAAAAAGATATTTCTCACTGGCTGGGCGAAAATGAATAAGATTTAGAGGTCGCGCAAACGCGTTTTGTGCCTAAATTGGTCATTTTTTTGGTTTTTGCGTTTTTATTTAGAAAAAAAAAGTTTTAGTTGGAAACAGTTTGAACCAAGGGCTGCCGATTTTTTTCACAATCAAATACACTATAGAGACATGGGAAAAAATTCCAAAACCGTTACCGAAACCATCGATGATGAGATAAAAAATCTTTCGCGTCATTTTTTTGTTAAAATCACTTTATTTTCGAAAAATTCCAGCCGGCATGATTTTCACGAGATTCAACTCGTGCCAGTCTAGATTTTTTCATCAAGTGCTATAGTTTCATACAAAAAATCAGGAAAAAATAGGATACTTGATTCGCGAATTCATACGACCTCAAACTCATCCACCTTTTTATCTTCGAAAATCATAAAAATCCGCATTTAAAGTTAATTTTTCTTGGTCATTCATTTAATAACATTCTTTACAGTCACCACAGCTTGATTGCCAAACGCAGAGTCCATGTACCGAAAAAGTACAATCCAGAGACAGGGATAAAAGAGGCAAAATGTATTCAGTTATAGGTAAATTTAACTGAAAATTCACGGATGAAACAAACTGAACGTGATTCTTCAGCAAATATAGTATTATATAGTTAAGAAGAACATGAATATATTACACAATATATATCATAAATACTTCATGTTTCATTGTATGTTCCCAGTGAGGAATTTATTGCCTTCTTTGTCAACGTGGTAATCAGTTTGCGATGACGATGTATGACCTGAAGCAAATATTGCTTTTGTTCCTCGTCGGCCGTATGTGAGGAATTGTATTCTTGCATCAGTGCAACGCCTCGTTCAGCAACACCGTTGACAACTCTCAATCCGTGGCAAATTCTTTTTACATCCAAAAAAGTCGAATCAACTCCCCATAGTAATGGATCAATTACTATGGGGAGTTAAATTCGACTTTTTTGGATGCAAAAAGAGTTTGTCAGGGATTGAGTATTGTCAACGATGTTGCTGAACGAGGAGCTGCACTGATGGAAGAATACAATTCCTTGCATACGGGCAATGAGGAACAAAAGCAATATTTGCTTCAGGTCATACATCGTCATCGCAATCCGATTACCACTTCGACAAAGAAGGCAATAAATTCCTCACTGGAAGCATGAAGCATTTATGATATAATATATTGTGTAATATATTCATATTCTTCTTAACTATAAAATACTATACTTTCTGAATAATCACGTTCAGTTTGTTTCATCCTTGAATTGACAGTTACATTTACCTACACCTACATACATCTTGCCTCTTTTATCCCTGTCTCTGGATTGTACTTTTTCGGTACATGGACTCTGCGTTTGGCAATCAAGCTGTGGTGACTGTAAAGAATGTTATTAAATGAATGACCAAGAAAAATTAACTTTAAATGCGGATTTTTATGATTTTCGAAGATAAAAAGGTGGATGAGTTTGAGGTCGTATGAATTCGCGAATCAAGTATCCTATTGTTTCCTGATTTTTTGTATGAAACTATAGCACTTGATGAAAAAATCTAGACTGGCACAAGTTGAATCTCGTGAAAATCATGCCAGCTCGAATTTTTCGAAAATAAAGTGATTTTAACAAAAAAATGACGCGAAAGATTTTTTATCTCATCATTGATGGGTTCGGTAACGGTTTTGGAATTTTTTCCCATGTCTCTATAGTGTATTTGATTGTGAAAAAAATCGGCAGCCCTTGATTCGAACTGTTTCCAATTGAAACTTTCTTTTTCTAAATAAAAACGCAAAAACGAAATAAATGACCAATTTAGGCAGAAAACGCGTTGGCGCGACCTCTAAATCTTATTCATTTTCGCCCAGCCAGAGGGAAATATCTTTTTCCATCATCCTGAAGCTTTTAAGAGGGTTTCCCGAAAAATATTCGGGGGTCGGGTTATTTTAAACCACCCTAATATACATATATATAGCGTAACATATGTGACGTCATAATTTTATATTTTTCAATTTGATATATTAACGTCAATTTTGATTCAAATAAAAAAATAAAAAATACGTACTAAATATATTTTCCCAAACTACCAGATTTTGAAATAAAAAAATTTCATTTATACTCAAATTCATGACAAATTCCATGTATACGGAATCGACAAGGCATATTCTTCGCTCTAACGAAATTTCTTGATTTTCCTTTTTGTTTTTTTTTTTTTTCTCTCTTGAAATTTCCCCCATCCAGGATATACTCGGACGTGACATCGCCGGGACTTGCGTCGCGTCTGACGAGATACGCGAGCGAGGCGAGCGCGAAATTGACTCATCAGTCGCAGTACGGCACGGGTCAATTTCCACGGGTAAATCTGAATTCAAGTCCGTTACCGTTGCTCTGCGCGAAAACCGGAAAATCACGAATGCCCGTTACCGTGAGAGTCGCGCCGCCGGAAAATACGAGATACAGCCCGCCGGAGAGACAGCAAATATTGACGGATGCGTGTAACGTCGAGGGCAAAGCATCGCCGAGCGTTGTTCAGGTGCTACGAGAGATATCGCTGAAGAGGCACGCATCGAGGGAGGACGTTACGTTCGAGCTAGCGAAGAAACAGCGAACCGAGGGCCTGAGCGCCGATAATTTCGAAAGCTTCGAAGAAATCACGCAAAAGAGAACGCGCGACGATTCGTCGAGATCGGAGGAGGACGCATCACCGCCGAACAGAGCCCTTAGACCAGCCAAGAGATCGAAAATGCCGTCGTGTCACGATATTTTGAGCTCGCTGAGCTCCAGCATAAGCGTCACATCCGGCGTCAAGAGAAAAGCCATCGATGTATCGAGAAACGGCACACCCGATGACGGAAAACACTTCAAATCATTGGATTCGAGTCACGGCGACGATCAGATCTCGCCGTTATTGTCGGGCAGCATCACCGAACCGAACAAATCGAGCAAGCGTCGGCTCAACGAAGCTGAGCTGAAAAATTTCGAATCAACAAGACCGAACAAACGTATCTTGGAATCGAAAACCGGAAGTGAAGCTCACCCGTCTGCCGCCGATGAAGCTACGAAAAATGCTCGTGGTGATTCGCGCGATAACGATCGGCGAAACGTGCCGCGCGATACGGAAATAACGGGAGATAATGATACGAAAATTTCGTCGGAGAGCGTTAAATTAATTGACAAATTGTTCATGAAAGCCGAGCCGGAAAATATCGATAGAATAATAACGCTCGTCGAGGAGCACGAGAGTACAAGACCGCGCTTCAGTACCGACGACATGGACGAGATAAAAAAATCCGATATCGTAAATATGCGACAGACGAGCATGAAGGCTCGTCTGAGGAGCATGTTCGACGCTATATCGGGCAATGCGACGGGTAAAATTAATCCCGAGGTCGTGATACAGGCGGAGGAGAAAATTTCATCGTCCAAGCCGATGATCGTCGCTGATCCCGGCTCGTCTGCCACGACTACGAGTATAAATATCGCGCCGATAGCGACAACGTCCCTCGTGCCGATAATTCGCACAGCCAAGCGTCCAACGACACCCGCGAAACGCGTAACTTTTCAATTTTCGAAAAATTCCCCATCGCCGGAGGCCAACAGCGGGGAAACGACGAGCGAAACGCCCTCCGGTGTTCCCGACGAGGCGATCGAAGCGAGGAATTTGAAAAATTCCAGTCTCAGCGAGAAAAAAACATCGGCCGATACGTTTCACCCGAGTTCCAATACTATCGCCACTTTCGCGCCATTATCCGCTGATTCGTCGATTCTCGCGAGTTCCTCGAACACGTCGAAGCCTCAGGACTCGTTGGCGATCACGGCGCAAGTCGGAAAATCAACGAACACCGCGAACGATCCAACGGGCGTCCCTGCGAACGTCACGTCCGCCGGGCAATTCAATTCTCAGGTCTTCGGTTCTACGACGGGATCGACGTTGTTCGGGGCTTCCTCGAAATCCATTTCCGGCCCAATTTCGAGCTTTCCGAGCCAAACGAGCGAAGCGAATTCTCAATCAGCCCCGAGTTTCACGTTCGGAGCATCGAAAAATGCGACTACGACACCGAGCAGCCGGAGCATAACGGCCGTTAAGCCGCCCGAAACTACGACGAGCCCTGCCGTATCCTCGGCTGCCACGAATTTAGCATCCTCGACGAATATTTCCGGTGGTATGTTTGCCTTTGGTTCACCGGCAAAGTCGAACAACGGCGAAACCGCTAAAACGAGCGCTCTCGATACGGCAGGCTCGAGCTCACTGCTGTCGATTGGAAATTCAGAAATATCGGAGAAAAAAGGCTTTACGTTCGGAACGAATCAAGCAGCAGCAGCAGCGTCATCGCCACCACAATCCGGTTTGAGCGCGATTTTCCAGGTTTCGGGAGTCACAGCGACGAGTCAGCCTAACTCGAATTCTCAAGCTGCCGCGACAGCGTCAGCTCCGAGCGGTTTCAATTTTTCAATCCAGGGCCCATCATCGTCGATGATCTTCGGCGCATCGAGCACGAAAACAAGCGTCCCGAGCAGCGGATTCGCATCCTCGACGAGTACAGCTCCGAGTTTCGCGCCTGGCACGAATTCTTCGAACTCCGCGATCAGTGCCAAGCCCGGATTCTCCTTCGCTGCGAGTCCTTTGTCCTCGATAGCGACAACCTCGTCGTCCAACGTTTCCGCATTATCGTACGGAGCTACGAGCAACAGCGCCACGGCTATTTCTCCGTTCGTTGGATCATCGATGAGCTCTGCGGCCTCGACGAATCAGCCGAATATCTTCGGGACAACGCCGATAATCGCTTCAACGTCAGCCACAGGATCGTCCTCCATGATGACACAGTCGAGTATTTTTGGTACACCCTCGATAGCTTCTACGACCACGATATCATCGACAAATTACTTTGATACATCCTCATCGACGACTTTAGCCGCCTCGACGAATTCTCAGCCGAATATCTTCGGTACGGCCCCGACGACTTTAGCCGCCTCGACGAATTCTCAGCCGAATATCTTCGGTACGGCCCCGACGACTTCAGCCTCGACGAATTCTCAGCCGAATATCTTCGGTACGGTCCCGACGACCCCGATCTCGACGAATTCTCAGCCGAATATCTTCGGTACTCCGGTAACGGCGACGCTGACGACGACGACGACGACGACGACGACGAGTTCCTCGGGTTTCACGAGCGGTACGATGATATCGGCCTTCGGTAAAACGAGCGCTCAACCGTCGGCCTTTCCTGCCACCTCGAGTGCCTCGAGCACCTTTGGAGCGTCGCCGAAAATCCTGGAAACTCCGGCTTTCGGCAGGGCAACGAATGCAACGTCGTCCTTCGTTTCGGCCTCAGGCTCCTCGGGTCTCTTCGGCAGCGGCGGAAATTCCGAGGCGAACGCCCCAGCGACTCCACTTCCGGCCTTCGGTAGCGGCAATTTTGGCCAAAAATCATCGGCCCCTGGATTCGGCTCGGCAGGATCGAATTTCGTCACGAGCCCCGGCAACGGCTCCGCGTCTTTCAATTTGCAATCCAACAAGCAGTTCGGCGATGCTTCCTCGATTTCCGTGGCTCCACCGCCAATTTATGGTTTTTCAAATTCATCAACGACGACACCGGCATTCGGCGCGCGTAGCACCGAGCCATCGCCGATATTCGGCCCGACGAGTACAACGACGACGACGACGAGTTTCGGGGCCGGTACGACGGTAAGCCCGGCATTCGGATCGATCGGCAGCGCTGCGACGACTTTTGGAACGTCGAATTCGGGTGCCGCTGCGACAGCTGGAAATTCGAATACCGGAAGCTCGACTTTTGCCGCGTCAAATTCGACTTTCGGCGCGACGAGCTCAGCTCCGCCGCCATTTCCAGCCTCGATAGCGGCGACGTCCTCGGCTTTCGGCAATTCCACGACGAATACCGGATTCGGAGCTTCCGCCAATAATAATAATCCACCGCCGCCGAATTTCAGCGCCGCGACATCCGGTTTTGCGAATTTCGGCGCGACTCCGAATGCGGCTTCGCCGTTCGGCGGGACATCGGGTACGAGCAACGATAATACGGGATTCGCTGGCAATGGAAGCAACAATAATGCCGGTGCGAGCTTTGCTTTCGGTGCTGCGCAGCCGAATGTACATCAGCAGCCTCAGCAAAATCCTGTTTTTTCATTCGGCGGAGGGACAACGAGTTCCGTCAACAGTGCGACGAGCGGATCGGCACCATTTCAATTCGGTACAGGCGCACCGCAAACCGGTACGTTATAAATTCCATCGTAATCGTTCTTACAGTCGTGTCGGGGGGGGATAATTTTTTTTTTTTACGAGTCAGCTTCGTATTTCTCATAAATATGCTCTTAAGGTAGTTCGGTCGAGTTTGGCCGAAGTCAAATTTCATCCGTAATTCAGATTTATTTACGTACAATTTAACCATATGAAAGCTATGATAAATTGAATTGTTGCATAAAAAAATATCACAAGCTTCTTTTAGGGTGTAAATAATAAGTTAATAATAATTAATACCCGGAATAATGACAGACTCAACTTGACTCATTCTCTACGTTAGGGAGCGAGCTAATCTAACCTTACGCATAAAGTTACTGGATTGCATTCGCGAGTTTTGTTGTATGCTTTAAAACAGTATAATGAAGAACAGGGGGGAAAAAAGGCTCGTCTCGAGGCAAGTACAGTTGAATCAACGGCCAGTATGCAATGAACTCGGAACTCGTCTAGTTTACATTGTATATCTTGCCGAACAACTCAAATGTGACAGTTGTTCGGAACCACTTTTGCTGGCGTTCATCGAATCTGAAGTGAGACGCGGATTAGCTTCGGTTTTCACATGTTTTTTCCCCCTAGTCTTCTGCTAGCGAGCAGATCCGGTGTATGACAAGGACAGAGACCGCGGACTCGCATTAATTATTGAAATAAAAAAAAACCGTACGGTAAATCGACTTGAATCTTTGGTAAATATCTCTTATAGATATCAACCATTATTGTGGTATGTTTTTTTTTTTGCCCTTAAACGATTAATTTTTCGTGTACCTGAAATTTCGATAGTTGGCGTGCCATCCGAGCCTTATATGCCCCATAAGAGCAATGTTAACTTATTTATTAATTACGCAAAAACTACACGGTAAATTAATTCGAAATTTTGCAGACATGTAGAGCAAGGTCAACTCTTTTGATTAAATGCAAAAAAACAGGGTGTTAAACGTGAACCTCAATTCGACCGAACTACCTTAAGATCGTGCGAAAGTCGACAACGATCTATTTTTTTTTTTTTTTTTTGGGTGCCAAGCATGCGAATACTTCATTGGACATAGATGGAGAAAAATAATGCATCTATCTACATTGAGACGGCGTTATCAATTTGCAATTATCTGGGAGACGTATTATCAACAATTTTCGATCTGTTGCTTCATTGTTTTTGCCGCTGCGGGCAACAGCGCTGGCCTGAAGATTAGAAATATACTTTATATTTATATTTTATATTTAGCTGTATATTTATATTTATATTTAGCTGTATTGTTATTTATATTTATATTTAGCTGTATGTTTATATTTACACTTTATATTTAGCTGTATATTTATATTTACACTTTATATTTAGCTGTACATACAGGTTTTTTGCACTCGGGTCAGTGTCGGAGGATAGAAAATTTTTTCTTCCTCATTCAAAAGCCCTTGAGGAAAAAAAAACAATTAAATAAAACGAAAAAAATTAAATTCATACCGGTTAATCTGAATTTTTCAGCGATGAAAAAAGAAAAAAAATATGAAAATTAGAATTCTGGCTCGTCGGAGTAAAACAAGCCATCTCTCGAACAATGTTTTTTCTTTTCTTTTAATTTCGTATTCTATGGTCTCAGATTTTTCAAATCTTCTCCATTTCCCGAGCATGGTTCGCGTTAAAATCCTTTGCGCACCGAGAATACAAAAGTTTTCTTCTCCCCAAGATCGATAATCCCCGAATTTCATTTTGTTCATTTGTTGCTTCATTGTTTTTGCCGCTACGGGCAACAGCACTGGCCCGAAGATTAAAAATATATTACACTTTATATTTAGCTATACATACAGGTTTTTCGCACTCGGGCCTGTGTCGGAGGATAGAAAATTTTTCTTCCTCATTCAAAAGCCCTTGAGGAAAAAAAAAAACAATTAAATCAAACGAAAAAAAATTAAATCCATACCTGTTACTCTGGATTTTTCAGCAAAGAAAAAAGAAAAAAAATATGAAAATTAGAATTCTGGCTCATCGGAGTAAAACAAGCCATCTCTCGAACAATGTTTTTTCTTTTCTTTTAATTTCGTATTCTATGGTCTCGGTTTTTTTTCAAATCTTCTCCATTTCCCGAGCATGGTTCGCGCTAAAATCCTTTGCGCACTGAGAATACAAAAGTTTTCTTCTCCCTGGGATCAATAATCCCCGAATTTCACGTAACCAGAGGGCAATTTTTTTTTTTTTTTCTTCATAGAATTTGTTTATTTATTTTATCAATCTTTCCTGAATATCAGGTGGTTTCAATTTTACCGGAGCACCCGCGACACCGGCGATGAATTTCACCAAGGACAGCGCCGCCGGCGGTACGTTCGGTTTACCGACGCCCGGAACGAGCTCGTTCGGCGCGCCGCCGCAGACGACCGGCGGAATGTTCAGCATCGGCACGGGATCAACCGCTCCCCGATCGAGGCCCAGCAGGAGAAGACAGAGATAGTGGAGAATGTAAAGCAAAAGCAAAAGCAAAAAAAAAATACTTTTCTTTCGAACCGGGCTGACACGATTATAATTATTCGTCACGAAAAAAAAATCCATAAACGTTATTGTTACTTTTGAAAATTTCGACAAACGGGATTTCATCGGTTCGAAAACATGAAAAAAAAATTTGCGCCGTCGGATATATCGCTCGCTCGAACAATGCAAACTGCCAGAATATACATTTTTTTTTTTTAAATCAATACCATTGGTGAATTTTTTTGGTTTTTTTTTTTTTTTTTTTTTGTTTTTTTAAATCGACGAGAAATAATAATGAAAGATATGAACGACGAACGAGAGTGGTAGTTTTTTTTGTGATTACAGAATAATCAAATCCCGCGTATATAATATCATCGTACTTCGAGAGATCGTGAAAAAGAGCCGATTATAATAATCCACTCGGGCACAATCTCTCTTATTTCATAATTCTAAAGAAAAAAAAAATCCCTTATCGCGTCTTTTCAACGAATACCACGAACAATACTAATGTTTCTTTTTTGTTTTTTTTTTTTTTTTGTTTTGTTTCAGTTCGTTATATTGATTTGGTATTTAGCCAAGCCACGATTTTCATAAATAATCGTAATCGAAATAATTTATCCCTGTAATTATATATTATTAAGTTCACGTGTGAAAATCGTACACGTGAAAAAATCGTAATTACGAGGAGGGACGGGACGGGGCGGAGAGGGGGGGGGGGGGGTCTGTATTTTCATTGAAATTCGAAAATTTTCAATTTCCCTGGAAATTTTGAAATTGTCAATTGAGAAATGAAGGGGGGGAGGGACAACAAAACATTTCTTTTTTTTTCTATCATTTTCGTGATGCAATTTGTCGTAAGAAATTATTAAAACGTCTTGAAATTGATTCGTCCGTCTCGTATCGGTATCATGTATAAACATTAACGGGAGAATTGAGAAAACCGTGTGAGGAATAAAAGAAAAAAAAGAAGAAAAAAAACGCTACGAAGCATTGAAAAAAAAAAAAAAATCGAGAGAAAACCGATGCAAAAGCTTCGAGCTCGTGCTCTCCCGGAGAGCTCAATTATACGCGAGAAAAGAAGGAGAAAAAAAAAATCGCTAAACCGATAGTTAGTTTGCATATGTATATTATAACTGCTGGATTTTTTTTTTTCATACTTTTAACGTAAAATTAAACTCGAAGCGTTTGAATAATATATTATTACGAAAAAAAAAAGAAGATTGTAGCATATGGGAGGAGTAATAAATCATATTCTCGTACTATATCGATGTTACGAATCAAAGTTATTGCTATTTAAAAAAAAAAAAAGACGAAAAAATAAATCTATCCGAATGCAGATCTTCGGGGATTCTCAAACGCGCGCAGGCTCTCGCGGCGGATCAAATCGATTTTCTCCAATTTTCGTTTTATCGCAGACAAAAAGTATCGTGAGTCCGGAAATAATTACACGGAGCGAGCACGGTCGTTTGGATTCTCCGAAAAAAAAATTACAATTACTCAAAAGAATTGTAATTGGAAAAAAAAAGGTTAACAGAGAACTTGCATGTAAACGATTTTCTCCTTTTTTTTTTATCGTTCCGTCACAGTTAAATATTTTTTAAAGTCAATAAACATTGCATTAATTTCTTTAAGGAGGTACGACTAGTATGAAGAATCCAACTGACGGACTTGAAATTTTTATATGTTTTTGCCGAATACTTTATGCGCCTATTGCCAAAATTTGAACTATATTGACCGTTTAGTTTATTCGTAATAAAATTGCAAAGTCGAGCAGTTTGAGTTACTAAAGCACGTCGTCTTATGGAGACGGTTAACCGGAAGTGCTGTGATCACGGTTTTGCTGCTCACGTATCCAACTACACCCGTTGAAAAACTGAAACTTGATAGATTAGATATAATAGATATTGTAAAAAATTGAAAAATTACTCTTCACCGTGTAGTTCTGGCACTACATCATAAAAAAGTTTCAATTTCCGGTTGTAAATGGTCAGAACGATCAAATAGCACCCACAGACTTAGCAACGTCGCGAGTAACAGCTGATGGGTTTCGGCAAACATAACCTAGCTTTGTTTTGATATTAGCAACGAAGATAGAGTCATCTTCGTTGGTCACGTATACCAACTTATAGCATCGCCAATGCGACGTTGCCAAGTGTTTACTTCAAATTCCATCATGTTATTTATGGAGTTTTATTATTTATCACGTATCAATTATATGTATAATTATCATTCTACCGATCATATTAATTCCACTGAGGTAATTCAAGTCTATTTTAATAGGTTTTCGGCTGATTTTTTAAAATGTTTTTTAGTCCGTTTTTGTGGTAGACATGTCATTATTATTATGATGGAGACTACTATCGAGTCGTTGACAATCGAATTTTTCAGTTTTTATTAGTTCATGCGCAATAAATTAATCATTTACCACAAAATTTTTCACATTATAATCGATAATATGAATAATCAATGCAAATAAACATAAATCAGAACAGCTGTGGGTAAAATGAATTTAGACTTTTTTTTGACTCCAAAGAACTAGTCGTACCTCCTTAAGCAAGTAATTTACGCATTTGCGGGCCGAGTGACGTCACAACACCCCTCGTGGTGCTAGGCTAAGGCTATGCCCGGTTTTTTCACCTAGGATTATATCTTCTGGTTATAAGTTATTCGCCGGATAATCCATTTTTAAAGAATAGGATATCCGTCGGTAACTATCTGTTGGTGAAAAAATTCGCGAAAGTAAATAATTAGTCCACGAGTGTGTGCTATATACATTTATAGTGTATGCTGCAAATAAAAAAAAAAAATTAATCAACGATAGGCGAATCTGAAAATTTGCTAAGAATGGATTTAACGATGTTCCTAAAGCATATAAACTCTTTTTCAAGTGTTGATACAGTTGTGTTTTTGAAATATATGGTAAAAAACAATATTTGTACACTTTCTTCGATTTTTCAGATAAATTAGTCATGTTTGAACACCATTTACTGACTACATATTTACGAATTACGAAAATTTTTTGGGTTAGGAATGATTAGCTGCTTGAGTTTCTTCATTTTTACCGCTAGAGGCGCTGCTGCACTGGGGTGTTGTGACGTCACCGTCACTCAATTTTCAAGCTCTGGTATAATTAATTAAATAATTATGAGTAACTGAAAAAACCTATGGAAATGATGTTTTTTAATAATTATCTTTCGAACAATTTAAAAGTTTAAAATAATGCAAGTTCTCTGTGTGGATTCTCCGAAAAATTACAATAATTCGAAATATTGTAATTGAAAAAAAAATGTTAATTATAACTATTCGGCATAATTATATGACGGAATAAAATTTGATTAAAATTACTTGGATTAATTCTAATTTATCTCTGGAGGATTTTTCTGAGCACATGAAATACATCGAGGAATATGGAATTTACGATTTTCCAGTTGGAACAATTTTTTTTTCCCACCCCTTTGCAATTTTTCATAATGGTTTGTATTCTGTGACGGGAGAAACCGTAAAGTTCGTACGCTCTTGACTTACCAGTGGCGCCACCATCGACGCGTGCGGTGGTCGACGAGAGTGCTTCGTCTTTCTCTCTCTCTCTCTCTCTCTCTCTCTCTCTCTCTCTCGATCCGCAAATATATACGTATATATAGACCGTGAGAAGAGCGGGGATAAGCTGAGTTTGAAAGTACGATTGCGATTGGTCGAGATAGGTCAGTGTCGTTGTTAACGACGAATCGGCGATAGCGTCTCAGTGCCTTCGCAATATACATGTGTTTCATGAGTTTTTATCCGTTCGCTGCCGGGGCAGCCATGTTGCGAGAAGAACAAGAACATTAGAAGGTAACCAACAGTACAACTAGAAGGACGGGAACATCTAGGTTCGGCAGCGGCGTGTCTAACACCTAACACCACCACCACCACCACCACCACCATGGCTGACCCGGAAAAACAGCCCGAACAACCAAAGGCTATACAGCAAAAAATGGTCATCGGTGAGTAACAGTGAAGAAAAAAAATTAATATTACAATTTTGTCGTTGGAGAGAAAAAAAAAAATCACGCGACACCTGGGCAACCGAGGCAAAGGAAAGAGGAACGAATTTTTTTTTTTCTCTTCGCTCACGATTACATCGCTATCTCGTCTCTGCGTCGCGTGTAATGGCGCCCATGGACGAGCAGACGTGCGACCATGTGGCCCCCGGCACGCCGGGACAAAACTTTTGTCGAACGAGTTTTCCATTAAAACCATTCTCGACTCTCGATGGCTCTTTACGTGGTTTTTTTCTTTCCGTTTTTTTTTTGTTTTTTAATTTTTCTTTCCAATTCGTGAATTATATTTTTGTCGTACAATTTTTTTTTTTTTTCTCTTTAATCGGATCTTTGTGCGAAAATTTCGTCGCTAGCGTTCTTTTTCTCGGTATATCGTAAGCGTTCTCGGATATTCCCCCCCCCCCCCCTTTTATTCAGGCATTTTGACGGTTTTTTCTTTTTTTCGAGCGTTGCTTTTCCATCGAAATCGTGAACTCGTGCTTGTTTGAGGGACGTTTTTTTTTGGCTTTTATCGATGTGAAAATATGGTGCAAGGATGTTGAGCGTGGCTCGCGAATTAGCGCGAAACGTTTCTCGGCGTTGAGAATTTTTATAATTTTTTTTTTTTTTTTTTCCGGTCAAAATGGTTCGTTTGAGTTTTTCTCGTACGAAATCGTGGGGATTTTTTTTTTGTGTTTTTGGAATTTTTTTTTCACGATTTTCACGAAATTGATGAAATTTTTTTTTCCTTTACGGAGGAAGAAAAAAAAAAGTACGATACTCTGTTTACTCGTTTCACAGAGGTCAATCCCCCCCCCCCCCCTCTCCTTGGTGTTTTTCATGCCGCGAGACTATCGTGTATAGACGACGAAATTCAGCGACGCGAGGGAAAGGGGTGAAATTAGAACTGGCTTGTTTACAATCTGATCCTTTGTTTTCAATGATTTCACGAAAATTTTCAGCGACCCCCCCCCCCCCCCCCACGATTCAAAAGTAATTTTTTTTTCTCGTATTCATCGATGCGTGACAATTGTCCTTTGTTACTGCGAATTATGAAAATTTCACGAATATATATCGTATTTATGTATACGAGCGAGTAAAGCGATGAACTTTCATATTTACGAGAATACACGACGTGAGATAATTTTGTGTGCTCGATCGCCGAATACGTTGAGGTTCGCTTTCGCGATCGATAAACGCGAAATTCGATCGACGACGAAACTTCTTAATCGGAGTACCGGAATATTTGTACGAAAAAAAAAAGAAAAAAAAATTGTTTACCCAACGCGAAATGAAAATCCGTCGGATTTGAAATTCAAAATTTTCACTGAAGCAATTTTATTTATTTGTTTTTTAATTAACGTGATATAGGTTAATTAGGTTTGGAAAAAAAATCACGAAAAGTAGATTTTACAGGCAATCGAAAAATAAAATCGTTTAGCCAATGTTTTTATTTTTGGATCAAAATTTTGTTCCGAAATTTTTTTTTTTTTCAGTTAGAATAACGACTTCGAATTTTATCGTTTTTTTTTCTGGATAAAATCGATTTTATCGAATTTAAATCAATATTTTTGTTATTTTCATTTTGGAGCAGTAATTTTTGTTTTTTTTTTAATTCATTCAACAAACAATTGGAACAATTTATTATCATCGAGGTACACTCATTCGTGCTAATTTCAAAAAAAAAAAATTAAATTATCGTTCAATTTTTTATCCACGAACAATCCGACATTTTTCTCGCAATTTTAATTATAAATTATTTTATTTTCACGTCGATACTCTCATCTGATTTGCGGTCCGGAATTTCGTGCCAAATTTTGTGATAAATCATTTATTTTTTATTTTTTTTTTTTAATCAGCGATTATCAACGATCATAAAACAAGGCATTCAAAATAATTAATTGGACCAACGCCGTAGATTGTTTTGAAGAAGAAGAAAAAAAAATTTTTAATTATTAAATGATTCGCAAGATTTTTTATAACGACAGTCTGTAATGTTTTTTTTTTTTTTTCAAAATCTTCATTCACTGCGTAAAGTTCAATGTCCCATCTGTAAAAATCTTGTCTGCAGGATTTCGCCCCCCCCCCACTCTCACGACAAAATAGCCCCCCCCCCCCCCCTCCCAAAGAAATTCTCTGAATGAAACGGAGAAGTAATATTTTCGCTCCGGCGAAAAAATTCGGTTGTCTGGCGAATTCGCGAGCGAGCGCGATATGAGCCCGTTCGAATGACCCAATTTCTCGAAAAAAAAAAACCGTGAACTCCCATTAACCCCGAATACCAGCGATTCTCACGTTCCCCCTCCAAATAGTCGAATTATGATTATTATCATTATTTTTATTGTGGAAAATCGAAAAATTATTGTGAAAAAAAAAAATCGTTTTCTAAAATCACAAACGGTGCAATTTTTGGAAAAATCTCGACTGATTTTTTAATTTTTTTTTCAATTTCTTATTTCAATTCTTATTTTTTTTTTTTTTTTTAAATAAAATCACAATTTTTAAAATAACATTTCTTTCAGCTAACAAAGTGACCGGGACTGTAAAGTGGTTCAACGTGAAGAGTGGATATGGTTTCATCAACAGGTCAGTATTAAAGTTTTTTTTTTTTCTTTTAATTCGTCATATTGTTAACTGTTCTTTTTTTTTTTTTTTGGTTCTTTAATTTATTTTTATACTCGCAACTGTATTTTCTTCTCAACCGAGGGCAAACGCCCACGTGGTAAATTTGTTAATCGCTTTAGGAGTGTTCGTGTTTTTTTTTTGCTTTTTTTTTTTCGTAAATTTTTTCCGACGAACCATAAAAATATACAATCTTTAAATTTACTCACAATATATTGGAATTTTTTTTAAGCTAAACATGTTTGTTACGCATATGCAAAATCGGGAAAAATCAGGAAATTTAGAAAGTTCTCTGGAATTTTTTTAAAATTTACTTTTTGCCAGAATTACGAAAAAAAAAAAACTGAAAAGTATAAGAATAAATATTTTTGTATATTTTTAATATTTATATTATTCCTTATGATATAAAACAAAAGTTACGCGAGTGCCGAACAATGAAAATTTCAAAAACTAAAAATTAATTTACTCCAAAGCTCTGAAGCTACGCATTCTGCGTTCGATTTGTCGATACGCAACTACGCAATTATTATCGTAGCCAAGTGTTTGTATTTATTTTTCATTTATTGGCAGTGACATGAAAATTTCCGTTTATAATAAAGAACCACGTCCGGTATTTGCTTTTAATGTATTTATTTTTTACTTTAGCGTGCGTAAATTATTTTTTGTATTTCAGTTTTTTTTTCTAATTTTTTATTTTAATATTTGACTTTTTTTTTTATTTGGCCCCAATCTCCCTGGAATATTTGCAAAAACCTGGAAAAGTCAGGGAATTTCTGAGTCAATAATAAGCAACAACCATTTTTTTTTCGATATTTTTATCGAATTTGAAATAAAAAAAATCAAATGGCATTTCAATCTGTAGACCTGTGATCCATAACCGGAAGTAGAATTGAGTGCAAAATATGGAAAATAAAATTTTTGCCACGGTTTTTAAAATTGAGTTCCAATTTTTGTCATTTTTTTTAAATCGATTTTAAGTTTGCTAAAAAGAACTACGACAGATCTCACGATTATCCTAGTTCGAGGAAGAACTATAAGCGTACCGGAGCATAGCATGAAAAATTTCAGCAAAATCGATTCGGTGATTTTCTGAGAAATCTTCATCGGTCAATTTTAAAAATGTAGTTTTGAGAAAAAAAAAACGCTTGCGAAAGTTCAAAGCAGGCATCGGACGCAAAGAAAATTTGGACTTTCCATTGATCTGCGTATGCCTGGTCTCATATGATGCGCCTTTCTCTGCCTCGTAGAAGTTCTGAAAAACTGCTTGCCAGTTTATTTGCCCAGTTTTATGCCCAGTTAGTTTTTTTTTATTTTTTTTTTTAATTTTTTGAACTTGTCACACGGCACTACTCCCTTAAAATAGAATTGATTTATATATATATATATGCTAGTATCAATCGTCTTCGAATAGCATGGTCAAGATCGCTTACTCGCAAAGACCATAAAGTTTTTGCAATCCGTTTTCTCAGACCGCCATACTTTTTTCTCAATCATTTGTCGATTCAAAGGAAATAGATGATGTCGAAATTTGCATCGTTGGAATGCAACGAAAATAGGTTCTTTTAAATTAAAAAAAAAAAAAAAAAAAAAAAAAACAATGATTTCAAGTATCGCTGACGCTTTTCTTGCATATTTAGGTCTCAGGTCGCGAAAAAAAAGGGTTTAAACGATTTTAAACTTCGAGACAATACCGGAAATGATTTTTATTTTTTTTTTAAATCTATTTTCGTCGCATTCCAACGATGCAAATTTCAACATCATGGAAATAGACAAATCGAAAAGTCCCTCGAGAGAGACTAAACAAATTTCTCATCTCGAAGATTTCTTTTTATTTTTTGTATATAAATTTTTTCTTTCAATTGCAAAAAAAAAAAAGATTCCGAGGGAAAGATTTTTTTTTCCCCCGAAATTAGACAATTTTGAAAATTCAAGTGGCACTTGCCAAGTGTCGTCATGGTAGACTCGGTTCGTTAGTAATTCTCAACGAGAATGAGCTCAGTTCTTTTCTGCTCCGGGGCTCCGGAGAGCTCTCGCTGTGTCTATTGCTTCGCAACGATCGTCTCTCTTTCTCTAAAAACCCTCCGGGTATTTTGTCCATGAGGATATCTAGAGAAAGAGAGTGAGAGAGGGAAATACTTTGAGCGAGCACGTGGGGAGTTTTTTTTTTTTTTTTTTTTTTTTTTTCATTAAGAGCATTAGTCGCACTATTTCTGGTCTCTCCTATTTATCTGGCCGGAAGCCAACGATTTTCGGCCATTTCCTACCACACCGATGACCCCCCCCCCCCCCCCCCCCCCGTAAATCAAGCCAGCAATCTCTTTCTCCTCGCGACAAAGTTGCATTAGAAAAAAAAAAAAATAAAATCGAGCATGGAACTTTCTCGAAATACTTCATCTTTTTTTCTTCTTCAATTCATTTAAATTTAGATATGAAACGAAAATATCTCGCGATCGTGAGATTCGCGCATTGGTCAAACGTTCTAAAAAAAATTTTTTAAACGAGCTGCAAAGTTTTTCGAGGTTATTTTTTTAAGGAATTCAAATTAACATATTTAGCTGGCGCGTGTAGGGTTGTGTTTTTTTTTTAGAACAAAAAAAAAAAATATCTGATTATGTTCGAGAAAAAAAAATGAAAAAAAATGTCGAATATTCATGAAAAGGATTTTTTATTTCGAGGGGAGGAAATTTACGCGTCAAACCGTGAATCATTTCGTTGGTAAAGAGTTTCGTGAAATTTTACAAATTAAAGGTTTTTTTTTTTTTCCTTTAAAGAACTTTAATTGAAAAAAAAAAACATTTTATTTAGTCCAATTTCAAAAAGAAAAAAAAAATGGCAACGGTATTTTTTTTCTCAAAAAAAAAAAAAAAAAAAATAGTGAAATTAAAATATTAATGCTTTACTATCTCGGGATTCTTGGGAAGAAGGTTGCGCGAGAGATTATCGCCATTTTATGGTGCAATTATCGCGTATTTGGGGAGAGGGGCTGTGAAAAATGTCGGTTAACCGTCGGTTGTGGGTACAAAACTGTATCGAGTGCCCGCACGAAAACTGAAAGAGGGTTCTCGTATGTATTATATAACCGAGCCAGACATGCCGTCGTTCTCTCTTTCTCTTTCTCTTCCCCATTTTTCTGGCTTTCTCTCTCTCTCTCTTATGTCTCTCAGGGTCGTCACCCTTGAGGTTCCTCAACCTTTGCCACTTTCGTGAATTCTCACGACGATCCGTCTCGCCCTCCCGTATTAGAAAAAAAAATCAAATATAATAACAGGAATCGGAAACAAAAAAGAAAACAGCAATTATAGAAATTGAGAAATGATCAATGGAAAAATTGAATCAAATATTCGAATCACAGAAAAAAAAAAGAACAAATGTAACCAACTTTGCTTATTTTTTATTTATTTTATCTTTTATTTTTACTTTTACTTTATTTTTCGAAATGAAACTTTCAGAATATATTTTCGAATATATATTCCATGGCCTCTCAAATTTTTAAACTGTTTCATTCAGCCATTTTTTTAAATAAATAATTTTCAAACTTCGAATGTTTTACGCATATTTATGGAGAATAACTCGTTAGCCATATCTTTGCATATTCAGGGAAAAATAAAACACGGTGATATGTTAGAAAAAAAAAACTACTACTTAACAGCTCAAACACTCGAGAATCTGTATGCAAAGTTAGAGGTGTTTTCATTCTGTCATTTTTCCATAATTAACATAAATTCTGCACGAAAATGAGACATCTTATCGGGAGAAATGTTCGCTCGGGCCCGTCCCCGATTTTCCCCTCCCGCGTGAAGATAGCCATCCCCTCTTTAAAAAAATTTCTTTCGAATAATTTACCCAAATTACAAATTTTCAAAGAATATATACATGAAAGCATTTTTTTTTTTTCGAGTGAATTTTTTTTGTAGCAAGTACCGGCTCGAAATTAGCAAATTTACAAAAATTACAAAATTTACAAAATTAGCAAATTTACAAAATATACATATAATTATTCGTATAAACATTCGAGAAAATATTTAAAAATTAAAAAATTTAAGAATTCTTGTACTCTGGCGAATCTTTTCAAACCTCAATACTTATTTATGTGCAAAGTGCTGGCTCGGTTGTGATGAATTCCCGAAAGTTTGAGCAAACTTTTCATTAAAAAAAAATTCAAAGGTTTGCGAAAATCTAAACCAATTTAACAATTGTCTTCAAAGTCAATACCGAAGTATCCCCTCCTGGCTTATTTATGTCGAAATTACCGGTTCGATAGTGATAATCCCACGAATGTCCGAGCTAACATACGATTTCCCATAAAAATGCAATAAAAAAAAATTCAAAATTTCATAGAATCTTGAGCCTTTGATGGATTATCGCGAAATTCGATACCCAAAACATTTTTTTCCCCTAGCCTATTTGTGTAAGAAATTTCGACCCGATAGCTGAAAATTTACGAAAGTTACATGCGAGAGTACAGATTTTTTTGTGAAAAATTCAAAATTCTATAAAATTTGATATTTTCGAGCAATTTTTTTTTGTTTTTGTAACGAACCACGGGAGCTTACTTGCCCTACTTGTGTGAAAAATTTGGGCACGATTGCTCAACGTGTTCTCGAGATATCACTGTTTGAATTTTGCAAATCTCGAAAAAAAAAAAAAAAATTAAATTAAAAAAAAATGAAAATAAAGCTTCCTCTATGAGAAAGCAAAATAAGATTTTGTCCAAGTTACACTAGGCGGTCTTCTTGCTTGTCTTGTTTCGTTGCGAGGTCGGGTTGTTGAAGCCTTATTAGCGTTTTTTTTTTTTTTTTTTTTTAATCTCGAGGTGTATAACACGCGCGAGTCGGTGAAGCCTCCCGCGCGGCTCATTACCACGAGGAACAATTAGGAACGTTGGGATACCGATTTAAATCCTTGCACGACGCGGGCCTCTATCATGGTCGCGCTTCGTGTATTATTGGCGATCGACACTACCGATGGCGGCGCTCGCGTCACTCGGAAATATGGCGCTATTGGAGTGCAGTTTGTGACAGTTAGCATTGAAAAAATGGGACGTTTATACTTGAAACTGCGATAAATTTACGATTTCGTAAAAGGAGACCTGAATAACCGAAATATAACTGAAGGGGAAGAAGTTCGGAAGTTCGGGTAAATGGTGGTAGTTGGATGTACTGAAAAAAAACGAAACAAAACGCGAAATATTAGGGCCAGTACACTCTGATCGAGGACTTCGGGTCGCATCGAGACATTTTGAGCACTCTTATCCATATTTTCCGTCGATCTATCATTTCACGCGCGCCGAATAAATTTGTCCGAGATACTTTACCGGCGTTTTTTTAACGGGAAACCGGTGAAATGTCACGTCTCGATTCGTGAACGGACGAGAATGACATTCGAACACGCAACAATAAACTCCAGTGTTAGATTTCACTTTTGGGCTGAATTTCGCAGATTCGACCCTCTCGACAGTCTTCATTCCGATATCCAATAATATAAAAATTTGTACTACAGCTTTTTTTGTTAATTTGAACAGGTACAGAAATGTCAAAACTAATTTACACGCTGTATCGTGTGCATCGCGTGTACAAATAAAGTCTTTTGCACTCCAATAGCAGTTCGTCAAAAACTCGCTAGGAGTCGCATGCTTAGTGTCGATCGCCAATCGACGATAACTTGTCACTTCGTGACGTAATACGTGGGTTTCCTCGCGTATCGGCTTCGTGAGACTCGATATTATATATATTTTTTTTTCACACATATACAAGGCCAAGAAATTTTTCGGATTTGAAAAGAAAACTTAAAAAAAAAACTCACTAATCGCAATTTTTTTTCGTCATTTTGGCGAAAAATAATTTGATTCGCTGAAATTATTGTAATTCTTTCAAATTTACCTTTGTCCCAATTTTTCCAAACCAGACATTGTCATAACCATTGATTTTTTTTTTTGGCGATTTTTAAATCGAAAGCACGAAAAGTGGTGACTACCTTCTCTCCGGGGATTGTAAAATATTTATTTACACACGATAGGGCGGGGGATGGCCTGTAAACAAACGAAACGTATTTTCTCAAAAATTTCATCCAATTCCATCTATAGTCGCGATTGGATGATTCTTTAGGAATTAAAAAAAAAAAAAAAGGTAGATTCTTCGCTGTAAAGCTCTTTTTTTTCCATTTTTTTTTTTTCATTATTACTTGGCATGCAAAGAATGAAAAGTGGAGGAGATTGATAAAGGAAAGTTGATCGGGGAGAATTGGCGAAGCGCGGTGGGGGTTTAAGGTGGCTCATCAGTGAATTAAAAAACCGGCGATACGAATGAAACTTCGGGAGAGTGTTATCTAAAATGCAATGAACGCTCTCTCAAAATTTCAGGGTATGTTGCCAGGCAAATTATTGCGAACGAGTAATTTAAAATTACCTATTTTAGCATGGGTCTTATGGCAGTTGATTCCATTTTCACCGGAAGTGACATGATACCTTTTGATAAAGACGAGAGTTCTTATTCAAATTTTGAGTATTGAAAGATGAAATCGTGAACTTTCCAATGGTATTTAAAAAATTGTGTCTTGCCAGGGATTTTCCCGAGAAATTTAATCGCGAAAGTCATCGTGTGTGCAAATCTCGGGTACAATATATATGTCTGTCATTCTGCACGCGAGGAAACATATGAATATCAGCTATCGTTTTTGACTTGATCGCTCTGACAGCGTTAAATACTTTTGTCAGTTGAGACTTTATTTATATTATTTATAATAAATTATGAATAAAATATCACGGGAAACGTCATCGAAATTCATAAATTTTATTTAGACAGAGTATTTAGAAAATATTATGATAGGTTTATGATTTTTTTTCACGTCATGATTT
This sequence comes from Rhorus exstirpatorius, assembly GCA_963564615.1. Classification (NCBI taxonomy): domain Eukaryota; kingdom Metazoa; phylum Arthropoda; class Insecta; order Hymenoptera; family Ichneumonidae; genus Rhorus; species Rhorus exstirpatorius. Next base: position 32,631,826 of record OY751317.1, read on the forward strand.
TTGACTAGTGTTGTCACTGATGGGCCGCCTTAAGGGTCGTTGGAAGAAACGACGAGAAGGGCGGCGGGAGGGGGGGGGGGGGGGGGAGATTCGTTGGTAACTGCGATAGAAAGTATCGGCGAAGGGAGGAAAAGCCAGCAGCTGGCGTGTTGTCCCGTACACGAATGTTTGGCGCGACGTAGCCCGCGAGGACCCGCGCACCAAGAGAGAAAGTTCAACGACCTCTCGACTCCGTGCTTTGCTCCGCAGCTTCACGGGGCCGGGGAGACTCTCAAGCTCTCATTCTCTCTCTCTCTCTCTTTCTCTCTGTCCTGAATATCTATGTATGTAAACGTTGGATCTATAAAGCGATGGCAAAGCTTGAAGGAGCGTTTGTTGGAGGGGCTCTTTGAGTGCGTCTATGTGTAGGTCTTTCCCGTAGGACAGAGAGATGAATATAAATTTAATGTTTTACAACAACGAATAATCGAGCTTGTACACAATTTCATGATTTTCCGTTCTCATCCATGAGAGTCGTATCGTGTGATTGTTGTATTTTTAAAAAATTTTTGTTTTTATTTTTTGGTAAATTTTTTTCCAACGAACCATGAAAATACATCATCTTGAAATTTTTCACAATACATTTATTAACATTTGTGCGGTGACTCGGAATTTTTTTGAAGCCAAAATATCGATTGGAATTGACTTGACGGTGCTCGAAAGACGCGCACATGCACGTGTGAAAAATAAGTCGGGCTGTTTCTGTTTATCTGAAATCGAAAAAAAAAAATCGAATGCCAATTCAGTCTGTAGACCTGTGGGCCATAATCGGGACTGGGATTACGTGGAAAATATTGAAAATAAAAATTTTCGCACGTTTTTGAATATTGAGTTCCGATTTTTGTCCTTTTTTTTCCTCAACTTTTTAAGTTTGCTATAGAAAAAAAAAAAAAAAACAAAAAAAATGACATGAAAATTTGAGGGAAATCGATTGGATTTGTTTTTGAGAAATCGCGTCAGGTAATTTGAAAAATGCAGTTTTGAGAAAAAACGCGTTCGGAGGTTCAAGTACGCATTATGCCTGCTGTGCCTGGTCTCATACGATACCGCTTTCCTCGTAGAAGTCCTGCAAGGCTTTTTCAATTTTTTATCCTCACTCTTAATTTATTGGCCAAATTTTTTGAAAATCACAGATTTCGATAATCTTTCATCGAATAAAATTAACAATAATTACTTTATTGATGATAGATTCGATTATTCAGCTTTTTCGTTAGAATTATTTTTCGATACGTTCTCATTCTTGTTTTTTTTTTTTTTTTTATTCAGCAAACTATCCACGATAACATGCACATTTTTATAAATTTCCACGTACAGGAATAAAATAATTCTCGGATCGAATTTTTATGCATCCAGAGGCTAATTGCCAGATTTTTCGGAATTAAGCTGTACGATTAATTATTGCATTCATTTTTGTGTCTCAGACTTCTTGGATTTCAGCCGAAAATGTATATTTCTGTAACGAATCGGTTACATTTTTCGGCAATTCGGCCAGAAAATATAAAAGAGAAACCTTTAGATACAGATTTCAAATTATTCAGTTTCATAGTTTAGGAATCGAAGATTGTTCCAAAAATTAAAATGTATCCTGTTTTATCGTCAGAGTTTGTGAAACAGAGCTTTCGCATACTCTTGAATTATTTTTCTCAATATAGTTTCGAATAGCTTGGCCTCTCATCTTCGTTCCATTTCACGTTACCTATTTTACGTGGAAGGAAAAGTTTGTCCGATATATTCACACGATGACTATTCGTATAGAAATACTCTACGAGGAGAGAGATAGATAGAGAGAGAGAGAGAGGAAGTTTCAGTACAAAACTATATTTAGTTGATGTATTTATAGAAATCTATGACACGAGTGTGAATTCATTTAAATTTATATCGAAATATTTCTTTTTTTTTTTTTTTGCTTTCCATGTAGATATTGAGGGATGAGTTTTTTTTTTTTTTTTTCGTTGCAGGAATGACACCAAGGAGGATGTGTTTGTCCATCAAGTGAGTGCATAATCGTCTCATTGATAGACTTAATTTTGTTTTGTTTTTTTTGGGCCTGCACTTGGAGAAAAAAAAAAGAAAAGAATTGATGATTATTTTCCCTCAGCCATAATTATATTCTTGATTGATTTCAAATCTCGGTGATTCTGCCAAATGTACATTTGGTTTGGAAAATAAAAAAAATTGCCATTTGACAAAATATTATGTTCCGATTGATACATTACAAATTATATCTAACAACGACCGGAAGTTTCATATTTTGTTGATTTTAAAACCAGAGATAAGCGAAATCCAAGTGCCCAATTAATATTCAGACTGAAATTATAATTTTTGCCATTCAATTAATACAATTTTTCCATTTCCATTATTCTCTGTGCATAAAATTTTTGTTTCGCTATAAAAATTTACCGCGCAAAAAATTTCAGTCGTCGAAAAAAAAAAAAAAAAATCCATCTGTATTCATTGTCTTCGATCTTTAAAATAATATTGAAAGAAAAATTTTCGACGTGACAAAATCATTGAGCTCGATTCTTTTCTTTTTTTTTTCACATGCATATGAAAAGTTTCGGGGAAAAAAAAAAATTCCCACTCGACAAAGTTCGTTTTTGGTATGAAAAACAAAAAAACGAATATTTCAGTCGGCCATCGTTAAGAATAACCCGAAGAAGGCTGTGCGCAGCGTTGGCGACGGTGAGGTCGTCGAGTTCGACGTGGTTATCGGCGAGAAAGGTAACGAGGCGGCCAATGTAACCGGGCCGGACGGCGAAGCGGTCAAGGGTTCGCCCTACGCGGCTGACAAACGTCGTGGCTATCGCCAATGGTTCTATCCGAGACGCGGCGGGCCGCAAAGATCACTGCGTAGACCGCGCGAGGGTCAGGAGGGCTACGAGTCCGGTTAGTATGCGGGGACTCTCGTTGAGACGATGCAAATTATTATTTTCCTGATTCGTGGGAAAAATTCTAGATCTCGCCCCCCCATGTATAGAAATTTTTCCACAATTAACACAAAATTTATTTATGAATTATCCCAAGTAATTTTTTACAAATGTTTTTCGATTAATTCAGGATAATTGGTAATTATGAGACTGAAAATTCTCGAAGGACGATATTGATCGAATATAAAATTAATTTTTTTTTTTCGCCAAAGATTAGATGTGTCAGTAAAATAATAACATTAGGAGATATTGTATTTTAAATCGAAAACTTCGCGACGTTCCAGCGGATAGTAAAAATCAATTTAGGACATTCATATTGGGCTCAAAATTTTTAAAATTTTTTTACTTGGAATAAATGAGGGGACGGCACAATTGAAATTCTAAAATCGGGCAAATAAGAACCACCTTATACATAATATATATATCAAGATTATATATTTATATATTATATATATATATATATATATATTACATATTACATAGTATATATATATATATATTAGGGTGTGCGGAAAAAAAACAATTTTTTGTTTCGGTTGCATCCACCAAAAAAAGTTGAAGTAAGGTAAAAAAAGAAGAATCGTAAAACGTGAGGCCAAAAAAAAATTATTTCGAACGGCGCATTGCATTTGAATATTTTCCATAAGAATAACACAGGAAAATATTGGGATTTCTGAATGTCGTAGTGCAACTCGTCAGAAAAAAATCACACAAAGATGTCATTAACATATTCTCATGGAGAATCGAATTCCCTACAAAAAAAAGTTCTTACGAAAAATTAGCTCGGAACAACCGTTCAAGTGGAATATAACGCAAATGAATATAGTGGAAATAACGCTGTGTCTGAAATTGAATTGATAGGGAAAAAAATAATTCAAAACGCTGTAAAAATCGAATTTTTCGCTTTACGAAAAAACTTTTTGGGGGTTTTTTGTAGAGAATGTTCTGCTCTAACATACTTGCATGAAATTGTTCTCGAAATATTTCTCTTATACAAAAAAAAATCAAGTACAACGAGAAATATAAAATAAACGACGTTCATCATTGATCGTGTTTAGAAAAGCTTTATTCAATGAATTTGGTTTAATAAGATAGAATAGGTTTTTTTAACATTATAATGCTTAATAATCATCGTTTATTTTTTTAAGAGTCTGTTTGTTGCAATTAGGGTATTTCTATCGATAATTTTGCACTATGCCCAATAAATATTGTAGCTGCTCTTCGTTTTTTGTTAATGAACCGTTGTATGCTTCTATCAAAGCGACGTTGTTAGAGCAGAACATTCTCTACAAAAAATCCCCGAAAAGTTTTTTCGTAAAGCGAAAAATTCGATTTTTACAGCCTTTTGAATTATTTTTTTTTTCCTATCAATTCAATTTCAGACATCGTTATTTCCACTATATTCATTCGCGTTATATTCCACTTGAACGGTTGTTCCGAGCTAATTTTTCGTAAGAACTTTTTTTGTAGGGAATTCGATTCTCCATGAGAATATGTTAATGACATCTTTGTGTGATTTTTTTCTGACGAGTTGCACTACGACATTCAGAAATCCCAATATTTTCCTGTGTTATTCTTATGGAAAATATTCAAATGCAATGCGCCGTTCGAAATAATTTTTTTTTGACCTCCCGTTTTAGGATTCTTCTTTTTTTTACCTTACTTCAACTTTTTTTGGTGGATGCAACCGAAAAAAAAATCGTTTTTTTTCCGCACACCCGAATATATATATATATATATAATGATTGTTACGAATATGGAAAACCGGAAAAATTCAGGGAATTTATTTCTTCCTGGAATAATCAGGGAAAAATCAGGGAATTTAGAAAATTCTCTGGAATTTTTTTAAAATTTACTTTTAGCCAGAATTACGAAAAACGAAACCAACTTGAAAAAAAAAAAACCTGAAAAGTATAAGAATAAATATTTTTGTATATTTTTAATATTTATATTATTCTTTATTATACAAAACAAAAGTTACGTCAGCGCCGAGCAATGAAAATTTCAAAAACCAAAAACTAATTTACTCCAAAGCTCTAAAGTTACGCTTCCCCGCATTCGACTCGTCGATACGCAAACTGCGCAATTATTATTGTAGCCAAGCGTAGCTATTTATTTTTTTTACTTTACACTCCTTGAATTATTTTTTGTATTTCAGTTTTTTTTTTTCTTCAATTTTTCATTTTAATATTCAAAAATTTTTTCCATTTGACCCTAATCTCCCTGGAATATTTGCAAAAACCTGAAAAAAAAATCAGGGAATTTTTGCGTCAATGATGCGCAACAGCCATGATCCTCCGTAAAGATTGAAAATTGAGGGGAAAAAAAAAAAAAAAAAATTTCAGGCGAGGGTAAACCAGGCGAGGAGGTAAACGCCGGTGAGACAGGAGGAGCCGGAGGAGGCGGAGGAGGAGGAAATGGAGGAAATGGAGGCGGAAGTCAAATGAGACGATACAGGCCTCGTCGAAATTACGACGGTTATTATCGCGGAGGTCGTCGATCGGGTCCCGGGGGAGGAGGAGGAGGCGGCGGTGGAGCGCAGCAGCAGGGCGAGAACGGCGGCGAGGGTGGCGGCGAGGCCACGCGTTACTCCAAGGGCGAGCAGCAGAGCGGCGAGGGTACGACCGAGGCCGGCGGAGCGCCACCTCGCAGCGGCGGACGCGGAGGAGGAGGCGGACGCGGCGGAGGAGCACCGCGTCGTTACTTCCGTCGTAATATTCGCGGTGGTAGAGGAGGAGGACCCGGCAGACGACCGAGAAGCCAGGATGGCCAGGTATGAAAAACAAAACAAACAAAAAACAAAAAAAAAATCCCCTTCGCAGATCCCTTTAGGTTTTTTTTTTCCCCCCTCCTTCTCCTCGCAATGCATCAATGAAATTTACTTCGTCACTTTGAGGAATATATTGCCATTTTTTTTGTTTTCTCGAAATATATACTTGAGAAAAAAAAAAAACAATGAAATGGAAATAATTTTGAAAAAACAAAAAAAAAAAAAACCGAAAAAGTCCATTCAGGTGAGCGACTATGAGGAGGGCAACAACGGCGATAATAATGTTCATAACGGCGGAACCCAGAGACCCCCCAGACCTCGATACAGGAGACGTCCTGTGCGTCAGCCCCGTTCCTCAAGTACCCAACAATTATCCAACAAGAATGATGATAATAATCATCGTCGTCCTCCCAATTCGCAAACGGCAGATACTCCGAAAAACGCAAAGATATCAAGCGGATCGCGCGATAAAATCATCAAGGTACACCCTCCTCTCTCTCTCCTTTTCACACGCGAGATATTTCATTTCGGGCAGATTATTTTTTTTTTTTTTAATCAGAAAACTTTAATGAAAAAATAAAATTTTGCTGTATTTTAAATTCGGATTTTACGCGTTAGAGAAAAGTCATAGAACTGTCGAATTGTTCGAGAAATAATTCATTTGAATTCCTCTTTTCCTTTACCGTGGTCGGTAGGGCGTATAAAGTATTAAATTTTAGAAGAAAAACGAAAGAGATGAAAGTTGTAGAGAATTTTATTCAGTAGCAGTTTGTTGTTTATTATTTTTCCGTTATAAAAATGTTAAAAATGAGCGAGACAATGCAATAGTTTTGTTCTGTCACCCTTTTTTTCTGAGTACAAGTCGAAAAATATTGGTCGTAGACGAAAAATGGCAATAACCGAAGCTGCAGCGAGTTGAATTTCCCCACAAATCTGGGTTATGGACATTTTTACTCAAAAGTTGAAAATGGGCGAGTTATTTGAGAAAAACAAATTTCTCTAAAATTCGAGATGGCGGTTAACGCTCCGGCAGAAATTTCCCGGAAATCTGAATTTAGATTATCAATCCCCCCCCCTGATAATTACAAAAAGAAAATTGCTGCTGCAATTTAATGCAATTAAAAAAAAAAAAAAAAACAAAAAAATAACAAATAATTTTCATAATCGAGAGAATTATTTTTACGATACAATTTTTTTTTATAATAACAAAAAAAATTGTTTTTACAATGCAACATTTATTTTGACAATTTGTAAATTTGATCACTCAACGGTAACGCAGGTTTGCGATGCTCTCTCAGTACTGAAAAGAACGATTGTTTTTTTTTTTTTTCTCAATCCAAATGTACCTGATTTCCAAAAAAGTCAATTTTCATTTACTTTGAAAAAAAAAAAAAAAAAAAAAAACAATAACGAAGAATAACGCGAAAAGATGCATTAATTTGGGTAATAATAATAATGTGGGAGTTTTACTTGTATAGCCCTACTCGGGGTTTTTACAAGGTCGGAGTCTTTTATGATGTTGAAATTTTCATCGTTGGAATGCAACGAAAATAAGTTTTTTTTTTTACATAAAAAAATAATTTCCAGTACTTTTGACGCTTTTCTGGCATATTTAGGCCCTGGGCCGCGAAAAAAAAAAAAAACGGAAAAAAAGGTTTAAACGATTTTCGACTTCGAGACAATACTGGTAATAATTTTGTAAAAAAAAAAAAAAAAAAAAAAAAAAAAAAAAAAAAAAAACCCTATTTTCGTTGCATTCCAAGGGTGCAAATTTTAACTTTAAATTTAAATTTTAAATTTTAATTTAAAAATTTTTGGCCACTCTACTTTGACTAAACCATTAATACCGTATTAAACTGCCTCTATTTCCTTCTACTCCGACATTATTATTCGCTGGGAAGATATGTCCGATACATCCTTAAGAGTCTCCCCGTTGGATAAAATCTCTCTCGCTTTTTTGGGCTTGTAACCAAACGAATCTTGTGTTTGCTCACATTCGTAAACTTGCTTTATTAACATTTTTACGGTCACTCGGGATTTTTTGAAGCAAAAGGCGTGTGCAGCGTTCGAAAGACGAACCCACATGCGAAAAAAAAAAAATAAGTAGATCGACAGCTGACACGATTCGACAAAAATGGACAAAAATCGACAAAAGTCAAATGGCATTTCAATCTGTAGATCCGTTGTTTATTGTCATTTTTTTTTCTCGACTTTTTGAGCTTAAAAAAAAAAAAAACTAAGACAGACATGACGATTATCCTAGTTCGAGGGAGAGCTAGAAGTGTACCGAACATACCATGGAAAAAAAAAAAAAAATTGAGCAAAAATCGATTCGATAGTTTTTGAGAAATCGTGTCAGGCAATTTGAGAAATGAAGTTTTTGAAAAAAAAAAAAAAAACGCGTTTGAAAATTTTTCAAACATCTGAACATCTTCTAAGGTTACTTTGAGAAGCAAACTCAGTTGCACAATAAAAAAATTTCATTAAAGAATGAGAAAAGGAATAATTTTATGAAAAAAAAAGCGAAAAAATAGCCATTTTTACTAAAACTATCATAAATGTTTAATTTTATAACAAGATCAAAAAATTAAGCTGAGAATGCTTGAGATGTAGCACTTCAATGAAAAAAAAAGAATATTACTTTGTTGGCCCTTAAAAAAAAGGTATTCTGAAGAATGAAGGAAGGAAAAATGGTGAAAAAAAAAAATAAACATCGTGCTCAAGTCAGTATTTGCTGCGATTTTTATTTTTGAAGTGTAAATTTCACAAAATTCTTATTGAAAAATGGTTAAAAACATTATTCCGACTGTATTGTCGAGACAAACGCAATCGCGCTTCTAGACAGCTGTTGAAGCATTGCAATCGTTCCTATTATAGATCAGGCATGTTTCAACACAATTGGGAGTAAAAATGAAATTTTTTTATTTCAAAATCTGATAGTTTACGAAAAAATATTTAGTACGTATTTTTTATTTTTTTTTAATTTGAATCAAAATTGCCGTTAATATATCGAATTGAAAAATATAACATTATGACGTCACACACGTATCTATATCTATATCTATATCTATATATATATCAAAATCCGTGAAATTAAATTGCCTATAACAGGTGCATCTGTCATTTTTAACGAAAAATAAACAAATACATCCTCATTATTTTTACTTACTCGACATTATGCGCCCCGATGATTGAAAAAAAAAAACAAATTTCATTCATACTCCTGATTCACCAATTTTCTTCCTCGCTCTGATATCAAAATACAATAAAAAAAATCAGATCCCGAAAAAATTTATCAAAATCAACCGTTGCCCGCCACACCGCGGGGTCCGTACGGACCTCGGTCAACTTTGCGCTGCTGCGATAAACCGACAAGCCATCCGAACGTTATGAAACTCGTTCGGGATGGACGAGACGATGTTTAACCGCTGACTATACTCCCACTTTAGAGAATATTCGCTTAAGTTGAGGTACTTTGAATTGAGGCCTAGAGCGGGCCGGGGGTCCAAATAGATCCCGCAGTAGCAGCCAAGGATCAATTTTTCGTTCTTGTCCCTTGAAATCTTCCGGGAAAACTATGTTTTGGGGATTTTTTTCAAGTAATTTGAATGCTCGATGAATGAGTTTGCCTTGTCGCATTTCTCTATCTTTCCCTTTTTCTCTATCTCTCTCTCTCTTTTTTAATTTCTCTTTCGTTTTTTTTTTTCGTCCATCTATCCTCTCGTGTACATACGATTTTTTTTTTTTTTTACGAAATTCATAGAACGTGTCCTCTTCGAAATAGAAGTAGAGCGCTTGGCACACACACACACTTTTGCACGTCTTCCTTTGTACTATTTTCAGCCGGAGCAAACGTCGACTGCACCTAAAGATTCGGGTGAAGCAGTGCCAATCCCTGTTGTACAGGTAAAGTGTTCCTCTATTTTTTTCTTTCTTTCTTTCTTTCTTTTTTCCCTTCAATTTTTTGCTTCTCTATTTCCCCTCTTATCCATGATCTATCTTTTCCAGAGTTATTTTTTTTTTTTTTCTTTCATATTTTCGTTATTATAATTATTGTAACAGCTTTTTTTTTTCGTTCGCACGTTTTCTCCTAACGCTCATTACGAATTTTTAACTTTTACACAATGCTGATTATAGTTTTTTTTTTCTTTTCTTTTTTTTCAATTTGCTCGTAGAATTGAATGAAAAGTGAAAAAAAGTTGATTCGAAAGACTCGAATTGCAAATTTTCCTCAATTGGATTATCAAATTTTCGAATAAATTTATTATTCTTGTTGTTGTATTAACGTTGTTCGTTCGCACGATTATCCTTAACTCCAAACGCTCAGCTGTAATTCATGAGTTTCGCAACGCTGATTAATATTTGTTTCGTCCTATAATCGGAGTTCGATGAGAAATTTCGAACGAAATAATGTAAATTTGAAAGAATTTTGAATTTTAAATTTACCCACGGATGAAATTATGAATTTTTTGGAATGAAATTTTTTTGCCAATCAATTCACGGTGATGCGAGGATCGAAATTTCGGAATTTGTTATTGTTTTTTTTCTGTAATTTCCAAATTACACGTTTTTTGTTTATTTATTTAATTTGTTTAATTTTTTTAAAAATTTGTTTTCAGCATCCCAAGCCAGGTTTTCCCCATTAATGTCCCGTCCCAAGCGTGCAGCTAGATTCAACAAAGAACAAATAACGTAGCTCGTTAGGGGAATATTTTTTTCTTTTTTTTTTTTTTTTTTCTTAACTTTCATGATTTTTTGTTCTACTCTTCGCGCATGACCCTTGTCGTTGATTCAATGCAAATTTTATTCCGGATATTCCCCCCCTTTTGGCTCGAATATTCGCCGCAAAGATCTGTCAACCCATTTTTTTTTTTTTTTTTTTTCAATTTTAATTCCCCCATACGATAATTGAATTTTCCTTTTATTTTTATTTTTTTCATTATTTTTATAGGCGAGCCAGCCGGTGCAGAACACCACCACCGAGAGCACTGCTTAAAGGTCACGAGAATCGCTACTACGACGTATAAAAAAAAAAAAAAAAACAAACAAAAACAAACAAAAACGAGAAAAAACCGAGAAAATCCGTAACACAGAAATCCCCGTTTCCGGTCACGCGACGGAAGTACGAAATTCAAAGGATCTCGGCATTTGATGCGACATCTCAAGCGTCGGTAGAAGCGAAAAAAGCAGCAGCAGCAACAGCAGCATAATATAAAAGAAATAAGAAAATCCAAAAAAAAAAAACAAAAAAAAAAACAAAAAACAAAAAAAAACAAAACAAACGAAAAAAAAAAAAAAAAACAAACAAACAAATTACCAACAAGAAAAACATACTCGACACTCTCTCCGCGCCCCCCCTGCGCGAGAGAAGCAAGCAATTTTACGAGCCGACTCTTGGTGAGGCGAGGGGGGGGGGGGGGGGGAATCGGAAATGCAAAAATGTGAGAGGGGGGGAGAAGAAAATTCGAGCTTCGGGCAAAGAATTTTCTTTTTTTTTCTTCTTTTCTTCTTTTTTAGCCTCCGAAGGATAAAATATTCGTCGATAGCCAAAAGCCCCGCGGTTTAGCTTGAAAAAAAAACGACTCGAGACACGAATTAATTCGTTATTTATTTTTTTTTTTTTTTCTTCTTTTTCTTCTTTATTTTCTCGAATATCTTGCGTGGTTCGCTGTTAAATGCGGGGAAAAAAAAAACTTACACGCCTATATACACGAGAAAAAAAAAAAATCGACAGACTTGATTGCCTCGAGTGAAAGGATTCGCGAAACGGGGATAAAATAACACTCGGGGGGGGGGGGGGGATTTTTGCTGTTTTTCTTTTTTTTTTCTTCGCTTTATCGCGAGAATAAAATGTAAAACTTCATAGTTCTCTCCCCCCAAAGTTTTCTCTGATGGTTGTTTTTTTTTGCCCCTTTTTGAAAAAGATTTGGGGGGGGGGGGGGGGGGGGAATTGCACAGGGAAAACGGAGAGTCGAAATACGATGCGCGAATCATGGAAAGAGCAGCGAGATATGAATTTTGTTCTTTATTTCTTCATTCTCGTCCGCCCCGATTGTTTTTCGTTCAATTTTTTTTTTTTTTTTTTTTTTTTTTTTCGTTCGCAACTTTTTTTACCTCGATAAATTTTTTGCTCAACGAGAGAGAGAGAGAGAGAGAGAGAGCGACCAATTGAATTTACTTTACTTGACGCGTTTTTTTTTCGCCGTATTCGTTTTCTTTACTTTTTTGGTTTTTTTTTTTTTCGTTCCTCATCGCGTCTGAAATTTTCCATTGGCGCGGATAATTCTTGGGGACGAAAAATAAAATGAAACACAAAATTTCTTTCGCGCAGGAAGGAAATTTTTTTTCCGGATCATGTTTTTTTTTTTTTTGCCGCACAATTTGTATTCAACGCGGGGGAGGGAAGAAAAAAAAAAGACTCGGAGAGTTCGCGATTTTTTTTTGCCCCCCCCCCCCCCCCCCCCCCCTCCTCCCGTCCCGGTTTAGCGAGGCTCTCGGAAAAATTTTCTATACCGTTGATTCTTGTGGGTTCTTTTTTGTTTATTTTTTTTTTGGTTTTTTTTTTTTAAATCGTTGATAAAATAGAAATAAAATGTGTAAGAGAATTTGCGTGCGTGTTGACCCCTGGAGGGTCGGAGATTTGACGTTCGCGTTTTTTTTTTTTTTTCGAACGTTCGATGATACTTTTCATGACTGTTGATTGGACTGATTGAGGCGTGAAAAGGAAGGAAAAAAAAAGTTTTTTTTTTTTTTTTTGACCCATTGGACAATCGCAGTGTGCGCTCCACTCTTCGAGTTTTACGAATCATTTCGTGAATCGATAATTCGTATTTTCGTTGTAAAAAAACAAAAAAAAAAACGTGAAAAAATGGCAAGGAAGAATCTTTTTCATCGATTTTCCAACTTTTCGATCCTTTTTTTTTCTTTCGTTTTCGTTTTTTTGCTTTTTCGTGAAAAAAAAAAAAGATGTTTTGTTTTTTTTTTTTGCCACGAAAATTATCGATGTCACGAAACTTCGAAATTCGAGGCCTGGGGCTATTCTGTTCTGCTCTGGTGACAAATTGACTTGTCAAGAGAGTACGAGAGACAGGGAGAAGAGAGAGAGAGAGAGAGAGAGAAAAGAAAAAAAAACAATTTATATAACTTTGCATGAAAAGAAAGCACTTTTAAACGAAAGTATTTTTTTTTCTTTTTTTTTTTTTTTTAGTTTTGTAGTGCCGCCATGAAATAAAAGTTTACAATTTTCATTCGTAATTTCGTCAATTTCGTCAATTTCGAGAAATAACGCCTCGTTTGAACAAAAAGAAGAGAAACGAAAAAAATTCATTTCTTTCACATTTACGCGTTTTCCTCGTTTCGTCCGCGATCACGATCCCCCTCCCCGCCGTGCTCTCGAGTCTTCGAAATTTTGCGTTTTGAAAAAAAAAAAAACAAAAATTCCAAGACACCAACGGGGGGATTTTTTTTTTCTCTTTCTATTCACTTTTTTTTTCTTTCCCACGACGATTAAAAAAAAAAAAACCCGATGAAAACGAGTCTCGAAAAGGGGGGAAAAAAAAAAAATGGAAAATCGCGCCAGAATTCTTGCAATTTGCATAATATCATTGTTGAGAAGTAAAAAAAAAATTCACGAATATTGCGAGAAAGGGGAAACGAAAAATTGATAATAAAAGAAGAAAAAATTCGTGGCAGCTTTTAATAGCCCAGAAAATTGCGAGTGCGAGAGAGTGCTGAGCTATGAACTTTTTTTTTTTTTTTTCGTTTCTTTTGTTTCGTTTTTCAAACGATTCGCGATTATCGAGGAAAAAAAAAAAAAATCACAAGATATCGAGTCGAAGACGAGGAGACAAAGATTCGTCGAATTTGAGTCGTTTTGTTCGTTTTTTTTTTTTTTTTTTTTTTTTCATTTTTGCCGGCCGTTTTTGTCCAAAAAAAAATCGAAGACCCGCAATTCAAGAAGAAAAGACAAAACTGTTTTTGCAAATTTCCACGAGCTGCGTTGATTTTCTCGTGTATTCTTTTTTTTTTTCTGTACAAAAATACAAAATTCGAAGCCTGAAGCTCGAAAAAAAAAAAAAAAACGCAGCCTCAAATCTAGTTGAAGAAAAAAAAAAACAAAAAACAAAAAATCTTTAGCACGATTAACGCAATCGCAGAGTCCGGCGAGAGGCAGAATTAACAAAAACGAGCTGGAAAGAAAAAAAATAATAAAACAAAAACGAATTAACGGAAAAACTGAGTAAAAGATTTTTTTTTTTTTTTTTTTTTCAATATAGAAACGAATGAAGTAACGAAAAATTTGAATCTGAGAAGATGAGAAATTGAAAGAAGCAAAAATAGGGGAGGAAAGAAATATTGTGACTGCGAAAAAGTGCGATGCGCGGTGTCGGAAGTTAAATTTCAATTGTTAATTGAAATGGAAAAGCGGCGAGTCAATTTGAAGGAAAGAAAAAGCAAAAAGGCTTTTTTTTTTTTGAGGTCAAGAATTGAAAAGAAAAACACCGTCTATCGATATCCATGCAGGAAGGGGGGTGGGGGGGACGAAAAAAAGTTGCGCGAGGCATTTGCAGATTTTTTTTTTTTCAAACCAACCGATCGGAGACTGCGAAAATCGTCGGAATGTAGAAAATAAGAAAAAAATTGTTCAACGGTGTCAGAGCTAAAGGATGCGGGGAAAAAAAAAATAATTGAGAAAATCGAAAGAATCATGAGCGAATGAATTTAAAAAAAAAAATTTTTTAAATTGGCGGACCGGCGGGAGGAAGTTGGAAAAGATTAATGGCCACTCGAGATCCGGGCATGCGCGCGTGAGGAGAATTAAAAATGATGAAAAATAAAAACCGCGACGGAGCACAGACGTAAATTTGAGACGAAATATTCGAATTGCAACAATGACCGATGAAGTAACGATACTGCGAACCGCCAGAAGCGACAGTTGTCAATTAGTTGTCAAAAAAAAAAAAGGTAAAAAACAAAAACAAAATATATATATATATTGATTTTTCACGAGATTTAATGCTATCGAGGATCGAGGGCTAATTAACGAAGGGAAAGGGAAAAAAAAAAACATTTTTTAAATTGAACCGGAGCGTTTTTCGAACGGAACGTGTAACGAGATCGACGGGCTGAGAGCGAGGATGTCGGGGTGGGAAATTTTTCCTGTCTTTGATAATTTTTTTTCCCCTTTTTTTCTTATCGGAAAAAAAAAACAACAACAAAGAAAGAAAGGAACGAAAAACAATTTTTAACGAGAAACGAGATGAGATGACCGGTGAACGGGGGGGGTGTGTGGAATGATAATTTGTCTTCTCGCCATCGAGATTTGCCCGTCGAACTGCCCCAGTGAATTTTGTACCGAAAAACCGTGAGCCGGAAGCTCCAAATGCTAATTTCATATATGAAATTTAATTTTTTCACGAAACATGTGTGCATTACTAAAAAAAGAAGAAAAAAAAAAAAAAATGAAAATAAATAGAAGAAAAAAAAAATCGTAAAACTTGAAACTAAAAACAAACAAAAAAAAAAAAAAGAAAATAATAAAATTGCATTGTACGTTCATTTTAGAACATCCTTTTAGGTCTGAGTCCTCGTCCCATTGAGTTGATTTTCTCGTTGTCGGGGGAGGGGGATAATTGTACATCCGGATGATACATAATTTTAAATATTAATTTAGGACACCTCGTTATCGAAACTATTTCGGCGATAAATTCAAAAATCTTGCTCGTAACTCTTCGACACTGGATCCTCTATGACTCCTTTAGCTGTACCATAAACTGCGGTAAATCTCTGCAGAGTTTCGAATTTTTCATCATTCGAGCATTCCGAATTGGCTGACACACTGCGAACGAAATTTGTATGATGAGGAAATTTCATGGAATTCAATGAATCAAGATTATTCTTCATAACAATTGATTTTGCAATATTTATTTTTGCATAAGGGAGGAAATATTAAAAAAAAAAAAGGTTATTACATTTTTCACAAAATTCGCACTCGTTAGGGAATAAATCTCTCACAGTCTGATTGACGGAGTGAAAGTATATGCGTTATGTTACGATTTTATCGTGGATATGGGAGAGAGAGATATTAGGACTCGTGGGGGTCTCCGGGTGTCCCAGTCTACCCGAATTATTTGGGTAATTCCGAAGATTTAAAATCAACGAGCCGGATGAAAAATGTCGAATATTTTGGATGATAGTGTTTTTGGGCGAAACTTTTAAAATTCTTATTTCATTATTGAACGGGTCTCCAAGTGTTGCCGGAGTCTGCCATGCACGCTGCGAATGCGATTTCCGCGAGATGAGTCTCACGATGAGGAGGCACCGCGATACGATGAAATTTTTCGAGTGCCCTTGCAAATATCATTATCGCCTCCTCGGTATTTTCATCCTCCATGCAAGCCAAACCTCGCGTGTATTCGGCCTCGCAGTCAGCCAAATTTCGCATTATCCCCTCGAGATTCTTCATCTTCTGGCAGCTCGAACACTTCATCGGCCGTTCGGGCTTTCGCGGCTGCGACAGCAGACCCTTGCATCCGTCGGTCGTGCATCTGCAAGAAACAAAAGTCATTTTGGCGATTGACAGAGATATCTTATTTCAATCATTGAAAATTCAATCATCAAAGATTTTTCAATCATTCAAGATGGCGCATCTAAATTTGTAATTGTCTGAAATTTTTATGAATATAAAAGCGTATCTCGATATTCCGAGATTGCTATAGAATGTAGAGATTTTTTTTATCATATTTTTGTAGCCTTCTTCCGGTTTTTTCGACCTCATTCTCAATTTCATAATTCAACTTAGCGATTCGCCGTTTTATGGTTAGTCGCAGTTACTAATTATAGTGCCAGAGTGACTGGTGACTAAACTAATTCGTTAGTTTGTTAATAACTAGCGCGTATAGTACTGACTAGATATGCAGTTAGTTATACTCAGCCTACTATAGTTAGTTGAATACTTGGCTGCTAACTAATTAGGTTAGTCGGTTAGTTAGTTACTAACTGGGTAACTAGGTGAGTATTGTCAGTTCTGAAGTAACTAAGTGTAACTTAAGTGTAACTAGTCGATTAATAGTTAATAACTAAGTGACTGGTAATTAATCGACGAACAAGTAAGTTACCTACTATTATAACTAGTATAATTATATACTAGTATAACTAACCTAGCAATTACTAACTACATACCTGGTATTTGCATGATTGGTTATGAGTAGTTAATTATCCATTTAGTACGTAGTTGACGGGCTAGTCGATTAGCAGCTCACTAAATTGATTTTTTGATAACTGAGTGATTAATTATCAACTAGCTGATTAGTAAGTCGGTTATCGAGTAAGTTTTATTACTCGGTTGGTTACCGAGAACGTTCGTGTCTCGTTGTCATGCGACGCTAGTTAATAACTAACTGACTAGTTATTAATCGACCAACGGGTTAATTATTTAGTTACCTACGAGTAACTAATCAGGCTAACTAACCGCTTGCCTATTAATCGCGTAATTCATTGCTAAACCAGTCAGTGAGTAGTTAACTAGCTATTTCACTAATTAATTCATCACAGTTATTACAATTTACAGTTTGTTACTAATTAGTAATAGTAACTAATTAATTAATAACAAACAACGGTAACTGTAATTAATGACTGCAAATGTAATAACTGTGATTAGCTAGTTAGTCGAATAGCTAGTTAGTAACTTACTAACTGGTTGCCTAGTAATTGCGTGGTTAGTTGTTACTAGGTAACCAGTCAGTAAGTAACTAACTAGCTAGTTCCCTAACTAATTCGCCACAGTTATTACATTTACATTCATTAGTTACTAATTATTTTGTTACTATTACAACCTAAATAGTAACTCATAACTGAAAATGTAATAACCGTGACTAATTAGTTAGTGAACTAGCTAGTTAGTTACTTACGAACTTACTACTTGCTGCTTACCTAGTAATTGCATAGTTAGTTGTTAGTAAGTAAACCAGTTAGTAAGTAACGAACAGGCTAGTTTACTAATCAATTAGTCACAGTTATTAGATTTTTAATTATTAGTTACTAATTAGTTAGAAATACTAACTAACTTATTAATAAGAAATAATGGTAACTAATTAATGACCATGGATGTAATAACTGTGACTAATTAGTTAGTGAACTAGTTAAATAATTACTTACCAACTGGGTGCCCAGTAATTGCGCGGTTAGTTGTTGCTAGGTAACCAGTCAGTAAGTAACTAACTAGCTGGTTCACTAATTCGTTACAGTTATTACATTTAGTTATTAGTTATCAATTATTTTGTTACTATTACTACCTATATAGTAACTGATAACTGAAAATGTGATAACCGTGAGTAGCTAGTTAGTGAACTAGCTAGTTAGTTACTTACACACTTACTTCTTACTTGCTACTTACCTAGTAATTGCATAGTAAATTACTAGTACGTAAACCCGTTAATAAGTCATGATCTGGCTAGTTCACTAACCAATTAGTCACAGTTATCACATTTACAGTCGTTAGGTACTAATTAGTTAGTAATATTAACTAACTAATGAATAAAAAATAACGGTAACTGTAATTAATGACTTCAAATGTAATAACTGTGACTAATTAGTTATAGTGAACCAGCCAGCTAGTAATCTACTAACTCTTTTCCTAGTAAATGCGTGGTTAGTTGCTACTAGGTAACCAGTCAGTAAGAAACTAACTAGCTAGTTCACTAACTTCTTTGTCACAGTTCAATATTCATTTCAATATTGATAACCCATGTGATGTATTTTTTTTTTTCATTCACCGTAGAATCAAATTTGTAGCAACGAACATCCTTTCTATCCTTTTGTACACTGTGCTTCATTTACGTGATGTTATATTAACACCGGAATTTTTAATCATCTCGACACACAGCATCGATTTATACACAGCCCCCAAATCCATTGCACTTATATTGTACATGCCAACAGTGGAGTGTTCGTCACGTTGTTGTTTACCAAATGTTCGAACAAGTCGATAATAACATATACGCACGTTCGAATTTAATTTTTGGTCCTTGTCCTTCTCGATAAATATCAACGAAAGACTCGTGACGAATAACGCGCGGTGTCGTGTGTGCTCGACAGAGGACGGATAAAATTATGTTTGCTCACTGCGATCGGTTGTTCTTTATAGATATGCATATACATACAGTAGTGCATACAAATCTACCTTAGTCTGGCTGAGTAGTTCGTCAATTTATCGAAGCCTGGCCAATCTTCGACGCATGCGAGACACGTGCATCTGAACCAATATCGCGTTTCTTTGTAAATATCGGTCCGTAATTTTCCGCCACGACGTCACCGATCTTGAGAGGACGCAGTGCCCTTATAACGATGTTACGACCCGCGAAATATCTGCGTAACATTTTTTTTTTTTTAATATTATAGGTGACGATGCACTCATGCGAGTGTCCTACGATAAAAGTTGATAAAAACAATTTCAAAAATCATAATCTTGTCGTTGTATTCGATTTTTAGCGAAGCGAGGAAAATTGTTCTCCAACGCTAATTGGGATAAACTCGTGAATTTCCTTTTGTACTAGAATGTGCACTATATGTATAGTGGTGCGGGCTGGTGGGTCATTCGTTAGAGAATCCTTTACCTTGTGACTGCCGGATAACAGTCGTGATTGAAACGTGCAACGCTTGGATAAATAGCGACGCCAACGTAGACAGTTTTGTTGCCACGATAGCGATGATTCGATGCCAAACGAGTCTCGTAAATCTCGTGGGCGTTGAATTGCAAAAGTTGTAGATTTCTCAAGAGCAGAGCACCGATCTCGATTTCCTCGTCGGTCGTGGATTCTTGAAAATCACAAATCATTGTTACCCGCGAGCTCGTCAATGACATTTTTAACCAATTTCAGATTTTTAACCAAAATCGGATTATCGTTGCCGATTTTTTTAAATTCAATTCTTCAGGCTGACATTTTTTCTTTTTAGATTCTTTTCCTCGCAGTTTTCAGTATGAATTTTTGAATTTCGAGAAATTTTCCTGATCAGCCATGATTCTTGTTTATCGAAAGATATCGTCACTGTAAAAAAGTACAAGAAAAAAAAAAACTTTGCCACGAAATGCACACTGCAAGAAAAGTAAAATGTGAATAAAAAATTCTTACCCTCTCGGGACTGTGAAATTTTGTTTCAGCGAAATTTTTTGTTCTCTAAAAAAAATTCTCAACGGAGAAATGATAAGTTCTTCGAACCGTAAGTGGAATTGAGTGCTTTTTTTTAAATATAAATATATACTTTTTAATTCTAAAATTTTCAAAATTCGATTAGAATTATGACAAAGAAAAATGTTGATTAATCGACTCAAAACGTCTAATACGAGGAAGAAAAATATTGGATCATAATCGTGGCGTAATTAAAAAAAAAAAAAATCAGCAGAACTTTACAGTCATTGGGGAATCTGAATTTTTTTTACAATTTTTTTTTCCAGAAAGTGCACGTCTAGACAATTTTTTTTTTCAAAGAGCCATCTGTGATTATATTGTTTTTTTTTTTTGGCAACCAACGGTTATAAATTTGAAAAAAAAAATCACTTCTCGAACACTGCGCGAGATAAAAATTTGAAAAAAAATCGCCAATGCTCATTTGATCCTGAAGAATTGCATTGATTATTTTTCCCATCCAAATTTCAGTCAATAAAATTGCACCATTCGACGTTATTTTGCATAGCCTACACGGTATTTAACTGATAATTTTTCATAATTTCACTGATAATTTTTCATGTTGCCTGTATATAAAAAACAAAAGATCTTCCAATTCAGTTAACCCTCCATCGAATATGAAAGATTGAATTCCATTGTGTCGATTGAAAAGTTTTGATAAAAAATGAGTAGATTTGGGGATTTTTTTCAAATATAAATTAAATTATAATTCTGTGACTTTTAAATTTTGAATTTTTGATTGTGGATTTTGTCTCACGGTGCAATTTTATTGGCCGAAATTTTGTAGGAAAAATAATCCCCCGAATACGCTAAGTTGCGTACCGCCGGTGGCGCCGTCTATTTGGGATGCCGGTCCATTGATGAGGTACAACATAGTCACAGAGTACTGTTGTATTGTCTCACCAATATAAGGACATCCCTGGTAGATTGTATGACTCACTAAAAACCGTAAAAAGGACCGGTCATCGATGGTTCTTTTTGGACAAAAAATCACCGACCAATAACCTAAAAAAGAACCGTTCGTAATATTTCGCGAGCACCTAAAAAACTACGAGCAACCACCAAAAGAACCGTACTAATAACCATACTATTTTTTCGGGTTTGCAACCGACAAAATGACCATAAAACGAACCGTACTGGATAAACGAAACAAAAACACTGTATTTTGTAGTGTCAACGCGAGCCAGGATCGAGGCAGTCCAAATCACAGCAGAATGAAATTTTTATAAAAAAAGGGAATTTTAATAATAAAGGGAATCAACCGCCAGGGAGAGAAGGGTCATACGAAATGTTGTAATAAATTTGTTTACATAAAATAAAACCTTAATAAAACCATAAAAAAGGACCGAACTGGTAAAAACCGTACTAAGAACCAAAAACCAGTAGGAACGACCGTACGAAGGACCGCGTCTACAGATTCATAAAAATAGACGGTTCTTTTGAAGGTTTTTCCACAGTTCTTTTTTGTCCAAAAAGAACCGTCCTTTTGACGGTTATTTGTTCAGTTGCTTGTTGAGTTCGGCAATCTACTAGGGTATTGGGAATCAACACGGAGGCGGGGCCTATCCAATATGGCCTCTTCTCTCCAGTTCGTTGCCAGTAGCCAGCTCTAGTTAGCATGGGGCAGCATAGGGAACAGTTGTAAACACTGGATTATCGCATATTTTTCGGCAAAATGGGATTTTTGTAGTAAGATTTTACAATGGGGTTTATTACCGTTGAGGATTATGCGTGGATAGAATCCACTGCGCAAATTGGATACGGATCAAGTGATTATCGCCATAAGGATTACAATGAACCTACATGACATCCCATGTTTAACCTCAAAATTTTTAAAAAAATTCCCGTCATTTTTCGGCTAAATAAATGCGTTCGAACAATAAATTATTAGTTAAAATATCAAGCTATCGCATGAAAAATCTTTTATGTATAAATTATTGTCCATATTTCATAAGTTATGAAATTAAAAGTCACGTCGCTTGTGTTTACACGACATAACTAAAACGATTATTCATATTCTGCGTGTGATGAAAATCTTATGCCCTCGCATCAAATATCGACTATGTCTTCTCGATCTTTATTTATGATTTATTTCTTGTAATAAAGCAGCAGATTTTGAATTATTGTTAAAAAGTGACAAATTTGCATGGTAATTAATGGTAATCATCGGGCAGTAACTGGAGAGAAGTACTTGGAAATTTGGCCGCCAGAGGTCAGGGTGACATTTGTGAGTTCCCAATCCCAGTTACGATGCCCGTGACCGCGCAAGGTCGGGTAGCGCGACGATCGCAAAAAGACGATGTGCAGTACTATTAGCGTATATACCACTCGAGCTTCAAAATTAATCGGGTATTTCCCCCAAGGTTACCTGCAGACAAACGAAGTCGTCAAGTTTTTCCGAAAAACTTGACTCCTTCATTTTTTTGCAACGAGCCTATCGGGAAATACCCGATAACTTTGAAGGTAAATGTATAACTTACATGTGAAAAAAAATTAGGAACGAAGCGGTGAAAAAAACAAAAGCAAATCTAAAAATTTGATGAATCTTAAATAAGGGATGGGGGCAGAGGGTTTAAATCTTGATTATTACCTTCTGATTTCGAAGATTTATTGAAAAATCGTACTTTCTGTAATCCCTTGAGAAGAAAAAGAGCCATGAGGGTTCTCTCGAGGAAATCTTTGGCTGATCTTCGACCTTCGAGTCTTACCAAATCGTAAGCCCTCAAGTCCACTTTCATCTCATTCACTTTTCCATTCGTATTCTCGTTTCGTTCATCCCGAATCAAAGAACTCTCTTTGAGTTTTTTCTTTCTCAGACGCCGTTTCGCCGACTTGCTCAGATTTCCCACCTCCTCCTCCTCCTCCTCATCCTCATTCTTCTCCTTTTCCTTTTTCTTCACTCGCTCCTCGTTGCCAGAGACCTGTCTCTCGTTTACTCGAGAGTTTTTTTCGGTGCACTGGCGTTTTTCCTGCTTTAATTTTTCACAAATTCGTCGACATTTCTCGTGACCCTCCTGCGTCACCATTCTAAGAGCAAGTGTACTGAGAACGCTCATTCCCGAACCTGCCAGCACGACACGAAATTTCATGAAATTCTCTTGATTTTTTTTATTTCTTTTTTCTATGCCGAGACGTATACGTGGATGGAAGCGAATCAAAAGATTTGGGTTGAAAAAATACACGAATGATTATTGTCATTCGTTATTTTTACAGGGTATAAATGAAAAAAAAAAAAAAAATGAACAAAATTACGAAAGAAAAAAAGGCTCAAAGTGCTTAAGGGCACAGTCGCCTATTTTTCGGTCATTTTCCGAATTTTTTTAAAGAAAATTTGTTTGCCTATCGCAATGAAACTGCGTGAATATTTTTATTGATAACATTACATAATGCAGGAATTTTTTCGTCACACAATATTGAATCCTTAAGGTTGTGTGAGCTGTGCAATTGGACTGCTGCTTTGCAACTTAGGACCGCGATATCTCAGCAAGCAATAAACAGATTGACTTCAAATTTAGAGTGCGTATCAATATTAGCACATCTCGCTATCGTCCGGACTACGGACAACGTTAAAATTTGAAAATTACCATTTGTAAAGAAACAATTAGTTTTACAAAAGAAAATGATACATTTGAATGCTTTAGAAATTTTGCCACCATTTTGTAAAAGAAAAATGAAAAGAAAAAAAAAACGATCGAAGTTCAGACGATAGAGACAAGTCTTCTGATTGAAAATATGCCTCGATTTTTTTTTTTTTCTGATCATTAGAACAGTCGCAATCGGGGTCCAAGTCGTTAAGCAGTTCGAATCACTTTAAGGATTCAATATTTTGTGACAAAAAAATTCCTGCGTTTTGAAATGATATCAATAAAAAAAATTCACGCAGCGTCATTGCGATAGACATACAAATTTTTGTTAAAAAAATTTCTGATAATACACCGGAAAATGACCGAAAAATAGGCGACTCTGGCCTTAAAAAGTCTTATAATGGAATAAATTATTTAAAAAATGGCTCTGCATAATTTTTCGTCGAAAGACACGAAGGAGTATTGTCTTTTTTTTCAGGTATATAATTACAGAAAAAAATGGACAAAATTATTACAAAAATGGCTTGTAATGGCATAAATTACTTTTAAAAAATGGCTTTGGATAATTATCATCGTACGATCGATTATAATTTATAATTTTCTGGTACAAATTAATAAAAAAAAAAAAATCTGTGATTCTACTCATTTCATTTATTGTTTAATCCCTTGCGTGCATCTCTCCAGCTTACCTACGAGAAGTGCAAGGATTTTGCA
This sequence comes from Rhorus exstirpatorius, assembly GCA_963564615.1. Taxonomy (NCBI): domain Eukaryota; kingdom Metazoa; phylum Arthropoda; class Insecta; order Hymenoptera; family Ichneumonidae; genus Rhorus; species Rhorus exstirpatorius. Next base: position 32,656,043 of record OY751317.1, read on the forward strand.
TTCGTATTTGTGGTAAGTACCGAGAGCCTGATCTCTGCATCTTCTTCCACAAAAAGCTACGCTGCTGCACACCGGGCAACCGACAGGGGCTCGCAATCTTTGAAGAGAAAGAAAAAAAAAAAAACGACAAACCCAATGAATGGATAAAAAAAAAGATAATGAAAACAAAACAAAAAAAAAATTAGAAAAAAGAAACGATTCACATGAATTTGGATTTTTTTCCTCGGTTACGATCAAGCTAAATCTCAAAAAAAATATAGACCTTCCTTGCTACGCTTGGGCATACACACGAGCCCACTTTCTTTTTGAACTTTGTTTTTTTTTTATTGCTTCATTTAAATCACAAATTCCATATCTCCATTTACCCACTTCAAAGCTCTTATTCCTCCAACTCGATTTAAAATTACCGTTTGCAAGACAAGCTTGGTCATCCAATTTTTCGATTTTTTTTTTTTTTTTTTTTTTATTCGGAATTTTCCGAGAGTCTCAGGATAGTCCACGAATCAATTCAGATTTTTCAAGCTCAGCTTATCCACGAAAAAATACTGAATATTCCAGTAAAATGTACGACTTTGTGGTACTTGAGAAAAAAAAAAAATAATACAGTTGCAACAATAGAGTTGTAAAATTTTTTTTTCAACTAAATTTTGCTCCAAGATGGCGAAAATTTTTCATTGATAAATGCAGAAACACGAGTAAAATTTTTAATAATGTCGAAGCATTTGAAATCTTTTTTTCGTACCTCAACGTCATGAGCTTGGACATTTTAATTTGCTATTTTAACAAAAATCACACGAATTCGTTTTTCATTATTTTTTTTTTTCGATGTATTCCGCGAGATTAGAGCCAGAAATATAATCAGCATGGGGAAAAAAAATGATATAATTTGCCCAGACAAGATTTTTGGGATTATTGAATATTTACGAAAATTATCACCGATAGTCCAAAGTATTCCCGCGTGTGTCGTGAATAAAGTAGAATCAAGCAGAAATTCGAATTCTCGATCGCAGTTGCACCGTGTGGATGAAGGTTCGGAGAGATTAAAAGGGATTTCCCGTGAATATTGCTTATTAAAAGCTTGGCTGCGGTTTTAACACGAGTCTCAGTGAAGTGAACCAGCCAACAAGTTGCACATTTAATCCCGTAACTCAGAATCACGCGGTTGCAGCTTTTAAGGGAGCCTGAAACTTTGGGCAGAATTTATCACGATGGATTTTGCATATGGTCGATGGTGGAATATGGATTTTAGCTTTTCCATCGTATATAATCGAGTAGATTCCGGAAATCAGATTTTTCAAAACTTTAGGGATCATAGCAATGAAAAAGAATGTTTTCACAAGAAAAATAACAATCGATAATGCTAATTAGTGAAAGAATGTTAAGGGAGGTTTCTGCTTTGTTGGACAAAAAAATGTTCGATTTTTCACCACAATTTTATATGCGAAAAATATTAAATATAGCATATTGATATTTGGTGTGTTCGCTAAGCGGTCTTAATTGAACATGATAATATCTTTCAAAGTTTGACAAAACATGGGATTGGGAGTGGGAGGAGGCATATGCCTCCTCCCACTCCCAATAAAATACGTGCGCACGTATGTCAGTGCACCGGCGATGATAATATTATTCGCTTTCGGAAGTCCCAAGTCCTGGACAGGTGATCTGAAGCAAAAAAAATCAAAAATATTTTCAACTTGTATAATATTGTGTACAAGTTGAACTAGAATGAAGGAGAAATATTGAAAAATAAAAAAATAGTGAGCGATCGAAGGGGAAGTTTAGTTTTTTTGCCAAAAATTTTTGCACTTTTTTCTTCATAAAATAAAAACGTTTGAATATTTTTGGATAATTCTAGTTCGACTTGTACACAATATTGTACAAAGCAAAAATATGTTTGATTTTTTTGCTTCAGATCACCTGTTCAGAACTTAAGACTTCCGCAAACAAAGAGTATCATCGTCGGCGCACCGACATACGTGGCTTCTCTCACTCCCAATACCATGTTTTGTTAAACTTTAAAAGATATTGTCATGTTCAATAAAGACCGCTTAGTAAACATACCAAATATCAGTATTCTATATTTAATATTTTTCGCATAAAAAATTGGTGAAAAATCGAACATTTTTTGGCCCAACAAAGTAGAAACCTTCCTTAATCCCTTCGTTGGCAGAGAGAATTCGACAAAAAGTGCCCAAAATGCATGGCAGGACGCACTATTGCGTCAATGCCAACGAAGGGGTTAAGGATCTGTCTCTTGGAGTAAACGGAGTGGTCCGTGAAGTTGGGGGATGAAGTCGTTTGAAATTCCGCGCGAACATTGCCAAGCCCTGAACTAACTTGAAATCTTCCATGGCAAACTGTGTTTATCGTCTTTATTCGCAGTATACAGCTGAAAATTTCATTATGCCCATGCTCGAACAAGGAATTCATGAATTTCCCCACTCAAATATCCACCGAGACTTGCTCTAGTTCCTCCCTATACTTCGGGCATACCGTTGTAGAGAATATATTATATACTCGAAATATCTCAATAGGAATGCAGCTGAGAAAACAAAAGGGTGAAAATTAGAAATTTGCACATTGTTGCTTCCAAATTATTTTATCTCGCTCACAAAGATTTCAAGCGGGTTTTCCAAATTTGGCTCTCTCACAGAAAAAGCTCTGTGAGCTGTGAGCAAGATAAACAAATGAGGAAGCAATGGGCAAATTTCTAATTTTCACACTTTTTTTTTCCTCCGAATTCGATTTCAATAACAATATATTTGTATGAAAAAATTTGTGTCAAAAAAAATTTACCTCGACATTTCCATATATATGAAAGTCAGATATGAGTTAATAAAAATTTTTCGAAAATTTCAAAATTTTTAAAACTCGAACCCCTCGAGCTATTCTCATCGAATTCAATACCAAAAATATCCTCGTCCCTTAACCTATTCGTGTGAAAAAAAATTTAGCCAGATATCTCAAAATAATAATAATACGCATTATTGCTCCGAGAATTGCGAAAAAGTTCAGGGATTTTTTTTCTCGTAACCTAAAACGAAAAAAGAAAAAAAAAGCTTCGTCATGCCATAGCTAATACTATGTAGCTGATGAGGATATTTTTTTTTGTTTCAGACTAACTATATTTGAGCTGTTCGCTCAAAGAATGATCCAAGTCAAATTTGGTCGTTTCGAGAAAAAGCAATTTAAAGCTTCAGCATTGTATTGCAAGCAATGCAGGCGCGCAGTTTCAACCAATCGCAAAAACGTCAATAATGGCTGAAATATTCCAAAAATTAACAAACATAATTTTAGGACTAATACCTACGCACGGGTAACTAAATCCGAAAAAAACGACCTAAATTGAGGTCATTCTTTGAGCGAACGGCTCATTTGCAGAATCATAGAAAATTTTTATATTTTTTCATGAAAATTTTTACACACACTCCATAAGATGTACATAAAAATATATAAAAAAATTAACAATATTTCATTAGTAGTTTTTCCGAAATAAATTCCAAAAAATTAGTCTGTTTGGATGCTGGTTACAACCCCTCAAATTCGACACAGTTAAACTCCAATCGCAGCCCCAAACAGCGAGGAGTGCAGAACGCAAACAGCGTGCCCAAAAAGGGCTTGATAACGAATAAAAATTGCAACGATATAATTTATCAGACTTGGTAATATATTATGTGTGATGTATTCCGGCAACGATTGAAGTATACGTTAAAAAAAACAAAAAAAAAATAATAATTTTTGGGGTGGGGAGCGAGAAAATTTGTCACTTAAGTGACAAACCCCAATTGGAGCGAAGAAAATAGTAAAATAGCTCGTACAAATAAATTACGCGTAATTCGTTGTTTTATTTCACGATATATATTCGGACTCACCTGGTCAAGCAATGCTGACAATGAGTGCCATAAAATTCGGGAATAAGGCAGGATGCCAAGGGTGCCTCGGATGCCAGAACGTCCCCTGGAACGATCGCACCAGCGGCGACAGCGTGTTTACCGGCATACGTTGTTTCACGAATATCCACGAGCTTCGAGGCACCGGAAATCTCTGGGCGAGAACTCGGACCATCGGCCAACGATGGTGAATTGGCTTTTAATCGAATCAAAGCTTGGGGTTAATTAAATTCCGGAGAGAAAGAACATACGTGAAAAATAAATTAAAAAAAAAAAAGAAAAAGAAAAGCAATCTTTCGATCGTTAACCCTTATATTCCAACCCTCCTATACATATTCAGTTTTAAACGTAAATTTTTCTCGCTTTTGGAGTTTGATAAAAGTTTGGGTCTTCCTTGATTCAATTTTGGGCCATTTTTCTCGTATTATGAAAAAATTTCGAGTCGTCGTGGTTCATTTTTACGAGATTCAACATAAAAAATCTCGTATCTCACGCAAACAGCTTGGAGAGTTTGGTTTCAGTTTCATAATTCATCAATCGTGCATTTTTATTTTTTCAAAATTTCAAAATATAAAATCTGAATTCCTCGAGCATTTCTCGCAAAACTCAATGTCAAACGTTTCGATCTTCTATTCTTATACACAACCGATCTTTATAAATATATTCTCCCAAAAAATCCAGAGAAAAGAAAAAAATAAATCCATTATAAAAATTTCTAATCATCGAGATTAAATTATATCTTAATAAATTAATTTTAATAATTTTTACGCATCGAAAAAAATCCGGGAATTCAATTTGTGCGTAGATCCAATTAAGATCTATGTGGTTTTTTTTTAAATAAAATTTGATCTACGTGGATCTAAATTTTGGAAAATCGTATTAGATCTACCTAGATCTCCGTGCATATAAATTCGAGTTGACCTAATTATTATTGATTATTCTTCAATTGTTTAGAATTATTGCTTACTAAGTCTCTGCTTATCTATTCAAGTCTCTGTAGATCTATCTAGATCCAAGTAGATTTGACGGAGATCCAGGTAGATCTAATTGAGATTCAGGTGAATCTACGGTTATCCAAAATTTAATCTATGTAGATGATTTAAACATTTTTTTCCCCCGTAGATAACATTTTTTTCGCCATTAATATTTTATGAGTTCAGATTTTCGAGTGTCTCGACTGTCGTTGGATTTTTTTCAAATTTTTATTTCACGGCGAAGCACAAAAAAAAATACGAGGATAGAATTTTTTGGATCGAGCATTTGATAGCCACGAATCTCAATGATGTTTTTTTTGTTGTTTCGTTTTTCCTGCGGGACTCGCGACGAGATTCGTTGACCGTGATTTTATTTTCTCCGCGATGAATTTTGCATGCAATTTTTTATTAACGCTGTGATAATTTTCCTTTCAGAATTCGCGAATATAAAAAATAAATCCTTGAAAATTAATCTTGGAGATAAATGTTCAACAATGTTTGTTCAAAGTTAAAACGAGTAGACGCATAATTGAGGAAAAGAGACGAAAAAAAAAAACGAGGTAAAAATGGTGAAAGCGGATTTTTCACGGATAAAAACATTAGCCTCTTTATACTTCCGGGCACGTATTAAAATTTTTTTTTCTTATATTTAGTGCGCGTTCGCGAATAAAAAGGACTTCATGCACGCATATTCGTAATTTACCTCTCTCGAGTTTTTCCTCATTTTATCAAAGGTACGCTTTGCAGTAGGACACGAGAATGGACTTGCTCAGTTTTTTTTTAAATTATTTTGTTCCAAGGTCTGTGAGCTTACGCTGATAGCAACGGCGAGGCATTGACGCATTAATGTATAATTCAGGCTCGTTGAGTCTGTGCGCTCTCGTGGGACGTTGAAGCTTTGATCGATTAGAGACAAAAGTAAAAAAAAAAAAAAATCCTTCAGCATTACAGTGAGAATGAGAAAAATGGAGAATAGAAAATAGTTCGTCGCATCTTATTTATAATTTTTAAGAATGAAAGAAATAAAAGTGAATTTCAATCAATTCCTCACGGGGAAAGCTTTGCTTTCATGAAAAAAAAATTTCGAGTTTTCAATGCCAATATATTCAAAATGTGAACATCGAGAAAACACATTTTAGAAAAAATGCCCGGACGTATGTGTGCTGGCATTGCAAAATTAAAACACTTTTGTATCTCGCGAATGCCTCGAGCGATCGGACCAAAATTTTGTACATAAGTAGAACAGGAAAAACCCTATTGGTTGATTCATTTTTTTTTCAAAATTGCTTAACACTTTTGTATTTTATGGAATTTTGAATTTTTCAAAAAAAGTCTGTGGTCGCTCTAACTTTCGTAAATTTTCAGTTATCGACTCGAAACTTTTTATAAAAATAGGCTAGAGGACAATGATATTTGGTATTAAATTTGGCTATCATTCATAAACGGGTTCAGATTTTATGAAATTTTGAATTTTTCAAAAAATATCTGCGGTCGCTCTAACTTTCGTGAATTTTCAGCTATCAACTTGAAACTTTTTATAAAACTAGGCTAGAGGACAATGATATTTGATACTTAATTTGGCGAACCTTCATGGACGCGTTCAGATATTATGAAATTTTGAATTTTTCAAAAAATATCTGCGGGGTCCCTCTAACTTTCGTAAATTTGCAGCTATCAAGTCGAAACTTTCCGTATGAATAAGCAAGAGGACAATGATGTATGGCATTGAATTTGGCGACAGTCGATAAAGAAGTTGAAATTTTGTAAAATTTCGATATTTCCAAAAATCTCGTTTCTTCAACTTGTACTATTTTTTTTTATACGGGTTAATTTGTTTTAAGTGGATAAAGAATGATGGGAAAATGTCTGGAAATTAATTCTCGATTAGTCAGTACTACATCTGAACTTACTTATCACTAATATAAGTATACATGCCACCCTGCTGATTTTGAAATTTAAGAAAAATAAATTTAAAAAATCGTGCAAATTAGAAATTTGCACATTGCTTCAGTATCATTTTATCTCGCTCATGAAGCTTCCACTATAAGGAAGCGAAATTTGGAAAACTCCCTCACGGAGGGATCTTTGCGAGCGAGATAAAATGACGAGGAAGCAATGTGAAAATTTCCAATTTTCACGCTTTCTATTTCGCAACAAAAAAAAACAGTCAGGAAAACAAGTAAGGATCAGGAATGTGCGGATTTAGCCCGAAATGTCTAATACATCGAGAAACAGAATGGGCTGAACGAAAAAAAAAAAAAATTCCGCTAAGCGAGTGCATAGCGAAGGACACAGAATTTTTGTACTCGCATTTGCCGATCGAACAAGCATGCTCGAAGTCGAGATTTACAGGTTCAATTGAACGAACGTTATACCGAGGGGGAGGATTGAAAACGATAGATTGAAGGGTTGCACGAGCATTGAAACTCTTTCGGGAAATTGCCAGACTGTAGTGTCACTCGAATTTGCAACCGTCAAACTTTTTTGTTTTTTTTTTTTAGTACATAATAGGTATTGCTTTCGCAAAATCATTGCATCGAAAAAGCAGTTCTTCAAACCTTTCGCTGGAATAACACAGCTTCCGGGTATATTTGAACGGAAAAATTGAACGTTCATTCATTCGCCGAAATTTTATGGGTTCATTAAAATCACTGTAACTCGACGTCCCCGAATGAGTTGAAACTCGATTGCAGTGCTCATTATCTTCGCAACTGTTTTAGCTTTAAAATGCCGTTTGGTTTATCGAGATACAATTTTTTTAAAATTTTTTACGAATTTTCAGGGTCGCACCATCGTTATTTGCCAATTTTTTAATGCATACCCTTTCGGACTCAAATTCACCGATTTTCAAAGTCCTCTTTTGTGTATAAAAAATTGAGCTCTCGGAATGAATCAAACAGCATTCTCAAATCTCAAAGTCTCAAACTCCTGAGCTTTTTAAAACGCTCCCATTAAGCTAAAATCCGTCAATCCAGAGCAACTGTATGGGGATTTGAAATTTCGTTTATTTTCCAGGTTTTTGAAAAATTGGGTAAATAATTGAGAATTTTGTTGTTGTTTTTCACGACATTTGTAGGCTCCAGGCGATCGGAAATTTTCTGCTGATTACGAATCCTATCGAATTTTTTCCTGAAGCCCAAAAATTCAATATGAAAACGTCAACAAAAAAACAAATAAATGTTTCATGTCAACAAATGTGTATTATACATCATATTTATTTATATTTATGAATTTGTTTATATACATATATATTTTATGCGGAGAATCATCGTATTAAGCATATATGAGTAATTAGTAAATCGCATGGTATTTCCGCCGGCCGAGCGATTTGGGTCTATTTGCGATGCAGAGCAAATATTTTGGCTTCGGGAACCCTCACGCAAAATAGTTCGCAGGCAGAAAATTTCACGAGCATTCCTGTGTAAATCCACCGGCTTTTCAGCGAGTAAATTAACCCCAGATCACAACACGTTCGTACGTTAAATCTGTCCGGTATGCGCCATTTTCCTCATTAGCATTTTCAGCAAACGAATTTCAGTAAACCCAGATTCGCGTCACTCTGCCCGTTAAACCGTGTGGAGTTACGGTCCTTCGTTTGCCATTAAAGTCGACTTTAATAAGCGCGTATGCAAGGCTCGTATACGAGAATTTCGATGCGCCGCGGGGGATGAAAAGAACCCGACGTCGCGACGGAGTATGAGGGTTTAAAGTTTCATACAGGAAGATACGATGAGGTGGATGCGAACAAGAGATAAAACATAAAATGGATGATGAAGAGGTAACGAGACGGAGAAAAAAGATGAAACTGAAAAAAGTGCGGCGAATCAACCCCCCTGGCTGCTGGTTTGTGCTTTTCTCTGACTTCGCTCGGCTCGCGTTTGGCAAAAAATAAAAATAAGCAGCGAATACAGACGTACAGAAAGTTTTTAAACGGCTTCCTTGCTATTCTCTCGCGCCTTCACCAATCGCAGATTTCATTCATCGTATATATATATAGTTAAGAGGGCACATACGTCTCCAAGGCCTTTATTTTAGAGGTCTATTGCAAAAATATTGGTCGGGTTGGGATGGAAATGATACTTACAGCAGAAAGCTTTCTTTGATTATTACCTACAAAATGTCTCATTAAAGTTTTTCAAGTTAACATTAGTATAGTTGTAATATGGAAGTTAGTAAGTCAATGTGAAAAGCTTTCACGCAGTATATCTATACAGAACCGTTGGACCGATCTGGATCAAGCTTTGCAAAAAAATTTCTGAATTCATCCACTTTGAAATGATGAACCGGAAACATGATCCATTGATTGATTTTTAAGATACAGTATATATGCAGTAGTAAAAAATCGAAATATCATGAAACAAATATTTAATCCACCGCCAATTGGTCAATTTTCAGTGAAATTTGAAACTGGTTCATCATTTTGATTCACCGAATTCTTTCTACATGTGGTTAAAATTTCAGCTCAATCGGACAAGTCTGTCTTGAGAAATCCTGCGTGCAAGCTTTTCGCAGTGACTTACTGACTTCCCTATTAGAGCTATACCACCTTTATTTGATAAAGACGAATAATATGCCCCCTCAAATTAATCGGGTTATAGTAGGTCCAACTACATGGGTAGCTTTAAGGATGCATATGCATCGATGTTTTGAAAACCGACGAGAAGCGCGCGGTACCGAATCCTTCAAAGCCCTCCATAGCCGTTCGGATGAGTTTTCGACCATGAGTGTCTTACCTCAAAATGCTTGTCTGGACAGCCCTGACATACCCTTGACGTATTGACAGAGTTAAAGGAAACACCCTGTATATAGCTGGATCTTCCTTCGAAGCTCAAGCTCTCGCATTCGGTTCATGATCTAGTTTTTTATTTTCTATCATTTGCAGAGCTCTAAAACGGATAGGATTTTTTTTTGGGTAACACTTTTTCGTCGCACGAAATATGTCACACGTGGCTCCATCGAATTGTTGTCCAGCCGTTGTTTAAAAAAATTTCAAAAATAAGAAAATAACGAAACGTTGAAAGAAAATCGTATTCGAACTCTTGGGGGTTTTTCTCTCTCTTTTAATTTTAAAAATATTTGGCTATTTTCAAACTGAAAAACTTGCTGGAAAACTGTTAATCGTATGAATCCATTTTTTTTTGTTTACCACAGGCTCAGACTGGCATTATTGGAAAACAAAATTCTAATGATATCTCTTATTTTTTTTAGGACGTTTAGCCGTTTTTCTGTCCCTGCTTGGCTGGTTCGCAAAAAAAAAAAATTATTTCGATTGAATGCAAGAGTAAAAAAAACGTACAGCATAATTGTAGAATTGGATTGAAAAGAAATCATAAGGCTTACGAGTCAATCGATTTTGTCTGAAATGCTCCATACGATACGACGGACGATTCGCTTCTCTCGATCACTCTGAAAAATTTACAATCCCTCATGGAATATCGGAAATAGCCCCGAGTCTCTGCTGGTCATAATATAATGCTTTTGAATTTATATTACTTCAATCTCTCTCATATTTGTTTGACGATTTACAGCATCTTGGGGAGACCGCATGGAGCATCAATTTTTTCCAATCAATGTATAGATTGTCTCTGGCTTTCTACGTCCTGGAATATATAACGGAGTTTTGTTGGCGCGAAATTTCGTTACCTATTCACGATTGCGATCGTTTCGTTCGTACAATTTTTGCGCAACCCCCGTGAATTTAAATGAAAATTTACTTTACAAGGGCTTTGATACGTACAGAAGGGTAAAACGAACATACATTTTCATTGGACACGATAAATTTTGTCTTTATTGATATTTTATTGAGGTATCGACACTAAAAAAAATGATCGAAATAAAAATTATGGGACAATCTGTTTTTATTTTTTCACGAATTTTTATTCCGCTTCGTGAATAAATTGAATGAAAATTGTTTTGTTGTAAATTCTGATTTTCCTCGTTGCTCTCGAATTAATTTTTTCGAGGGATGCTAATTTAATGGTACAGTATGAGAGATGCAGTTTCGTTGACACGTTTTTTTTTAAATTTAATTATACAAAAAATGATTAATGAATTTGCAAAAAAAAAAACTATAAACGTGTATGGAAAATAAATTTTCGATACATTGTATGATTTTTTTGAATTAAAAAAAAAATAAATAAATTGCGAGCAGCGCGAAGTATTTAATGAAAATAAAATCAGAATCGATATTTTTGGGCTTGTATTTTCGTTGCGACGGTTGTTCAATTATTTCTCGAGCACTTCACTCGTCGGCTGTCTGGCTGAGGGTTGACGCGAAATTTCGCAAAACCGAGAAACGATCGAGGGGGCACAATATCAGAGTTCACCAGCTTCGTTGAGAAGCGAGGTTAACCACTAACAAGTGGATACAACGTGTACAGGATGGACGAAGGGTTGTTAATCGACTATGCAATTTGATGCGCAGAGCATCGACGACTCTATCGGCCATTCTACGTGAACTCCGTGCATTTTTTTTTCGTTTTTTTTTCTTTCCAATTTTCTCACACGTTTCCTATTTTTTAGTAATTTTTTTTTTATTCCAATCAGCTTTAATCATATTTTCTAAAATATTTCTTCTATTGGACAGCAAATTAAAAATACAAATTCAACTTTATCGTTATCGTAAATTTTTTCCTGTACGTCTGAACATTTTTCCTATCAATTCGCATCAATTTTTCCGTACGTTTGTGAATGAAAAATTATCATTTTTTTTATCGTGAAAAGTAATTTTTTCAAAAGATCTCAATAATGTTAATCCATCTCAATGAATTTTTAATAATTTTTACAATCAAGGGACGTACCTCGGCATAAAAAAAAAAAATCCGTACGGTGAAAACTTTTCGAGATACAATTCTCAAATAAATATCAAGATGCTCATTTAATTCTGAGAAATTGGGGAGGGGCAAAAAAAAATCAGCAACAAAATTGAAAGACCCGCAGGATCTGGAATTCATCGATTCGACGTGGAATGCCCGGTACATTTATTTTATGTGGTATAAAATCGTTTACGCGCAACCGAAAGCGTCAGTTAGGGGGTGATTTTGCGGCTCTGGCGGTTACCCACGTACAGGGGCATTGCTTGCCTCCATTAGTTGGATGGGTGACCGCTCAGCTATTGCGATGGCCAGGCCGTATCGATCGGCGAGTGGGAAAATTCGCTTATAATGAAGCTTTGGTGCCTCGTATATTCGATGTTTGTTCTCAACACGAATACCAGAGAATAGGGTGAAATGTATCGACACGGGTTTTCCACAGTTTCCCCGTGCCCTCGTGCGAATAAGGCACGCAATAGGAGTAGCCGGCTTTGTCCGCAATATCGAGGACTGACTCGGGGAAATAAATGGCAATGGATGGAATGTCTGAGGACCGGGTGTAAATAGCAATGCAGAAAAATTGCCGAAAAAGGTTCTAAAGGTGGCATATAAAAAACAAAATCGTGAAATTTGACGAATAATTACGTATTTTCCCGTAATTGGCCTAAATTAATTCTTTCATTATTCAAGCTTAATGGAATATGATTTAAAATTTTGTACAAGCCACTCTGGACTCAGATTCAAGTGATACTGGCAGATCGAGGTATGCATTTGTAAAATAAATTATCTCCTTATTTAATTTTGTAAACAACGCTGATTTATTGATAAAAGTAATTAAAAATCGCTGCGTTCACGTTGCCATTTAATTGACAAACGGGTCCGCAAATTGGAGGGACGAGGTATACATTTCTCGGCAGGAATTATGGGAAATGTTCGATGCCCGGAGAGCTCTCCAAACGTCATTATAATGGTCAGCGAGAGGAAAACGAGGAAGAGAGTGAGAGAGAGGGAGAGAGAGAGAGAGAGAGAGAGAGAGAGAAAGAGAGAGAAATTGACATGATATCTGATAGCACGATTTGCATTTCATAAGGATCTCGGTAGATTTCCCTGCAACGGCCTATGTATATTATAGAATGCTGGCAAAGCCACGGACCGAAGCTTGACGCCTACGCTTAGATGCATTAATTTCCGTAATACAGTTTGACGCTGAACAAATATACGAACAAAGTTATTGACACTCATGTCCAAAATGTACCGCATTAAAACAAAAAATCCCTGCAATATAATTATGATGACAATAATAATAATAATCATCATCATAATAATGTGCAATAATAAATGTGCAATACATTATTAATGTGCTACACTAATAAATACACAGTTAATATGGTGAGAAAAAAAATGAATAAGTATATTTTTACTGACAGAGATCGCCTAGTTCTTTCCAATGACCATGAAGATCAATTTCAAGGTCTGATTAATTTTTTAACGTAACCATTGAAATTCTCCGAGACGAAAGTCTCCAGAGAAAAACTTTACCGGAAAACAGCTCTCTCGGGATAATTCTACCGGACTACAGAGCTCTCCCGGAACTCCCCATGTTACAACTGTATCGAGTAACAACTCCCCGGCATGACAATTTTCATGCCAGTCAAACTTTTATCAACTCGAAAATTAATTCGTTGTAAACAAATTATTCGAAGGAAAAGTTTGTTTGGAACAAATAAATAAGAGTTCTCCGATGAAATAGAATTATACATACTGTAACGAAAGCTAGACATTTGTTTATTGCATTCTCAACAATGAGCGCAATATAAAAACCCGGATAATTAATTCAAAATATTACGGTATACCATGTTCCTATTTATAGAGGGAGACGTAACGAATTGCGCATTGAATTTTCCATAACCAAATGTGATATTGATAACAGCGTTAACGAGAATGACCGGTAAACTAAAGTTGATAATTATCATCATTGTTACCTGAAAATACAAAGCGAGCGAGCGTCAGCCGCAGTGCACGAGTGAATTCTCAATACGATTTTGTTGATTCATTCAACGCGTATATGTTGAATCAATAACGAGCGAGTATATTTGATATTTTTTGCAACGAATTTAAAACACTCGATCACGTTAAAACAAGGGAGGGGTCACACCACCCTGACTGTCTCCAAAATAAGCAAAAAAAAAAAATTATAGTTCTTTTTTTTTTAATCGCGTATCATTAATCTGTATTCAAAGAAATCTTATCTCGTTTATTATCAACGATACTAATTCGAGTTAGAATTTTCCTCGGTGTTATTAAATCAAATTATTATTAATGATAACAATTCCATTTTTGACAAAAATTATTATTATCCCACAGTTCTCCTATCGTGGAAATTTTGAGATAAAAAAAAAAAACAAGTCATCACTGTAATTTTCCGTAATAAATGAAATTTTCGATCCACAATTTTATCGATAAGCCGCGTGTACCGTCCGTATTGCATAGGATGGAATTATAGGAAGAGGGAGAACAAAAAACAACCCGAGATTATGGACCTGGTGTTGCATTAATTAAACACGCTACGGTGAGTGCATTTACTAGTGTGGGGAATGGAGTGTCAAAATGTATGAGGCTCGAGGAGCTCGTTTTACGATTAATTTCGAGGCAAACAAAGCCACAGAGCCACGTTGATGGTGATTATGAGGCAAAATAAGTGGAACATCTGTGAAAACAGCGGGGGATAGGATAGCTAACCACGTACAAGGGTTGATAGCGAAAGCATACAGGAGATGTCTCTCTCTCTCTCTCTCTCTCTTTCTTGCGAGGTTGGTTGAGGGCCTTGTGACTCGTGTACCGTACAAATTTATGTAACAATGTTGGATTCCGGAGTTAAAAATTCCGAGTGAAATGCCCGACGAGAGGAATTTATTTCTCATGTTTACGTACAGGGATGTTAATTGTTTTATAGTTACGTTAACGTCACAGCTCAAGGAAATATTTTTCCCATTCTCGTGCTCCCTGAAATTCGATCGAGTGACAACTGTATCACGAGTGAACTCGACCACGAGTCAAGTCAAGAGGTAGACGAAGTTCCGAACGGACAGAATCCCGAAAATTCGTCAAAATTCAATGTCAATGTTTGGATGATTTTGCACGGCGTCGAGCAATGGCGTTGATATTCGAAGGCTAGAAGGCTATACATTTGAACGAGGTAGAAATGAGATTTTTTTTTTTCATTACTCCCGAGTTAACTCTACTACGAGTAAACTTTACCACGAGTAAACTTCATCATGAGTGAACTTTACCTAGTGTGAACTTTATCACACTGTAAAAAATGTGGTGTTAAATTCAACACTAATTCAACACCGCTCACGAATTCTATAGTGGTCCACCCCGCTCTGTGTGACCTGTTAGTGTTGATTGTCCGGTGTTAAGTATTGATAGTTGACACCAGACTGCGGTTCATCCGATTTGACACCAGGACGGATTCTACAGTGGATTCTAACACTTTACAGTGTGTTATAATAACACACTTTAAGTTCGTTATTTTTGTACGCATTTATCGTGTCAATGAAGCCAAATGAAAAACGCGGGTCAAATTGGCATAATAAATATTTTTTATTATTTATAAATTAGCAATTAGGAATGATCGATGAATGAATTGAAAACAGTTGTTCCATTATTTTTGAAAATCCTGTTAAAAAAAAAAAAAAAAATAAGTCGTTGACCGGGATTTGAACCCACTATCCTCCAATCGACGAATTCAGCACTTTCGACCCTTAAATAACCATTAAAAAAAAAATTAAAAATTTGTAAATTATTTTTTTTCACGAGTGTTCCCGGCTTCGAAGCGCGGACGTTTTTCTGTCGAAATTAATTTTGAGCCTACCTGAGATTTTACCTGAGACCTACCTAACGACCTACCTAACGACCGACACTCTACCACTACGCTATTGATTCCTTATGAGTTTCTTGTATTTAAATGATATTAGTATACGAGTTCTCATACACCATTCGGTGTATCCTATGACTCCAAACGAATTTATGTATGATTATTTTGGGCGATTAAATTTCACACATTAAGTCGTATATTTCAGTATATGCGCAACACCGTCATGTGTGAAAAATTACCACCGAACAAGTGCAACGCAAATTCGTTTCTAGCTGACACCGCCACTCAGGAGATATTCGCTCAGAACGGCGTAAACATGCCGTTAATACATATTCCGGGTTCATTCTTTAAGTCTGTATATCTCCAAAGTTGTTTGCCGAAATGAATTATAATTTTAATTGAAATAGCACTCAGTCGGTGAGTTTAACTGCGCCTTCGAAGCATATATTTACACCGGATTTAACTAATCACGACATTAGAGTGGTGTCGTATCAGAAGATAAACGGTGTACTTTCATGACAAAATTGTGCGCGATGTGGTGAAACACTGGGTTTAGTGTTAAATTTTGATGAAAAATCGCTTAACACCGATATACAGTGTACGAGGTCAACCATGATATCAGAATGGTGCTGCCGATAACACCACAGATTTTAACCACTAACACCGCACCAAATTGACACCCCTGATTTTTTACAGTGCATGAGTGACTCTACCACGAGTGTACTCTACCATAAGTGTATTCTGTCACGAGTAAACTTCACCCTGAGCCCCGAGTAAACTTTACCACGTGTGAATTCTACGACGTGTGAACTCTATCATAAGTGTACCCTATCACGGGTATACTTTACCATACGAGTGTACTGTACCACGAGTTTACTCTACCACGAGTGAACTCTGCCAGCCATAAGCGGCGGTTAACGAATCTCTATCTGAATAAGGCTTTCGCGAGTATAGTTCTACCCAATCGAAACTGTACCAGGAACTTTACTTCTGGAACTTGCTGTATCCATAAGCATATTTATCATGTATACCATGCCAGAGAGTTGTTGTCCGCTGGAGTCGTCATTGAATATAAATAGTTACGAAAGTATTATTTCCGGTACAGGCATTAGCGGGTAGAGATGTTTGTTTTTGCTCACGTCCGATAGATTTGTCTCTCGGTATAGTTGTCATTTGGTGGGCTTGTTCCATATGTCTAAAATCTGATAGACTTTTCATCGGGTAGCTCAAAGGAATATTATCCATTCTCAATATTTCCCTCAGAATTTATCGAAGCCGTCTGGGTGCTTTTGTCTCGTCACTTCTGTCCTAACGAAATTTTCTTCTTTGAATTCTGCATCACGTTCTCGTTCTCTTCCTCCTTCGCACCTTTTTGCCTCTACACGACCTTATCCACACGTATCTGTATCTGTGTTCTTGCTCTTCCATCAGTCTTACGTGTGAGTAAAAAAAAAGTAGAATGAGAGAAGCTCCATGACCCGGCTGGCAATGGAATACTTGTTGAAAATCCGAATGAATTGCCTTTCGACGAAGGCGTGTCAGAAATATTTTTGGGATATTAAATTTTTCTTGTCTTCAACGATCTGGAGCTGCATTTTTTGTTCGAATACATTTTTTTTTTTCACAACTCGGGAGAATTGACGGTTGGGAAATTTCTCCGCAAGTATTGGTATTCTTTGGGAATACGAAATCCATGGCGGAAGCAAGGTGTGTGGAACGGTGTACGAAGCTCAACGTACGGAAAAATGGACAAATGGAGAAAGAAAGTGAAAGGAAACTTCAATTCGTATCCTTTTTCTTGATTGCTCACACCTGAAAATTCATCACGAATTCAGACTGTTTGCCATGCATCTTCATGAACCGAGCGAGCAGTGACTGAATAAACATCAATCGGGTCTAGGCCTTGTTTCAATGTTCTAGCTTTTCCGGAATCATTTCTAGAGCGATTTAAATTCTTACGCTATTTTTCCATGTGAAGAATATTATAAATTTGGCCGAGTAATTTTTTTTTTCCATACTTGGCATAATTTTAGAGATAAGTTTTAAAGAAAAATTATTTTTTCGTTACTTAAACAACAATTTAAGCTCTCTGAGAAATCAAAGTTTTAATTCATACGGTTTCCGGGAGATGAGCAATTATTAATCGGGTCAGGGATGATGCACGCAGAGCGTACGGTCTTAATTACTTTTTAGCTCATCGAACATGGAATTATTCAACGAAAGCGCTAAACTGCAGTATAAATAACGCTGAGACAGAGATAGGGCATGACTTTGGTACAGATGTATGGCCTTTCAATTTCAATGATTCATTATATTAAAACCTTTGGCGAAAAAATGCATTACCGTAAGAGGATCGGGCTTGGATAGTCAAGGCACGAACGTCTATAATCCAGATTGATTCAGCTAGATCTAACAGCTTCAAATAGTCATGTGCGGGGTAATTTATCTGATGTGGAACAATTTTTTCAGTTGTTGCACGAAGAAGGATGTTGAATGAGACTTTTTACATAAAAATTGATCAAGCATTGGAAAACAAATATCAATATCTGATAAAATCTTAAGAAATTAAAAAAAAAACTTTTACTAAAGATTGGAATAACTTTTATCATTCTCGATATTTTTCTCCCGAAATTTGGATCATGCGTGCCAAGTTTAATGTTATTAAAAAGTTAGAAATTCTGCTCGACAATTACTGTAATGGCATTTTTTTTGTTCACTGAATCAAGCTGCGTAAAAAATTAATTCCTCCTCGTATACATCTTTAACGAAATTATAATTTAATTCTGAATTATTTTCAATAATTTCAAGATGTGACAATTTTTTATCGCGTGATACTACGAGAACGATTATACGAGAAAATATTTCTTTGCTTCGGTTAATGCAATCGACTCAGGGCGAATGGAATACCTGGCACGATTGCAAGTGGTAAAATTCCGTACAGGTCAGACTCCAAGCCATATGCGTCAGATCGATTCCTTCATATCCCGATCTGCCGAAGGTTTGAAATTATCCCAGACGTATCTGAAGGGTGAAATACCAAATTTTCCCCTTACTCTCTCTCGCTCTCTCTCTCTCTCTCTCTCTCTCTCTCTCTCTCTCTCTCTCTCTCTCTCTCATTCACACGCAGTGTCTCGAGCTTCAAATACCGATACGTGGTGCATTTTAGAGTTCGAGTGCGGTTATCCGTTACGTCAAGACGTCAGTGTGATACGAGGATACCACGAATAACAGAGGGATTGGCAGAAACGTTAACGGGACAAGAAGTCGATGCCGAAGCAAAAGCAGAGATGATAAAAGACGGGGGAAAAAAACGTGAAAAAAAATGATGGATGATTTGCTACGGAAAAATTTTCGAATAATCAACGAGAAAATAAAAAACGAATATAGTGACAGGTACAATTGATTTTCTCGAGAATAATTCCATATCTCATGTTTTAGTGATAATATTGCATACCCTTATCAATATTTATAATATTTTAATTTTATATATCGAGGTGGTTAAAAAAATGCATCTTATTTAGATTATTCGAATATTGCTGATTTTCGAAAAAGGCCAACTTTTGGAAATTTGAAAATTCAAAGATCATTGAAAACCATTCGGTCTATTGTTTTGTGGCGAGAAAAAAGTTTTCGGCAAACCTGACAGCTTTGTACAATATTTTTATTTATTTTTTTCCATTTTTTCGAACCTTTATTGACACACATGGTTGTTTAATTGAATTAGCAATGAGTTATAGGTCATGTAAAATTTGCGAAGTATTTGAATGTTTGTTGTAACATTTTTTTAACAAGATAAAAAAAAAAAATATACGAACGGTCAATGAAAAAAAAACTTAATTTTAAAAATCTAGCTGGAAATTTTTTTTCCAAATACCTAATACAGCGCTCGAATAAAATCGCACTGGCATTACGTTTTTCGCAAAACTCTTAAAAAAAAAAAACAAGAAAAAGAATCATCGATGGATATCACAAAATTTAGATTTTTAAATGAGTGAATTTCTTAACCCAAAGGTACAGAAATAAATATTTTTAAGGAATAATCAAATTTAAAAAAAATTTCAAAGTTCACCGTAAACAGATTATAGATTTTTTACATTGATAACAGAAATGTGTCTCACAATCAGAGGAGTGTGTAATTTCCAATTAATGTCAAGAAATAATTGAAAGAATTCGTTTTTTTGCTTTTTATTAATTTCTTTTTCTTATTTTCCGCACCTACCAAGTCGATATGGACGATCGAATTACAGGGAAATTATATTTTAGTCTCTCTCTCTCTCTCTCTACAAGTGTCTCGTAAATGTGTGTGTATAGTGGTAAAATTAAAACTAAATTTGTGTTGGAAGAGATTCAGAGGTGTCCCTTGAGTGTAAATTCAAGTTGGCGAGACGCGGAGGGGTCAAGCTTTAGCAGCGATCTTAGAAAATATGTTTTATTAAATATCTCGTGAACCGTGCATCGTACGATAAAAATAGTGATAACTTTTTTGTATATAATATATAAAATTTTCTACAACTTTTATTGGAAAATTTTTCCTGTATAGTGTATGGTTTTTTTATTTATAGCGTGGCAAACTTTTCCAAACATCACCATTTTTACTGTTACATCAACCGTTAACTATATACTTAGGAAGAACCATGTTTGGAAAAGTTTGCCACGCTATAAATAAAAAGCCATGCGCTATACAGGAAAAAGTTTACAATAAAAGTTGTAGGGAATCTGATTATCTGTAAAAAAGGTCTTTACTATTTTTGTCATACGATGCACAGTTCATGAAATATTTGATGAAACATGTTTTCCAAGCTGGCTACTGAAGCTCGACTCCCCCACGTCCCGCCAACTTGAATTTACACTTATAGGACACCTCTGAACCTTTCCCAAAAGCAAAATCAATTCTGTAAAAGATTGCAGAAAAAATGGCTAGAATGACTGGACTATAATTATCTTTCGTGATCTGGCATATACGCATGCGACTGTGGAAATTTATTCCGGCCTAAAATGATGTGTAAAAGCGTGCGAAAAAAATAGGGACACAGCGTGTACTTCGGAGAAGACGTTTCGATTTGTCGATCAAAATTTTTCAAGGCGCAGTTAGCATAAGATTTATGTATGTTTTTTTCTGCGATGTAAGTTGAGGGAATAAATGGCAGTAAAATGATAGTAAAGGCTTTCAGCTGTTTCCTACCCTACCCAGCATCGATCCGTATATATGTCCCTTCTCTATATATATATATAATACCTGTGCAGCATGTATCCAAGGATTATACAGGCGTATATAGAGGATTCATATACTGCAAATTCGTTCTTATATACGTGTGGATCGATGTGAGCGTTCCGAAGCAGCTGGATATAAAATATAATGGCGTTTTCTGGAAAAGTACAGCATACACATTCATAGAGGTGATTTTACATGGAACGATTCTTCAACCAATCACCAGATTTGTATGCTTTTTCAAGGAATTTACTGCCACTGTTATCGCGTCGAGAGTTTTTTTTTGTAGTTATATTTTCGAAATTGGAAAAAAATTCGAATGAAAAATTGTGAATTCAAAATAATACTCGAAATGTTTTGAAGTCTACATTTATGTGCGTAGACTTCGGCAGAGAGGCAAGAAGCTTAAGATTATTTCCGAGAGCCTGAAGGAGAAAGAACGGGATCAATAACGATGAAGAATCAAAGGCGAGCGAGGCTTATTAGGGCTGATGCAAAAGAGGCATTATGCTCGAGAGGGCACATCAGATCTCCTTGACTATTCGGTCGTCGCCATTATTAAATATCTGATTAGCATAAAGAAAGGGAGAAAAAAGAAAATCGTGTCACTCAAATTTTTTCATCGATTACCCGTCGTAACGGATTTTAGTTTTCCACGCAAAGCATCCTAATTAGGGGAAAATTTCATTCAAGAGTTTTCCCAGAAGTTTTCGACGCAACGAATAGAATTTACGATTGGAAAATGTACAAATAAAAATAATTACTCACGTATCTTGTATTGTCTTTTCGATTGATTGGCCATTGTCGACGATACTCCGTAAGCTATCAACGATTTGTTGGACTCTTCGAGAAGACGATTGCATTCCTCGATTTTTCCGATCAATTGTGCTCTGCGATTGTTTGATCAAAAGAAATTTCATTCATTATTCAAAAGATGATTAATCGTAAATAAAAATAATACATTTTTTGCAATTTCGATGTTTTGAGATCGCGCAGCCATAATTGTTTTCTATTTTTTTTTAATCCTTCATGTTTAACCAAGCATTGAAGTTATTGCAATGATATTGACATTTTTCTACCACGACAACAACAATAACAACAACAACAACAATAATAATAATAATGATAATATTAATGAACCTATAATTTTCACGCTTCGCAGCACTGGCATAATAGAATTGCTATGTGGCAGTTTTATGATTCCTTCAAGCCTATATATATGCATAATCCCCCCCGATGCACATTTGCGTCAGCATGTGCTTCCATTATTCTCAAGCTCGGTTATAAATGCACGTATCCTGCATTATACTTTATCATTGTTACGCTGAAAAGACGAGTTTTCAATTCCACGATTTTTTTTTCCTTTATTTTTCTCGTCAGCCTAGCTTTATAATACCAAAAGGGAAAAAAATTCCTCCCATTCGCTACAGAAAGCTCAGACTTAAGGGATTACACTACCTTGAGAGAATAAAAAAAAGATCCATATTAATGACCAAACCGTTGCACGTTCATATTTTTTATTTTATTTAATTGCATTCACTTTTTATATATTTTTCGAATTTTTCAAATTCATATTTTTGGGGAATATTTTTTAAACCGATGTTTTTTTTTTTTTCATTTTCAGTTAACAAGATTTGTGATTGAATTTTATCAAAATTCGAAATTAATGGGTTCACGGTGATACTTTAGACGTTCGATTTTTGAAAAAAAAAAATTGTCTTTAAACATTATGTCAATTAAAAAATGATGGAAGATTAAAAAAAAAATCATTCGATAGATAATGGTGTTGTCTCGGCAAAAAATATCAGCTCGATTAGAGTACTAACTGTTATCGAGTTATAATTTAAACCATAATAGTTTCAATGTGAATTTTGTAATAAAATAAAAAGGCAAATATAGAAAGCCTTTACTCAAGTTCCAGAATAACAACCGCTTGAACAAATTATCCGGGGTTTGGGCTTGTATTAATTAACGATTAAAAGTATTAATTAACGATTGATAATGTTTGCATTGGATTTAAATAGAAAAATTAATTTCAATAGTTAAAGCTTTGATCAATAAAATTGCTTTGATTCGAAAAAAGTCAGTTGGACTTGATGCAAGTTTTTCGAGTTATTTAATTTTCCCAAAAGAAAAAAAATGAATAATGTATTTAATAAAAGTATATAAATATAAATAAAATAAACTGTAGGTAAATAAATCCCTATTTAAATATAAAAATACTTTTTTAAATCATATATTTTTCGTTATTGGCCGCCTTCGTCAACGAAACGAATTTTTTTGAACTCGACATTTTTTTTGTGCTGCTGGTGCATCGAATACGCCAAAACGAAAAAGAGAAGAGTAAAAATAAAGCTCTTCATACACGGAACCCGATATTTTTCGTATCAACTTTCATTCTTTTATTCTTTTCTGCGTTATCGATTCAGCCGGAATAGCCATCGTATATGCGGATAAAATTTTTCAACCCTCGAATCCCGCTGGTATGAATGATGGTGCGTCAGTTCACGCAGTCTTCAGCGATTTCGATAGACGAGTTTCGCAAATACCAACAATAGAAAAGACGAAGAGAGAAAAAAATATTGAATCGAATGTATACAGCGTACTTCAGTCAAGGTTTTTTTCCCGATTCGTTAAAAAAAAAATAAAAAAATCCAAAATATTTGTGGGATCGAACGATCCGAGTGAAAAAAGCGTAAAAAAAATCTTATGACTCGATGCGATTCAATTTTCGACAAAATTCCAGAAAGCCTTCGTGAAATACCCTTCGGTCGACAGAATTTTTTTTATCGAAAAGAAAAGATCGCGATTTTATGTCGTCTTTTTTATTCTCGTCTTTTTTTTTTCGTTTGATTTCTTTCTTGAAAGATAAAACAGAAGCTTAAAACTTGCATTCTACAGAGTCGGATCGATATTTGCGACTTTCCTCGAGATTTACCTACTGTATATTATTCATTCCAATCCCAAGGGTGGCAAACATGATTTTTTTCATGCTCTCTCTCTCTCTCTCTTTTTTTTCCTCCGAAGTTTCGAATTCCCGAGTTGAATTTCTCTCTTCTCGGATGGCTCGCACTCTTCGCCATTATTATTCTCTCGGGCTTGCAATTTAAAAGCTTAAAATCGCATGAATATGGAAAATTGTTTCCCTCCATCCGGACAATGTCAGCGATCATCGTCATTGAAAAAAAAAAATAACGGGTAGTCGTAAAAAGCTCGAGATATGAAGATCTTGCTGAGCCTAATCGTTTCTACACAAGCGATTATTCCACAATTTTTCCTCAGGAAAGAGGTGAGAAAGTTGAGCTTGAAATTATATAAACATGTGCTCAACTAAATCTTGAGGCATTAGGAAGATAAATGAGGGATCAATTAATTTTTCATTGCATTGCGTTCGTCGAGGTTCTCGTACTTCTTCACGAAAAAAATAGCTCATCTAGAAGCTTGAGGAATGTCTAATTTTTTTTTACCACTGCCTCATCAGTATTGAAAAATTGTCCAATCATTTTTTTGGAAACTCTAAAATTCTACAAAAATACCACAGTGAATCCAACTTTTTGAAAAATGTTAAGTAGGCAGCCCGAAGCCGCCCAAAGCTATGAAAATTCGTGAAAAGTTTTTTCAAGAATCTATCGCCTTAATTTTCTGTGTTTTTTGTGAAAAAAAAAAAGAAAAAAAAAAAAATTAATACAAAACAAAACAAGTCGAAACGAGTGAAGGATGCTCGTGATGCGATATTTTGCTTCTTTTTGAGACAAATTTCCACGAGTACAGACATTTTTTTCTTCTTCGCCATGTAAGCCTCGATTTGTCACGACCGTCGAGAAATCGCAATCGATTTTCGCGCGTATTTCAGGGAAGAATATAAATACGCACGCTATATATATATATCCCTCACGGGGGGATTTCCGACTTTCACAGTTGCTCCGGTAACAAGCTCTCGAATAATTAAAAAGGTCGTACCAATCAGCTAAAAGCGAAATTAACTTGTCAAGTCAATGATAAAGTAGAGAAAATATCACCCGATGAAATAGGCGAAAAAGCGTTTTTCATTTGGTAAAAAAAAATAGAAAATTATTTCACATTTTTATTTTTCACAAAATCATTGATTTGAATTATCCTTGAATTAATTATTTTTGAATTATAATTTTTTTTTATCAAATAATTTATACTCATAATTTAATTATTTTATGATACCGAAAAATTCAGTGGTGCATAGGTGAACAAAAAAAAAATATAATTCTCAAAGCTTTGCCAGAGAGAGATTGATTGATTGATTGATTAGATTTATATTTATGCCCTGGCTATAGCCATAGGACAAAACTAGAAATGACACGAAGAAGATACAAAAATTTGAACTTAAGAATAAATGAATACAAACAAAATAGATAAACTTAGGTGGTAGAGTATAGACATAGCCAGTTTGGACTAAGGCGGAGGAGTACACGAAATTTCCGTATGCCAAGAGCTAAGAAAGATCAAATCATAGAGCATAACAGCATATAAATAGCGCATCGCCGAGCATAATAGAGCATAATGGATCATAAATCATATAGAGCTTAGATATTATGACCTTCAATGATGAATAAATAATTATGCGGCCGAGATTTAAGAATTGCCAGGGAAGGAGACGAGGTTACTTCGACCGGAAGGGCATGCCAAAAATAGACAGCCGTCAGGAAAAATGAATTTCTGTAGGAAGCAGTTCGGAAGTGGGGAATATGGAACACAGCACCCGTAGTATGACGAACAGGACGTCGAGAAGGAATCGCAGGCGTGAATAGTACGGCAATATAGGTAGGCGAGTTAGAGTGTAATATTTTAAAAATAGCAATGCCCAGAAAATACTGTCTCCTATCCTCGACCGTCAACCATCCCAAGTGCCTCCGATATGGGGTGATATTATGATCGTCCAATCATAGGTTAAAGATAAACCTAATCGATTTATTAATAAGCCTCTGAAGCACGCAATTCAGTTCACCAGAGAGATCATTATATATAAGGCAGCAGTAGTCGAGAAGTGGAAAAGTGAGTAATTTAATGAGAGACGCCCTCAGATCCTGGGGTAGCGCATTTTTATTATATTTTAATTCATATAGTGTTAAATTCACTTTCTTCGAGACAGACATGTCATGAGCATGCCAAGATAAATTTGACATCATACATCAACAACGTCCACGTAAGGGAGTTGAATGTCCTCAACCAGAATTGGTGGCAAATCATCCAAACTAATATGGCTAACGAATGCACTGCTAACTTGAATGAGAACCTTTTATTTAGATAAATTGAGCTTCAGCCCATTCTCATTAGCATAGTTAGAAATCACATTGACATTGTGAGTAATGTTGGCAATACCCATGGCAAGTTGGGATGGCAGGCAACTCAAGTAGATTTGGGTATAATCCGAAAAAATCATGTGCTGTGTATATCTCAATCTCGCACCTATATCATTGATAAAGAGCGAGAATAAAAGTGGACCCAACACAGACCCCTATGCGGAACCCCGGTTGAGGTGCTCAACCAATTTGAACAATTGCCCTGGTTGTCTACCACCGCTTGAGTCCGGCCTGTTAAATAGGAGAAGATCCACACAAATATGAGAATCAATAAATGATTGACAGTATCAAAGGCCTTACTAAAATCAAATAAAACCAGGATAGTTAGGCGCCTCTCGTCCATAGCTCGTCTAATAACATCATGACAAATGCGCAGTAAAGCCGTTTGAGTACTAAAACCCTTCCTGTAGCCCGATTGCCTTGAGTCGAGAATATTATTAATGTTTAAAAAGTCTAAAATTTGTTTATGGGCAATTTTCTCGAAAATTTACTTAATTCACACAGATTTGCGACAGGACGAGTATCGGACGGGGGCTGAGGAGGCTTTACTTTGAGAAGCGGGCGAATCAATGCGCGCTTCCAGGACGCTGGAAAGTACGAAGAGAGAGAGCATGGATATCAGAACTGGAGAGAAAAAAAAGGAAGAAAAGAGAAGATCGAGATAGAAAGGAAGCAACTCGCTTGAAAGAAGAGGCTGACTTAATTTTCTTAATGAGGGATTATTAAGAATGACATTTTTTTTTCATATAACATACGCTTCAGTTCTGATTTAATTCGATTGCCGCTTCACCAGGAATAATAGAAATAATGAAGATGAGTGCATTTTACGGGAAAGGATGATAATCGTTGGATGAATGGAGAAAAAAATTAACGAAGATTTACACGAAGAAGTGAATAATTACGTGAATAATTAATTAAGTGAATAATACGTTTTTTCATGCATTTCATTTTTTTTATAGAGGCTAAGAAAAATATTCTTTTTGAATAGATTATTTTGGATAATGTCAAGTTGTGCTTTACGTTGTAAATTCATCTTGTGCCTTTTAATGTGTATCCCGAGCTACATCTACATACTGAATGGACGAATCAGCTTGGAAGATTTTGAAGAGAGAACAAGGTGGTGCCGAGAGAAAAAAAAAGATGATAGATAAAAATAGAATAAATAAAAAGAAAAAGAGAAGGTAAAGAGTGAGAGAACTACGGGAAGCTGTGAAAGCACGGTGGGAAAGTAAGACTTCACCGGATTAAATCTCGAGAAGTAAATGTAGGAGGGTTGCGATTGCGTTGATTTAAGCTCAGTGGATTTATATCGTATATCCAACGCCTATACTTATGGACATGTTGCAGGAATATATGGGACGATTCAGACCAATCGACAGATACGACAGTCTGTTCAATTACCTTTTTTAATTTAACAATTATATTATTATAAATCATCATAATATTATTAGTATATGAATATATTTAATTAATATTAAATACATATCAGTGGCAGTAATAAATGATGTATTTTATAAGATTTCAGTAGTTACGATAGCTAATGGAGTTGTGACTGTAGGCATATATTTTGTTCACTTATTTTTGTAATAAAAAAAAATCCAGCAGCTTATTTTCGTTCGGGAATCTCAGAAAAGAAGATACGGGATCTAAGAAGACTTTTGAACAGAACGCAATTATAATTAGCATAGGACATTATCGTCAATACGAATTTACCGAAATTCATCATTTACCGTTACTTTGATCCTGCATTATTTGGATATGTATCGACGATAAGAAAATAGCCATCACTTAACTTCAATCGTGAGAATGTTCGCTTTTCAATATAAGAAGTGTTCGATTTTTCGAAATATCTCCAATAACTCGAACATTCGCTTGATTAAAAAATGCTGGAAGTAAAATGTTCGAAATATTTTTTGGACCGTAAGGGGCTATTTTTTTGACAAATTTTTACAGAAGGCAATAGTTATCGATGAAACGAGAGGATGGTGAAAGCAATTAGATTATCCTTTTTTTTTATTCGTTGCAATTAATTCTGAAAACATTCATTTCAGGAAAATCAAACTGTTTTTTGAAAAAAAAAAAAAAAAAAAAGAAAGTTTTGAGAAGTAATTTGTTTTTTTCGCCGATTCGTATCCAAGATAGGCGGTCTCAGAGTTCTGGTAATTGATGAATATCAGTAAATTCGTAGTGACGGTATCTTTTAGAAAAATCGTAATCGCAATCTACAATTATATAATGAGGCTTTTTCGACATCATAAAGAGGAAGTGAATTCTCAAGAACTTCAATATCGCTGAGTCCTCGCCAAAAATCTTCCTACTGTTCGCGGAACGCCCGATGTATTTCTCTCTCCTCCGTTATGAGTTAACCGATGGAGAGTCTCTTCCAACGTGAAGGGCTCGTGGCAGCATTTCAATAAACGAAACGAGCTTGCATTGTGCATATGGATGACCCAGTTCTCGCATTATAAGCAAAATATTCTACTTCGCGAGTTGTTATCAGCATATATATATATATATATATATGCTGATAACAACTTATATATATATAGGCGGTTAAAAAAGGGCCTTTTCTTAGATTTCGCTCTTCTCCGAAGATTCTTGTATTTTTTTTACTAAAAAATAGCTCACGTGAAAGGGCTGGGCTGAAAAAATTTTTTACTACTGCCTCAACGACATTGAAATTTTGAAAAAGGCTATTTTCGGGAATTTCGGTGGTAAATCGCTCGGCAAATCGTTCGGTGGCTATGTTTTGTATAACGAAACAAAAGTTTTTGTCAAATCTGGCAAACAAATGTTTTTGTCAAACCTGAGCTGCGTGTAATTTTTTTCAGTACCGAAAAATCTATATTGAAATTCGTTAAAACTAATTTTAAAATAGATTTTTCTGGACTAAAAAAAATTGCATGCATCTCAGGTACGACAAAAACTTTTGTTTCATCATATAAAACATAGCCACCGAAGGATTTAAGGATATGTCAATTTTAAAATTCCCGAAAATAGCCTTTTTTCAAAATTTCAACGTCGTTGAGGCAGTAGTAAAAATTTTTTTACAGCCCAGCCTTTTAGCGTGAGCTATTTTTTAGTAAAAAAGTACAAGAATCTCGGAGAAGAGCGAAATCTAAAAAAAAGGCCCTTTTTGAACCGCCCTAATATATATATATATATATATATATATATATAAGCAAATTTCTCTGTTAATAAAGCCACTCTTTGCATCTATAATGCAATATTATATAAAATTTTGGTGACACTTTGCTAGTTTGTGATGCCTGTTGAAAATATGTTAAAGGATCGTTTGAGGAATGCATTTTTTTTTTAAATTTAATAGATTGCCCAGAGCACAAGTTGCACAAATAAAGTTCAAGAATATAAAAGGAAATAAAAAGAATCTCCTCACAAGCAAGCATAATAAAAATAAAATAAATAAGAAAAGTAAAATAAAAAAGAGACAACGAGATGAGAAATAAAACTTGCAAGAGAATTATTGGATATTTTCCTCGCGAAAGAATGTGTACAGATTTTTTTTTAATGCGATTCTCTCGTTAAAATTATACGGTTACTGGAAAATTTTCTCATTGCATCCGCATCACGAGATTTAAAATTCACGAAGATACCATGTATACTTAATTTCGTCTATCGAGAGACTAATCCCATCGTGGAAAATACAATCATATTTACGAAAATTAGCAAGGCCCCTGTGCTCCGAGTAAAAAATACTTTTGATTTGTTTTCACATTGCCAAAAAAAAAAAAAAAATCGTATCGAAAATTCCAGTCGAGGAGTCGTTGAAAATGCTTGACTGGTCATGTACAAAAATATTCAGAAGTTTGACGAAGTGTGACGAGTGCTGTTTTAAAAGATAGAACTCGTTATAAAGCTCTTAAAAAAAAATGCATCTCCACATACAACTTCATGTCTGGATTTGAATATTCTTCGAGTGCGATCATTATTTCAACAAGTTGCAACGAAGCATGAAGCTCCTCCCTCGAGTAGGTCTGGTCTTGAACAGTCTAGTCAATGTGTTCGTGAATTTTTTTTTAGCGATAAAAAAAAAGCTTCCTTCTCGAAGGGAGGACAGAATAAAAAATTATGAGATTCACCATCCACTCTATTTGTCATATTTGACTCTGGTACGATGTGATATTTCACATATCCAAATAAACATTGGACTTATGAAAAACAAAAGGGTGCAACTCGCCTTATTTGACGCATAAAATAATCGGTCTTATGACCTTTTGTTTCTCAACAGTCCAAATATGTATCTCGAGACGCGATCTCGACGCCAAGTATACGGGGTAGTTTGTGCACCTTTTGTTTTCTTGCCGATCGGTCGATACCTCTTTATTCACTATATACACCCTGAGATTCGTGACCAAACTACGAGAGCGTATACTCGTTAACTGAGCCAGTGCCAATTTTGCTCTTTTATTCTCGTCGATGCAAGCCGATAAAACTTTGCACCGCTAAAGTGAGAGTGAGAGAGAGAGAGAGAGAGAGAGAGAGAGAGAGAAGATTCAACGAGACTGAGAAAGATGGTCAGATAATCTCGAGGAAAGAACGCCGCGAAGGGGTTGATCGTTGAGAAAGAAAGAAAAAAAAATGACAAACGAGAGTGCGCTGTTGAGGCAAGGGCTGATAGTAAGAGCGCTATATAAGAGGGAAGGAAAAATTATTTATATGCAGCGTAGACTATATTTTATCATTTTTCGCCCGAACAGGAGTACCAAACGCCTGGACTTGGCAAACTTTTGACTATCGAGTGAAATATTCATTCCATTACAGCGACTTTAAGAATACAATTCTTAAAAGCACAAAACTGCGAATTAATTAACAATAAATTTATATTTCTATACATGTACGTCGTCGCAATAAATTCTTCGTGTTGCTAGGAGACAAAACAGAATCGAAGAAATTTTTTTATTATTTTTTTGGCTTTTCAATATTTCATCATTTCGATTCATTTTTTTTTTCCATCGTAGATTTCATGTCTCTCTGTCGGACTGATAAAATTCGTGATAAATACCACGAGAAGAGCGCTTACATTTTACGAAAATATTTTAATACTTTATTCTATATATATGTTATGTACAAACCCCGCAATCGTACATTGCGCGCATTGTACAGACTTTTCGTACAATGCGCGCATTGTACGGAGATGTTTGTACAATCCTGGTTTATGCGGGGTTTGCACAAGTTATTCTGTACAGTGCGCGCAATGTACGTTTCATGCCGTACACTGCGCGCATTGTACGAGAGTCTTTGTACAATCCGGCACTAATCACATGTATTGTATATGTGTGTGGGACAGCGAATAAATACGTTTCATAGTAATGAAAATTGATAATTATTCTCTTTGTCTGCTGCAAGAACATAATACTTATTGCAACACGGACTAGAATTGTGACAACGCGAGTTACATAAAACATTGTTCTTTCTACAGATGCATCGGTTATTTTTACATTTAGTAGTACAAGAGGAGCATCGGAGGAAACCTTGCCCCCCCCCCCCCCCCCCCCACCAACGAAGACTTGTTATTGGCTGCTCTAACAGAAGTAGTTTGTTGAGGGACATCCTTCTCCTGGAGAAATTTGGCCATAGCTGGGGCTATTTGATTCCTACTAAATAGTCCGGAAATAATTCCGCTCTGGGTTCCGATCTTATAATATCCATCTCCAGTTACTTCCATGATTTTTCTCTTACTATGATTATCATTATTAAAGCTAGTATTTTGATACAGGGATCATCATGGAAGTAACTGAAGATGGATTTTATAAGATCGGAACCCAGAGCGGAATTATTTCCGGACTATTTAGTAGGAATCAAATAGCCCCAGCTACGACTGAATTTCTCCAGGAGAAGGATGTCCCTCAACAAACTACACTGCAAATCCAAGTGTGTATTTTTTAAACACTTATGTGGGTAATTTCTTGTAGTCACTTTTTACTCACTTTCACGTGTGTAATTCTACAAAATAACACACTCAAAGTGTGTAATTCTACAAAATAACACACTTAAAGTTTGTAATTCTACAAAATAACACACTTTAAGTGTGAAAGTGAAAGTGAGTAAAAAGTGACTACAAGAAATTACACACATAACTGTGTAAAAACTACACACTTGGATTTGCAGTGTACTTCTGTTAGAGCAGCCAATAACAAGTCTTCGTTGGTGGGAGGGCAAGGTTTCCCCCGATGCTCTTGTACTACTAAATGTAAAAATAACCGATGCATCTGTAGAAAGAACAATGTTTTATGTAACTCGCGTTGTCACAATTCTAGTCCGTGTTGCAATAAGTATTATGTTCTTGCAGCAGACAAAGAGAATAATTATCAATTTTCATTACTATGAAACGTATTTATTCGCTGTCCCACACACATATACAATACATGTGATTAGTGCCGGATTGTACAAAGACTCTCGTACAATGCGCGCAGTGTACGGCATGAAACGTACATTGCGCGCACTGTACAGAATAACTTGTACAAACCCCGAATAAACCAGGATTGTACGATTGCGGGGTTTGTACATAACATATACTTTGAGAAATATGAATGAATGGTATACATCTTTCCAATAGCAAAAGTGCTCGCGAGAAGCTCAAGGATTCAGAGAGAGATTACGAAGGAGAGGCCAATGAAACAACGAGTAAAGTTTATCAAAGAGGACTTATATAATGTCACGATTTATATGGACTTTCGCGTGCTGGCTCTCTGGCGATGTCTATCAAACGAGCGACAGAGGAAAAATATTATAAGGGCGAGAAACTATCCATGTGAAGTAACCAAGAGACCGGATAGCATACACTATCTCGGGCATATAGTCCCTACTCGGATTTATATATTATATTAATTTTTTTCCCTTGGCAAACAAAATGTGCAGGAAAAACATGTAAAAAAAAACAAAATGAATGCCTGACAATTTTTTAAATTAATAAATTAAAAAAAGATCTTAATTATGAATATTTACTTCGAATATTGTCGTAATTAAGATCATCGTTCAATTATTTTTACATTATCCGCGTCACTCTGCCCTTCATTAAGATTTTCCATATCCTAGATTTGGGAGGGGGGGGGGGGGGGGGATCACTCGATTCATTGAACAATCGTTAATCAAAGCAGAAATATTTTTTTTTTTAAATTCAAGTTATTCGTATACGCGTCTTCGGGTCAAATTTCAAAATGTCAAATTCTTATGATCGCAATTGACTTTCAATGAAAATATCTTCGCGATGTACTTGGGTGACGTAAACGTAAAGGAACCCGGCGCCACCATTTCATTAAAGGGAATATCGCGTGCCAATGCCATTTGCGTTTACGATAATGCGATCATTTCCTACACGCGAAGAGGAAGAGACGGTGCAAAATAAGAATCGATCGTACGAACGAGACTAGAATTTTCGAAAAGATGCTCGTGCTGTGGGGATCTGTAAAATTTATGGGAGAAAAATATTGGCGTTGTTCGTTGATGCGACCAAAGGGTGAGGAGATGTGTCATTGATTGCCATATGCCTTATTTGCGTGAGAAAGTATCCGCGGATATTTATCTTCGCGAAATAATATGCTAAAATGATGTGTAAAATGTAAAAGTTTGTAGCACACGCGCTAAAATTTACGTATATTTTTTAAAAATATATTTGTTTTTTTTTGCAATTATTTCATCCACTTAAGATTTTCGTTTGCGGGTTACTTTTTCTCAGTCAGTAGTTCAATGAACTTACAGCATCATTTTGTTTTCAAATTGAAATTTTTTATTGTCGCACTCGTTGAAAAATTAAGGCTGATCAATTTGTTAAAATGCACTTTACTTTAATGACAAACATTACCGTCACTTTTTTTTTTAATTTTAATTTTTCCAATCGCACTACGCCTTTTACTTATCCCATGCTCTTGTCCCTTCTACTTTTCCATATGCCATTTCATGCCTTGAAACCGCTTGAAACCCTCGAAGAGGTTTCTCGCTCTGTCGCAGCCGCTTTTTCCCAACGAACGAAGTATTTACGCGAGGGCACAGGGAAACTGAGGAAAATCTGGCCATATCTCAGTGTGTTTTGATTGTATTGTTTCAAGAAATTTAGATAAACTGCCACCCGTTCAGCAGTCGACGAACGAGTCAGTGCTCACCTGAGCGGTCACCCATCCCCATACTGACGATGAAAGATTAGTTTAAAATAACATTAAAAAAAAAAAAAATTGAAAAAAAAACTCGATTACGTAGGTCTCATGGATGCATGGTGAAAGTATCTCAAAGTGACGAGAAAATTTGAGATGGGTTCGCGAGTGTGACGATTTTTCAAAGAATCGCTCGTATATGTAAATCACGTGATGTGAAAACGCGTTGTTAATCAAATTTCATGCTTCGATGCATCCAACTTGCGGTAATATAATAACAATTTTGTGTTGACCTTTATAATGCTATTTTCGCGTATAAATTCATCTGAGAAATATAATGTAAACCTAGGGGCATCATGTTGGGCATGTGGAAGCGAGAACGTGGTCGACGAGCATGAGAATCGCAGACGGTCCATACCACAAACTCACCCTTCACAACCATCGTCCAAGAAAGAAAAAAATCTACAGTCAATTATTCGTTTGCTGGAGCTTTGAACTTTTTTTCCAGCCCGGAATTTACTTGAGGCCTTCATTCACCTGAATTTATTTTCTGCTTTTACGATAAAAATTAAATTAGGCTTTTATAATTTTCTATTCGTCGTGCATAAGTGCCTAATGAATTTTGTGCCTAAAATTTCAATAATCTCGGAGAAACTTGGTTATTTGTTTGTCAACCGGGGAAAACTTCATATTGACTCAAACGAATTGAATTTTGGTCAATTGCGAAAATTTAATGTAACACTTGATGATTATTTCAAATAAATAATTTGTGCTGAAATATATTATATTTTATATTTTTCACATAAAATTTTGTATTTTATTGCAATAACTCAAAGTTTTCTTCTCAGAGAGATTTTACTGTATATCATAAAGGGAAGAGAGAGAGAGAGAGAGAGAGAGAGAGAGAGAGAGAGAGAGAGAGATTAAAACGAGTGAAAGATGAAAAAAAATGAAAAAAAAAAAAATTGTCGAATGAGTTCCATCTCGAACGAATCGACGTCGATTTCTCGCGGGCATTCGGTCACACAACCGCATAAACACTCGACGGATTCCCTCTCGTATCGGATATTTCATTCTGGATAGATGTTCACCAGATATTTCGCATCCGGAGGGAATAGAACGTTTCCGCGAAATCGTAGAGAAATCGCTTTTGGTTGAAAAAAAAAGTTGGAAAAGGAGTACGTACTGTAGCTTGAGTAAAAATTGTCAATCGATCTATACGAATATATGTAATATGTATGTACAATCGATACGTTAATAAATTCTTCGCATATAGAAATTTTTGCATATTCGGTCTTTGATCTCACGTCCTGTTCCGCATAACGGACACGCGCATCGTCAGAGAGCTTTCCATCTCCCGTCACAACGTAACTGAGAGTTCATTGACGCGTAAATACTTCCGATACTTCAATGTGAAAAATGCAAGAGAAAAAAAACTGAATAAAGGCAATTCCCCGAAATAATCGAAATCGAAGAAACATTTATCGATCAGACAGTCATACAATTGCAATTGAATGCTTTTTTTCATTTATAAAAATTGAAATAAACAAAAGAATAAGTAAGAAGAAGAGAAAAAAAAATATTTCTCTAAAAAGGTTAAAATAATGACTTTAAGACTGATTGAAAAAATGTATATTATGATCGAAATGTGAGCATGGCTGTGGTTGGGCAAAAGCTTAAATTGTCGAGTCCACTATTTTGTGAATCATTTGGAATGGTGAAGTGAATGCATCGTCTATCAAAAATGAATTTACCCAGACTAAAAGGATGCAATTGACACATTTTAGTTTATATTTTTTACTCCTAATTGTCATTACTTTCCTTATATTCGTGGCTTTTTCTGGAAATTTTAATTCACACTTTATTTCATGTGATCTGCAAAGTCATTTTTCGTAACCAGCTCTCGATTGTCCACTGACAAATTTTTCCTGACGGCAGTCCAGGCAGCTCGAGCTAAAAGTATGATTATTATTTTTTAAAGTTCTCTCATTCATTCGTGTTTAATTTTACGAATAACAATAAAACGACGTCCATGATAAATTATGAATGAGTAATCATTTCAAGTGGGACGAAATTTTTGATTAACATCATCAGTGTAAAATTTAGCAAAACGTTGATCTGGATAAAATGACGATCCAGCCCAATGACAATTTCACATCCTGGTCAAATGAACCACGCTTCCATTTGTTCAAACTAATCAAAAAAAAAGTGACAGCAATGCTCGTTGAATTTTAATATTTCTTACTAAAACCAATGTTTTTTAAAAACTTCATTGCTCTCTTTTCATAACAAACTTGCAAAGAAGCAAAGATAAACGAGTTTTGCAAAAAAATCATTTAACAAATTTCTCAATTATATTTGTCATGTCAGTAATATGCTCGTTAGATTGTGAAATAATAATGATGCTCGTTTGATTTCTATCCTATGCCAATAAGCCATCCTAAGACGATTTCGAGTACACCGGAGTAATGAGGAAAATCGTTTAATCCCCATGTTTCGTGTAATCCCTGCTATAAGTTGAGAGTCAACACGAGAGTTCTCTACGCTCAATTCGACTCGTAGACAATAAACTCGATTATACACCATGTGCAGTGTCATGAGAGTTTCCATCAAATAATACGGATACATGCTATATATATAATTCCTCAATCCAGTATACATGCTGAGTTGATTTTCAAACTCGTCTCTCGTATTAAAACTGCCTCAAAGTTATCTCTCTCTTTAGGTACGCTTTATATTTCTCTTTTGTCGTCACTTCTTAACAATGGAAGAGTCTGGGGCTGGTGGTTGCGCGTGAATAACATCTTTATCGCTGAGATGGATGAAACTGCTTTACTCTCGTATACTCTGAGGGTAGCTCAAACGACCTGACCAACGTCACAGGGTTTTTATCTTTTCGACACTATACTCGACAATTTACTTCTACACATGTAGAGCCAACATTCGTGGCTGTGACAAAATCTTTAGTCTGAGAATTTTGCCACTTTAATCGCATTGCCCTCCCTCAGCGCGTATTGCGTCAAATTTTGTCTCACACGCAGGTAAAACTCCCTGATCTTGTTGACAATGTTTTTGAAAGGTGGAACGTCCCCAAAGAGACAAGGATGAGTGAGAGTCGTATAATCGAGTCGAGGATCAAGGTGTTCTTGGTTGAGCTCGAGCTTTATCTCTGTCTCTCTCTCTGTCTCTCTCTGTCTCTCTCTCGCTCTTCTCTCTCTCTCTCTCACTCTCTCTCTCAGTTTAAGCTCACATTGTTTTAGCTAGGTATTATTATTATTATTGGGTCCTGAAAGGTTCATCTCGTCTTTGTGGCCCCTCGGGAATACCGACAATCGTGAATATGCGCTGTTCCAGAGTCCGGGAACGTCATTTGTACATTTGTAGGAGCATGTCCTGGAAATAAGATCTTGCGAGATCCGCAGCAAATAGGATTTATAGGAACAGACATCAACGTGCTATATACCAGTATACAGTATGCAAGAAAGCCGTGAAATTTTTCTGACAGATATTCAGGATCGCGTTCAGACATCACATCCGTTCTTTCTCGTGCATTTGTGCAACCGTGACACTCTATCTCTTTTTCTATTTTATACCCGGGTACAATTTCTGAACGGGCCTCTGCACAATCTTAATCATTTAAAACCGTTTTACAGCAGTACGATAATTCGATAATTAACAGAGATTAATTTCTTCCTGAATCAGTGGCAATTAAAAAAAAATTGATTTTCCGAAGCAACATATAAAGGCTTGGAATTTAAAAAAATGTAGACAAATATGAATTGAAAATAAAATAAAATAATTATCTTGACTGTAAAAAAAGTATAGTGAATAGGGCTTCGATCCATCCAGAGGTTAATGGCTAGATTTTTTGGCATTAAGCTGTACAATAATTATTACTTTCATTTATGCCTTAGACCTTTCGTATTTTAGCCAAAAATGTACATTTCTATACTGAATTTTTATACTCTCTGGAAATTAGGCTCTCTATAAATAGATCTCCAGGATTACCTGTTCAAATTTCAAATCATTCAGTTGCATAGTTCAGCAATGGCCATGTCCTAAAAATTAACATACACTCTGTTTTATCGTCAAAGGCCGTAAAACAGAGCTTCACAAAGCTCTCAAACCCAAACCATTGCGTGAAAAAGGATCGCTCTTGAACTGAACTGCGTAGAATTTTTTTTCGAATGGTTTTTTCGTATAAACAAAGTAACGATAAGTGTCCAACTCTGCTGTTAGCTCAGCTGAGAATGAGGACAATACATATAGCTCGGTACTCATCGTTCGTGCAGGAGATCGTTCGTGAAGGCCGGATAATTTATAACATTTTTCCCCCATTTGCCATTCACGTACCAATCTTGTCCGCACTTACGTATGATTTATACCGAGTCGAGAGCTTACCTCGCTGTTTGGGGCAAATCCTCCTCGGATGCAAGTGTTAAATCCTCGAGTGCGAAATCGTAGTCACCGCGAGCCATGAGGGTGTCAGCACGAGCGAGCAATCCAAGAGGCAAGCTAAATCCTTGGTCCACGGGAGGGAATTTGCCTTTAAGCAGATTTCATCGACCAAACCCGCCGACATCAACATTCATGATTCTCTCAAATTAGGCACATTATGAAAACAGGGAAACTTCCTCGTGTACATTACCAGGCAGGTGTAGCGCGATAATCGGTCTTAATTTATACGGGAAATTTTATCAACGCTCAACATTTCTGGCTACTTTTAAATAAGTCGTCTCGGATTAAAAAAGGCCCAAATGTAAAAAAAAAACTCTCATGATTGATCCGCACAAGTTTACGGGTCATGGGACAAGAATTTTTCGTTCCAAACAAATTGTGGATACGATTCGTAAGGGCTTCGGTTTTTATTTAACCGAGAATTTTTTTTTCGAAAGTTATAGGTTCAATGAAAAGAGTGCAAATTAAAATATTGCATTTTGCATTCTGCTTACTTTATCACGCTCGGAAAGCCAAAATTGGAAAACCTTTTCCCTCAGAGCTAGCTTTGTAAACGAGTTAAAGTAATGAAGAGACGCCGTGAAAGTTTATAATTTGCACGGTTTTTTTTTGTCTAGGTCCACGAGGCATGTAATCTGGGTAGCAATATTTCATGACCAAAAATTGACAATCCTCCGCTCATTTTGTAATTGATATCTTAATACGTCGATGGATCATTCCACCCTGAATGATTTATAGTTAAAATTGTATTGAGATTTTATGAAATTGAGAATATAAATTTTGTTTTCTTTTAAAGAACGAGAATGGTCCAGCTTAAGGATTAGTTGAAGAATAAAGAATCGAGGAATTTTGGTATCGAGTATGCTGGGATTCGACAAAGGCGTTAAGATTTAATAAAGTGAAGAATTTTTTGAGGGGATTTTGATTTTCATAGATAATAAAACTATATTATACCGACAGTAGTGGACGCACGATCGATGCGCGGCTCTGGCGATCTCTCATGTTAAGCAGTATTGGCCGAGGCCACTACTTGGATGGGTGACCGCTTAGCCGTGCACCTGGCTGGCGCGCCGACTACCGAGCGGGAGGCAGTCTTACTGAGATTCAGATATGGTAACATATCGGAAACTCAGTATCAGTAAGGCCGTCTGTATCGGCATGGGTTTTCCGCAGTTTCCCCATGTCCACGGCGAATGCGATACAGTGTAGCTATTAAGCAGCTGCGGATGCTACGGAAGTTAGGTTAGCTTAGCGAAGTGCGGGCAAGGAGCGGTAGGAGGAATCAAAATGGGAAGGGTTAATACGTAAAAACCCGCAAGGGTATATGTTGGAACACAGAAAAAAAACTATATTATGAAGCATCTTGTTAGAAAAAAAAAGAACAGCAATATGCGAATAATGGTGCATCGAAAAATACCTGTTGCCGGGGCTCTGAGGACGGCTTGGCTGAACAAAAGAAGCGCTTTTTCGTGATTTCCCGCGGCGGCATTTTCAAGACCTTCCAGTCTTTTGTTCCTCGAGATCGCGGCATCCTTGTCCCTGTAGAGATGCTTGACTCTACCAAGTGTCTCCGACACAATATCCTTGACTCGAGGATCCGTCAGGACTGTTCTAACGCGTTCCACATCGCTATTTAGTCTACCGAATATCTTTTCTATCCAAGCTTCGCCAGCCCCGTTTATCACTGACTCGCTGAAATCACGAAAGAAGCCTTTGCTTCCGGATCGCAGAGTCTCGGAGGAGCACAGGGTTCTGTAAAATCCCTCGGAATCTTCCTCCATCTCGACCTTTGACAAACAATAACCTTTTCGTCGCACGAAGGCTTTCGTGAATATTTTTTGCTTCCTCAACGAGAAAGCTCTATCATTGCATTGAAACGTTTTGAAAAAAGTGGATAATGAGGCTCGAAAAAAATTCAAATTATCTCGCGAACGAATCGATCATTACTCTGAATTTCATGGAACATTGATTTATCTATATTTGGGATTGCTCGCTTTAAGAAAGAACATTATCGAAATTAAAATGAAAGTCGAAATTTTCGTGTATTTCGTACGCAGACGATATACTCATTGCGCATTGTTGAATTCCCGTTGATGCTATACGTACCTTTTATACAGCCAAGAGGATTTTAGGTCTTCGTAGCTTGAATAAGCTTAAAAGAAACAAAAAATATATATGTATATACTTAATCCAAGTCCCGGCACAACCGGCTCGAGCTAGAGCTTCGTAAAAACTGCGTTCGACACGAACGTACCGACCATTCGCTACTCACGATGTCGTAATTTTAGAATAAAGTTTTCCGGCTCCCCGGACACCCCACCGAGTTCTTTAAACTGCTTATATATATGTATACGTATGTTTTGACTATTTTGGTCGTCGTGCGGGATATGTGCAAGCATCATCTTGCTATAGTGAACCTGATAATATCGTTCAGTTGCATCTTCGTGTTTAAATTTTTTTTTTCCCCCACGGTTTTTACGTGTATTTGACCTTTTTTTTTTGGAAAAATTCATGTTAACATAATTATCGGAGTGACGTTTATCTTAGACAAGAAAGATTGTTCAAAGATCGATAAATCTTTTGAGATATTTCGTTAAATGAAAAGCGAGTTATGCTGTGAGCGAGACGATTTTTTTTTCCAGGCACCGCCATCTTGTGACTGCGAAATTGCAATATTTTTCAAGAAAAAAGAATGAGCTCTTCAAAAGGCTTGATGAAGAATCTGTGTAGATTTTTTTATAATTTTTTTTTTTCATTATTATAAAAATGACAAAAAGCCTCACTTATTGGCCAAAAGTACTATTTATATTACTTCGAAGTACAAAAAGTAATTATGGCAATATAGATTTTTTTAATAAATTCAACTTGTCATTGTTAATTGTTGAATAATGATCAGGATACGTTTCATAAATTCAATTCTTCGTTTATAACGTTGAGAGGATTTTGAAAAGCGTGCGAGTATAATTTTTTTTTTCTTCCGGCATTGAAAAAGGAATTGTAAAACGTAGGATCACGGTTGGGGGACGATAGTGAGAAACGTTTCGCTGTGGAAAAATGGAAAATGAACAAGGAAAAATGTGGTACAGAACGAGACTCGGAATTTAAAGGGCATCGACTCGCTCAACCTCGTCTGCGCTTCGTGAATGAAAAAAAGCATCAGCCATGAGCAATTATTTGCAAGAGGAAACCCTATACAGGGCTCTGCGATGCAATGATACTCGGGGGAAAAGACAGAGGTAAAAAAAAAGAGATCGCGGAAAACGCGTATTGCATTCGCCTGAATCGAACGCGAGGTTATTTATTTTTTTCTCCTCAAAATACCACGAAGAGATGCCTCTCGAATGGAAATTTTTTTTACGTCGATCCCATATTCAGCAATGGTGAGGAATAAGACTTTTAATTGAATTTCATGCAATTTTATGACGAGCATATACATTTTTTTTTTTTTTTTTACAAAACAAAGCAGAGGTTAGCGATTGAACGAAAATTAATTGATTTAAGAAAGTTTTGTCAATCAAGCGACATCACGAGCAAAAAATTTTCACGTTTCCACATGCACCTTCCATTTTTCATGCTCAGGGTAAAAGTAAAATTATACCGAAACTTACTGTTCGGACAAGTCCACCTTAATTTCTCAAATTTTCATTTTTTAAAAATTATTTCGATGTTTTTTTTTTTTAATTTGATTCCTTTCGTTGAATCGACGAACCGAGTACTCGTGGTATTGTCATTTCATATCACGCTGAGCAATCAATCGAATCGACTATAGTCAGTGCCACATATTCAGGGGTACAACCAAAATCAATTTTATAAACGAGACTTGGAGGAATGAGGTATACGAGTCTTCGATAAGGGCTTGAGACGAGAAACTATTTTCCTGTTCATAATAGCAACAAGAACAACGAGAAGAAAAAAATTATAATTATTATTGTTATGTCACGGAATACCTACTGGTGGTATTCTCTGGTCTCGGTATATAGACTTTAATAATAAGGCCTTTAGTAAATTTGAAATTATAAATTGTATTATACATTACGACTCATGGCAGAGTGATGCTGTGAGCAGATTGGCGTAGAATATTCCATTACCATGACATAGACAAGTCTTGTATTATAGCTACAATATAATATGGGTCATTCCATCTCAAATTGGCAGGGCCTTAACGCTCAAAAATTTTTATTTTCTCTCTCTCTCTCTCTCTCTCTCTTTCTGTCTCTCTTGAGTATGTTGTAGGACGAAATTAATGGAATACTTTACATCAATATTATGGATTTGACCATGGAAGAAGTTACCAATTTTTCAGGCATCATTACACACACGCAACAAACAATTTGACATTTTTTTTTTATACGAATACAATTTCCCCTATTCACAGTCTCGATGATTTGTCTTTTATGCAATCATTTGCTCAATTTTGAATAAGAAAAAAGACAGAAAAAAAGGTTACCGAGAAATTTGCCTGAAAATATTAGAAATTTTTTTTATTCAAATGTAATTGCAGCTGTTCTAATTTACTTTCAATAATATGCCTATTGATTGCGATCGTTGTTTATGTGTTATATTTCAACTAATTTCAGATGTCACGTTATCATATTATTTAATCAACAAATATGAATTGCTCGCTAAGCATTTCATATTTATTGCAAATAGTTAAACAAAATGCTGGAGTAAAACAAAGAATAATATCAAGTCTCAAAATTGTGTTTTGTCTTATTGTTATAGCACTTTCGTTGATAATGACCAAACCGATTATCGAAAAAAAAAAAAAAAAAAAAAAAAAAAAAAAAAAAAAAAAAAAAAAAAAACTGAAAATTTGATCAAAGTGTTCTTATCGTATCGCTTTAAATTGTACAAATAAAGAGAAAACAAAGTAAGACGTACACAGTAAGGGCCATTGCCAGGTCGACTTGGCCTGGAATGCCCGATATCTGTATATGCTACTTCACATCCAAGTAGAATCTTCAATATACGATGGAACACTAATGAAAAGTGACGACATAATTATAATATTAATTATCGTGATGGTAAGCCCTCATAGAGAAATAAAAGCTCCTTCGTTATCCCTCGGGAGTTAATTATCGTATGCGGCTTAATTATAATGCTTCAGAGAGAAAATAGTACGAGAAAAGGACATTTTGTATGTTACATGTTGATTCAGAACAGGTAGCAAAGCGGATATTGGATGGTTCAGAATGACATTCCAAGTATAACTAATAAGTCGTTTTTTTTTTCAAATTCGATATAGTTTTTAAATTAAAATACTTATAAATATTGATAATTCGACCAATTGGTCGATTTATCTATTAATATAGTTTCGCAACGTCTTATCTTCGATTTAGCGGCGACGACGTCATTACGGGTCAATCAATAATCAGACTCAATGCAATCGGGGCATAATACGTAGTATTTTATCGACGACCTTATCGCGTAAAATTCTTAATCTTATGTGAAACAAAAAGAAAAAAAAAACAAAAAAAAATTCATTTTGATTGGTTCGACATTAATTAATCCATTATATTATAAATCGATGTGTCGATCAAAGTCTGGTTATGGTTTTCCGTATCTCTCCACGACTTCACATCGTAGTTGATTCTTCTGTACACTATTTTTTTTTTTTTGAAAATATTTCCAAAGACAAAGTTCATCGAAAAAAAAAAATACATATTTACTATACATTTTCATTTGATCGAACAAATTTCTCCTTTGGTTGTAGTAAAATTTATATAAATATGTTCGTTAATTGAGAATTGTATTTTTTTTTTAATACATACAAATGAATTAAAAATAAAATTTGAATAATAAATTGTACGCGCAAAGT
Organism: Rhorus exstirpatorius; assembly: GCA_963564615.1. Lineage (NCBI taxonomy): Eukaryota > Metazoa > Arthropoda > Insecta > Hymenoptera > Ichneumonidae > Rhorus > Rhorus exstirpatorius. The sequence continues at coordinate 32,700,522 of OY751317.1, forward strand.
ATTTTTTTAACAAATTTATGATTTATTTGAAAGATTTAAAAGACGTTTTTTTTTTACACTTTTCGCCACACCCCTCACATCTAATTTATATCAATTATTTACTTGAATGACAGGCTTTCGAATGTACAACAAAATAAATTGGCTTTATTCGATATTGACTCGATTGTTCTGTACGTGTGAGCTTTATCCTCGTAACTTCCTCCTTTAGAGTAAAAGCCAGCGAGTGAAAATCAAGAATTTCTTTTTATACGCTAGCTAATACCTCGAAAAAAAAAATTGTGCAAGTTGCACTTTTATTGCATACACCATGTAGACGTGCCAATCAGTATTGTAGGGCTCCATAATGTGCAAAAATAATGGAAAAATAAAGCCTTCAATTATACCGGTGGAATTACCTTACAGTGGAGCCTCTTAAAATGCTCTTGCATATATTCGCACATTTCTCTCACTACTTTCCGTGCCAGCCGTCCAATTAGTCTCTCAATCAATTGAGGTCCCTGATGTCATCTACATTCATTTTTTTTACCTATTCCTTTATAGTCATCAATGGCCCGTATATTCAGAGTCGAGTCTTATTTCTTAAGACGGTCTTAAGACGGCCAACGACCAATCAAGTCGTCCTAAACGACGACTTAAGACCATCTTAGAAATAAGACTCGACTGTGAATACGGGCCAATATCTCTCCTCGCCTTCTCACATAATATCCATCAATATTTCATTTTCTTCTTAATTTTCATGCCCGCACATAATCTACAACTTTGGTCATTCGATCCTTTCTTTCCACAACCGCATAATTATTATTGGAGCAATAAAAACATCGCTTTCCAAATTGTCAAACGGAAAACTTTATTTATTTTATAAACTCTCGGACTGTTTTTTTTGGCCAATGTATTCAGAATGTGCCAAAACATCGAGAGAATACATTTAGAAAAAATGTCTGTATGAACGTGTGTGTGTGTGTGTGTGTGTGTCGAAGCGTTCAGAGCTGCGTTCAGAAATCTTACTCGAGTTACTCGAGTATCATTGTGTCTCTGTTTAATCTTATTTGTTCGATAGACACAATGATGCCCGGGTTAAGGAAGTACCCTCGGTACGACGTAAGTCAGAGAACCTTAACCTTCTATTTGAGTAACGTGGTATATAATTTGGCAACATCGCATCCCTTGCTTTAGTGTACGTGCTCACGTACAAGTATAATACTTATGTATAGGACACTGAAGCAGCCAGTGAGCGGTTTCTGTGTGTATTATTAATTTGAAAAATGAGCGAAAACAGGTATTATTGGAGAAGAAAAAAAAATTTCCAAAAAAATTTATGATAATCGAGTGCGACAAAGTGAAGTGGGCAAATCGATTCCCAGTGTTTACGGGGAAAGAAACATTTCTAACCTAAACGACGACTTTAAAAATGATGCAATTGACGGCTGTCGTGTTGTCACATTTGTGAATTGCTCGGAAATCTTGTCTTTTTTTTAGTTATTTCTCCTAACACAAGCAAGCTTTACATGTTTTGGAAAGAGAAAAATGTTCATGGGATATTCGTTTACATCTCCTTTAAATTTGATCAAAATCTGTTTGTTAATTCCAACTTGATAAATGATAATGTGCGTCAAAATCACAGATTCCCATAAGACCCCATGTTAAGAGCTTCGAAATGAAATTATTAATATCTTCTTTCAAAGTCAACCAAAGATTACAAAAATTGAACTGAGTCATTTTTGGAAAGGTTTTGACATATCTGCAAATTTTCGTAATTTTCTGTTTTCGTAATTTTCCCTTTAACTTGAGTAAGCTTTATAAACGCAGCTCGTCAGACAGGGCTTCGAACAATTGGAATTGCAATATCTCATGAACTGCTCGATCTACCGCCCTGAAACTTTTCCACACTACTAAAACATCGAATCTCTCTTGTTTGCTAAAATTTTCAAATCAATTTATAACAGTTGTCCGATTTTAAATGATTTTGAATTTTTTTGAAAATGTCTGTGATCCTTCTAACTTTAGTGAATTCAAGGATATTCGCCTAAAACTTTTTATATAAATAGTCTAGGGGACAAGCATGTTTGACATTTAATTTGGCAAGAATCGCTTGAGAGAGGTTAAGATTTCATAAAATTTTGAAATTTCCGAAAAATGTCTGCGATTGCTCTGACTATTGTAAATTTCAGATTATTAAATCAAATTTTTTTTTTATAAATACGCTATGGAATACGGATATTCCATATCAAATTTAGCAAGAACCGTTTGAGGGGTTCGGATTTCATAAAATTATAAAATTTTTGAAAAATGTCTGTGTTCGCTCTAACGTTCGTTAATTTGAGGTTATTTAGCCAAAACTCCTTGTAAAAATACACTATGGTACAAGGATGTTTGATTCTGAATTTGGAAAGAATCGTTTCAGAGGTTCTGATTTCATGAAATTTTGAAATTTTCGAAAAATATCTGTGATGGCTCTGACTGTCGCAAATTTGAGACTATCGACCTAAAAAATTTTACACAGGTACGCTAGGAGACGGGATATTAAATTTCGCAGGAATAAATGAAATTTAGAAAAGAAGCGTTCAATTTGGAAACTTGTAAATTGCTTCCTCATTACAAAGCTTTCTCTATGAGGAAGCCAAAATTACGAAAGCCATCTTCAAACTTATGAAATTACGAAAACCATATCTCCTCATATAGAGGTAACTTTGTAATTATGAAGCAACGTGCAAGTTTCTAATTTGCACGCTTTTTTTCCAATCTCGGAATCGTTCACTAGACCATAGACTGCCCACGAGGACAATCACAAATATTTTTCTACTGATTCGAGATAAACAAAAAATTATAATTTCCCAATTTGCGGTGGGTCATAATGTCTTGCAGAATCGTTATGACGCCAATCAAGCTGAAGACAGATCTAAGTCGTTTAATTAAAGAAACAATGGCGAAGAACCTTGGATTTTTTTTCTAAAAGGGAATTCTTTCAGTCTCTCTCTCTCTCTCTCTCTCTCTCTCTCTCTCTCTCTCTCTCTCTCTCTCTCTCTCTCTCTCTCTCTCTGTCGTTTTCTCTGCTGTCTCATTTTCCGCGGGCTTGAACGAAATAAATGCATCATTGGTGCGGAAGACCGATAGATGCGAGAAGCCGAATCGCAAATGCCTCGTGGATAAACCGCGTGGGAATTGAATTTTCACCTGAAAAACGAGGGTGGCACGATCCGGAAAAGCCCGCGCTCTTCGGAAGGCGCCGGCGTCCCAGACGAGCGCGCTTTCTCTCCCTCGCTTGTGCGGGCTTTTCAGTGAGCTTTCCACGGAGTCCAGTCAGTGTTACGTTCTCGTACCGTTTGCCTCGTGCTTGTATTTCGTAAACGTTTGTCCAATCGTGAAAACAATTCATTTTTAAATATTATCCATTAGGCAAAATTTAAATATTTCTTGGAGAATTTTGTTTTTTTATTTCCTTTAAATTCATTATTCGACAGTGACAAAAGTGCGATTATCATTTGAAAATCAGGTAAATTTTTTACTTTGACGAATTTTTATTTTTTTCTCTTCGTAATTGCGTTTTTACGGATCCGTTTTTTTTTGTTGTTTTTATCAAAGAAAAAGAAAAGCTTTTATAGACACGAAACACGATTGTATCGTAAATTCGTTAAATTATTTTGACAAAATATCGAAATTCAACGCAATGCTACGAGGATTCGAAGAGTGTCTTAGGGCTTGTGATAAAACTGTGCCAAGGATAACTAAATGGATTAATTATCCAGAATTGTGACCGTGGATTATCGTGAAGTTTGAGAAAATAAAAAGAAAAAACATTGTTAGTGACGGAAAAAATGTAGCAACGTCGTTGTGCTTTTATTTTTATTTTTATTTATTTTTTCATTTTATGTTCTCATTATTCATTATTATTCGTGACATTTTTTTTTTATTTTCCGTTATCAAATCTTTCGCGCAAATACGAACTGTACTTTCAGCTTTTAACGTTCGAGCGTGATTTTGAAAAAGAGAGAAAAAAAAAATACATATATTATGTCTACAATTTCGCTCGGAGTATCTTGAAAAAGTTCGAAAAGTTGTCGCGCTACCGCGTGTGTTTACAAACAAAAGACGACGCGTTCTTCCATCATCACGAGACTCGTCAGCAATTTTATTTTTTTTTTTCCTCCTTTTTTCGAACGAATAAACGGACTGGATTTTCAAGCCTCAGGTACGTAACGATATTCCAATGATTATTATCGTTTTTGTGACAATTACATGTCAATATTATGATTTTTTTTTTCTGTCTTCTGAGCGGTTATTCGTTCGATATACGAATCCCTGAAACTTGATTAATCTCCATTGAAATATTTCTACGTGATATTAATATTAAGAAAATGTTGATTTATCTTTAATTTTATTGCGTGAAATGAACATTAACCCTTAATCCTGAAAGATTTTTTTGCTATCCTTATCCCCGAAATCTTGGTCATTTTTGCCCGGCTCGTTTTTCACTGACTTAATCTATTATAAAAAATCTACAAAAATTCATATACTATCATCGAACCTTCCACTGCAATCCTATGAAAAAAAGCTGAAACAATTATTTGAAATATCTTTTTATTGCAAGTATATTGCACCGGATGCTCGAACAATTCAAATCGGCTCCGACAAAAATGGCCCATTTTTCGGGGTTAAGGGTTAAGAATGGTTTGATTAATTTTCAATTTTACTGCGCGACCAAATTTTATACATTCTGCGTCTCTTGTTGCATTATTCTTCATCGCGGAAAGGCAAATTTTTCCTCTTGAAGTTCGAGCAATTTTCTCATTACGCAATTGAAATGTACTTTCAGCTTTTAACGTTCGAGCGTGTTTTTGAAAAAGAGAGAAAAAAAAAAATTACATATATTATGTCTACAATTTCGCTCGGCGTATCTTGAAAAAGTTTGAAAAGTTGTCGCGCTACCTTCTGTGTTTACAAACAAAAGACCACGCGTTCTTCCATCATCACGAGACTCTTCGAACATTTTCTTTTTTTTTCCTCATTTCCCGAACAAAGAAAAAGTACTCGATTTTCGAGTCTCAGGTATGTAAACGATATTTCAATGATTATTATTGTCATCGTTATTGCGACAATTCCATGTCAATATGTATTATGATTTTTTTTTCTATCTTCCGAGCGGTTTTTCGTTCGGTACGAATACCTGAAACGTGATTAATCTCGATTGAAATATTTCTACGGGAAATTAATATTAAAAAAGTTTTGATTAATCTTTAATTTTACTGCCTGAAATTGATATTAAGAAAAGTTTGATTAATCTTCAATTTTACTGTGCGACCAAATTTCATATACTCCGCGTCTCTTGTTAGATTATTCTTCATCGCTGAAACGAAAATTTTTCCTCTTAAAGTTCGAGAAATTTTCTCATTACGCGATTGAAAAGTATAGCCAACTATTTCTCTCGTTTTTGGTTTTTTTCTTCTTTCTTCCTGTGCACAGTGGAATTTTGACGAGGAAAAACTACTCTAACTTCTTCGTTCTCGCGTGTACTTTTTGGAGTTTTTTTTTTTTTATTATAATATTTGCATTCAACTTTCGCGTTTCCCCTCAAAATTACGACACGTACGTTCAATTTTGTCATTTTTCTTTTTATATGGTCTTCTTCTGCTCGAGCCTGCTTTTTTTCGTCTTACTTTTCTCTTATTGTGATTCTATGGTTGGCTGTAGAGCTCAAGTTTTTTTTTTTTTTTTTTTTTTTTTTGCAGACACCGAGTAAACGTATTCGCGAAGGCGAAGTTTAGGGAAAACTTTTCCCGGGTATGATCCAATTAACGCGTCTTTTTGTCCCCTGAGGCTTTTTCGTCCCCCGAGGCAAATGCGTCGCGTCGACGTTAAAAAGGGAGGGGGAAAAAAAAATTCGAGATGCAATTCATTTGTTGAGAATTCAGGATCGATCTCGATATTCATCGAATCCTTTATTCATCGAATTTCCAACGTTACTTTCATTTTGGAGAGCTGTGATCGGTTGAGAGGGTTGGAGAGCGAACTCGTATAGTTGAGGGAGACTCGTCGATGATCTGGAATGTCGATCGATTTTCTTCGATCCTAATCGTGAGCCAGCTTATAGACATTGGGAAAAAGTCAAGGGACCATAATTATTTTCACACACAAAGCAACGAAAAATGTCTGCTAATTTATTGATTAATTGATTCAGGGACTCGATCGATGTGCATACCTTGAGGCAATTCCTGCAATTCAGTTCCTCGATCGAATCAGTGCTCAATTTTTTCGAACCATTTCTACAAATAATCGTCCTTGAATCGACAGAATTTCAGCTTAAATAGATATTAATTGATTTTTTTTCTTCTTCAAAGAATAATTCAAGATACCGGTCATATTGCTCATTTTCTTTATCAAAAATTGCTCTATGATTTATCCGCTTAGGTCTGCTACAGAATTTATTATTTCAGTATTATCGCTTTTTGTTTATAAACGCGAGGCAAACAATTGCCTGCAATATTTAAACAACGAAGATAATATTTAAAAAGACTGCGCTGCATTTTTTGTCTTAATTATCCGTTGCATAAGCAGCATTTAATTTCGATCAATTGTGCCATTTCGGGGAAAGCCAAAATTGCTTTTTCAGAGAAGTCCAAGCGCGTGATACATCGCTTTAAAGAGGAACGACCATTGTAATTTCTATTTCAGGCCCATTTCTCGACCCGAAAAATCTTCAATTTTCTTTGAGAAAGTAAAACGCAACTCCTTGCGCATTCTTCGTATTTCCTGACTTTGATTTTACAACGGTTAAACAAATTTCACGAGAAATATTAATGAGAAACATTAGGAATTTTTTCGTTTATTGAAAATGATCGGGCTAACTGACTCCTTAGAATTAATCAACAATACGAAAACAAATTAAAATAAACATTAAATTATGGAAGATAAAAAAAAAGGTGTGCAATAAATATCGATATCTACTTGGCATTATTATTATTTAAGCTCAAAGTTCTTAGTACACTCAATGCGAGGACATTTCTTTTTTAATTCACAATTTATTGTCACGTATCGCGAACGAGTGCAACTTATACGAGAAGCTTCATTGACGAATAAAAGTTATTAGAGGCAGAGCTCTCGTGTTTGGTAAAAAAAGAAAAAAAGAAAAGGATTTAAACAAACGAGGTGACTTTATATCTTGATTAAAAGAACCGGATGTGAGGATTGATAAATCGGAGTTTATGCTAAATCCAAAATTTTTCTTCCGATTCTTTTGGATCTAACGTAAATTGTTCAAGTGCCATAGTTAATATAGTATACCTATAGTATTGGAGCACATAAGTGGGATCTCATCTAGAAGAGAGACGCGAAGAACGTGTTCGGTATCTAAATGGCTTGAAACTTCTCAGCGATACTTTGTCTTTAAATCCTATAACTATACATATATATACATAATATTGCATTATTACTCCGTTACTGTACTACGTATTACATTCCGCAAAGGTTATTTTACGAAACACAGAGCATATAGTCCGTGCACGTACCCATGTACCCCAACGGGAATGAAAATCTGTGTTATTTTATTTTCATAATTCAACCGCAGCCTTCTGTGCGTATACTTCCTTCCATCATTCACCAGCTATCCTCCTTTATTAATAATAATTTTTATAAAAATACACATTTCCGTCAACCAGACCTCTCGCATCATCGCTCGCAGTGAGGGTAAAGAATTTTCACGCATCATATAGTCGACTTTTGATCGCAAGGCATGATAAAAGATAATTGTCTCAAAGGTGAGAAATTATTTCGTAAATTTGCGCTAATTAAATAATTATCGGAATATTATTATTATTATTTTTAAATAAATAGGTTAATCAAGGACTCAAGGGGTTGCAGGAATAGATATAAAAGGTCGAATGAAGTATTGAGAAAGTGTGCACGAACCAATCACCGAAAATTTGTTGGATTAGTTTGGCAGGAATTCGTAAAAAGTTTGCGCCAGTCGAATTTTGTTTAACCATTAGAATTTTCTCAGCTTTTTACCCACTTTCTTCATCGTGATTTTTCACAAACGTTGTTGATAAGAAAAATTATGAAAATCAATGGTAAAACCCGTGAAGCACTTTTTCATTCTTTACATTCGTTCAATAAGCTTATAGCGATAAGTCAATTTACGTTTTTTTTTCTTCAATTTTTCTCACCGTGAGATGATTTCGAGGGATTTTCGCGGGATCGTGGGAGAGAAAACACACATTTTCCATTCTTTCGCGCTTACCCTCGACTCGGTGAAGATTTTTTCGCCAAACGGCATTACAAATATTTTTCCTTCCGTAATCCACTTCTTCATGCACCGTACGTTTTCACGATTTTCCGGAAAATCTCGATTTTTATTGCCTCTTTAACATTTATCGATTGAATTCGTTGGATGCCGAAAGTATTTTCTTTTTTTTTTAGTTCTTTATTATCCACTCCCCCACTCCCATAAATAAATCTCATATTTCTTTATATACGACTGACATTGATATATTCTCGTGTCATTGAAAAATTAAAAATTACTACACCGGAGTCTCAGGATCCCATGAAAAATGTAAAATTTACTTTTTTACGATCCTCAACTCTTTTTTTCTTCTCACTTTTTGAATTTACGAATATCATTTGTTTTATATACACAATTGAAACGTGAATATTTCAGGGTAGTTTGTCGAGCGAACCAACGAATTTTTTCGTTGTTGGAACAGTTTTGAGGAAGCTCGAGAGGGGCGAATGTATTCTCCTGTCTCGCGAGATAAAAAAAAATAAAATAAACTCCGGAAATGTTGAACAAAGGGTGTACATTTGTGTGGCGCACGACAGGAAAATTGCACTGTGCGAAATATCCCCTGAAGCGTTGATTCAATTTAAAGGAGTGCTCCGTATATTTTGTCGTTCCAGCGAAATGTCAAAGATGCCTTTGCCCGTGAAAAGGTACGCAACCCAGGCAAGCGTAGAACTTTTGTCCTGCCTATCTGACATTTTTTAAAAACTCCATCGTACGAGACAAAATTCGAGCAGCCACATGAATTAAAATACGACGACATTCGCATTTCGAACAAATGAAGAATAAATTTGTTGGATAATTGCTAGATTTTATTTTTTGGCAATGGAATCATCAATAACCGATCGATCGATCATTCATAGCTGTTTCATGGAAAAGAAAACAGCGAAAGTGAAAAAAAAAGTAAAAACTTGATAATTTGATAATTATCATGCTTGAAAAAAAATGAATAAAAAATTATCTGGTCGATAATTCAATTAATTAGAGAGCGACGATTGCTCAAAATATATTTTCCGTCCCCAGAGAATACAATTGATTAATTATCCGCATACATTCTCCCTTCATTATTCTCCAATGATCTGACTCGATTTAAATGAATGATTTGGAAAATGTATGGAAACAAGAAAATTGCGAAAACGCGTTGTCGCGCCTCACCGACCGGGCATGCAACACATTTTCACAATGTTCCCTATAAATCCACACGCTTCGGGGTAATTAAGCCCGGTAAAACAAGCGAGTATCATGCATCAAGGGCTCCCGTTGACTACCCTCTTTAGCATAGGGAAGACCGGGGCTGCTTGATTCACGGTTTGCTTGATGCATATGGGCATTGAAGTGGAACATGAGTTTTACACGCTAGCGATAAACAGGCCGATCGACAAAATGGATCGGCGATTTTCTCGTAAGCACACACAATTGGCATATCTGACTGTGTGAAAATGAATTCAAAAAAAGCGTGCAAATTAGAAACTTTACACATTTCTTCCTCATTATTTTATCCTGACCACGAAGCTCACTCTATGAGGTTTTTAACTTTTACTTCCTCATAGAGAAAGCTTTTTGGTTTAGATAAAAAAATGAGGAAGCAATCTGCAAGTTTCTAATTCGCACGCTTTTTCCACGAATTAAATTTCAATAATTCAAAATGTTTAACGTTGTTTCAAAGTAATATTGCATATTTACAATATTCGGCTGGATCAATATCGTTAAAGAAATAACCATTACTCACGCATCGTCAATGGATCTTATGATGTAGTGACCTAGCTAGCATTTTAAGAAATATTAGTATTCCCTTGACTTTTTTTATGTCCAGTGCCACTAGCAAATTTACGAAAGTTGGAGCAAGTATGTAATTTTCCATAAACATTCAGAAAATATTCAAAAAAGTCAGAGTTAAGATACGATTTTCTATGAAAATAAAAAATTTCGAAATATTCAAAATTTCCTTGGATGGATTATCGCCAAATTCAATACCGAACATCCTTATCCCCTAGCCTAGTTATGTTGAATGTTTCGACCTGACAGCTAAAAATTTACGAAAGTTAGAGAGAGCACAGACTTTTTGTGAAAAATTCAAAGTTCTATAAGATCTGAAATTTTATAGAAATTTTGACGAAAATTGTAAAAAACCAGCAGGGTTCACCCCCCTACTCGTGTACAAAATTTGGGCATAATTGCTCGAAGTGTTTTCGAGATATAGCTGTTTGAACTTTGCAAGGCGAGAACATACGTACATACATACATCCAGGCATTTTTCCTAAATGCAATTTCTTCAACATTTTAAGCACTCTGACATGACGATGTCGAAAAAAAAATTTCTTCATGAAAACAAAGCTTCCTCTATGAGGAAGCAATGAAATTAATAATTTAATAATAAATAATGATTTATTATTTAATTATTTTAATCAATGAAATTAAATTAAATATTATGAGTCGAGATATATCTGTTTATAAAGAAGTAAATATAAAGAAGTAAATATTATGAGTCGAGATATAGCTGTTTGAACTTTGCAAGGCGAGAACATACGTACATACATACATCCAGGCATTTTTCCTAAATGCAATTTCTTCAACATTTTAAGCACTCTGACATGACGATGTCGAAAAAAAAATTTCTTCATGAAAACAAAGCTCCTCTATGAGGAAGCAATGAAATTAATAATTTAATAATAAATAATGATTTATTATTTAATTATTTGAATCAATGAAATGAAATTAAATATTATGAGTCTGTCAAGTAGCCCCGGTCTCCTCTGTATATGCAGACGACTGGAAACCGGAAAGTGTGGAACATTTCACCAAAAGCATTCCGAGTTTCGTTGACATAAACCGTTTCGCTGTTGTATTAGAGAGCCCTGAAATTTTCGAGCAACGAGGCACAAATGGTTAAAGCATTTCAACGTTAAAACGTCGAAATTGCTGCGTAGTTAACGTTGGAACGTCACAGAGCGAGTATAAAGAGGATACATGTCATCGGTGATTTCGACCTTTCCCGCTCGTATACCACCGTCAAACGATATCCCGGCATTTTGTTGATGGGCCCCGGCAAGGGGAATAAAAGTTTTTGCATCTCGGAGTGAATACCGTTCGAGGGGGAAAATGAGGGCTTAAAGCGAGTAATGCTGGCAGAGAATCGCGATGGTTTCAGACAACTTTCACGATCTATATGCATGAATTTTACGCTCGCTCCCTGTCTATGCGTGTAAAACCGGTGATGTCGTTAGTTTAGGGGTAGTTTCAGACCTTTCTTGCATCCAAAGGACTAGAGCGGAGAACGGAGTAACTGAGATTTCGAGAGACCAAGGAAGCAACATGGAATATCGGTCCCTCGTTTCCTAAGTCGTTGATTCCTTTCCTCGTTTTTACCCAAGAAAATAAATTGTTGATTTCTTTCCTCATATCCTCTATATGAAGATCGAAAAAAATTACCATTCGAACGAAAAGTCATTGGAAATGAGTTCTTTTTTTTAATGGCATTCATTACAAATATCTTATTCTGAAAACATTTATGATCACCGAATGTAAAAAAAAATGTTTAATCAATGAATAAAAATTGGTAGTTTAATTTTTCTTATCGTAAGTTATATTGTGTCCTTGAGTTGAGAAAATTATTAATTTTCGTAGTTGATGTCTCGCAGAACCACGTCAAATATACATTTGATCCTGACGAAACTTTTTTTGAAGATTGCAAAATGAAAATTTAGTTATCGTCGTGAAATTTTTGTTTTCGTACAAGATTTTTTCGATAACTTAGGTTATTCGATCAACTAGATGCTCGTTTTGTGCAAGATATGAAAAATATTATCATCAAGGTAAATGAAGATTGGATTTTCGAAATAAAGCGTAAAGTTAAAAAAGAGTGACGAAGAGACGAGAGATGCAAAGGGAATTATTAATATCATACGGTGGGTCCTGAATGTGAGGAGAGGAATGAAGAAACGACCATGGAGAAGACAGCAACATGAATCCCGGAAATGGGCATTCAGGATGATAACGTGATAACGGGAATACGTGGGATTCCTGAAATTTCCGGTTTCTCCATTCTCTGAAAGCTCGAGAATCGATAATCATCACGAAATGCAGTTGCACTTCAACTGCGGTTATCCGCGACGTTTCTCTCTCTCTCTCTCTCTCTCTCTCTCTCTCTCTCTCTCTCTCTCTCTTCTTTCTTTTTCTCTCAAAAAATTACTTGAACGAGAAGAATTATCATCACAAAGATTTTCATACTTTTCGAGTAAAAAGATTTTAATAGGGAAGGATAAATTTTTTTTTTTTAGTAAAGCTCGTAACCTCAGGAAGAAATGATTTTAAATATACTACAAAAAATGCGTACGAAAAATGTTTTGGGACGGAAAAACTTTCACAATTATTCTCTGAGATCACTGACCGCCATTTTAAATTTTTTAATTGTGATATGAGATTGAGATTCGGTCATCATAAAATATCTTTGAATCTCTATTATTCTGCTGATATTCCAGAGGCATCATCAATGTGACTTTGTACACAAAACTAGAGACAATTTTACGATTTACTGACAAATCATTCGATAGAAAATCCAATCGAGCCACTGCACCTCATCTTCTTCTAATTAAAATGAAAAAAAAAAACAATACGATAAATTTGATCTCTTTGAGTTTGTAAAAAATCATCGATTTATTTTATTGTTTCATTATCCTGACAATATTTTTCTTCAAGATCGATTTCCTCACTAACTTTTTTTTGTACTTGTAGTTTTTTCGTTCACACTCGTCATTTCACATGCAAGAATAATTTGTGTTATGGGATTAGGAAAAAAAAAAAATAACACGAAGTAATTGCAAAAAATTGATTATTTTCTTAATAGATAATTAATTATTCAGTTTGCAATGAGCATAATAATCACTGCTGGACTGAATACAAAATACTGAAAAAAGGACAGATTTTTTAAAAAATCTGTAGATCTGTTTGAAAGATCACGATTTGATTTTTGCTTCGAAAATGGCTGTTTGAGAATGCATTTTTTCCCCAACTATTCCATTTTTTTGTGGTCCTTACGGTAGAATAATAACTTGAGGCCAGAATTTTTTTCACGATTCTCGTTTATGTTCATAATTCCGTTAAATTACGTCGGTCTCCAACGACGAGAAAATTTGTTCAAAGTACCGAGGCAAGGGTTGAAAGAGAGAGAGAGAGAGAGAGAGAGAGAGAGAGAGAGAGAGAGAGGGAGAGAAAATGCACGCAACGCTGTCAAATTTTTCCAGCGAATGAAAAGAATTTTTTTTCTTAGATTTTTTTACCGCGTCTCTTGATCTTAAATTTCGTTGCCTCATGGTAGCAATTTCCTCGACGGAAATTAGTAGGGACTCGAGTTGAGGCGTTTCTCCTTCTTAGTGCAAAAGCGAACGAGCTCTCGCTCGTTCGTAAAACTCTCTTGCACGCTGGTGCAGTTCGTAAAAATCTAGGATATGCATGTAGGGGGGAGAAAATTAAAAAAAAAACGAGAGAATGACGAAATGGCAGAGGGTGCCCATTTTTTTTTTCTCCCCCAGGCAGCATGACATTGATTGAATGGTACAAAATTAAGATGCACTCGGATGTATTGGGAAAAAATTAGTTCTGTGTTTTTTCGTTATTCAAGCGAGAAAACGTTCGACACTTCAATGAACTCTGATAAACTAAAATTTCACTTGTACATTTTTTCCCTTGTGACCGAAAAAACAACCCCCTCAATTCAATTTGAAACTAGCACAATTTCATTCGTCGTTATTTCGTCGTAAATTTAAAATTATTTATTATTTATTCATTCGTTTATTTATTTAATTTATAGATTTGTGAATAAATAACGTCGACGACATTCGTGTGATTTTTGTTTTTTTAAATTTTTTTCGAGCTTTTCGTCAAATTCTCATCTCCTGTGACATCTCGGGGGTTCCGTCATATTTACTTCTCCAAAAGGAATGCAAATAATGTACTCTTGACGAGCACACAACCTTAATATCCGGTCGGTAAAGTCTGGTAAACGCGGATCACGTCATTAATTCAGTAGTGAACTTTTCATAGAGAACTTCGAAGCTCTGCGCCCACAGGGATTTGCATGTAGAAATGATAATTTCATGATTTACAAGGAAAAGCCCGAAGAAATTACATGGTCGTACAGCGAAAACAAATGTGACGCGAACGAACGACGTGTCATCGAAAAAATAATATTTATTCAATTTCAAAAGATCCATGGTATAAGCTCAGAGTTTATTTCCCATCGTTAAGGTGCAATATTGAGAGTCCACCGTTGTGAATTGGAAAAATTTGTAAAATTTTCAAAATTCGTTGTACAAAAGGCTGAAAGTACTTCAAGTACAAAGTACGAAGTACTGTAAGTACTTAAAGTAAATTTTTCGGAATTAGTTCTAAAAAAGGCTGAAAGTACTTCAAGTACAAAGTACGAAGCACTGTAAGTACTTGAAGTACTCATGTATTTCAAGTCCCAAGCACCGTAAATATTTGTAGTGCCAAGTACTGGGGTACTTGAAGTATCAAGTACTTAAAATACGTCAAGTATCGAGTATCAAATACGTTTCAAGTTTTCAGGTGTACATCTCGTAAGTTCTAGTACTTATATTTGATTTCTTGCGTATTCTTTAAACTCATTCGCTTTGATTCGAGTACTTTTTGTATCAAAATATATTTTCACATTGTGCAATTCACTCAGGTTAGGCAGATTGGAACATAAATATTTAAACGAGGAATTAGAAATAATTAAAAAAATAGCATTGATGATACTGATTAAGATTTATTTAGCTTCAGGTTTCAAAAAGAAAAAAATATAATATATGGATTGTTAAAAACGGAGCCATGCATTGACAATGACACCGTAACTACCGTAGCTTTTGAGCCTTTGAACGGTCGATCCTTATAATCTTAACCAAAGCAGATGGCGCAGAATGTTCCTCAATTATATATTCAAAGGCGTTATACATGCAATCATTAGCAAGACGTATTCAAAAGTACTTCATACTTAGTACTTGAAAAAGTACCCGAAGTACAGGAAAGTATTTGAAATTTTAAATACTTAAAGTGCAGGTCGAGTACTTGGAAATTTAAGTACAATACTTGAAATACTTTTAAAGTACTTTGTACTTCAAGTACTGTACTTCCAGTACATCGCAAGTACCGGGTACTTGAAGTACTGCCCAAGCTCTGTTCTACAATCTTGGTCCAACGAATGTTTTAATCAAAGGAATTAATTAATTCTTACACCGTTCAATACTTTCATTAGTGCATTCATAAAAGATCAAGAACAATCAGTAAAAAATACGCATCGAATCATTATCATCGATTTATCGCTGCGCAAAATCGAATGATTGATCTGAATTCATCTCTGTTTATCTATCCGTACAATGCACATGCAGATTATTAGAGAGTCGTGATTAATAATTTTGTAATAATACTAGAATTTTGCTTTTTATTTTATCATCCATCTTCTTTCTTGATGTTTATTTATATTTTTGTAATTTATCATTTTGTTACGACTCAATTTTTTCGTTCGGCATACTATATGTCCGCGAATGCATGCGTACATCGGCATTTTCGGAATTATTTTCTATTTTTAATGTTTATATCGGAATCCGATATAGATTTGCGTTACATGAACTCGAGATCTCATTTCAAGAATGATAGACGGGTGTTTATTTGCGTCCCCATGTGCTCGTGTGAGCTCACCTGCTGGGAATGTTTTGCTCATACGTCTATGCAAATTTCAATATGCTATCGCTTTTGAAGTAGCAAATAAACACAAGGGTTCGAGTTCTATGACGGATAGATATGGACAGGGTGACTTCGGGTTCATTTGCATGTCTCTCGACAGAGTGCATACATACGAGCTATCCTGGTCGCTTAAATTACGGGAATTCTACCCTCAGTTTGCGCCAACAGACATTATAATTTGATGCTAAGTCTATAGTCTGGATCAATCCCACATCGTTTCGATCGAGTTCCCCGTATAGTATCTGACTTCTCAAATCCTCTGTTCAGTTCACTCTTGATGTTGATATATCTCTAATCTGAATTCTACGCAATTGTAGCCAGTCAAAAATATAATTATAAGGCAAAAAAAATGTCTAAAAATCTATACAGTTTTACAAGTAGAATAATTATGCAAAGTTTCATATCCATCCTGTTATGAATTATCGTCTTCAGTGAGTTTTCGATTTTACTATTTTCATATCTCGTTTTTTTCCCCTCGTTTTATAGTGAAATATTTGTCAAAAGTTCCCACCATCCGCTTGAGGAATTGTCACACAATGGAGGTACAATATGATCCCCAAGTCTCTGCAAAGAGGATAATTTTCCCACTCGTCCTTCGACTATTATAATCCGTCTGGCTGGTATTCCTAGGTTTTTTTTTCCAAGCGTATCCCATATCTCTTGCTGTGCGACGCAAAATGTCGAGCACAAAACCTATTATCCGTGAAAAAAAAAACTTCAGCGTCAACGATAGGAGGCTCTACAGAGTAACAGTCGTCTCTCGTTGAAGATCTCGAGTGGAGGCTGGAAATTTCACGAGTATGGCATTCGAAAACGATTGGTCTCTGCTCCCAGCATTCTTCAGCTCTCCAAGTATGATATAGGGTAGATGTACCAGTTGTGGCCACTTTAAGCATTTTCGAACATTCAGAATTGAAAAAGTGATCGATGCTACCTAAAAGGTACATAGAATCGAATTGTTATCATTTAAAACCTTTTCTGATCATGATAAATAAGAAAATAGGAAATCATGTTGTAGCTGTCATTTTCACCATTTGTGGCCACAATTGTATTAGTTTTGGCCATTCGAAGTACCAGTTGTGGCCACCAAGCTTTGAATTGGGATTGGCCATAAGCTGGCCACAAATAGAACATTTTGAATGTACCACTTTTGGCCACCACGTATTTTTCAGGAATTTTAGCTGAGATAACAGTTTTTTGCAATTATAACCCGAAAAATGAGCTTCAACTGATAAAATATAAATTTTTGATGGGGTGAAATGACTTTAGATATGAGAAACCGTACAAGAAAACTACACAAATCGCTTAGCGTTGACACATTTAGTCATATTTCGTTGAAATATGTATATTAGTAGGTATTCAATAAAGCAATCGATAGCGGTCCGGAAATATCTTGAATATCGAAATATTACGCTCGATGAAGTGAACATAGCCTTGAAACTTTAAGAAATTCGAGATAAATGTGGATTGGATTCTCGTAGGATCGGAGATTTTCAATGGAACGAAAGAGAGAATAAGAGAAAGAAAAAATATCCCCTTCTTAGTCTCCTTATTTGATGGAAAATAAAAAATCTTGGTACCAGCTCGGATCGAGTCAAAGTACCTCTATTTTGTACCTTTGGCTTGTTTTTTCATTCCGATTTACTCTTTTGCGCATCAGCGGGGGGGGGGGGGGGGGGGGGGGGTTCCAATACTTCTTTGAGTACCTGCTGCTTGCACTCGATATCCGATACTCGCGACTTTTATATTATATATTGCATGCTTGTTTGCCATTTTTGCCAGGTTCGGATTTTTTTTTTTTTTCGTATCCAACACTTTCGCAGCTCTTTAACTTTTATATTTCACGGAAATGCGAGGAATGAGTTCAGTTACAGGGTCCCTTAAAGTGGGCAAAGAGAATCGCGGATGGTTGAAAAAGGAGGATGGAAGGAAAAAATTTCACCTAAAAAGTCTGCAACGAAGCCCAAACCACCTTTAAACTCTTGCTTTGTACGAGAGTATTGCAAACGAGAGAGTTTCACAACACTTAGCTCGTCATTTAGTGGTATCCAAGTGCCAGAGAGATGAGGGGGTTGTGAAATATGAAAAAAAATCATTCACGATAATAATAATTATTTCAATTATCTAATAATAATAATTTCTCTAATGGGAATAATGAGATGGAATTTTTTTTTTTTACATAACAAATAAGATGATTTTTTTTTCAAGAAAACCTTATTTTTAATGTGTATTTCAAATATTCAGATGTCAATTCGTATATGTGTTCACTCATTGAACAGTTTGTACTATTCATTAATTATTTATTTAATTGAATAATTAAATAGCTGATCTTTCGGAAATGATCAATCATTTCGAAAAAATATTAATTTTTTTTTCAATCGTTAAATAATTTGAAAAAAAGAAAAAAAAAATGTTTTTATTGCTTCACAAAATTGATACAATTTTCATAATCGCACGATAATTATATTTACAAAAATCGATCTACATGTTCTCTGTTATCTCGATGATTTTTTTCGTTGTAGAAAACTGAAAACTTTGTGTCGTACGATCGCGGGCCATTTTAGCAATCGTAGCGAGATGAACTTTCGAAAGAAACTTAAGATTTTATGTCGTCGAAACTCGCGTACAAAAGATATAGGAACGTTATGGCACACTCGTTTTTCAATCAGCGATATAAAATGGCTTTGAATGGTCCTGTCGAGATGAAGGCTTTTCCAATGGTTTGCGAGATCTTCTTCGCTGTATAGTCCCTTGAGAATAATTCCCATTAGCGCTGCTATACCGTTTACGAATCCGTTTAACAATAGGTTCAAGCCTCCATATACTATGCGAAACAATGTCTGTGTGTTTGACAGGATTTACAATTGTTTATAAGGACAGAGATATACGGTTAACAAGGGCACTTTGTATCGCGACGTCGGGGGGAACGATTGTGTTCGTCAACTTTTATCCTTTTCACAATAGCAATGACAAAAATTATAATGATGATAATATCTTTGAGAAGTCGGAGTAATATTATTGACGATTCTTCGAAGAAATGAGAATACAGTTGCTTCAATATCTTTGTCATGTAAAGTCTCATAAAAAAAAAATAGATCTGATGCAAATTGAGAAGATATTGACGGTCAAAGTTTCAAGAAAGCTGGCGCAGTTTCCATCGGTTATGTATGCGAGCCGGCAAAACGTCGAGATAAGCGATCGTCAGCGATCGCAGTGGCGAGTTTTGTTACTTCTAGGCCTACGTGCCAGCTATTGGAGAGAGAGAGAGAGAGAGAAAGAAAGAGAGAGAGGAAGACATGATGGTTTAAAAAAAAGTCTTCCAGCGCAATATATTAAATATTTTGTAATATCAGCGCATTATTGATGTGATATCTCTCATTTGTTTAAACTTTGTATTCTATCGCGAATTGTTAAAAAAAAATTCTAGTGAATTTTCTCGAAGAACATTATTATTTATCAACTGCTTCATTAACACAATTATTATGATTGACGAACAAACGGTCTCAGTATCTTAGAAAAGGTTGTTTAGTTTTCGAGATTTTTTAAATGTTGTTTCGACATACACATATTTTCGCGGAATCGAGAACTTTTGCCTGGGGCTGTTTACGCGAAAAAAAAAAAACCCCCTCGTAAGTCTTTCGATACTTCGTAAAATTCTGTGCTTCACGGGGTCTTCCTACTCCGGAACTTTAGTGCGAGAAAACTTTTGCCTCGATATCGATCCAGTATCGCATTTGGTGCCCATGTCGTCAGAGTCCACGACGAGGATATCGAAATTTTTTTTTCATCTCGCAAGTACGATACACGATTTTAATATCAAACTTATCGCTAACACGGCAACTACATCGTATTTTTTTGATAATTTGAAAAAATCTCGTTAAATAAACTAATTAATATTCGAGAGTAATTGAATAACCGTAGTAACTGTTTAAAAATTCTTCACATGTATTCAATTTTACTTTTAATCACAATTTTTTTTATTGAATTTTTCGCGTTCTGCTTGATAGCAGTATATTTTTTTTTTTGCAAAACTTTTGATCATCTTACATGAAAAAGATCGTATAAGAATAGTTTTGGAGGTAAAAATTTCCAAAATAAACGATTGGTCAATTTTTCCAAAATTTGCAGCTCAGAATTGAGAAACGAGTAGTAAATTTCAAATAAATAAAAACGAAAAGAACAAAATATAAATAAATAAGATAATGTAAATAAGAAAAATTTGATAATCCTTGTATCAATTTTTGCCTAATGGAATTATTGGGATAAAAATTTGATGCTCATTAAAGATTGACGATCTTCTAGTTAGATGGACATTTTAATTGACGGATTTCGGGTTAAAATTAATGGTTTTAGGATTAAATTAAAATTAAAGGATTCGACTTGAAATGGTTTTTTTAAAGCTTCGTTAAAAAAAAATTGCTACAGTTCACTGACGTTTATGATGCATTTCTCACGGTATGCTCTCTTGAAAACTTTTTACTAATGCTGAAAACCGAGATTTATTTGCCGCGAGAGACACATTCGCGGTTTTTCGTTTGGCCACGATTCACGTTTATTACATTCACATCGCGTCATTCTCATTCTCTATGTATATATATGTACATATAGTCGATGAAAAACGCAGAGTGGAAAAGCAATTATGATCGTTAATCAGTTTTTTTTTCACACTATCGTATGTTCAAACCACTCGACACCTCACGATTAAAATGTTGTGGAAAAAAAAAACGTTGGATCAGTGGTTTATTGATTATCGAAAAGTATTCTGGTCCAAAATGGTATCACGCCAATAATATACGCTTCATGAAGAAATTAAGTGGTGCTGGAACATCGTTGGCTCTTTTTTTAAAATTATCTTATATATATATCTTACATCTATTTTATTAGCTTATATCTGATTACCGCGTACACTCGATTCGCTAATTACGAAAATCGATCGTGCTACATTTTTGATATTATCAATTTTCGAGTAATTAAACAAAAATAGAACGCTGTCAACATTTTTACGAATATTGGAAGAATGTTTTTTTTTTAATTAAAAAAATAATTTTCAATGATTTGTGACTTGGATAATGTCCAACGTGTTGGTTCACGTTGCAGATCAATATAATGATCGTGATTTTAATCGAAGTTGTTCGGCAATATTGTTGGTTCGATCGATCAAACTTTAGCCCCATAGGCTAGAATACACGCGTGTTAACAATTCCGTGCGACGCATATGCGCATTCATCCGAGCGGTAAACATTTTCCGGTCCACGAGAGTCACCCCCCCCCCCCCCCCCCCCCCCCCCCCCCCCTACGCGATGAAACATATGATCCGCCAGTAGGAAATTGGTAAAGCAAAAACATCATGAGAGATTTAATATTAAGTTTGTCAAGCATAAATATTTCAACCATTCGAAATTCTCTCATGAAATGACGTTTTAATATCTCTTTATGATTGAGAGAATTAATTATATTTATGAAAATATCTATGATTGCGATGTTTTTTATATGTATATGCGGCATTAACGAAAATTCAGTTGGCCGATTCATCGTTACGTTTTATAAACTGAAAGTAATGTCTGCCCGAAATCATATTTTTGATTTTACAAGTTTAATGCAATTTCAATTGACATCGAATTCTCACGAGGCTGAAAAAAACGAATCTTTGAGAATTTTTTTTTTTTTTTTTTTTTTTTTTTTTTAGAAAATTCTCAGCATATGTTCGTACAGAAGTTTTGTATTTGAGAAAGTAACAATTTAAAGAAAATTAAATAATTATTGGGTTCAAAAATATTCATTTACAAAAGAAGTTACAGGCGATGTCCGCGGGAAAGCACTTTTTGTAAAGTACTTTTTGCAGTGAGCACTGCCATTCGTAGACAAGTTATCCAAAATTTAAAAGAAAACCGAAAAGACTTCCTCAGCATATCAGTTTATCTGGTAATTGATCCATGCAATTTCCCGAAATATCAAGTTAAAATAAAATAACGGTCATTTAAGGCAAGAGCTTTGATTTTTGCAAAAAAAATCGAACATTTTACGTTCATCATATTGAAATTATGCATCGGTCAAAAAATCCGTTGGTCAAAAATCAGATTTTTATATCTGAAAAATTGAAACATTTTTTTAGAAAAATTGCGATGTTTTGATCGCTGAATTCGAAAATGTGCTTTCCGGAAATCGGCTATAAATTTCCTATGAATGAATATTTTTGCACGAAAAAATTATCGAATCTTCGTCAAATGTTACATTCTCAGCTTACAATACTTTCCTAAAAATGTGTGCTTGCGATTTTTAATAAAAAAAAAAAAAAATTCTCAAAAAATTTTCGGATTCTACGAACCCTCGAAGCCAAACAGGAAATATCTATATTTTTTTTCTCTCGTCATATAAGCCCTCTATTTTTACTGTTATCGATGAACGCATATTCGAAATCGGATGCTTCGAAGTAAATATGAATATTATTTATACTCGAATGCATTGGAGGAATCTCCGCTAGCGAGAGCTGAATATTCTATCAAATAATATCCCGCGTCCAGTACCTACCCCACATACATTTTATCCCGAGTGATTTTTTTTTTTTTTTTCGTAAATGCTTTCGGTTGAGATATTTTATTTCATTCCTTGCATATTCGGGGGTTATGCCACGGACACGCAAAAAAAAAAAAAAAAAAACAGACAAATCCTGTGCTTACTCGGACAGCATCGTCGATATGACATGTTCTCTCGTAAATTCATTCGGGCATACGATGTATGCGAGTCCTCAAAGGGAATTCTCGTTATTGGTTTTATCGTTAATGAAGAGAACATTGCGAAAAAAAATGTCGAACACGAGACAGTTGGCACTCGATTTGAGCTGCTTTTGTATCGTGCACAGGTAATTTGGCTGATCGGAAATTTTGACAAAGTTACGAACGCTGCTCGTATGCGATCCTCGAATTTAATTCCTCGGTTGTCAATCAAGGATGTTCTCGCTGGACGAGCGTATGAAGTTTCGTTATCGATTGTGCACATGGAGTTGTCATTTCCACGAGTCATATACACATATCTATGCCACGTGAGGTGAAGGAGTTTTTTTTTTTCTTATAGGGAATCATTGAGAATCGTCAAATTTGAAATTTTTAAGTCCAAATGGTCGAATAACAGGAATGAATTTTTGAAAATATCGTTTGAAACGTTATTTTCAGCCACTGAATTTTTTTTTTTTCTTTTTTTCTTTGAGCTAAAGAATTGGAAGACTGCCAGAAACAACACTCGGCCGAAAATTCATTCGCTCTTTTGGTGAATGGGAAATAATTCGTCTTTCAGTTTAAGAGATAAATAATTCTCCATGTTTGGCAGAATCGTTTGACTTTCGGCCAAAAACCATGTCGATTCGCATGGAATACTCCGTATATAGGTATTCCAGGTTTATGTAAACTCCCCGAGTATTTCACCACTATCGCAAATGCCTATTGCCTCGAGCGAATGAACAGTCCATCCGAATAGACCTTATGAGAGATTCCATGGGTTCTTCAGCGACATTGTTCAAGTTCGTCACGAAGTATTCGATAAATTCATGCTCGATTTTTTTTAAGAGAATGCCCTGAGGTTTTTATTCTTTTTTTTTTTCTAAATGACCCTATCTCGGTGAGCTCAAATCCGACATAACACGTTTCCAACCGGATAGAACGAATTTTAATAAAAACATAAAAAAAAAAAATTATATAACATCTCTGGCTCGTTAATGCTCGCCTGCGAACCAGAAAAAAAAATTTTCACGAAGCAACTACTTGTTGCCACTTCCGTGTGTATTTCCTGCGACTGCAAAAAACAAATTTTTTTTCCATCTTTTTTTCCCTCCAAACGTATCTACGAGTGGTTCTCCGGCTCGTATTTGATACGCCACACTGTAGATAATATTTCCGATTGGCATTATTTCGCTACGAGAGCCAATCGTTGCAATTGCCCGCGTGTTAGTTCCACCAAATTGGACGATTGGCAGTTACGTCGTATTCGTTTCAGCGGAGCCAGTCCTGAGTTTCACGTGTCCGACTATAATCGATCGTTACTACTGAATTATGGTCGTATATCGCAAGCTTGATACTGGAGCTCTTTGACACTCGGGTGAATGTTCCTTCGTGAATATTTAATTTCCGAATGGAAAAGTGACGAGTTCGAAATGTTCATCCGATAAATAGATGATGAAATTTTGTGCGTTCAATTTGGCTCTTTGGCGTGAAATTGTCGTAAAAATTCTACGACCAGCGGGGAAAGGCTTCGCTGCAACATGAATTATTCAGATGCTCGGTTTTTTCAACGAGTTAAAAAAGCGTTGAGAGCATTCTAAAGAGCAGCTTTCGTTAAGCTGGCTTCAATTAAAATGTACATTATCGATATAAATTCTTCTGCAAAAGGCTCGAACGACAAAGTGTCAATAATTAAATTATAAATGTATTCTGGGAGAGCTTATTCGAGATTTTCTACTCGTAATAATCGCTGCACTATATAAAAACGCCTCAGTCAGATTGATAAATACAGATATAAGTTTTTTGTAAAAATATTTAATTAAAATAAGTATTGCTCGACTCGAAAGTATTTTTTTTTACAAAATTAAAACCTTATTTTCACCTAATTTATCAGAGTTTATTTTATTTTTTATATTATTCGAATCGAATAATATATTTTTTTAAAATTAAAATAAAATTTATTTCAATCGAATGAGGGCTTTTTCATTTAATTACATATTTTGATTGGGTAATATACGACAATTTTTTACATAAACACGTAACTTTGAAAATTCATTGAGAGCCTACATAGCTAATGAGCAATTATATTACATGCTCTGTCAGCATACAAAATTATTTGCAATAGGATGGACAGAGAAAGCCTTCGATCACTCCACCCGCAGGAAGATAAATATTTCATTCTCTCCCGATAATCCTGGGAAATTAATAGCAGAAAAATGAACATTTTCATGAATATTGTTGAAAGTAAAGAACGAAAAGAATATGAAAAATATAATGTTGCAATCCTTGAAGTAGGCCTCTGCAAACGATGTCCCAGTTGTCAGGATGATTTTTTTCGGGAGGAAATATTTTTTTGAAAATTGACTCGAGAGCCATCCGTGAAACGACTCACTCTAGCTACGTGTCAAATAATGTTCAGTAAAACATTTTAACAGTCCATAATTTTTTAAATTCAAAATTTCATGAAAAAATCCTCAATCATTATTTTAGCCATGTTTTTATGAAAAAATTTCGTTAAAAATTTTCTACTAAACGAAAACTTTTATCGTCACATTTATTCAAAATAATTAGTCTAAAATATCAAAGTTCTTCGAAGCAATGGCAGGAAAGAAAATATAGAGAAGCGACATCAGCAGAGTATAAAATTCCTTCGTACGTGTTTGAATACGAATGGAGATCCTTGAAAGAAGAAAAACAAAAAGTCGAATTTCTCTTCGTTGATTTTAATTCGTCGAGAGAGCCCTCTGGTGGTACTAACCAAGATTAAATCAACGGCGAAGTGAAACGAACGAGCCGGAAGTCCTGCACCTGTTTAATGTTCAGGGGAAACTGTGAACAATCGAAACACTGGGGTTTGCGAACGCTGTGCCATATGGCTTGACCATGCCGTCCAGTCCAGTGTATACATTCCTCGCGACAGTAGAAATTTATTCGATAAATGTTTTTCGCACACGACGTTCATTCACTTTCTCCTCGTGATACTTCATTTTTTACTCACCTTGTGTCATTTTTTTTTAAATATCTGATAACAATAGTGAAATTGGACCTACAATCTTCAAATTGAATGGTTAAAATATGGTCATGGGTTTCGTGTTTATTCATGGACAATCGTATAATAGACGAATAAAGCAATAGCTGGAGGCTATTGCAAAAGTCTCTACGGTATCTGTTGTGCGTTTTTTTTTTCAAACTCTTTCACAAATAAAATACAAAATAGAAGTGACCGTGGAGTAGCGAGTTTTTACAAAACTTGAAAGCTTCGTTTTATCAATGAAATTCTGGTCTTCGATATTTTTTGAAATATATGCTCAGCCATTGCAAGCCTGTGTTCATTATCATTTACTGCGGACAAAAATGCCTCAACATTGTAATTCTAACGGCATCATTGCTGACTTTAAAGATTTTGTGAGACCAAAGGGATGGAGATACAGAGGTGAATTATTTTTTCAAATATAAATGACCATAGTTCATTAATAAATCATTGTCTTTCGGTCAATTGTCCGCTTCTTCATGCTGAAAATTGTCAAGTGACGAAGAGTGTTGCAATTTCCATCACTCGCCTCCTGTGCATTCAAATATGTAAATGAACGTGGAATTTGCATAGCTGGAAAAAAAGGTACAAAGCAAAACTTTTTTCCTGATCTTCAGGCTGGATCGCTTCGCAACTACTGCTCTCAATTTATACTCGCCGATAGTTGGGCATCGGGCCGATGGTTGGGTCCACAAATGAATCACATCGAATCTACCCATGACAATTTTTCTCTCACATTCTAATTTTGCTTTTATTTCTTTCCTTAACTTTTCTATACTACCCCTACTAGCTCTCTCTCTCTCTCTCTATCTCTTTCGTTCTCTACTTCTGGTATGGGGCATGTAAACTTTATTGCACCATACCCGACCTATCTTGTGCAAAATTTGAAAACTATAAATATAATTTTTCTCGTTTCCCGAGTCATTTATTCTCGCATAAACAAGCCTCGATTGCCAACTCGACCGACCACAGACTTAAATTTCTCTCTCTCTTTCTCCCTATACATCTGTTTCTCTCTTCCACTTCCAATTACAGTTGTTGGGGACTTTTGGAAGAGGAAGTCACTTTTTGCGCGACAGAGAAATTCAACAAAGATATCTCTCTGTCATTTTTCTGCATGAAATTTTTGAAAGAAATAAAAAAATATAATTATCGGTGCAGAACAACCCTTATAAATATTACGAAAGTTGCAAGAAAATTGGTTGAAATTTTTTTCAAGGCTTGTCATATTGTTTATTTGCACATGTATATTCAGGTTGTCATCTTGCACCCTTTTTAAAATTTTCACCCCCTGAATCATTTTAAACGTGCAACCCCTGCATCAAGTCATACCATTAGGCAACACTTTTTTTCCATTTGATGATTATTTTTCGTTCGTTTCATCAACGAGTTATTCCCCGGACATTATTTGTGAATACCTCAGGTGAAAATATAGAAGATTTTTCGCTTTCTCCCGCTCCTTATCATGCTCCGAGCTTAAGGTATTCCCCATTTTCATTTATTATTCTACAGGATATGATTACGCGCGAACAATCTAATACGTGCCTTCTGACTCGCTGGCATCTCCTTTGTTTTTGTTTGTACCCATTTCACGACCCCGCTATAACGCTGGAGGCTCGACTGCGTTTTTTTTTATCTCACCTTTTCCGCGCGATTCCTGACGAGTATTTATTCGCGTGAAATCGCCTGCATCGTGAAAACACAAGCTCGCGTATACATGCATACAAACGTAATTGAAGCTTTGATGAGCAGAGTCACGTGACTCGATCGAGTCTCGGTGAATTTTCAGAAATGCGTCTTGGTCGTGTAAAATCGATCGAGCTCTCAACATCGAGGAACGAAGCTTCATCTCTTCAAGCTTCGTCTGACGTTGAAAATCGTTGCGTCTTGTGCACATAACTCTAATTCGTCTACCTATTGCTCCGCGAATATAAACGCAAACTCGAGGCATATATACATATATATAATATGTCGATGTATAGATGAGCAAGACGTGAATTTACCACAAATGTGATCTGACGTGTTTGCGATGGGTAAACTCTCCTCTCGCGTTTTTTTTTTTTTTTCATAGAATTTGCGTTTAAAGAATAAGTTTTTCAAAAGTTTCGTATTCGGTATGATCTATCCAGACCGCAGAGGGAGGATACGAAAAGAACCGTGAAAGTGAGACTCTAAATGCGGCGTCTCAACTTGAATTTCCCCTTGCCCTGAGGTACTTTCGTCCCTGACGCTTGTTGCTGGATAATAAACCGAGCCTTTGAAAAACTGACGCAAACTTTCGTCCGGCCATATGACGGGGATCTGGCAGGGGAGAATTTTTCCTACAAGATGGAAAATCCATTGAAAGTTTGTTCTTTTCACGGTACACTTAAGATGAGAGGAATAATGACAGGAGGACTATGAATTTTCGTGGGAAAATGGATTAAACATGCACGATATTATTTATCCATGGAGTTTTTATTTTTTTTTAATTTTTCTCCCTCATTGAGGGATCATGAAATTGAAATAAAAATTAGCATATTACTTTCTGATAATTCTTTCATTTTTGCTGACTGAAAGAAAAAAATGACGATGCATGATTAATGCAGATTTTGAAAAATATAAAAAACATTGGCCGAAAGTGTATTATTTCATTTATGAATATTATACATCATTAAAATTGGGGAAAACGCTTGTTCATTGAGGCCTTGAATGAGCAATGTGCAAAGCTTGCGGGCTTTTTTAAATTTTTCATCGACTGGATACGCGGACGAGAATTTGTTCTCGACTCATTCTTGAAATCGAATATAGAATTTCACAATGGAATTATCATGGAATTATACGAATTTATACTTTTTTTTTTCTTCCATTTATCGCTCACTTTCGCATGCTTCCGTCATGTCTGTACTTCTGTACGTTTTTTTTTCTCCCAAGATCGGAAGGAGAGAATGACAGAGTAAGAGTTGAAGGACGATATAATAGAAATTCTTGGAATATTTGTACTGAAATTCCAATCGTATATACATATATGTCTGGCATTATCATAGAATATCGATTATTACGAAATTTAATTTCAAAAAATATTCTGTTTCTGCAATTTTTATTTTCATAAAATAGTTTTGAGAGAATTTTTGAATAGAATATTGTGCGATAAAATTCCTCGACTGACGGATACCAGAATACTCGTTCGACATTTTTTTTTCACAGGACGTTGATATTTTTTCTTCGTGATATTTCGAAAGGGGCTACGAAGAAACCGGAAATATTCGATTTTCGATATTTCAATGTTGATGTACACTGCGGGTTTTCGTTATTTGGAGAAGAAAGTAGGTATATCGAAAAAAGCATTGTGTATGCCATGTCACGCGAATGTTCATACACCCTCACCGACAGTTCTGAACGACAGGCATAAAAATGGACTTTTGTATGACCAAGGTAGCGAGAGATACATTTCGTAACGTTTTCGATGCTTCGCAGAGTGAAAATAAGTGTATATCGTCTAGGATAGAGCGCATCGATTCTCAATATATTTCTTTGGCTTGTGACTCTCGTAGGTCGAAGATTCGACAGAATATCGACATATCTGTGACGGAAAAATCGTTGTCAAGAAGCGATATTTCCCATTCATTCAATTGTGCCTTTCTTCTTCTTCTTCATCTTCCTCTTCTTCTTTTTCTTCTTCTTCTTCTTATTCTCCTTTTTCACTTTAGTCGAAAATCGATTGCGTGCCACTCAAAAAATAATGAAGCGAAAACGTTGATGGAATTACGACCGCAATCTTACAAAATTGGGTACGCTAAAAAAGCTGTATGGAAAATCTACCGTGATAGCTGTATTGTCGAGTTTTCAAAGATTAAATGCCAGCTTTCTCAGGCAATGATCAAAGAAAACATTTTATCGAGCACAGAGTTTGGGGGATGAATGAAAATAATGAAGCCTCTGGTTGAATCGAGGGGCGGGTTGCCGATGCCAACGGGAAAGAAATCGTAGCGCGGGCATATAAAGTGAAAACGAGAAAGGATCGTTGAAACGGAACAACGAAAGTTGAAGTCCTGGCGATGAAAAGAATTGTGCTTTGAAGGAAAAAATTTAGCTCCGTATAAGTATTTCAAATATTTCAATGATGCATTGTATCATAGGACCGTAGAACGTTGGATCGTAGAACGAAAAAAAAAATTAGGGAAAAATTCGGCTCTATATATTGATGATAAACTGAATATTGTCAATTAAATATTGTCACCCTGATATACAGTCAATATGAAAAGAAGATAAATAAGTATAAATTTATATTTAGATCGGGTACTTTATTACGGATTATCCGAAGGCCTTCATTGAGTTTTTATCATTCTAAAACTTCTACCCACGTTCAGGTTTTAATTTTATCCAGTGTATTCCATATATTGACAGATTCTCTATAAATGCACTGAATAATATTTCGGATAACCTTGACAGTTCAAATAATTTTTCAACCCAAAAAAAGGAGCATATTACAAACAAATGAGAACAACACTCGAGGAGGGGGGAAAAAAGGAATGGAAATGAGAACAAAGGAACGCATAAAAAAATATAAAGATAATATGAACGTAAAATTCTAACTGTTGATCACGGAAAAATTGGAACAATTGACGCTTCGCAATTAGATAATTTCTATGCAAATTCATAATTATTCAATCTTTTTCCATATTTACTATTTATTTACCACATTTACCAGTCCAAAAAAAGGATAATTAATTCTGCTCATGTATACAATTTTGTACAGTTTTTTTATTGTTTTTTTTTATTATTTATTAATCTTCGACATGGCATGCATAATTACATGCATAATCAATTATACAACCGCGCATTTCTGCGACTTCTACCATACAACCTCGTTTGATTACATTCTCATTTTACCTTCGAAGTTTCGAGTTAACCGCGGTTTCATCCCTTCAACAAAGCGAAATCGATCGAATCCGGTCTCCATTATAACGTTACTTTGGTCCTCGTGCCTGATAATGTTATCCTCGTATCCTGAGGCAACCAAACTCACACATAATAAATCCATGGTTTTCCATTTCTAAAACATTTACGCAACACACGCACACAAATACATGGGTACAGTGGAAACTCATTTAATGCACGACTTTTGTACCGACACCTATTGAGGGAGTGCATTAATCAAGGGTGCCCCTCTACAACTTTTGGCAGAACCAATCCCTGCAGAGAGCATATCCCACGCTCGTACATATGTATATACAGCTATGAATATCGTTGTTTCTGTCACACGAATTGATCAGCTGTTAGGAAATGAAGGAATGCTTTTATTTTTAAATCATTCGCCAAAAGTGTACAAAAACCGAGTCTAAATTTTAATCTCGCAACGTTACTTTTTTCAAAATCATTCACGCAAGCACAAAACGATTTTTTTTCTGTATTAGAAACGAAATCTTACCTATCGCGTTTTGAGGTTGACGACTAACAAGAGTGCCGCTAGCGGCCGGTAACCACGAGCAACAAGAGAGACAGCATAAAAGGAGAAAGAGGGGTGGGGCTAGTGTCTCGAGGCCCGAAGTGGTGGGGGGTGCGCGGCGTGAATCAATCAAGGGAATCGAGGGGAAATCAGGCAACAAATGAGCGTGCATCAAATGAGTTTCTACTGTAATGCGTTAATGCCACCATGCCAGAGACAGGACCACAGACACCGGAATACATCTTCATGAACCGGTTATTAATTCTCATACCCCTCACAGTTCTGACATGACGGGGTGTGCTTGCAACTCACTCGGTGAAGCCCTGTCGACGGAGAGTCTGAACAACTAAATGCAACTAATTCCACGAAGTGTCTAGAGATGAAGGAGGAAAGACAAGTCAGCGAATATGAGGATGTAAATAGGAGCAGGTGAGCTACGAAAACGTCTCTCGACATCAATGATATGAATCGGTCTCGTCTTCCTTATGACACATCGAGCAACTCTGGCTCTTTCTATATATCCATTTGGCTTACAGCCATTGAAACTATCGCTCAATAGCTCTCCATTCGTGTTCCTCGAGTGGAACTTCGTTCAATGAATAGACCACGAAAATTTCTCAATTCTATATGAACCCATTTTCTCAAATTTACCTCACGATCCGCGAAAATAACGTGGTTTCGTCTTATAGATAGCGTCTGGATTTCAGAATAATAAAGGAAAAAAAAATGTATATGCACACATGATAGTTCTTCTTGGCTTTGACGAAAATATCAATTACAAGTTTTCCAGTAATTATACAACAATAACCTTGGAATGATAAATAATTACATTCAAATGAATATTCAAATGAATTATTTTGAATGTTTCTTTTCTTTTCATTGAAACAATATCAAATCTACGATAGTTAAATGACGCGGTAGAACAGCATCTATCGTGGTAGAATTTTTGATGGTTCATATGAAACAAGGGCTTTCCGAAGTTTATCAGAGCTCGTTCAGTCGAAATGACCGAATGTGATTGTTGAACGGTGCGATACTGCCGGGAGACGAACTTAACGTGTGGGCAAACATCGATCGATCCACCACGTTGGTTTTGGTTCTATATCTTTTCGCCAGGACTACGGGTAGAAGTAAAGTGCTTCTTTCCATCCACCGCAACAGAACTCCTTAGTAGACTCTTGTTCAGTTAGGCTGTCTGAGAATACCATCTTCGGGGGATCCACCGGATTTTTATCGTCTGCAGCAGTCTCGGCGGTCAATGGACCGAAAGAGTCATGGTTCGATGCATCAGCACCCACCATAGTGCTCAACAATGTTACCAGAACGAAAAGTGAAAAAATGAACCGATAGTTACGTTGGAAACTTTTCGGAACTAAACTTTTTTGCTGAAAAAAAGAGACTCCTTTTTTTTCTTCGAGATATAGCAATGTACAAGCCTAAATTTACCATTCTTTAACTCGGCTCCTTAGCATTGATAGTTTGAGTTTTA
Organism: Rhorus exstirpatorius; assembly: GCA_963564615.1. Lineage (NCBI taxonomy): Eukaryota > Metazoa > Arthropoda > Insecta > Hymenoptera > Ichneumonidae > Rhorus > Rhorus exstirpatorius. The sequence goes on from OY751317.1 coordinate 32,733,189, forward strand.
ATGCTAAAGAAGTTGATCAAAAAGTGGAAACCCTTATCAAGAGACGCAGGGCCAGCGTATGGACGTTAAACAATAAAATAGAACATTCGTATAAAATAGAGAAACTCTATTACACTTGAATATGCCTGAATAATCATAATAAACAAATCCCACGACACATCTGCGATATACCGCAGGAAAAAATGATTGAAAAAGATGGTTGAGGTGCGAGGGGGAAAAAAAAATTGGTAAGGTCAGTTGTGACAAATAAAAAAAATTAAATTTTTAACAAACAGCACTTTTGTTAAATTGATCAAGAGATTTCGTAATGTTTGAACAAAGTATTTTCTATACAGTTATGAATCGTATAGAATCATATTTTTCTCGCAGTACAATCAACTGTTTGTTTACGATATCGTACGAAATTTACTCATGTCAGTCAGTATTTTCAAGTAACACATCCTGGATCCTCGAAATTTCCAACATGTTCGAGGGTGTTCCCGAATGCTTCAACACTTCAAAAGTGCCAAGAGACTTTTCACATCTTTGATGGGGCTACGAAACGTTAATAAAATTGCGAGTACGATGTGAAACTACGGCACAATTCCTATTGTTGCTGTTCGAACGAGGTTTGGTGGTTGAAAAATTCGTTGAAAGGACCTGTGATTGAAGCAGAGTTTTGACATAAAAGCTGACGAATCCATGATAAACGAGGGAGAATGGATAATTGGCGAGACCGTGATCCGTCAGGGATAAAACTTTATGACCAAAGCATGAACGTTAGTCAATCCATAAATTAGTGAGCCCTTTCATATGGTGGAGTATCAGAAGCAACTATCGGATAGCAAAAGCCATTCGACACTAAACTTTTTACTATTCAACGAAAAGTATAATTTCCGAAAGTTATTAATTAGTGACATGAATGCTCGGATGAATGTATGAAACTTTAAGATTGAATTTTCTCTCGTGGTACGATATTCCGAGAGCCCGAAGTTAATGAAATATTTTTTTGATATATTTCAATCGGAAATTGTTGCAATACAGTTCTCATAGTCTAATCGAAAAATCGTTAAGATAATTTTTAAACGAGATAAGAATTAATAATTGTTCCAAAAAATTATTGTAATAATTATTTAAAAACTTCTGCGTAATTTTTTTAAAGTATTTTGAAAAAATCTTGTACTACTATCGAATTAATTTTTAAACTTGAACTGGTCCTGGTCCCGGCTTTGCCTTATCATTACTCGAATAAATTTTCGATTTTTAGTAATTGTGGAAATTTAAGATTAAGAATCTACATTGGCTGTAGTACGTACAGGATAGTTAGAAAAATGAATTTTTTAGATCGTGTTTCGATTAGCATTTCAATGGCCAAGTCAATCTATAAAAATCGTCTTTTTTTAACCACCCTGTTGTAAAGTCATGCCCAAAAATTAGTTAATTAAAAAAAATCTTTCTACAGATTTAATGTAGATTTAATGTAGCTAATTATATGTTGGTAAATTCTCCATAATTACACCGAAAAAGGATTTCGGATAAACTTCACGATTTACATAATGTTTTACCTTAAAAAACCATAATATTGTAACCAAATGGTTCTCATTAAAACAGATAATAAACATTGTTTATTGTTTTAGCCAAAATCTTTTTTAAAATACAATGAGCTATTTGTAATAAAAATCGATATGAAAATTCACCTTTCGGACAATTAGAAAAAATTAAAATATTTCTATGTAAAGCCAAAATTAATTTGTCCTATTGCATATTTGCCGTGTATTTTTTAGGCTAAACAAAGAATTATTAACGTAGCTTCATTTTTTCTTCATCATCCCAATCGAGCTGGTAAAATATAATTTGCATATTCCGATAATAACTCAAAAGCCATGACTCTCCACTCTCCTTTGAACGGACGTGTTCGTTCATACATAAATAACGATTTTATGCAATCGTAAGGTGTACATGCGTATTTTGTGCGGGTTAATACGGCAGTATAGGCGGTACAAGCTTCCTTCGTAATTCAACCATATAGGATTACCTTTGGGGCTGAATCCCTCCAGATCGAAATGCGCGTATCATATTCACTCTGTCAACTGCTGAGCAAAGTAAAGAGGGCATTGCCAACGTCCCTTTACCTTTCAAACCTAGCCCTTTTGCTTTTTGATATTCAATATCCATAGATGTACAATGATAGCACTGTCTTGTTTCGTCCAGCCGAGTTCGATTGAAATACAAGCGAAAAATCATTCAGCTTTGGTCAATTCAAGAACTCAATTTTTAACCCTCGTAGACTTTCTTATCAATTTGCATAGGGAAAAATATAGAACGATTTTATGAATTTTTCCATTGATATTCAAAATGCGTCAAATTTAAGGGAACTTTTTGTCAATTTAACGAAGGCAATGTTACTTTGAATCCTCTTTTGGAACGTGCTTTAATTGCTTTAATTGCTTAATTGATATAGAACTTAATTGCTTTAATTGATATGGAACCGATTGATTATCGTAAAACTTCTTGGACAGTCATTTTTTTTCTCGAATGTCACGAAATTTAACCAATATTTTGTTTATCATTTTTACAATCACGAGCTATCGAAGAATAATTTTTGAACGGGATAGTTGTAAAAAAAAAAATAGAATTGTAATTGTAAAAATTTGTTAATTGTAAGAATTAACTCTGATCAACTGAACAGGGCAATAAAAATCGGTTCAGTCTGTTTCCATCTATTCCAATCGAAATAAATAGAGTTTCGGAATACCGGGAATTCGGCCCAGGCTGAATCGGGAAAACTGGCGACCTACCTAGTGTAATTTAGTTGGCTTGTACTTCAGCGATACGGTGCAAGTCCCGTGTCGACTGTGGATGACAAAAAAAAGTTTCGATGAGAGAGAGAGAGAGAGAGAGAGAGAGAGAGAGAGAGAGAGAGAGAGAGAGAGAGAGAGCGAGAGAGAAAACATCTGCGTCCGATTGAAGTGAAGAACTGATAGACACTTTGACATCAAGCGTTCCACTCGTTGCACTTGGATATTGCAATCCCCCTTCGCTGGCTCATGAAAACGATTTTTACTTCTTGAAATAATACATTACAGAATAGAAAAATATTAGAAAATTATAATGATAGGAATTATTATTAAAAATAATAATCTTTTAGCTGGTTACGTCGAGGGGAGACTCGGGCTACTTAATGTACTTTTCACGTTTTTTAATTATGTGGTTTTCCCGGAATGACGAATTAGCTCGAACGTCGAGACAAAAATAATAAGCCGATTGTTCGGTTGATCGGTAAGAGCACCAGCATAATAATGAGACTGCCCCCACAGTTTCCTCGGGGGATTTTAAAGTTTTCTTTAACCAATTTTTAGGTTAATGAAGGATCACCATTAATTTTTTCGGATGAAAAGTGATGAGAGAAACGAACAGTTAATGAACGATGAAGTTAATGGATGATATTGACCACAATTGATTTTTCCGGGTGAAAAGCGATGAGAGAAACGAAAAACGAAGAGCGAGAGAGAGAGAGAGAGAGAGAGAGAGAGAGAGAGAGAGAGAGAGAGAGGGAGAGAAAGAAGCACAGCAAAGAGAAAAGTCAACAATTCTCGTTCCAGCATTCCACAGAACATACGTTGTCCATTTCATTCACAAAAGCTCTCAGAGTTCATTATTCCACGACGCGATTGTAAAGAATCGCGTCAATGGTCGTGGACCGTGCAGCTTTTGAAGGAGCAGAGAGTAGGAAAAAAAAATCATTCATTTTATCGAATTTGAATCGAACAATTAACAATATGAATTTTATGAGACATGTTACGCCAAGCTGAAAATTGAAATGGCCTTCTTGCATTTAATTTTATTATTACTTGAGGTGGTAGTCTGGTGATTTATTTTCTCGATATTTGAATGGCTTAATTATTGTTTAATATGATTTCGTAATAATGATCTCAAATTTCTAGAAGATTAAATTATATTATCCAATTTATAATATTCAACCTTGTGCGAAAGTTTTTCGCGATGGAAATTAAATTTTTGGCAAACAAATTCTTTCATGCCGAGAAGAGCAGATATGGAAAAATTATTTATAAACATAATATTACAGTCTTGTAAGAAGATTTGCCGGATTCAATCTGTGAGCTCTCCATCAACAATGTGTTTTTTTCATTATTATTCGTTTAGGTCATTCCCCTAAAATTCTAACCGTTACAAATATCTACCCCAATTTATGTATGTTGGAATAGTTATTTTCACGAAATTGGGCAGGATGCCAAATTCTGTATAATCGTGATCCTGGATATACGGGAGATTTCTCCGAGAGCGGATTACTGTGGTTTTGAAGATTCCCCAGGAGGATCCGTGATAATTTATGGATCAATAGTCGTATATTTCGAGTATTTGTTTGCGTCGACGGAGGCTCTCTTTGTCCTGAGGCAACTTTGGACGTGAATCATTGAGAAATGGCCGGAACATCGATTGAAGCTTTTGCGATACTTCACTGGAACTGTCGATATACGTTTCCTCCCCTGCGTGATACGACAAAGCTTGTGGCGAAGCTTTTGAGTACGAATAACTCAGAGACCGGTATACTCTAACTGATCTGTCGTTCTTTACTCCCCATTGTCGCTGGAAAACTCCGTAATGTGTTTTGCGCAACGTTCGAAAGACTCATCCGCATTCCATACATGTAAAGTCTCTTGATCGTTGTTTCGAACTCAAGTTTTATCGTTGTCGTCAAATCACTCGAAGAATCACTAAATTATATTCCCAAAGTAGCAAACGTATGACTGAATTTTATTTGAAATTTCAATTTACTCGGAAAATATTTTATGTATAATACTAAAAATAATTGACGATAATTATTAAAATATTAACGTCATTAAAAAAAAAAAACAGACTTCATTGCTTCTGATTCATCTATTCGTTGAAATTTTCGTCACTTCATCTTAAAAAAAAAAGTCAACCCGAAAACTTAAGGACCTGTGATAATTTTTATGACCGGCCCATCGATATTGAAAGTTGAAAAAAAAAAACGTTGACAATTGCAGTTTCTGGGGATTTCAAAATTCATCTATCCAGAAGAAAGTATTTTGTCTCCTCTTCCAAAGGAAGGAATACTTGGTGCGTCTGCTGTATCTTGAAAATTTTACAATATTTTTAAACAAAAAAAAAAAAAATACGTGCTTATTCTTCAAGACTTATGAGAAGATATGTGCAATTTTTTTGTCAAATAAATCTCCCATATAAATTTAAAAAAAAAGTGATGGGAAAGGCAATTTTTTTGCCATCTCAGAGTCTCCAATTGTCATTAATTATTCTTGAAATATGAATATTCATGATAAAATAATTTTCGTTCCAAATTCTTCTCACTATGATGTTTGAAATATTTTTTTCAATTTTCTTCCACTGTTCCTCACTCAGCATTTCATCGACTGGCAATTATTTTTTTTTCATTTCTCCAATAGCCAATTGCCTGTTCTAAAAAAAAAAAAAAAAAAACGAAACAAAGTAACCAGTCTCGCGAAACGATTACCCAAGCAAATTTCAGTCTATCGTAGCAAAGTTTCTTCGGTCACGAGTCGTCGTTCTCACGAAAGACTCGGTCGGGACGCGGGTGGTTTCGAGACATAACAGTGTCTGCAAATACCTACCCCACAAGCGAGTACCGAAGTCAGGGTTTATTGAGGTAGGCTCTGGCAGTGATTTCGTGAAAGCAGTTCTCCGAGAGCTCTCTGGCTCCCCCGCGGAATTCCGAGTTCGATGATTTATAGCGATTCTCGTACCCTGAGGGGAGAATTTTCTCTTCCTTTCACGTTTCGCTTTCACCCCACAGCGATCTGTAGCTAAAGATTATATCGATAGGGAAGTCATATACTTTTGTGAGTGATGAGAGGTGCTTTGCCTCTCATTTCACGGTGACTGATGAAAAAAGAGCTTAATTATAATGAAAAAAAAAAAATGAAATTTCAGTACTTAATTTTCATTAAAAAACCTTTGATGACATTGTATAATTCATAAAATTCATGATTTAGGGAAAACGAACTTGAATCTTTTTTGCAAATTGAAAAAAAAAAAACTGGAGTCATCGTTAATTCAATTTATATTTATAACTGTCGTTGGAACCAAATATTGTTTTTTTTTTAAGGCTGGCTCTGGCATTGATTATGCGATATGTAATTTTTTACAGGAGTCTATTGCATGCTTGCATAATTCTCGATGCATGATATGCTCGAACGAGATTGCATATGCGATAAATGCAACGCGAAATAGAGTTGAAATGGACCTCTATTGTGTACAGATTAGCTTATTTGCATGCTTACATATAGATATGTAAATTTGTGCATCAAGGCACATATATGATTTTACCCTATCCATCGATTCGATGATCATAGGGAGGCTTGATTATTCCAGGCATGTGAGCATTCCTCGCTCCGTTCCGTCGGATTCTCGGCTGGAATTTGCTAATTCAATCATCCGTTGAATTTTCATCCCAGCCCATTTCTCGCGGTATCATGTTATATATATATACAGGGTGGGGCATTAACTATTAGCAGTAGAAATATTTTCTACCTTGCCAGTCTTAGGCGAAAACTTTTCCTACAAAAGTTGCATGGTTCGTAGGGGGTCATCAAGTGGTGGCTACGAGGTTCATCTAGGTGGAGGCGCTTCGAGAATTTCAAGGTCACCTCCGTTTTTTCAAATGGATCCACTATTTTTTTTCTTCGTAATTTCATCGAGGAACTATGAATAAGTTCACACACCAAATTTCGTCATGATCAACCAAGATTTAGCATAAAAAATCAATAAAATGGAAATTTTAATATTTTTAGCTTTAAATCGATTGAAAAAACGGTGCAACCACTTACTCTTATAAAATGAGCTCAAAGTGATGGCCACCACTTTCAATTCATGCTTGCAATCTGCTCGTTCGCCAGACTTGACACCACTGGACTTTTTTTTATGGGGGACTCTAAAAGACGTGGTGTACAATGAAGTGCCGACTACTGTGCAAGATATGCGAGACAGAATAATTAGAGCCTGTTCGTTAATACAGACTGACGTTATTAATAGGGCCATACAATCAATGCAAATCAGATTTCAAGCATGCATTGAAAGTGGTGGCCATCACTTTGACCACCTTTTATAAGAGTAAGTGGTTGCACCATTTTTTCAATCGATTTAAGGCTGAAAACATTAAAATTTCCATTTTATCGATTTTTTATGCTAAATCTTGGTTGATCATGACGAAATTTGGTGTGTGAACTTATTCATAGTTCCTTGATGAAATTACGAAGAAAAAAAATAGTGGATCCATTTGAAAAAACGGAGGTGACCTTGAAATTCTCGAAGCGCCTCCACCTAGATGAACCTCGTAGCCACCACTTGATGACCCCCTACGAACCATGCAACTTTTGTAGGAAAAGTTTTCGCCTAAGACTGGCAAGGTAGAAAATATTTCTACTGCTAATAGTTAATGCCCCACCCTGTATAACCGATCACTTAAAAAATCATGAATTCTTTCTATAAAAGAAAAAAAAATAGTTTAATTTCGAAAATTTGGATGAAAAAATTTTGAGACCTAAAGTTCGATAGCCCATTAAATCTCAAAAAAGTTAAGGTCCCTCAAGGATCTGTTCTCTTTAAGAGTTAAAGAAGAGACTATTCTTGTGAGTATTTTTTTTTTGCAAGCTTAGATGTTTATAAAAAGAAACTTACCTTGCTTTATCAAGTTACATGTTTGTAAAATAATTAAAAAAAAAAATTAATAAAATAATCATTTGTAATTTAAACGCGTTTTTCTTTGTACTAAACTTTTCTGACTGGCTGGCGACATATCTCAATGAATTTTTATCCGATCAACGTGAAATTTTAACGTGATACAACGAGATTCTATGTACGGTAAAATAATAAATTCAAATGTTACGGAGTTTGCCATACAGATTCAACCACTAGCAAGCCTACGTTATGAAGGCAAAGTCTGTATGTTGTACTTTCTTCCCCATTCCCGTAATCTGATAATTGGGCTGCGATACTGCGGGTCATGGGAATTTCGTACAATATTCCAGAGAGAGTATAATATAATTTTGGTGAAAATACGGAGAATAAAAGCTGCAATTACCATTCGAAATTGGAATTTTTTTAGCGAGGAAGGATTGAAGGTAAAAAAAGCTCTAATTTAACTTTAATTTATCCTCTCTCGGGCCTGAGTGAACCCATCGAAAATCCCGAATCGACTTTTTCACCTTCTCGTATTTTTGCACACTTCGTACTCGCGTATTATAAAAATTATTTGAAAAAATTCTAAAAAAAAAAATATATAGCTCAGGTTTTAATTAAAATAAAAAAATGAAGTTTGAGAACTGAGCTGCATTTTTTTCAAATTATTACAAATGATTTTTATAATACACGAGTACGAAGTGTGCAATAAATTACAAGAAGGTGAAAAAAGTTGATTTAGGATTTTCAATGGGTCTAGAGGATAAATTAGTGCTAACATCTCTGAATACAATTTTGTTCATCTTCAATTGTTCCTCACTAAAAAAAAAATTCCATTTCAAATATTAGTTGCAACTTTTATTCTTCGTATTTTCACCCAAACGGTGCATTCTCTTCGGAATATTCTACGAAATCCCCACGACTTGCAGTATTGCACCCCACTTGTCAGAGTCAGGAAAAAAAAAGAAAGAAAACGAGAACCTTAAATCCGACGTATCAGATGAGCATCCCGCACAAGAGAGTGCAACGTACAGACTTTTCCTTCGTATTGCCAGTGATCGAATCTATACCGCAAACTCGTCACATTTGAATTTCTCATTTTATTATATATATATAGTTATTTCAATTGAAATTTCGCTGGTAGTTCGTCGCGTCCCATTTCCCGAACTCGTATCGGCGATTAGCGCGTATCACGCCTCGTTAGTGCGAATACGTTTAATCCTACGCGAACGATTATCCATACGGATAATCCTTCTTCGCTTGGAATCGCCAAAACGGGACAAAGAGAATGGGGGTTGGGAGAGCAATTAAATTTAACGGAATTTTATCCGAAAATTTTGCTTGTCGAAAAAAAATAATTTCGATGCACTTCGATAAAAAAAAAACATTTTTTTCTTATACTTAATCCGATATGATCAGGACAAAAAGAATCGTCATATAATAGTGGACTTGAAGAAAGAAAAAAAAAAAATTAAATCGCAATATCACGGCGGATCAAAGTCACGGAAACTAATTGAATTATGAGAGAGAACGTTTTAAGAAAAGAAAAATTCATTGGAATATCTTTGTAGCTCGAAGTAAGCTAAGGGATGAGCGTGAGAGAGCAAAATGCTTGCAAGCGAGTAAACGCGTTATAAAAATCACATTAATAATCCCGAGTGTTAATTAGCGTCGAGGGAACCTCCGGATCTCAACCGGGAGGCTGAGGCTTTGAGGCTTGAGGCTTTGAAATTATATACCAATTTATAAATTTCCTATCTCCATATTATCCGCGATTATCATTGAAAAATCCTTGCGATTGAGAAAATATATGCATAATCGTTGCACTTTTTTTTCGATGATTTTAATGAAAAGAATAATTGCTCTCAATTGCATATCGTGGCAAATATGGCATCGTGCAGGATGACGAAGAGAACGACGAGAGGAAACGTGATTTGCGTAATGTTTTTGTATATCAACGGCCATATACACGAAAATGCAATATAAATGGATGTTGAAGCTTGCCTTTTGTTTGTCACGTACGACCCAAACTTCCCCTCCCCCCCCTCTCTCTCTCTCTATCTTTTTCTCTTTGTCTTTTTATGGATTGTACGTGTCAAAAATATGGCAATCGCTCGAGGAATGGTAAGCAGGTCAAGATTTTAAGCCCGCATGGCTATAAAAATGGTTACATGGCACATGTGGGTTATCGCGCGTCATTCTTCATATCATAAATTCTACAATGGAATTTCTCCTCGTATATCTATCATTCACTGGCGCAGGATTATTGCATAGCCGAAACTTTGGGACGTCGTATTTTCACGAAAACCGATAAACGCGTGAAAGTTTTACGCTTTTTCATACGCGACGATATTGGTTTTGAAGAAAAACTCGGTGGGATTTGTAATCAACGAAAAATTTCCATTGGGTACCGTGAGCTTTAGAAATACTGACGGACTGATGCAAAAATTTCCAATTCTTTCAAAATCCTAACGCAAGAGATGCGTATTGAAACTGATATTGGACGGAATATTGATTGAAATCTTTATCGCGGGAAATAAAAAAATTGATAGGATAATCTGTTAAAGAAATATTTTGTCGGGGCTATTTGATCGCGGATATTTGGTTGAGGATTTCGATCCGGGATATTTGATCGGTGATATTTGATCGGAGATATTGGATCAGGGATATGTGCTCGGGGATATTTGATAAGGGATGTTTTGTTAGGGATACTTTATCGGGGATATTTGGTCGGTGGTATTTGATCAGGGAAATTTGATCGGGGAGATTTGATCAGGGATATTTGTTCGAGGATATTTGATTTGGGATATTTGATCGGAAACATTCGATCAGGGACATGTGATCGGAGATATTTGGTCAGAGATATTTGATCGGGGATGTTTGGTCGGGGATATTTTATCGGGAATACTTGATCAGAGATATTTGATGGGGGGTATTTGATCGGGGATATTTGGCCAGAGATATTTTATTGAGGATGTTTGATCGGGGATGTTTGATCAGGAATATTTGATCGTGGATGTTTGGTCTGGGATGCTTGGTCTGGGATGCTTGGTCTGGGATACTTGGTCGGAGATGCTTTATCGGGGATGTTTGATTGGACATATTTGGTCAGAGATATTTGATGGGAGGTATTTTGTCGGGGATATTTGGTCGGGAATATTTGGTCAGGGATATTTGGTCGGAGATACTTTATCGGGGATGATTAATCAGGGATATTTGATCGTGGATGTTTAGTCGGGGATGTTTTATCGAGGGTATTTGGTCGGAGGTATTTGATAGGGGATATATTTGGTCAGGGATATTTAAACGGGGATATTTAGTCGAGAATATTCTGTCGGGGATATTTCGATGCGACACCAAAAAATATGATGCCAATCTAAATATCACCCAAATCGCACAATTATCGATGTGGTCATTGATGCGCGTACTACGATTATTTAATTACAACAGAGCTTGTAGCTGCGGCAAAGAGAGAGTTTTTATCGTTGAAAAAGCAAGTGTATTTCCATATAATCGCGCAATCACTATCAAGTCCGCTTGCGCGTCAGAATGGATTTACGGAAAGCGATAAGTGGTGAGGTAGAGCGCGAAAAAAGAGACGAAGAGGTTTAATGCGCGTTCGGGAAACAAAACAGCAAATCTTTAGCAGTAATTCAATGAGCTTCTGGCCCATGTTCTTCAGTCGCATTATTGGAACGACAAACTATGAAATAATTTTCTAATTTTCAACCTACTTTATTTTTAAACATCCGAGCTTAGATCCGGATACAATTTGTTTCAAGTATAAGTGACCGTTATTAAAATATATTAATAATATCCACGTAATTTTTTTTATTGTGATTTTACCATTTACCTTTTTCATCTGTATAGTTTTAATTCAAATATTTATTTATCTTTATTTTATTTTTAATTACACACAGCTTCGAAGCGGTTTTCCCTCATCTTTGTGCTTTTTCTCTTGTTATGATCGGGGCTTTCTGCGAGACTGCCAGGTCAACTCGTTGCTGGTACTGTCAGAGTGACGATGAATGCTCATCGAGGAACCCTCGTTATCTCTCACTCCATCTCGCGCTCTATTTTCTCTCTTCATCTGTCATATACACGCTTGATGCACACTTCAAAAGCTCCGGGACAAATTTTCAATCCTGAATAAAATACGAATATACTCGCGGCAGTGATATGCTCTCGCTTTGACGGTGTTCTTTAGTCTTCATTGAAAAAACTCGCACCGTATACTGTAACTTCTCACTTTCCGCCATTGCATTCATTCCATTTTAATTTTACGCTTCGCAGTGATATTTTTTTATCGCACACGAGGCCAAAAAAATTTCGACGATCGATAAATTTTTTTCATCTGCAACACTATAAGGGAGTTGATGAAAATCCATCGAAATATAATCTTAGCTATTGTTAAATAGCGCTAGCAGGGGGAGTTGTAAATTTCATATTTCAGCAGAAAATATACATAAGCATTTGCTTATCGGAGTGTATTTTTGTTATTTGCCAAAATTGAGAATATGAAAAATCTGCCACGATTCATGTTGAATTTTCGAATTTTGAAATTTTCGAAGAATATCTGTGATCGCTCTGATTGTCGAAAATTTAAGATTATCGACGCAAACAATTTTCCATAAGTATGATAGAAGACACGATATTGAAATTCGCAAGAACAATTTGAATTAAAAAATAAGCCTACAAATTCGGAAATTGTACGCTTTTTTTTTTAATTATTTGATTCGTCGAATTTCATCAGAGAAATTCTACGTTATCCTTGGGTATTTGCCAATACTCCGTTTTCCCCTATCTGTGGTTGATATAATGTAATGTATATGTTCCCCCTCTACCATTGAATCAAATTAATATAATCTTCGATCGGTATAGAGGAATTCTTGCTCACGTCATAAATTTGTCTCTCCCTCACTCTGTATTTCTCTCTGTCGTGTGTGTTCCAGCTACTGGAGTCCCGAGCTTGCTGTTGGTATGGAAGAGACTCCGGACAACCAAAGGCCCGATGCTGCTGTCGCCAGCTCGGTCGATCACGAGCAAGGAACTTCGAGGTCGGAACTTCCGGTCGTATCGCCGGATGTCTCTCGGTCAAGCGAGCTTTCCGGTTCGATCGACGATGACAAGGACCCCGATCATGAAGGTGATGGTAACGTCGGAGAGGAACAAAATATCGTTGATCCCGAGAATCAGCAGGACACGTCGATTGTCAAAAAAAACGTTTCTTTCGATACGCCGGACAAGGAGAAGACGGGAACATCGGCGAAGCAGGATGATGCTTCGATCGTACAAACGGTCGAAAGCAATGTTGAGATTGATGGGAAACAAGCCGAGAGACCGCCGCAATATTTCTTCCGTGCCGACATGAGAATTCCGCTTCGAAGAATAGCCGGACAGGTAATTTCACCGCCGAGACATCGCTCTACCGGATTTTTCTCTTGGGTTTGCTGGATTTTCGGTAAGTCTTTGAACAAATTTTCTGTCCTTCTGTGTGTTTCACGTCAATTTATAATATTATCTCGAATCCTCGATGCGCGTTGGTCGAGGATATATATATATATATATATTTTTTTTTTTTTACGTCATCGAGGCTCTACAATTTTTTTTCCCTTTTGGAAAATTGCTAAAAAGTGTCTATTTTTTTCCTCGTCAACACGGCAATACAGGTACACGGAGATTCTACGCGATATCGAGGTATTTCAGGCTTCGTCGATTCATCAAAAATCTTTATAGACGAGACGCATGAAAATGAAAATGAAAATGAAAGAGCATAAAGTGAGAAAATTTCATTGTTCTTTCTCTACGAGGATCTTTGATGGCTGTATTTTATTTTTCTCTCTCATGTGTGGTATTAATCGCTTCGTAGTATATACAATGACACGTCTAGAATAGTTTTTTTTTTAAATGTATGTAGATCAACGAGGATCGATCGATCGATTGAAACAAATTTTTCAAAATTAATCACGCGAGATATCACAATCAGGCATAGATATACTGGATCGTAAATCGGGAAACGCGTGTTTGAACGAAGAATATATGAAAATATGAAATTTTTATTCAAAAGAAGAAAAAAAAAATAAGCAAAAAAAAAGTATTCGTACAGTACGAACGATGATGATTTTTTTTTTATATCAGGAAATAAAGAAACTTCATTCAATATTTATGAATTGGGGCAAAACTTTCAACGATGGTGTATAATCGACTCGATTATTGGTTAATTTAAGCTATTACAGTTGGCTAATCCTGCGAAAAGCTTATTTATTTATTCGATCTACATTAATTTGAACAAAGTAAAAAGTTTAATGCGAATTAAACAAAATTTATTTCAATGGAATTAAATTTCATTTGGACAGGAAAAGCTTTATTTATAATCAAGTAGGACTGGGTCTGTTTGACCCTCGGGACATCAAATCCGAGGTTTCGTTTCAGAAAAATCTGAGAATCCTTTTACATGAAAGGTGTATACGACAGTACTCTAAGCATGCGGCATAAGTTCTGAAGTGATTCGCTGGAAATTCCCAATAGTCGACTCTAACGAGGCTAAATATCTATTCACCTTTTTTCGTTTTATCATCTTCTCGCTTTTGCATACGATACTTATCTACAGAAGGAAAAAAAATCGCCGTTCCGTCAGGTCAATCGGTTTTTTTTATCGTAAGCATTTAACGCTGATTAGTTCCAGTTTATCCGGTAAGTCAACGTGAGAGGTTATCCGAAGCATAACCTCTTCAAGAGTAGCAACAGCAGACTAATGATAGAAGCGATCCACGACTTTTAGGATCTATTGGAAAGGTGCTTTGTAGAGCCCGGTTGACCTTTTTAAATCGGTCCCGAGACCCGTCGATGCAATTCCAAGCTACAAAATTGCGTCAACGAAGTTTTCGTCGTTCAATATATGCTGTTTTCGAGGGGTCAGGCCTTTCGCGGTTGGCAAATATATTATTAGATTTTTTCCGTTTCCCAATAGTTTTGTTTCAAAGAAAAACTATATGGGTTCGTCGAGCATCGAAAGAGCTCATATGGAACGGACGAGTTGCGTCAATTAGCCCCGGATGAGTTTAATGGACAATCCCAGTCGGATATCGTAAGCGCCGGACTTGGAAAAAAAAAGAAGTCAGGAGGGTCATTTGAAATTGAAATTAACGTAGACTGCCGATCAATAAAAAATTTTATTGTCATGAGGCAGAGTATTGTAGTTTGATGCTAAAATTTAGATTTCACCTAATGAAAATAACAATGCGGCGTATATCTTCAGAGATTTTTTACAAATTCCTTCGATACTCCCGACATAGTCGCGGGGGGTATCGCTACTTCAGTGAGCAATCCCTGGATCAAGTATAGCCTCAGCCTCCTCTGTGCGGTATTATTATTTTCAGCGGGCAGTAAAAAGTGTTAATACGCAATTTTGAAGTCATGCTGGAGTGTACTTCGGATTCCGACGCCGCATCAAACACATCGATCGATTTCTATTCTATATCGTATTCTAGCTTCGGAAATAGCTTCTGCAGCCAATTAGCCAGCTTCGGGCTGCAAGTTTAATTATACAAGAAATTAGACAGTTAAATCGTGCTTCAAGCATTATTAATCTTCTCATCGAGTGAGTAACGACCCCAAAGCCATTCAATGATAGCGTCGGTCGTTACGCTTGATGCACTGAAACTGTCAATGGTCCAAGCTAACGACGTGTAGCCCGTGGACAAAGCGAGTTGATAATTTTTTTTTAAATCCCAGTTAAGTCTTGTCTCGGTGTACCAAAGATCAAAGATCGAAGGGTCAAAAGTGCGTAGAGTAGGTTTGTCGAGGAAAAGTTTGTTGTATTCCGTTTCAACGAAATTTCCTCGCAGTAAATAAGGTTTAAGTTTGAACGAATGAAGATTTATAGTCGAACGAGGATTAGTTCGAACGAATCGTGGGACTTTGGGTGTATTTCACGAGAAGAGAGACAACGCAAACTAATATGATGTATCGAATGAACATATACGAAGAAGGAAAAAAAAGGCCTTTCATCGTACAGAACGAGCCTTACGGGACGTCAACGTTATAAAAGGCGTGCTTTAAGAATAAAATCCCGGGGTTAACGCACCACGGATTAAATAGCATTCGTTTTACGTTTACTGCGGAGTTGGCGCTCACGATGAAGGACAGAAGAAAACATAAGACGGAAACCCGTAGTAGAATATGTATATAATTAAGGTGGACGAATCGTGTTGTGGCAAAGTCGCAGAAGTCAAAGTGAATGAACCCATATCGTTCGTTTTGCCTCTTTATCTTGTCCAAAAAAATATCTCCGACGATTCGTATAATCCTCGAGATGTGCTGTATTCGAAATTTTCTCGCGAATCTCGAAATTATACAGAAAGTCTCGCAATCATTGCATCCTTTTTATTCCTATCGAATTTTGTAAATTGCAATTGAACTTCTGCTTTCTAATAGATTGTTTTTTTTTTCACGAAAACAAAGCCCCCTTCGCGAGGAATCAAAACGCTTTGTTAAGGATGTATGAGCACAAGGTGGCGGGAAATGAGCGGAAACGAGGGCGCGGGTGAGCGCGGTGAGCGAGGGGCACGCATGAAACAAGAGAGAGTCGGACCGCTCATTATGCGACACACGCGAAAAATTTCCTTAAAATCGATAATTGTATGTCAAAAGGTTCGTTAACCCCCATTTTTTATGGAACGTATGTAATCGTGATAGTTTTCTGAACATTTAACAGTTTTAATATTGATCGTACCTGATCGTGAAAGATACGAATTTCTGTTTCAAAGTTGCGTCAGCCCAGAATTCGTATATGGCGTGGGATAAATATCTTGATTTCACGAATTAATTACTCGCGTAAAGAGTCGTTGACCCACTTTGAAATTTTGCAGGTTTTATCATATACACTTCTGCTACACCATATAAAAAATTCAGATTTTTATATGATCGTGAAGCTAGTGCTCATACATCCTTAAGAATGTTTCCTTTTTTGTTTTTCATTCGATGAGATATCGATCTCTCGAAACATGGAATGACGAGAGTATTTTCCGTTATAGGACATTTTATTGGCTTTTACCGATCGATGGTAGAAATGCGATGTATATGGATGAATGTGTAGACGTGAATTGATCCGCGGTTAGTTTGCTGCTGCTAACGGTTATAATAGACGTACATATGTGTATAGACGTTTATATTTCCTAGAGCTCTTTTGCGCAGGAGTTATTTTTTTTTCCTTTTTTTGGGGCCGTCGGGATGTTTTAGGCTAGCGGCCAATATCGATATTCTCCGGTGTGTTTAACCCGCTCTCGCTCAATGGCTAGATGGACACGTTACGAGGAAACGAAATGAAAAAAAAAACCAAAGATGGGTCATGAAGAGAAGGGACAGGAGAAAGAGAGAAAAAAAGAAGCAATAAGATGAACGCATGGAAGCGAGAGAGAGAGAGAGAGAGAGAGAGAGAGAGAGAGAGAGAGAGAGAGAGAGAGAGAGAGAGAGAGAAGTGAGAAATGGAGAAAAGTCTCGGAGGCTGAGAAAGGATCCAAAGAAGAAAAAAAAAGTGAGTGACGGGAGAGAACTCATCTCATTAGCTTTTACGGACCTTTGTACCATAGCGACACGGTTATACACGCGGCTCACTCGCTCATTTTTTTCACTGCCTCCTCGGCCGTATATCGCTCGCTGACTCACGTTTTGTTAATCGTAAATCCCTTCCCTCGTTACTCCTCTTCGTCGCCTCAGCCTTCATCGTTAGATCCTTTCTTTCATTTTCTCTCCTTTCGTCCTTCTCATTTTATGTCTCATCCATAGCCGGTGATGTACCTCGCGAAATGGCCGAATACGAATTTCTCTGCGCTATATCATTCGCGCGTATTGCCTTTATATCCTATCTAGAAGTTTGTCCGAAGAGATTGGCGCGTAAAATGTATATCGGTCGGACGAGCGAAATTCCAATATCGCTGAATTCTTTATTTTTCCATATAAGTGAAGGGTGAATGATGAAAAATTATGTGACTGTATATAGCCTGACGGTAAAAAGAAAAGTGCATCACGAGTATCCTGGCGCTGAGTCTTAAAGGAGTTTCAAAGTTTTTGGAGATCGATCGATGGAGCTTTGAAAGAAAGTAATGAAAATCGGCGCTCAAAAGTTGTGAGATCGACGGGACTTCCGCGGTATATGTCTGCAATACGAGAGAATTTCCGGCTCATTACGCGATTTGCTCTGACGCGTTAACCGTTAGATATGAAACCAACGATGACAACGTTAAACGGCTGCGGGAGAATCGTCATTGCATCCGGTCGTTAAAAGTCAACCTCTCTCAATGTTCGTGCATTCCAAAATATCCTTGCCCCACGTCACACTCGCTATCCTTCTCTCTTTCCTCTCGTCCTCTGACGTCAGAGTCCGCGTGTTTTGCAGCAGCACGCGTCCTTGTAAAAAGGATCATTCGCCATTCCCTCTTGGGCCACGCGTTACTTTTTTTCCAGGCAGATAAAGGATGAGCTCGTGCCCCCCCCCCTCCCCCTCCCCTAGCAGAATGACCACAGACTCCCTGGAATGCAGCTATAAGAAGAACGGAGGAGAGTCGGAGAGACGAGGTATAACCGTGCGCATGGTGCCTGCTCTTTGTCCCATGGATCTCGCATTTTTTTTTTTTTTTTCAGCGTATATAAAGTGGACGGGGAAATGAATTGAAAAACAAAATTTCTCGATAGCTCATATGCTCGTATGGCTCAAGAATATACAAAGCATAAGGTAAACGTTCCAATAGCCGGACGTGTACCAGTAGCCGGACACCCCATGTTAAATTATATCTATATACTACTATTATAGATGTAGTTTAACATGATCGAGGTGTCCGGCTACTATATATGGTATATGTCCGGCTATTGGGACGTTTACCTTAGAGTCGATATAAGCCGACGAATGAATTTTCTTTTGTCATCTTTTTCAATTTATTCAACTTCTCGTATTGTATAAGGTGGTAAGGTAAATGTACCAGTGGCCGCATACTGTAAATGTGAAATTACTTTGAAAAAACGTTGAAAATTTTGAAAGAGAGAGAGAGAGAGAGAGAGAGAGAGAGAGAGAGAGAGAGAGCTTGATAGTCAAGATAAGATAATGAGGAAGAAAGTTACCAATTTGTGAGCTTGTTTTTTTTAATCCTCCAAAATTTTGTGTGCATCACAATTTTCTTTCAAATGATTTTTAGGCGACTCGATCTTATTCATGAGCGAATTTAAAAGTATACGAAATATTTAGTCATATTTCTAAGTTATGATTTATAATATTTTATTATATTGCTATTTTCTGATTGCAAATGACCATTCGACGGGTACAAAATTTTATTTATTTCCACAGTTTTATCAACTATTACAATACGTTCTATTTCTAAAATACGTTATATTTACGAAAAAATAAAAAATGATGCGATCTCGAATCGCATAAGATATTTCTGGAAATTGATTTTGCCTTATTTAATCGTTGCGGCACCATTTTTTTCATACACTTATTTGTATTATCATATTATTAAAAAAAAAAAAAGATTCCGACGACTGTAAAATCTTCGTCTGACTAATATTCGAGATGGTACACAGCAATTTCGTGTAAGTGCAAAAAATTACCTCGAGATTTCGATACTTAATTCTCGGTTTTTGGCTAAACCTCGTCGCGCAATATACGAGGCCGCGGGAGCCTCCTTGATTGCTCATTAACCGCGCTCGCATTCCGGGAATCTCACTTCCGGTTTACGGAAGACGCGGCAACGCGCGTCAGGATTGGTATGCGATTATGCGTTTGTTGCAGGTTTCCGTATAGCGCTTTCTCTTTCTGTCTTGAAATGGGAAGATTCTCGAGTGCCGATGGGCTCCGAGAAGCCAACGGATTAATATTGTAGTTTCGTAGCTCTCTCTCTCTCTCTCTCTCTCACTTTCTACACGCGAAGATGCCTCTTTATTCTTTCATCTTGCCGTCACTCGCTGTGCCTCGTTACTCTTGCCCTTGCCTCTTTTTCTTTTGATTTTTTCTCACCACTTCACTTTTCTCTCCAATCCACTTTCCGCCTTATCTCTCTCTCTCTCTCTCTCTCTCCTAATTTTTTGCGGTAAATAAAAATTGGCGTTTCGAAGAACAAAAATCAGAGCTCGCCAAATGATCGTCATAAAAAAAAAATAATTGTAACCTTTGGAAATTTATTTTTGAACGAATGACAATTTTGCGAGGCTTTTCGACTTTAAGATAGAGAAACATTTTTTTTAAATTTATTTAAATAGCTTTTAATTAAATTTTTTTATTCAATAAGAGGACGTCCCAAATGCTCAAGTTGTCCGATTCTTTTTTATTTCGATACTTGTGACAATCGGAATGTTCATGATCGCAGTTTCACTTTTTCGTTGTGAATAAAATATTTTCAAAATGTTTTTTTTTTTTAATTCTGATATATATATGTATATATTTTCGAAATATGCAATCAATTTGGGAAACGAGAAGATTGTAAAAAAAAATTTGGCAAAATTTTTTCGGCTAAAACAATATAATGTTGAACAAAAAATAACCATATTACTCAAATCGTCAATCGATCTTATGACGCATAGCTAAAATAAAAAAATAAAAAAACATTAATGTCTCCTGACTTATTTTTGTGGCAAGTTTCGACTCGATATTGGCAAATTTGTAAAAGTCAGAGCAAGCATATATTATTTTCCATAAACATTCATCAAACTCAATATCGAAAATTTTTTCTCCCCCTGGAATATTTATCTGTAAAGTTGTGGCTGGGTAGTGGTGAATCCACGAACGTCAGAGTTAACATGCCATTTTCCATAAAAGTTCAAAATTAAAAAAAAGAAATTCAAAATTTCATAAAATCTAAGCCCTTGGCGATGGATTATCACCAAATTCAAAATGAAAAATCCTCGTCCTCTAGCCTATTTGTGTATGAAGTTTTGATCCAATAGCTGAAAAATTACAAAAGTTAGAGCAAGTATAGATTTTTTTTTGAAACATTCAAAATTCTAAAAAATGTGAAATTTTCAAGCGATTTTGATAATAATTGTATCAAACTATGGAGCTTTACTACCCTACGTATGTGTCAAATTTAGGTACGATTGCTTTAGGCGGTCTCGAGATATACATTTTTTAATTTTGCAAAGCCATCTCATTCATATACATATACACACGTCCAGACATTTTTTCTAAATTTAATTTCGTGACTATATTTGGAACATTTTAAGCACTCTGACATGAAAATCTCGAAAAAAAATCTTTCATGGAAACGAAGTTTCCTCTGTGAGGAAAAAAAAAATTAATAAATGTATAAAAATTTCACGTTAATTTTGACAGAAAATTAACTTTAACTCCGCGTTGCTCATTATGCCCCTGGCTTGATTAACCCTGTGCTTTTGCACTAGTTAGGCCAATCGTAGGATTGAAATTAAATTTTTTTTCTGCACATTCGAGCTTATCCCTCAGAATTTCTTAATTCACGATACGCAATTGTTTCAACGTAAATAAAATTATTGATTATGAATTGAGGTGGAATTTTACGATTATGTGCGCGTAAACGAATGAACCTGACGACGCGATATTTTTCGTCGTGTGCTTTCTCGCAGAGTTGGGCTGAAGTTCATTTCTTATATACATTCTGCAGGGACTCATCTCGTTCATCGGTGCGCTAATTGCGCCCGATTAGCGCGAATAAGCGAATCGGGCTTCTTTGAACGTAAAGAAACGAGACGGCTCTTCGACATGTTTTTCTCAATTAAAAAAAAAAATACCATATCGTCGAATGTCTATCGCATTTTCATAATGTGGGAATGTTAAGAATTCAGTTGAAAAACATCTTGGCTCTATTTGTAAAAAAAACATTGTCCACTGATCAAGTATAATGAATGCTTGCCGTCATTTTTAACAGACAGAACATTTTCTTTGATAAAAAATAAAGCTTCTCCTGAATTCCAGTTCATATCAATCCAACGAAAAAAAAAAAAATTGAATAAATTTGTATAAATTAATCATTTTTAATATATTGTTAAAACATATTTTTATTATATAATTATATATATATATATATATATATATATATATATATATATTGGCGGAATTTATGTCACATATAAGACAATATATTTTTGTGTATATTTTTTTTTTTTCGCAATTGAAAAATATAATTTGAATTGTGAGCCGTGAATAATGCTGAAAAATGTTTGTCCTCGGAGACGATGAGCGAATTTTCTCCCTCTCTATAATAGGGAAAATGCTTTCGTCGAAAATCTGGCAACGTCGGCAAGAGAGAGTCAGATGAGAGAGAGAGAGAGAGAGAGAGAGAGAGAGAGAGAGAGAGAGGGAGGGTTGTGGTTGGAAAAGGGAGAGGACTGAAAAAGTCCTCCCGGCCTCTGAGGCTCTGCTCCATCCCCTTTAGTTCCCTCTGTCTCGCTTTTAACTCCTCCTCATTCCCCTTTTCGCCTGGGTGTTCTCCAATATATTTATAGAGCAGAGAGATCAGAGAGAGAGAGAGAGAGATAGAGAGAGATATAGCAAGGCAAGGTAGCACAAATGGGCTAGGTTGGGTTAGGTTCGGGTTGCAAAATGGCTGACAACGATAGAGGCGGCAACGCTAAGAATCGACTCATCGATTCTTGATTTCCGACGGCACAGTTTATTCTCTTCTTCCTCTCTTTCTCTCTTTTCACAGTCTCCTGCAGCTCTCTTTCTCTCCCTATGTCTCTCGTTTTCCATTCAAATTCCATGTGTCTTACTCTCGACACTATACGTTCCTCAGTACACGCTCGTAGTAGTAGCAACAGAATTCGAAGTAGCGCAGTCCGTTATCGATCAGACAAGAAGGAGAAAAAAAAAATATTTTTCTTTCGCTCGTCCCAGAGCATCCATAATTCGTGGATATCAGCCAGAGCTTCGAGTCCAATGGGTTGGAGCTTGATTGATTCCTTGGACTTTTCGATTAGCCGCGCAAGCATAATTTGTCCCGAACGATTTCCAATATGTCTGCAGGTTTTCGGCTGCCTGAGCATTTTTAGCCGTTTCCTGCCCTCGCGCGCTCGTGTGTCAATCGAAAATTTACATGAGCAGTTTCGTATATATATCTTTATCGATGCGCATTGAGTTCTCGCTGCTTTAGTCATGGTATGAATTCCATCCGATTTTCTCTGCGATATTACGAAATCGTGATAAAGCTAAAATTCGAGACGGGCAATTAAAATTGATTATTTGAGCCGAATAGGATATACCGAAAATCATTTCATTGTAATATTTATCATTCTTATGATATAACGGTGTATCTTTAATTTATTAAAAATAAAAAATTCAACAAAATGGAATGCCGTAAGTCGAATGACGGTACCGAAGTCACCAAAGTTCAATTGTTCGTACGTGCAGGTATGCAGCAGATCGTAAATTATGTTAGGATCGTCTTATTGGAGTCCTAAATAATAATAATAATAATAATAATAATTTTTTTAAATAAACAATCAAATTTGTCGGGAACCACTGATTTTCTGTCAGGTTCAGAATCCGATGTGTTTTGTTCGAAAAAAAAAACAAATAATATTTTGGTGTTCCCGAAATTACTTTTTTCTTAAGGAAGAAAAAAGGATTCTCTGAAGAATTTTGTGTACCTTAACAAAAATTGAAATGTACCATCGTCATTCCGTCCAATACGTGAGCTTTCGCCATGCAGCCATAACCAATCGATATAATGCGAATTCCTTCATGCGCTCTCTCGCAATTTCTTTCTTTTTCTCACTCTCTCTCTCTCTCTCTCTCTCTCTCTCTCTCTCTCTCTCTCTCTCTCTCTCTCATTCTCTCTTTCTTTGCTGCACATTCCACTCGGGTCATAGACGGCAGAGCGATGATTCGCTCGTTGTCGCGTACATTGGCGTCTAGTATTGCCTTTCAGTATCGAGTTTCTTGCGTTATATTCTTCGTGCAAGCGTTTACTCTGTATAATTATGTCTCTCTTTATGCTGATGGCTCGATTCGTTCGATACTCGACACCCCGATCCGATCATCGACCCCTCATCTCTCGATCGGGCTTTGCGAGAATATACGAATTATCGGCTGAATGGAAAAAACAATATTTCATTCTGAACGATGCGAGTTAAATTCGTTCGTATATATCGAGGAAAATTTATCGAGAATAATGAAAGTTTCCGCGGTGTAAGCTCGATGTTAATGTTTCAATTTTCACTTTTATACCTTTTTTTTAACTCAAATTTTACTTTATATTCAAATAAAAAATTAATTTCGCAAAATAATTGGACGATCATCACTCTAATAAATGTTTATTTTTATTATTTTTTGTTTCCTTTCTAAACTACGAAAAACAGTTTTATTAAAATAAGATAACGTTGAGCAGAATTGCGATAAATTCAAGCATGGGCCATATGCTTGATACAATAACACAAGGCCCGATAATGATAATGGGCCGCGTGTTCTCTAAATCCTCGACCCAAACTTCGGTTATGTATATCCATTCATGATTCAATGCTTGGGGAGCGCATGAGGCCAATGGGAAATTTTCACGAGCCCCAAATGTTTGACCGTGCAGAAATTGTTTCCCGAAGGTGATATAGGTGCTAATTTAATACTCCCAAGTATCATTTAGGTCCAATTTTGCTCGTATGGGAATTTCAACGGTAATTTATTAATATCGAGCATTGCAAAGAAAAATCGTCATGGGAGCGACACAAAATAAAAAAAAACGTTTGAATCTAATTTTAATTTATTTTTCTATCAAGTAGACATAAAAATGAGAACGTTCAATGATTTTTTTATTCAAGCACTCCGTAATAATGATAATTATAATAATAATAACAATAATAATAATAATAATACGTTTGCGAACTGTGTAAATATCTCCCCATTTCTTATATCATCGGGTACAATATTTTTTTCCATAGGGTAGGTTAGTAGTCCGTAACGTATACACATATATACATGTATATAAAATTTTATAGGCAACCAGGGATCCCCCTTTTTTTCGCGTCCGGCTCCGACTAACCCCGCCACATTGCCCGGAAGAAACGAGGACGAAACGAGTGAGCTCCCCTTCGAGCAGACGATCGTATAGACAGGCAAAAAAAAAGATCGTCATGTGGCCGAAAAGATGGGGTTTCTAATTCTCCTCATCCGGAGACTAGGAGGGTTCGCAACCCCTCGTCGTGAACGAGAATGAGGGAGTAATTCCCCCCCCCCTCCCTCGAACTCGCTCTCTGTCTCTCTCTCTCTCTCTCGCTCTCTGGCAATGATCCACGAAAAGCCGGACCTTCCCCAACCGGTTCTACGTAGCCTAGAACACGATTGTCTGGGCACTTGGGGATTTTTTCCCTTTCCCCCTGGCTCTGTCTGTCGCAACTGTCGGCAAAATAACCGGCGGTACTATACTTCATACAATGGTTTCTCGACAATGATAGGGGACGTGTCGCAGACACAGTACAATATGAATAAGTTTTGCGAGAAGAGTGAGAAAGAGAGTAAGCTAATTTTTATATGCCCAGAGTGCTTTACCCGTATACGAGTTCACCACTGGCATTAGAGCTACTTATAAGTAGCTCTAATGCCAGTGGTGAACGCTTCGCTCAGACGCGAGAGCGTCAAAACGTTTGTGGGAGGAATGAGGATCTCGGTAGGACGAAGAGGGACGAAATGTTTTTACAACATGAACATCCGTTTTAATTCACGTGTACGTCCATCGCTGGCAAACGAAAAAAGACCCCAGATCCACATTGCTTTGTCTATAGAATCCCGTGGGTTTTATGCCCTTTTTATTGCTTAAAATTAACGTATGTGTGCAAAAAAAGGTGGGGAGAGCATTGGATATAATTGGCGTCGCGTGTTGGTCGCCTCCGCGAACTGTCGACTGCTGCAGTGACATATCGGTAAGAGCAGGAGACGAGGGAGAGCATGGATTATAAACCAGCCGCGTTTGGGATAGTGAAAGGGGACAAACAAGCTTGCGAAAACGGGTAGGCGGGAAAAAAACCTCTGGAGAATGAATTTGAATGGAGAATTAATCGTATATATGGGGAATTCCATCTTGGAATGGAACGTTTCTTTTTTCCTGAACGCTATATCAGCGATTTTTATACGCACCTTCGGAATTCATTTGTTTCGTATCCATTGTCAAAAGCCTCCCGCGGAGTCGCAGGTCACAATTAAGAATTGATACCAGGACATGTCGTGATTACTAATTTACCGAAATTTATCATATTTGATGTAACTTTGGTCATCTTCTCGTTCGTCTTGAATAAATATTGAGGAAAAAAAACGAATTTAGATTGAATGTAAAACTGGGACAATTATGCTTTCCAATTTTTTGTTTTCTCACGAATTCTTTGTTATACTGTATCTCCTGCGAAAATGCCAATTCCAACCTTGTGACTGCACGAACAGGCTTTAAACACGATTCGAACGACGTGAATCCATGAGCAATGTCAAAAAACGCTGTACTGCAGTGAAAAATCATCCCACTATTCGTGAAATATTCCATACATACGTGTATATGTACGGAGAAAAAAAAAGTAAAGAGCTCTCGGTTAAGAGAGTGCAACGCGGTCGTTACACATTGCAGAAGCGGTGACAATGTTGGGGGCGAAAAAAAAAAAAAATAGAAATATACGTTAACCCAGTGACACGCGATGAATGAGGTTCACGTGAAGAGAAAGCGAAATTCGGAAAACCATCAATCGTGGCTTTTCGTTCGAATAGTTTGAGGTTAGAATTTTGGAAAAAGGCTTAAAAATATTTAGAGTAGAATAAAAAAGTCAATTAGATAAAAAATTTCCTGATTGATGTGACGTCTCATCATCCAAATTTTCTGTAACTCGAGAATTGTTTTAGAACATAACGAGTCGAAATTACCATACCCGAATGATTGATCGAGCAATCAATCGCAATTTGTAGTAAAGATTTTCGTTGCGTTGTTTTTTTTTTTAACTCGACCGCTCCAAACTTGCCTTTTACTCGAAGTGAAATCGTTGGACGCGGAGCTCGAATCTTTTGAAATTGAAAATCGAATCCAATACGACGATAAAATTTTGAATAACTGATTTTGGATAAAATCAAAATTCCCGTAAACACAAAAAATTGTCTCTCTTGAACAGGGGAAAATCAGAAATCACTGTAAAGTTTATAATTTTTTTTCCCGAAAGTTACGAAAATGCTAAAGTCTCTAGTCTCTGTTTCTCTCTCTGTTTCTCTCTCTCTCTCTCTCTCTCTCTCTCTCTCTCTCTCTCTCTCTCTCTCTCTCTCTCTCTCTCTCTCTCTCTCTTGAGGTTCCATCGGTGCGCGGCGTCGAGACGACGCCATGATGCCCGGTGCACACTCAAACGCATTACGGTATCGTGTGCAGTATATAGTAAAAGCCAGCAGGGATTGCTAATGCGATCGAGCTGGTATCGGAGCTTCCCGCAAAAGCACGTTGCATTGTTATCACTCCGTCTCACTCGCTCCCTCCCTGTTGATAACTCACACACATCCTGTATAGATGTACGCGATGGGGAGCGAGAGAGGGAAAACTCCCCATCCTTTCTACGTTAATATTTCATCCCTTTCGCAACCCCTTTTTGCCTCACCCTTGCTCCTCTCACTCTTTTTTTCCTCCCTCTTGCTATTTTCCATTTATCTCTCTCTCTCTTTCTCTCTCTCTCTCTCTCGGTTCTTCTTTCCTTCTCTCCCTCCGACCTTCTCGACGCCATTCGCAATTCACTGGTACGATATATGTAACGACTACAGTGCTCTGTCTCTTTCTGTTCCAGTCACCCTCTCACTTACTCTTTCTCTCTCTCTCTCTCTCTCTCTCTCTCTCTCTCTCTCTCTCTCTCTCTCTCTCTCTCTCTCGTGTACTGAGTTCTCGTCGGTTAGCTCTACTACGTCGTCGTACTCATGCAGCACGTGGCGCAGGCGTGGGTTTGTTGTCCCTCGTTCCCTCTCGATCTCCATGGCATCGCTGTAAGACCGTCTCCTTTTGTCAATTGCTTTCAGCCTCTCCTCGGCCAACGGCCGCTGCATTTATTGAACCGATTTTCTCCCCTATTCGCTCCCTTCACCCCTCTCTCTTGCTCGTCTGATCCTCCGAAAGTGCTATATATATATATATCTACTATAAATATATGGGCCATTTGATGTCAAATCGACCTTTATGTGAGCCTCAGCCACTTTTATTTGGTTTACAATGGATTTTAACGTTTTTGCAACTCCCATGAGGCTTGGATGTTTTTCTTTTCGTCAGTCGGAATTCAGTGGGGTCTGCCGTAATCGGTAAATTTACTATTTAAAAATTACAACCAAACGGTGTCTAGGGGAAAAAAAATCTAGGGGAAAACCAATTATGCTCTTTGGGATCGTGAAAAGGATGCAAAAAATTGTCGATCATCTGGCAGAAGGTGCCAGGTAGAATTTACGTGGAATGCCCCATATAAAGCTCGAGTGATTCTAGCGGGGCTCACGCCCTGCTTTCGAGACCTTTCCTCAGCTTCTCTCAGGCTTTCTCTTCTTCAGTCGTATTTTGTCTAGTCATCCAAGAGGCCGGTTCTTTACGAACTGTTACCACTTCCTCTCACTCTCTCTCTTTCTCTCTGTCTTTCACCGCTTCGTGCATACTTTTTCTACTTCGCACCCTTCAATTTTCACTCTCTCGCGAATAGAAGTCTTCGCGCATAAGGATCCAACGTTCAAACGATCGGACCAATGCGATTTTTATGACGTCCCAATGCGAGGATAGTTACCCCAAAGGAATCATTGACCATCATCGTCACTTTTCATAAGCCTTTCCTTCATCACAGCGGACATATAGAAGATTATCTCCTGACTCCATAAAGGTTTTAGGAAGGAATTATTTTACTTAGATCGATTGCGAGGAAAAATTATGCACCAAAAAAGACATCATGCAGATTATTGCCATTGATCTTTCATCGTTCTCATCACCGTTTTATAATTATCATCGATCATTTTACCGATCGCTCAATCATTTCCATGAAAATTCGTAATCTTCGAGGCTTCTCGATTCCTGTTTAAGACACTTCGATCCAAGCAGAATTTCACGGCAATAAAGCGTGCAGCTTTCTTGTTAAATCGCGAGAGCAATTTGACAAATCGGATACGTGATTTTCGTGTCATTCACGACTGGGTTGGGTAACATTTGTGTTTACATACTGTACACGCTCGTGATTATCATCACGAGCGCATCTCGAGTACATATATATTGGCAACACGCTTTATTATCCTTGGACAAAATTTCCGCGACAAAATATCCACGGACAAAATATCCATGAACAAAATATCCCCGGACAAAATATCTAAACCTGAGTATTAAGCAAGATCTTTTCGATACTAGAAAATATGTTTTTTACATATTATGTAATAATACAGTAAGTACGTAGAACAATACGTAGATCCCCGTGGTGGGGATTCTCTGTGCTCCGCAATTAAATATATATTAATTCTAAATAAAGCAAGGTCTTTTCGATACTAGTTCATGTTATTCAATAATTAAATCGGTGTTGACGATTATAATGCGTGCTTGTTATATTTCCTGTTTTTTCCGCGGATATTTTGTCCGCCGATAATATGTTACGGTACCCATATATCTGTCAGTTGCTCTCATCATGATAAGAATACTTCGTGTTGTTTTTTTCGATTGTTTATCTCGATTATCTCTGCTACGTGCTTCTATGCGATACACGCTGAGTTTTTTGTTTGTTCTTTTTTTTTTTCAAGATTTTGCATAATAGATAAATCGTTATCGTTACTACATCCATAGCAGAGACTCGATAACGATACGGAAAAATTCATTTTATTTGAAGTTTCATCGTCACGCGTGATTTTTTATTGTCAGATACGAAGTGCGATATCCAGAAGCAAAATTTTATCGGGCAAATGCGGTATCTGTGCTTGGGAGTATTTCTCGTATTCGCGTTATCACTCCAAGCGATATAGTATACCACGCTTCTCCGCAGTGGAATTTTGTTTGACTTGTTGTGTTACAAATGTGCTCAGACATCGAGAAATCACATTTAGAAAAAATTTCCGGAAGTATGTTCTTGTGTGTGTGTGTGTGTGTGTGTGTCTGTGTCTGTGTATGTGTGTGTTTGTGTAATCATACAGCATTACAATTTCACAGTCAAGTGAAACATTATAACTCTCCTTTCTTGTTTGTAATTTTCATAAAAATTCATACGGTGACTCAGATTTTGGTATTTTCAATTTTACGAAAAATGATCGTAAGCTCGCTTTAACTTCCGCAAATTTTGCGATATCCTGCTAACATTTTTTTTATACAGATAGATTATCGTTAAAAGACGATTGGTATTAAAATTTGGAGAAAACCGATGGAGAGGTTTAGATTTTATAAAATTTTTAATTTTTCGAAAAATTTATGTAAAAATTCTACATTCCCCACATTTTTATACATCCAGCTAAAGACTTCTACACAAATAGAATACACGCGGATACGTTACATACATAATTGAAAAAAAAAAAACGTTGCAAATTGAAGCTTGCTCATTGGCTTCCCTGTAATTCTCGAAATTTTACAAAGCTTATTCATTTCGCTCACGAAGTTTCGTTTATGAGGAAGCCAAAATTGAAAAGCACACTTGCTCATAGAGGGAGCTTTATGATCAAGAATAAAAAAAAGGTTTATAAAACTTTGAAAATTACGATGAAGCAATAATGTGCAAGCTTCAATTTCCAACTTTTTTTTTCGATATTCTTTCTTGCCTTATTCTCATCGTGAATTCATGCTCGTATATATATATGGACGCATATCACACGAGGTACGGGAATATTCGGCAGAGAAAATTTCCCAAAGACGTTTACAGTATTGTATGTACATTTTGAAAAATTAATTCGAAAAAAATCATCAAATTCGTCGCTCGTGTTACGACGTGCTTTATGCCAAAATGAACTCTCTCGAACGGCATTGAACAATGGCGTTATTCGAGCATCCATACCGAATGACAAGTTGGCGGGGGGAAAAAAAAAAAAAACCATACTCGGGTCTCTCGCGCGCATTTTCCATGTCAAGAATAAACGTGAAAGCTCATCAAGTATAGCGAGGAACGTGCGGTCGAACGTTAACAAATGCCGGTAAACAAGGTCACGTAACCAATTTGACCCGTCAATGCAGGTCATAAATATATACGTAGACTCGAGTCACTTCGAGCAATGTCGAGACTCTATTGAAAACATCCATCTTAATCTTCGTTTATCTCTTGCGACACACACGTTGATTCGTGCTCTCACGACTTAACATCGCATACATATATCACGTGCGTGCATGTCCCTACTATGTACGGTCAATGTGACCACGCGCTTCAGCTGACGCTTCAGAAAATTTGCCAAACAATTTGTCGATTATTATTCTGACGATTTTTTCGTGATTAACGGCCGAGGGAGTCATAGATCGAGCGACAATGCGAAGGAGGATGAAAGGTAAAAAAAAAATTCGATGTTTACGATCCATAATATGTATATACGCGAATATCAAAAATGAAAGATCCCTGGGAGAGCATTAAGCTGAAAG
Organism: Rhorus exstirpatorius; assembly: GCA_963564615.1. Lineage (NCBI taxonomy): Eukaryota > Metazoa > Arthropoda > Insecta > Hymenoptera > Ichneumonidae > Rhorus > Rhorus exstirpatorius. The sequence continues at coordinate 32,764,382 of OY751317.1, forward strand.
AATATCAAAGATATGGTCCACGCGAATGGGAATCGTAGTATGAGAAAGAGTCGTGTGGCAGAGATGAAGTAGTAACGGCGTGGCTGGTGTACTATAGCAGACCGATAGTATAGTCGCGAAACTGTTTTGGAGCAACGCGCGAGCGCAATTCCCGCAAGCTCTCGTAGTTCTCGAGTGCTTTAAAGTACAAGAGAGAGAGAGAGAGAGAGAGAGAGAGAGAGAGAGAGAGAGAGAGAAAGGGGGGGGGGTGAAAGAGAAGATTTTGTCGTCGTAGAGGATCGATCGTACAGATTCCAGGGCCTAGCTTATCCCTCCCGCTGTACAGTGACGTCACATTACGTCACAAAACCGCGAAGAAGACAGTGCTCTTCACGTGATCCGCGCAAACTCCCCAGAATTTCCTCCGCGAGTCTATATATATGGCACACGAGAGAACCAGAACGTGGAGTTTTTGGGCGTCCCGGTGAGCCCTCTTTTACTCTCTGGCTTCCTCCGGGATTCTCTCTTCCCACCTACGCGTTCTACACTGTACATGAAAGTATATAGCATACTCTTATACTATACGAACTCTCTGTACCACAATAAGCTCCATTATAGTTTTTGCAAAACTGTCATTTGGATTATTTCTCATTGCTACGCAGCGAGACAAATTATTCGAAGGCAAAACCACATCGTGCAGTACTCGAATGTCCAAGCATTCATTTTATCGTTATGGCTGTAACACCCTGAGCATTGTAAGATAGTTTGATGAATTTTTCGTAAACCGCGAATGGCAGGGGATAATTTTTATATAAAAAAAAACTAAAGCTATAGACTTATATTGCTTTGAATCAATGAATTTTCAGTTCACATAATTACGGAATTGCGGGAGGGGGGGGGGCGTAGGACGATTGCGCTTTACTTTAGTCTTGTTTGGATATTTGAATATATGTACTTCATGACCTGGATCTGTTTCGATCGATCAACTTTTTTTTTTTACATTGTTCGGTTAATATAAAATATAAATTGGCCGGATTTTAATTTTCTCACGTAAAATCGAGTTGGAGCTCGAAGAATTTTTATCCGCAAGTGCTTAATCCCGAAAAAATGACAATTCGAAATATTTTTTTTTTTTTTTTCAAGTTTGACGTCTCTCGCACCGAAGCATGAATAAACGATTCAAATCTTCGATCAATCCGAAGAGATTTTTAATGAAACCATATGAGTCTGATAGCTAGTTCGTTGGAAAAGAGTTTATTCATGAAGTAAGGTTAATTCGATTTGCCCTGCACGGATTTCAATACGAGAGAAAACTGCGAACATTAATACAAATAAAGTTTAGCAAATCGTCATTTTATGCACGAGTAAATTCGAATACCCGGATTAATGAGTTCTACGAATGTTGTCATTGGGTGATCAACATTTTTCCCTTAGGTGTGAAGAATATTGTTTAAAGACGACATGTTTTTTTTTTTTTCGTTTTCGTTTTCGTTTTAGGGAATGGCATTGATCGTCGTTAATCCGATTATTAACTTTATTCGTCGTCTTCAAAACGCGCAATAAAGCTTTACGTCATCAGACACGATTTATCGAATTTAAATGCGTTTTTTTTTTTTTTTTTTTTTTATTTCTCGCTGTGTACACAGCGGGCGCAGCAATGAAATATCAGAGAGGGGGGGGGGGGGGGGGGGACATTGAAACGCGCGTCTTCCCAGAATCGCGTCGTTTCTACTCGCGCATGTGCAACAGCGTTTTGCCCTCCGCGACGTTTGTACACACGCACAGTGGCTATATACACTTGTAGATACTTTGATTCACGTTTTCTCACACGTTGTGCATGCGTACGCGCGATCTCTCACGTATAACAACACCCGCCATGGTCAAGACCTATATGTCAATGATGTCGAATGTTTTAACATTATTTCTCCAATGGAAAAAGAAATATCGCGTGGAAATTGTTTTTTTTTTTTTTTTTTTTTTTTTTTTTTCTTCAAATTGTTCACTATAAATTTCGTTTCTGACGTGATAAAATTTCGGCGACGATAACGGCTGATAAAATTTAACACCCGCGCTGCTTATCAAGCATCAGATTGTCATTAATATTAAAATAAGGCACGCGAAATCTGAAGCTCATAAAACAATATTTGTTACTGCCTCATCAATGTTAATTTTTTTTTTTTTTTTTTCACTGTGGAATTCGTTCCTGACGTGACAAACTTTTCCCGACGATAAAGGCTGACGAAATTTAAAACTCGCATTATTCATCGAGAATTTAATTGCCACTGATATGAAAATGAAGTGTGCAAAATCCGAAGCTCATAAAATAATATTTATTACTGCCTCATCGATGTTGAATTTTTTTTTTTTCAATTTTATCACCGTAAATTTTGCTCCTGACGCGATAAACTTTTTCCGACGATATAACGGCGCGCTGACAAAATTTAACACTCGCATTGTTCATCGAGTATTCAATTTCTGTTGATGTAAATATACAAGGCGTGCAAAATCTAAAGTCCGCGGAACGATATTTACTACTGCATCCAGCAATGTAGATTTTTTTTTTTTCAAGTTCCCAAATCAAATTTCCAAAAAATTTTTTAATATCCCAAGTGTTTGGTGAGGCTCTCTCGCTGGTCTTGTCATGGGAATCGATCCTGGGTGAATGATGGAGCTTGCAGAATTTTGTTTACCGCTGCTGCATCATTTTCAAAATTCAAAATTTCTGCATAATTTTCAGTATTTAAATATTCGATCGTTCAACGATTTTCTAAAATCATTTTAAAAAATTCATTGCCAAAAAAACCATTTCTTTCGATCATTATTTAATTCACGATGGTGGCTATAATTTACAACATTTATAAAATATTAAAAATAAATATTTAAGAGCGTTGCGACAGTAAGAAATATATTGCCGGGGAAGTGTGAAGTTTTTTTCGTGGCGTATTTTTTAATGAGCATGTCAAAAAAAAAAAATTGTTGATCAATTGAAGGATATTTGATGCACAATTTGGGTGAAAATCGCTATGAAAGTTGGAATTTTCATAAAATTTTTTAAATTTTTTTGGCAATTTTTTTCAAAATTCAAAATCAAGCGAATCTTATCCCTCAAATTACAAGCTCATTCGAATGATCCGAGAGTCTCTTAACGAAACTTTTACGTTTCCCCCTTGTTCTGATTCTTTTTTTCTTCCTTTGCACTTTTTATTACGAAACGAATGTGCGAATACAACGAAGTATCAAATTTCACGGTACAAACAACGCGGGTGAGACTTGGGTGTGGCGAAAAGCTGCCGCATTTTACGAGGCGGTACCCTCGGTCCTTTGATCTTGGGAAAGCAGAAAGTAATTTCGTCTGGTCTCTCCAGTCACAACAAAAATAACGACAATCCTTAGAACTCGTTATGCTCATGGATATATATATACGAAGAACTCGATAATTCGTTTTAATCAATGAGCCATTCTCTGACCAAGCGGTCTCCTCGTCCGCTTCACCAAAATTGATGGTTGCACATTATGTGGAAGAGCAAGACGATAAGCAACGGAGCGATTTTGATGTTTTTTTTTGTTTCCAAATTTCAAGATCGACGAGGCAATATTAAAAAATAAATGACAAATCTTTACATGATTACAAATATTTTATAAATAATTTTTATTAATTTTTAAAAATATAAAACGTGATCGAAGTATCGTTAATTTATAATGAAAATATTTAAAACTTGTATATTTTTCCATGTATTACTTTTTTTCGCGAGGAAAATTCAATGAGGCTCTTTTGATTCACCCTGTAGTATCACGCGCATATTTTTCTCGTATACAGTCTCCGGACTGCAAATACAGAGTGAAAATTATTCTCGCACGAGTTTTAACGATCTGAGACTCGTAAAAAATACCCATGTATATCCGAACTTAATCGTCTCGCATACGAATAAATTATCCTCGGTCATGCAAAAGCTCGACTGGCAAATTGAACGTAACGATTTTTCGCAATAAATATGATATTGGAGTGAGGGGTGTAAGAAAAATTCGATTATGCAGAGAAACATGAATACAATTAATTTTTTTTTCAGTATTTTACGAGCGTCAGTCTCTGGAAGGGTTGGGATTATTTATGGCTCTCTGTGACAATGCGACATTTTGTGAGAAAAAAAAAATGAAATTTTGTGAAAAAGATTACAAAAATTTTCCATCCAATGTTATCTCTGATATATATATATTTTTTGTCATTGTCATTGTGTCATTGTCAATTAAATTATTGAGTTAAATCGCGAGAATCGCAAAATTGAGTTTCGATTTTTCGAAACTCTTGAGTTGTTTGAATAAAAATTGTACATCACTCACTGAGTTATCTGGGCACGAAAAGGAATTTTTTTTTTAATAAAATTGTATCAGTAGAGGATATTTATTTTCGTCGTTACGTGAGAAAAAAAAATCTTGGCAAGTAATGCCATCTCAATGGGAAAAATATTTTTCATCGTCTTAAATATCAAGAATCATAATAGAACAATGTTGATGATTCTGTTGGAATGTTTAACAAGTTTTCGTCTATTCATCGAAAGTGGCAGCTGGCAAGTGACTTTTTTTTACATTTCACATGACAAAAAACAATATTCCTTAAAAATTTGTTAAAAAATGTTTTGTTTAAATAATATATTCATAACTTTTAGGCATTATTATTATCAAAAAGTGATCTTCTTATCGTGTTTATTGTGGTTGAATTTTTTCCGATTTTTATCTTGTCATAAAGTATGCAATATTGTCGACGAAAGTCACTTTTGGTTGGGAAGGTACGTCCGATACATTCTTAAGGACAAGGCAGAAAATATATATTTTGTAACATATATTTTGATCTATTGAAGATTTGCAATTGTGGGACCTGAATTTGTTAAAATTTTGCAAAATAAAAAAAATGTGAGAAAATCCAAGGTTATCGATGACACCGGGAAGCTTTTGAATAATTATAATCCCAAAAAGTTATCAATAAATTAGTTGAAAGAAAAATTTGTCCAACGAATCGTCGAATACTTTTGTTTTTTGTCACTTGAAATGCGTCCAATTTTATTCCGGTTACTGAGGAATTTTTTAATGATTTTTACTCTCTGTCGTGAAATTCTCATTTTCGTGAATTATTCTTATGGCTATTATTTGTTATATTAATTTTAATATAAAATCTTTCTACAAAATAGAATAAAAATAGAAAAATAAATAAATGAATAAATAAATAAATAAATAAATAAGATAATGAAACGATCAATCAATCAATAAACAAATTAATTAATTAACATCAGGAAAAAAAACGTAAAAAATTCATCGAAAATGGAGCTACCTCATTGCAGCACAGTAAAAAAAAATTAAGTATTTTTTATTCACGGAGGAATTCAATTTTTTTCCAATTATTAACATATAAACAATTAAAGAAAATTCATGGGAGAAATTGTGGACGGTAAAAAAAATGATGAGATATCACGATTAACGAGAAAACAATAATAATTATTCTGAATATTTAGTCAACAATAATTTATTTTTGTAATTCGTTATTGATAACTTTTCAATGTTATTGTCGTTGAAAATCAATAACCTTCACAACGACTTTTACTTTACAATGGGAATGTAAGTGCAAGATACTCTGATTTTATTGGGGTACTCCACGCCCTACCATTGATCCTTAGACTCTACGGTTCTTATGATAAAAATAAAAAAATAAAAATAAATAAAAGAATCGTGCATCAAAACCGAAACAATAACATTTTAACCACTTGACTGAAATGCCCCATATATACAATATACATGTATATTATAATATATAAATGAGGGAAAGAGAACGAGAGCGAGAGAGCAGTCTAAAGAGAAAGAGAGAAAGAGACAGAGAGTGAGCGAGAGAATGAAAGAGTTAAAGAGCAAAGGAGCTCCAGCTCCTGCTCTGGAAGTGCAAGAGAGCTGGAGCAAGAAAGCACGACGAGTCCAGGGCTGAAGAGAGCGGAGCGCAAGGGCGAAAGAGCAAGAGTAAAAGAGAAATAAATATCGTGAACCGAAGGAAGAGATAGAGAGCAATGGAGAAAGGACGATCGACTGAATGAAGCGAGCGAGCGAGATGGTACAGTGCAAGTGAGAGAGCGAAAGAGGCCGAAGGGCGGGAGGGGAGAAAGAAGCGTCGAGTGGCGCTGCATCTGCGCGGGAGAATAACGAACAGTTTAGTACTACGCCGGACGCCACGCGACAAGCACGTTTTACGTTTTGTCGTTTATCCGCATGCTTTTGATCCTCCAACGTTCGCGGTCTTTTTTTTCAACCCTTTCCCCACCTTTGCGACGTCATTCGGTCTTTCTGTTATTGTCGTTGTTTTTCTTTCTTCTCGCGTCTCGGATCGAGTTTTTTTTCCCCGCACTAAAGCTTCTGTCAGTGAATTATACTCGTCGCGTTGTCCCGAGTGTTTTGTCAGCCTTCGGTCCCTGCCACCGCATTGTGTTTTTTTTTCTGTTTTCGTTGCTTCCTCTTACATACCGGTAGTGTTGTTTTTTTTTTTTTTTTCGTCGTTTCATTCCCACGTAATCTTCGCACGATCGTCGCTGATAACGGATAACATCGCTGATCGTGCGCATTTATGTGCGCTCGTTTACGTCGAGCACAGTGTGATATAGCGACGAGTACACGTAGGAGGGGAGTGTTTGTGTTTCGCGTGATCGATTGTCGACGATGATAATAACGAGGAAAATTAGTGCTAAAAGAAAATTCGTCATGTTCGCGATGCGACGCGTGCGCGAGATCCTGAGTGGGGTTTAAAGTTTGCGAGAAAAAAAAAACAACCGTTATTTCGGAGCGGATTAGGTCTCTTCTCGAACCGTCCTCTCTATTACTCTCGTGTATAACTTTCTCGTTTCAATCGCTCTCTCGCTCACACATTATTGCGGCGAAGTTCATTCTTTTTCTTTCGTTCGTCGATTCTGCGGACCCAATCGCACAATATTATTGTTATTTCCGGCAATTTATCCGATATCGGCGAAAAATCGATATTTCACAAAGAGAGAGAGAGAGGCTCGTTGAAGACACAAAATTCGCGGTAATGTCAGCGCCGCTTCGTCGTATTTTGAATAAAAACAATAACAAAGCGTTCGCTTAAAATTTAATTTACCGTGCTCTAATCGCGAGTGGAGGTGAATATATATAATATATAAATATAAATATATATTTATGCGTAAAAGTCGAGAAAGTACGAGACGATATCGATCGTTCGATACATATCATAGCTCGAGAGCGTCTTGAAACGCCTCGAGGCAGACGAGAGGGGAAAGAAAGAAAGAAAAAAACAGAGACGCGTCTCGGTCGTGGGCGTTTTCGCGTAGCGCACGCGTTTCCGCGGGTGCAGGGAGACGCCACGCTTGCTAAACTATCCCCCTCCTCGACCCTTATTTTAATAACAATTGTTCGAAAAAGTTTCCCTTGGTCTTATTAAAAAAAAATCCGTGATTAAATGTGAAAAATAGCGAATTTTCGGTGTTTTTAGTCGATTTGTTTTTTTTTTTTCGCGCTAGCGCGATATCGAAGCGGGATTGTATAAGAGAAACATTTCCCGTGAAGCTCTACCTGACGGATTTACGGAGAAATAATGCCCCGATTTGACGAGAAAAACAAATAATATTTCGGTGAGAATATATTTTTCGTTTTTTTTTTTTTGAGATTTATGATTTTTTTCAAGATCGATAAAAAAAAAATTGTTATTGACGATTTTTTTTTTTCGATCGATGGTATGAAAATCGTCGTGCGCTCGTGAACAGCTTGGAATTTTGAGAATCGATGATTTTTTTTCACATTTTTTGAATGCAGTGTTTTGAGAAAAATAAAATTATAAGGAAGCGAAAATGTTGATAATTATATAAGAGAGATAAACGAAATTTCTTTCTGAGAAAAATTATTATAAAGATTTATTGCTTTACCGCACCCAAAAAAAATTAATTTTTCTTAAAAGATTGAAAAAATTGGGATTTGAAAATTCGTTATTATTTTTTAGAATTTTTTTTTTGCTTCAAATGGGACAGGAACAAAAAATAAGGCTCAGAGGCCGCACACAACACGTGGTGTTTACATTATTATTTTTTAAATTGTTTTTTACAGCTTGAGAAAAATACGATACAAAAATTAATTAATTCAACGTATGAATATAACGAATAATAATAAATTTATAATTTCGTCGAAATGAATTAACGATGAAAGAAAAAAGAATTTTTTAATTCCCAATATCACGAATAAATTAAAAAAAAAAATTAATATTTTTATCATTTATTGGTGTATCCTTGCATGGCTTATTTTTATGTCTGGGCGCGTAAAGGCAAAAAAAAAACGAAAAAACGAAAGAAAATAATACATAGTACTTAAGCCTAGTGCAGGTCGTTTACTCCTTGGAACATATATATAGATTCGTCATAGCTTCTCTCAATTGTGTTTCGGTATGGTCGTTCTGGTCATAGGTAAGAGAGAGAGAGAGGGGAGGAGAGAGAGAGAGAGAGAGAGATACGTATACATATATGGGGTATTCCATGTCAGATCGACTAGGCTGAAAGCCTAATATTTTTTGTTCTCTTTATAATCTTTGGGGTGCTACTTTAACAAAAAAAAAGAGCGATGTTAATTATTTTCAATTTTTTTTTTTCGACTTCCCACAAAATGTACGACCTGTTCAAAATTATCTTAAAAATGTCCATTTTTTTATAATTTTAAAAAATCTTAAAAATTTCTATATTTTATCTCGATTATTAAAAAAAAAAATACTCCCAGATTGGAATTCGTATTTTTTCATACTTTCAAAGCCTGACACATTTTATATTTTTGCAATGAAATCTCTATTGATATCTGTATTCGATTTCTTAAGAATTCTCAGATTCCGGAAGAACCTCCCAGAGTGTCGAAACGAATTTTTTTTTTTCAAGTTTATCCCACGGGGTTCGGATAATTTATCTTGTCGATACTTTTAATTAAGCCAGTACTGCGCGTGAAAAAGTTAATTTTTCATGAACATCATTGCAATTGTTCGTGGGACACGTGAAAAAATCTCATGCAGTATGAAAAATAATTTTAAAGAGTGAATCAGAAATATTTAATACTATCATTATAGTACGAGAAATATATGTATATATATTCGTATGAAATAGGATAAAATAATTTTAAATGATCTCAGAATTTGTTAAAAATAAATTGAAAAGAGTACACTCTGGTAAAACGGTTGAAAATTTTCAATCAATCGGATATATAAGATCGATACTTTATTGTGGTTGTATAAAAATGTGCTCGCAGATTTTATTTTTACGTCCAACAAGAATTTCATATATTATGATCGTAATCGATCGAAAAATTTTAGAATAATATAATTACAGATATTAGTACTGATTTAATTGAAAAAATAATATATTTTGAGGCTTGAAAAGTACCGAAGAAATGCGAATTTCAGTCTGGGAGTTTTCGAAAAAAAAATCGGGATAAATTATATAAATTTTCAAGATTTGTTTCGAAAGAAAAAAAAAAAAAAAATGAGCGTTTTTAAGATAATCTTGAACACGTCAAAAATTAAAATAGATTTAATCCCTCCTTTTTTGGGTTAAAGTATCACCCCAAAGATTGTGAAAACAAAAAAAAATACGAGACTTTTACGTCGTACTGACAACTGACATGGAATACCCAATATATTTGTGTGTGCGCCTCGGTTGTTTCTCTCTTGGTATAGTTTCTCGTTCCGGGGGGGCCCCCCCGAGCGTTTCTAGGCTTTCCCCTTGGGCCGCACACAAATTTTCTTTGACTGTATCGACTGACGAAACAGTCGTTTGCTCAGACGCCATTTCACTCGTTCGCGTTAAAAAAAAAAAAACAAACAAACAAACAAACAAAACAAACCCCGCGATCTTTATCGTGTCACCGTTCCTAATTCATCTGAAACAAATATCGTTGGATCATATAAAGTGTGTGAAAATTACGAATAAATATACACATAAATTATTATTTTTTTTACAATTTTTGAATCTGCTGGATACAATTTTTGCTCTCACTCTCAAAATTTTTCTCAATCTCTTGGGGGGAAAAAGGATACGGATTTAAAAAAAAAAGGCACATAGAGGCGACTCAACGTATCGAAGGTTTCGTCTCCTCTTTCACTCGCACGTGATGAGTCTCTATATGAAGCCCACCCTCAACCCTAATAATGTTGAAACGTTCGTGTATACGTCACGGGAATGCTTGGAGAGCTGCTCAGTGTCTCTCAAGCAAAAAAAAAAAATTCGGCCTTACTTGAAGCTCGAAGATTTTTTTTTTTGCGTCCAAACGCTTTTTCAGTTGTATATTACCGTGGAAAATTGAGTTTTCCGATAAACCGTGTCCCACTTGGGGGTGAAATGTCCCATGTGTATTATTGTTAGGCGTATACATATTAATAATTGACTTGAACTTTATCAATTTTCACTTCTATTATTAACGTTAACGTTTATCTGAATTATTCTCTGAGTAATAATAATAATAATAATAATAAATATGATTATTATAAGTAGTATTTTATTATTAGTATTATTATTATTATAATTATTATTTCCATCTTAGACTACGTTCGAAAAAGCTGGAGTGACAATATCCTTAAAGAAAGAATGATTTGTCAGTTCTCGTACGAGGCAAACAAATTTGTTATGGAAAACTAATTTTCAATTTGGTGTCGCGAAAATTTTTATTCCGTTCATATAACAAAACCTGGCAGATTTGTTCTCAATTCTGCAACAAAGAGAGAGAGAGAGAGAAAGAGAGAGAGAGAGAGAGAGGAGAGAGAGAAAGATATCGGTCTCTTCTCTTCATGATTTATCGGTGGTAACTTAATTTACTGGCCAGATCGCGAGGTACCAGATACATACATGCATATATATATAAATATATATGTATATCAGAGTGTAGGATATATATATATAGAAGAACAGAGAGTTCGGGCCGATCGGCCGCAAATCAAGAATATCTCTAATTAATTGCACCGCTGTCCCGTAAAAGGGATTGAGAGAAAGAGAGAGAAAGAGAGAGAGAGAGAGAGAAAGAGTTGATGGACTTTTTCTTCTTTCATTCGGCTCTTCTCTGGCTTTTATGCAGGTTTCCATTCATCCCAATTTAATACAGAGGTATATTCATTCGTCATATACGTGTGACGCAATAAAATCCCTCATATATACATGTATATATTTACTATATATGTGTTCATATTCGTGAGAGAGTTCCTGATTTAAAATATCTGATTTTCCCAACCTGAACTGCGTGGGACAGGAAGTGAGTTATCTTTCTTCAAAAAAAATCTTCTAAAAACATGAAAAAATTTTGTTAAACGGTAATTTAACGAAATAATAACTTGACTAAATAAAATTTTATAATAATACATAATCTAATCATAATAATATAATTAAATTCAAATTTAAATAGTATCCTCATTTAATAAACTTTAACGTTTCATTTCCTGAATTTTGACTTTTCATTCAGCAAACCTCAGACTGTCATTTGAACAAAATGTTAATGTTCTTAAAAAAAAAAAAAAAAACGCGTCATAATGTTTAATTTTCAAAATTTAATCTACAGTCTCATTTTTTCACCTTACTCGGAGTTGTTTTATGAAATATTCTTATTATAATCTTTGTTCTGATAATAATCCTTTTTTTTTTTTTTTATAATCATTAAAAAAAAATTAATTTCCGACTACGAATAATGAAGTCTCAGGAAAGTGATGAAAATGATTTTGTACTTGCCGAAAATCGTTATAACCGGATATTATGTATTTGTACCGTCAGATTCCGCGTATAAGAATCCTTATCATTTCACACTCGAGCTTAATTATAAGGGAGACTTGACCCTACTTGATGTATGTCAAGTTTGAATTGTTATCGCTTTGTTCCCCGCAATCAATTGCTTCAGCTGCTTGCTCTCACACTCGTAGATACGATACTCGTGTGTGTACCGTAAAAAAAATTAAAAACAAAAACAAAAATAAAACACCAATGTTATTTCGAGCTCTAAATTAACGTCATCAGGGTTGTCGTTACACAGTTCCTGCTTTAGCGAAGTTCAAGGGTTATACTTGGTCAAGATCCCGAAAAAAGCGCGATTTTTCGTTTGTTTGAAAAAATCGTAAACATCCGTACGGATGTTCTTTTATTTGAAAATTTAACGTTTGAAGCAAAATTTAGTAATTGTTTTTTTCGTGCAAAAATATTCGTTCGTAAGTTTTTAATTTTATTAATTTATTCGTAATTTTGTTCATTCGTAATTTTTCTGATGTCTGGTGAAATCAAAGGATCAAAAAAATGTTTACAAGGTATTATCCTGGTGTGAGATTGCGATCGATGAAACTTCCGGTACTATCGAGTTGAAACAAAATATAGCCGTTGTTTGAAATTAAAGTTCCGATTTTTGTGAACGAAAAAAAAAAAACAGAAATTTTCGTTCGTTAACCAGATTTTTGGTTTTAAAGGATTTACGAAATTCTTCGGACAGATCGATACAGTGGTTTTTCAATATTATCTTGATCGCTATACAACTTCCGTATTAATTCATATTTTTCACACGAGAAGATTACTGAATGTTCTTCAAGCGTTATTTCTTCAAATGCAAAATTTTTGTGCCAAAATTGATGTATGATTTTTCAAAAAAAAGAGAGAAAAGCTCAAAAATTCACTGTTTTTGCCTCCTGAGTACAGCTATAATACCCTCAACGCCCTTTTATGGATGGTAAATATGATTATCATCGACGGGATGCATCAAGAAAATTCGTATGAGCTTGAAGATGCTTGACACACTTTCTTAAATGAAAAAAAAAAAAAAAAAATATCCAGTTAAATCGCGGAGATAGTCAATTTATTATTTACTTAGTCAAGTTAACGCGACAGAATCATTTAGCCTCAGTCTCCTTTACATATATTTATGTATATATATTATATATAACACAAGTCCCGAGCACTCTTGGTCTGCGGTTCTATATAGATAATGAATGTGATCAAAGACCATGCCTCAAGTGACGTCAGTATCGTCGCTGATAATGTAATCTAATGACGCGCTCGAGACTTCAGTCTCGTGAGATTCCCCTATCAATTATGTCAATATACAGTATCAATATTACGTAGGATATTTCTTTTATTTATGAATTCATTCAATTTTCTGCACTAGCGATTATTCGATACCACTTGTCGACATGGAGAAAGATTGATATAGATTATAAAATGAAAATAAAATTTTTTTGTTTTATCGTTGAAGCGGAATGTCCGCGTCCTCGTTTTTTTTCTTCAAAGTTTTACATTTTTTATTTCGTACAGTGCACGTTTTCGGACTAACATTTTTCTGTAAGCCCATCTTTTGATAATCGGCAGTTATTATAGAGCCAACTGTGTGTATACGTATGCTCGCAAAATTATGCAAATCAAAAAGTCCATGTCTCGAAAGATGTGTGTGTGTGTTTGAGAGAGAGAGATACAATGTTTTTTTTTTAAATTCCTGAATTTTCTGACCAATCTGATAAACCGGACAAAAAATTGACAACAAAATAAAATTAAAGAAAAAGAAGATGAAAATATGGTAATAAAATTTGTCGAATATTTTATCCATGACATTTTTACCAAAATTCCCCCCACTATTGTTGCTTCTCGAGATAATGATTAATGAATTCTCAATTTTGTAAAAATCATAACTTTGTAACTGCTGATGATCGGATTTAAACGATCAAAAGAAGAACATTTTTGATTTTTTTTCCTTTTTTGAGAAAAAAAAATTGCCGTCATCGGACAAAATTCATTAGACAGTTTTCGGGGTAAATTGACAAAAAAACAATTTTTCCCTCCTCACTGATGCCGTCTTCCATCTTGAAAAAAATCCTGTGGAGTTACGTATTGCCCCACTCTAGTAGGAAAAAAATAGTGAGTGGATTTCCGGGTGGCCCTTTCGCAGAAAAAAAAAAATCGAAAAATTACCCCGAAAACTGTCTAATGAGCTTTTGTCCGATGACGGCATATTTTTTTTTTCAAAAAGGGGAAAAAATAAAAAAAATTCTTTTTTGAATCATTTAAATCCGATCAGCAGTTAAACAGTTATGATTTTTACAAAATTTTGGTAAAATGTCATGGATATGTTGTCCTTCGAAATGCCCATACTGAATAATTTTTTCGAGACAAAAAAAAATGGGGTGGCTGAGTTGACATGGAGCGCCCCATGTATATATGATGTGCTAAATTCACTCGTGGCTTAATTATCTGAGTGGTTTAAGGTCCTGTTTGGTTATACGCGGCAACTACTAAGCTAACAACAACTAAAGATTTAAAAAATTATAAACTAAACTAAAAAACAACTAAATTGAATCATTACTATTTCGTGCTGGATGTTACCTCAGCCTCGTTTACTGCTCCTCTACATATACCTATAACACAGCGTATTGTACGTATTGAGAAAAATATTTCTGTCATTACAAATTTGATGGAAATATTTAGTCGATCAATAGCCAAATTTACAAAAATAAATTAAAACATTTATATAGAATAATACAATAACAGCAATGATAAATAATAATAATAATAATAACAACAATAATAATAATAATAATTTATAATTAGCGAAATAATGGTCAATATTATTATTCATATCACAAGGTTTTATATTTTCTTTCTGAAAAACTCCGGAGCTATCGATAAAAATATATATAACCGCGTAAAAATTACTGGAATTAGAAACTAAGTGCCCGGGGACTATCCCGGAATTATCCGACCACGCTCACTCCATCTTGCAAATAGATCCTGCAACTCTCCTCATATCTCATTACCGGCACGCCAGGTGTAATTCAACTTACTTGTTATGGCCATTAAGTGAAAAAAAAAACCTCAAAACAAGAAAAAAAAAAACTTTTTCTACGTGTCTTATGAGGTGAAAACTTATTGAAGTCTTTTGTACTTTCAACGGTAGTTACATAAATAAATATATATATATATATATATCGAAGCAGCTGTAGTCGAATCTCATAGTTGTTGCATTACGATAATATTGATATTCAAATTTCTAATAGTACTAATAGTAAATTTCAAAGTACTAAAATCGATTCTCTATTTTTTTTTAACCGCCAAATATTAAGTGAATTATGATTTTGAAATAAAGTAAAAAATTGGAGAAAGAAAAAAAAACGACAAAGAGTTTCGTCGATATCTTCTGTTCTATCGATCTCAGGTTTGGTGGGAACACGCTTTTTTTTTTATTTTTGTTTTCCCAATGCTGTTTATGTGACTGTTAGTCCAGTCAAATTACCGAAAAAAAAAAACACAAAATTACACAGTTTGGGGATTATGAAGGATCGATAGGGGGGTGTATTGTAAGCTTAAATTCCAATTTGAGGGGTTCTCCTAAGGTCAGCTCAAGGTCATTTCGATGAAAACGCGTTTAATTCGATATCTCGAGAACGGTTAGTGTTAGGCCAAAAATTGTAGAGACCTTTTCTTTTCTAAATTGAATTTACTAACTTTTTTATCTGAAACTTTTTTTTTTAACATCAATATTTTTCAACTTATGACTTCCGAAAGGCAAAAATTTTCCTTTTTTTTCTCGCTATTTTTCATTTTTCGCCATTTCCTCCCCAACCGTTCAATTTTATGAAATTTTTCTGATTATCAAAGTTGTAGATCTTTTAATTATGAACAACTTTTGTCTAAAACTTTTTTCTCTAATACCAATACCTTCGGAGTAATATCTTACTTTACCGAGCGAGATCCGCGCCATTGTCACAATATCATCTACATCAGTGGGTATTCAGTACTTGAAAGAAATATTAAAGTATTCCATGATCATCTATTAGCCAACTTACCTGTATAAAAAGGTGAATCGATTAAACCATTTAAATATTTACTTCATTTAAATATTAAATATTGTAATCATTTAAATATCATTTAAATATTGTACTTCTTCAATTTGGGTATTTTTTATTGCATTCAATGGGATAATAACGTGAATAAGGATTAGAAAAAGAAGTAAATGAATAATTGAAACTGTTTCACACATTTATTGATAAAAAAAATAGGTCATAAAATTCGTAAAATTAAGCATCCGAGGTCGATGGAAGTGATTCGTCAATATTAAAGGCCCTGACGGTATCGGGGCATACGTCATCCTCGTCCATTGCGTCAAAAATATTATCGTCGACAACATTGGCGACATTAGAACAATAGTTCTCTTGGCAATTAGTGCAAATTACCGAGCAAAACAGGCCGGCCTTCCTACATCCGCACGCTTTGCCGCAGTTGGTTTTGCATTTGCACGCAATCGATCTGAGCAAATTTTCCGGAGCTGGTTTCAGTGACATTGGTATCGGCTCCAATCCACGGGGGGTGCGACGCCAGCCCCACTCCTCGGGGTCCAGATAATTTTCGAGCCAGTATTGCACTTGGTAGTAACATCTCAACGAGTGAAAAAATGCGGCATCAGAGGTAGGAGGAAGAGATTCTAATTTAACCCTCCCACTGCCTGCCATTTTTTTGTATTCCTTATAACGGAGCTCGTTGAGATTCGTACAATTCGTGTCACCTGAAGCCTTGCGATACAAATTCAAAATGAATTTTTCACCGTTTGAAGCGAGAATTGTTTTGCCTGTTTTGCTCGGTAATTTGCACTAATTGCCAAGAGAACTATTGTTCTAATATCGCCAATGTTGTCGACGATAATATTTTTGACGCAATGGACGAGGATGACGTATGCCCCGATACCGTCAGGGCCTTTAATATTGACGAATCACTTCCATCGACCTCGGATGCTTAATTTTACGAATTTTATGACCTATTTTTTTTATCAATAAATGTGTGAAACAGTTTCAATTATTCATTTACTTCTTTTTCTAATCCTTATTCACGTTATTATCCCATTGAATGCAATAAAAAATACCCAAATTGAAGAAGTACAATATTTAAATGATATTTAAATGATTACAATATTTAATATTTAAATGAAGTAAATATTTAAATGGTTTAATCGATTCACCTTTTTATACAGGTAAGTTGGCTAATAGATGATCATGGAATACTTTAATATTTCTTTCAAGTACTGAATACCCACTGATGTAGATGATATTGTGACAATGGCGCGGATCTCGCTCGGTAAAGTAAGATATTACTCCGAAGGTATTGGTATTAGAGAAAAAAGTTTTAGACAAAAGTTGTTCATAATTAAAAGATCTACAACTTTGATAATCAGAAAAATTTCATAAAATTGAACGGTTGGGGAGGAAATGGCGAAAAATGAAAAATAGCGAGAAAAAAAAGGAAAATTTTTGCCTTTCGGAAGTCATAAGTTGAAAAATATTGATGTTAAAAAAAAAAGTTTCAGATAAAAAAGTTAGTAAATTCAATTTAGAAAAGAAAAGGTCTCTACAATTTTTGGCCTAACACTAACCGTTCTCGAGATATCGAATTAAACGCGTTTTCATCGAAATGACCTTGAGCTGACCTTAGGAGAACCCCTCAAATTGGAATTTAAGCTTACAATACACCCCCCTATCGATCCTTCATAATCCCCAAACTGTGTAATTTTGTGTTTTTTTTACCCTACTCTCAGCCGTAATTTGACTGGACTATGTGTTTTTTTTTCTTCTCCTTTGCTCATCTCGCTTGGCGTGTCCATATTCGACGCCGTAACAAGGACCCACCGCTTGTTTGCGGTCTCTTCGGCTCGTCTTTTGTTACGATTTTTATATGCCCAACGAGTTTTTTGCCCTCGAGCAACATCGAACGCCGCGCGTACGAATGAGGAAGAAGAGACGAAAACAAAAGAAACGAAAGAGGCTAAAGAGAATTCGAGAAACAGAGAGCATATCGTAAGAGTGTAGAAAATGCTCTTTCACTTTCTCTCTCTCTCTCTCTCTCTCTCTCTCTCTCTCTCTCTCTCTCTCTCTCTCTCTCTCTCTCTCTCTTTCTGTTTACACTTTTGTCATTCTTCTGTTTCTCCTTTCATCGTTCTCTCCTTGCCTCGCAACCTCTTCTCCTGTGGTCCAACCGCTCTCTCGCACTTAAAAAAAAAAAAAAAAAAAAAAATACCTGAGCTCGAGTCAGGAATACTACTTACACGTCTATATAGCACATTTATAACGGTGGAGATATATCTTAACGTGTAGTGAGCAACAGCGTTCTCGTACTACAAAGTGGAAAACAAGTCATAAAGAAGGGAGTGGAATGTAAAAATAAAAAATAAAAAATAAAAAATAAAGTGTGCTCGGGTGTCCTGGACCAAACAGATTTTTTTTTGACGAGCCGAGGGGCAAGAGAGAGAGAGAGAGAGAGAGAGAGAGAGAGAGAGAGAGAGAGAGAGAGAGAGAGAGAGAAAGAGAGACAGATTGAAGAACACTTTGCACCCTCTTTTCACAGTATCCGTAATATTTTTTTTTTTACTTTTTAAATTTCTTTCACTCGAGTATCTTCGTACATGATATTACGTTTTAGCATATTTCTAGAAAATAAAAATTAGCAATACCCGAAGAACATTTGAAATTTGGAGCAATCAATTTTTTTGCAGTACAAAAATTAGTTCTCAAATTCGAAGTAATCACGGCTATTTAAATCAATGCACATCATGTAATATTAAAAATTGTAATTGCTGATCGTGTGCCATATTATTCTTGACTATTTGAATAAAAATTCAATAAAATCTGGAACATGAAGCACTTCGATAATTCGAAAAGTCATCGGATTGCACAAAAGTTTTTTTTTTTTTTCGTTTTATTTATTTTTTCACGTATTATAGTCGCTGATGACTGTGGCGTATCGGCAAAATCATCTTGAAATAAAGAATATATCTTTTTTTTTTACAATTCGATTTACAATTTGTCGAATAATGCCCGGCTGCATAAACGTGGATATTATATCTGCGCCTATGTTCACACATCTGACTTGACCCCGGTGTGTTAAAATTTGTCCCCGGATCCAGGGTTAACCCACGTTTATGCAACCGAGCATAAATGAAAATTATATACCAATATCCGTATGATTTTCATTTGTTTTTTTTTTTCACTTTTTATTGTTTTCTCTTACTTCTTCCTCCGTTCGTAATTAAAATTAGGTCGTTTACGCGTACAAATAGTAACGTTTAATTTGCCAGAGGCAAATTATCATATCGCGTTTAAAAATCATATTGCGTTTATCATAATATGATAAACGAGAGAGAGAGAGAGAGAGAGAGAAGCGGAATGTGTCTGGTCTGTGTTCACGTATCCAGAAATATATTTATTGTCTTTGTGCGAATAATATGTTTCAATGAGAAACTGCAAGTGTTGCAATCGATGATAAAATCGAGTTAATATTCAGACCAAATATACGATATTCCTTCTCTCGTTGGTTCGTCATCAGAGCTGGGCAGTGTTTCAAGTACCCTATACTTGCGATGTACTGGAAGTACAGTACTTGAAGTACAAAGTACTCAAAAAGTATTTCAGGTATTGTAATTGAGTTTCCAAGTACTCGACCTCTACTTCAAGTATTTGAATTTAAATTTTCAAGTACTTTCATGAAGCTAAATAAATCTTAATTACAATTGTCAATGCAATTTTTCAAATTTGTTCTAATCCTTCGTTCCAATATTTCTGTTCCAATCTGCCTGATCTGAGTGAATTGCACGGTGTGAAAAGATGTTTGGATACAAAAAGTACTCGAATCAAAATCAAATGAGTTTAAAGAGTACGTAAGAAGTCAAATATAAGTCGATATAAGTACTAGAAAGTATGAGATGTATACTTGAAAACTTGCAAAGTATTTGATACTCGATACTTGACGTATTTCAAGCACATTGATACATCAAGTACTTCAAGTACTCAACCCTTGAAGTACTTGACGTACTTGGTATTTCAAGTACTTGGAACTTGAAAAGTTTTTGATACTTGATACTTTACGTATTTCAAGTACATCGATGCCTTATGTACTTCAAATATTTAATACTTCAAGTACTAGATAATTGAAGAACTTCGAGTACTCGGTACTTGAAGTACTTGGTACTTTAAGATTTACGGTACTTGGTACTTGAAATGCAGGGTACTTCAAGTACTTACAGTACTTTGTACTTTGCACTTCAAGTACTTACAGTACTTTTTACTTCATGTACTTACAGTATTTTGTACTTTGCAGTTCAAGTACTTACAGTACTTTTTACTTCATGTACTTACAGTACTTTGCACTTCAAGTACTTACAGTATACTTTGTACTTTGTACTTGAAGTACTTTCAGGTATTTTGTCCAGTTCTGTTCGTCATCAATCATGATTGTCCTGATTTTTGTTTCTCTCTCTCTCTCTCTCTTTCTCTCTCTCTCTCTCTCTCTCTCTCTCTCTCTCTCTCTCTCTTTCTCTCTACAATATATTTATATAGTTAATTTTTTAGATGAAGTTGACTATCACTGCATTCAGGCACAAATTATTCGCACCTGTCGATCATTAATGCAATATTCTACCGAGGCTTAATCGTGGTTTATATATGCGCGTATAAGCAGAACTTGATTGGAGCGTATGTCACGAACGCATGACGGTTAACATCGAACAAGCTCGAAATAATACCGATTATAATTAATAATTAAGTCGTGAAAATTGTAAATTTGCATATCGCTTCCTCATTATTTTATCTTGTTTGTATTTTCTCTTGATGCAAACAATGACCCAAGATCCAGCTGATAATTATGGAGAATTTCGTCGAAATGTATGATTTTCGCGAAAAGGTCCATTTTGCCCCATCTTTCTCCATTTTATCCAAATTTTCGGCAATCCATGATAAATATGGAGTTTGACGAAAAAAAAAGTGTCTCAACAAGCATTTTTTTTCTCCATTTCTTTCGTTTCAGTCGTGTGAAATACTGGAGGGGGGAAAACAAATATAAAAGGAAAAACAAAATTGACGCGAAAATATTCGAGTAAATTCAACGATCGGGATGGTAAAACGCGTAATTTTCGTTCGATCGATTGATCCTCGGCGACTCGGTGTCTGTTATGCATACATACAACGAGAATAAAAAAAGGTGGCATTCGTAAGTGCGTGCGCGCGCGAGCCTTTTGCGTTTGATATATATATATATATATATATATCAAAACGCCAATTTGCGAAGAGCGAGTGTCGAGAAGGTGCGAAAAAAAAAAAAATTTGTCCGACTATCTGTTACACAAGGATCGTCAACATGGATTACAGACTTTTGTCGAATAACAACAATCATTATCCCACCCATCACCGTGAGTATAAAATAATAATAATAATAATAATAATTTCATAAAATTAATTTCACGATACTCATATCAAATGTATTTTACTCGTACAATTCTGTATTTAAATGTCAGTAGGATTTTCTTTCGTTTCGTATTCGTAGGACGAAAAAAAAAATATATATTTGTGCACTTATTGAATCGATTCGACTGATCAACTTGATGGAAAGTTTATGGTGAATTTTGTCGTGAAATTACCAATTACTCGATGGCTCTGTATCAGTTTTTTATTCAGTGTCGTAGGTCATGCTTGAAATTTACTGAATTTTCGATATTTCTTCTGCAGATATATATTTTCAAAATTCTACATAAATTTGAATAACATTCTCGTTAGAAGAGCTATTTAAAATCACACTTGTGTGAAGATAAAAAATAATTTTTTTAAATTAAAAAATGCAACTCGATGAAACTGCCACTCGATCACACAAATAACTCATCGAGTTATTTGGATATTCAACGAGCTGTCCTTGAAATTCACTTTTTTCAATCGTTCATTATTATTTAATATGACAAAAATGCCAATAAATTTTTTTCATCTACTAAAATCAGTGATCCGAGAAACTTATGAAACAAAAATCAATAAAATGCGATGTGAAAATAGCTCGGAGAGAAATTTGGAAAATTTCACGATACAACGTCATTGATTCGAATTAATCAATTTTCATTGTGTCGAGCGATGAAGACGATCGCAAATTTCTTTTTTTTTTTTTCAATCAACAAATCGATTCATTTGATACCCTCAATATCTTTCTCTAGCTGTTAATTATATATATGAATTTTTGCTATAAACGTTTTTGTTTCCTAATTCAATTATTTCGTAAATTTTTAATCGTCCGAATTTACCAAAAACAATAAATGTAATCCTGGAGTCCCGAAGCATCGAGAAAGAGAAACAAAAAAATAAAATCACCTGCTGTATATATTTATAACGAAGGCACACATGGTGATAAAATAGTCACGATGCTTCGTTACTTTTTTAATTGGTAATCCTGGCTTTTCGATTTCGACGTGTATATTATATTATGTGTGTGCGTGTGTCTCGTATGCCTCAGGGTGTTTCACTTTTAACTGTTTTTTTTTTTTCTTGAAGTTCATAGTCTAGAAGTTTACATTTTGACTTAAGGTGTAGTCCTCGTGCAAATGCGTTTGTAATGAGAAATTCATTGAAATTTATAGTGGACGAAGAGAATGCTAGTACCCAACTTCTCGTGAAATTTGAAGCAGATTGACCGTTCCCAACTCTCGAGATATTCAATGTCAAAGTTAGCAACCATTACGTGTGCATATAGCATATAGCAACCATTTTGCTGTACCCTGATAACTAGCATGATTTTTTAAAAATGTTACAACTAAACGCGTAACCAGATTTTGATGAAAAAAAAAATTGTAGACGGGAGAAGATTATTATTCACATGTTAGGAAAAAAAGAACAAAAGTATTAACCGTTTCGTTTACGAACGACGATCACAAAAAGAACGCAATATGAATGAAAATTCGACGCGTAAGCTGCATATTCTATGGTGTGAATATATCTCTGAATATGCACGGTTCCATGTGTATAACAGTCATTTCTGTACAGACTCAATCAAAAGTTCGCTGCATATGACCACTAGCGCCGTGTATATTTTATCATGTGGTACATAGGAAACTTTCTCGCACTAATGTAGCACGAGGATTACCTTAAGGATGTATCGGACGTACCTTCCCAACCAAAAGTGACTTTCGTCGACAATATTGCATACTTTATGATCAGATAAAAATCAGAAAAAATTCAATCACAATAAAGACGATAAGAAGATTACTTTTTAATAATAATAATTCCCAAAAGTTATCAATAAATTGTTTAAACAAAACATTGTTTGAAAAATTTTTAGGGAATGTTTTTTTTTTGCCATTTGAAATGAATTCGTTGATTTTTCTGACTACACATAAATTTTTTTTAAATTTTCCTGTCATTTTGAAATTTTGGTTTTCGGAAATTTGTAAAGGTTGTATTTACGAAACTATTCGTTCAGTGCCTTGGAAACTTCTTAATTGTAATATACAACGTTTTTACGTAAACATATCCAAAATTCACGATTTTTCCTTCATTTGTCAAAATTTAAAAAATTTCGAAAACCGAAATTTCAAAATGATAAGAAATTTTTTGTCAAAAATTCTTGTGTAGTCAGAAAAATTAACGATTTTATTTCAAGTGTCAAAAAAAAATTTTCCCCAAATATTTCTTAAACAATGTTTTGTTCAAAAAATTTATTGA
This sequence comes from Rhorus exstirpatorius, assembly GCA_963564615.1. NCBI lineage: Eukaryota > Metazoa > Arthropoda > Insecta > Hymenoptera > Ichneumonidae > Rhorus > Rhorus exstirpatorius. Next base: position 32,787,855 of record OY751317.1, read on the forward strand.
TAACTTTTTGGCATTATTATTATTTAAAATTAATCTCCTTATCGTCTTCATTGTGGCTGAATTTTTTCCGATTTTTATCTTATAAAATATGCAATATTGTCGACGAAAGTTACTTCTGGTTGTGCGAAGGTACGTCCAACAAATTCTTGACTGTACACCTATAACGAAGGGGGATCGCTGACAAATAAGTCCCAGAGGTGCCTGTTTTTTTTGTACATAAGAATGTCCAACGAGGCACCTTTTAAACTTAATTGCAAGTGAGCTCCTTTTACAAGGTTCATTTCGAAGTTGAAGTGTCCACTTTTAGGCCATGAACATTAAGAAAAAAATTAAAAATTAAAAATGAAACACTATAATATATAACGTATGTACGTGCATAAAAAAAAACAAAATTTTCTTAGTCTGTTCGTTATGAAACTATAAACACGCGCGCGCACGCATTTCCAATGATCACAAATGCACAACTCCCGTGTACTTAACTCACAAATATCATACTCAGATTATTATTATTATTACTATTTCATACACAATTATGCGTGTGCGTGAATTTCTGCATGCGAGAGATATATATATATACATTAATCATAGATATGTAAACGTGACACAATTTTATGGTGATTTATCGATAATCTCGATGCATCCGTTGCAGTATTTAAATTCACAAGAGGCACCGTAGCGGTACTTCGAGATTATCATGAAATTTCAATTTATTTTGATGTGCACAAATCATTAGAAAATATCAACTGCAAATATTACTCATTACAGTCATTAAAATTTATTCAATCATCGTTATTCGTAATAATCTTTCAATGTTTCGTCTTTGATTCGCGATATGTCTATTAATCTTATTCTCATTGTGATTCAGCCCCGTTAATCTTCCCCCCCCCCCCCCCCCCCCCTCTTTAGATTCACGAATACGACAATAATTCAGAGCCCGTGGATATTTGTTTTTCCTTTGCCTTGAGATTCGTATCGATAATTAATCGTGTTTTTTTTTTTTCAAATTTTTCTGACATCGTTTTTTTATCGTCGCCATGTTTTGATTTCGGGGTAATTGGCCTCCTGAGATATATGATTGTTCAAATGGTCCTCGAGCCAATTGCTCTCGCATAATCGATTCTCGCTCGTCGAATTTACAATCGCACAAGCTTCGTACCGTTTTTTTTTTTTTTTTTTTTTTTTCGATCTTCAATTTTAAAGGCCCAGTGTGAATTCACATTTGTCATTGCGCACATTGAGTCAACTGAAAGTGCCACGATCGTCTATTCTGCGTTTTCAAACCCCTCTTTTTTTTTTGCACCCTTAATACGTGACAATGATTTGATGACGATACGAAAAAAATGGGTCATCGTCAACTTTGTATTAATGAGAGGAAACTGCAGAGCTCGTTCGGTACTATAATTCTATGAATTTTTGGCACTCTTGGAATTACATAGATTGAAAAAAAAAGAAATTTTAATTGGTAGGATTCCTGATTAATGTGAAAAAAGATGATGAAACGAATATCCAAAAATTAAAAAAAAAAAAAACATTGTATCAACAGCGACATATTCATTCAACACCAAATCAAATTATTATCAGCTATCATTATTATTTATACTATCATTATTATTGAGAAAATTGATCAGTATTGATATGGCCGATTTAGTTGGATGTACACCGATCGTTTCTCCACTGTACAGGGGTAGAAATTGATGATCTCCAAAATCCTCATGTAATCATTTTTGTCCTACTCAACAAATCCTATCTCAAAACAATCCTCTATCTATGCACCTAATTTCACATTTTTTCTTCAATTTCTTCGCCATCTTAATTTTTGACATTAAAGTTGAAATGTTCATTTCAATATCAACATCACAGCAGCCAAGTTGCAATTACCAGTCAGGTCTTTTGACATTCACAGGACAAATCTACGAACGATAGAACAGATAATTCAATTTTTAACGAAAAAAAAATTGAGTGTTGTTTTTTTTTTCTAACTGGATTCTTCTTGCATATTTTCATCGTAAAGGCTTCATCGTAAAGGAAAGTTTTTTACACGTGAAAATAAGTTTTGTTCATGTTTTAACCAACGGTTCATCATAGAGGGATAAATTTTGTTTTCTTAATTTTTTCAACAAAGATTCAACCCCGAATATCTGATCGTAAATCTTTCGAGATCCATGCAAATCGAAATCCATGCAAAGGCTTAAAATACTTTCGGTGGAGCAGTATAGAACTATCCAGATGCTCTTCCTCTGATGTGCATGCAGATACGTAAAAATGCATCGAGGATCACGCATATATTCCCGGAACACACTGGAATTATATTCTCGCGCTTCGTGAACGATTTAACGCTGGTCGTTAATAAATCAGTCGTTAACTGACTCCCTGACACCTCTTTCATCTTCTCTCTCTCTCTCTCTCTCTCTCTCTCTCTCTCTCTCTCTCTCTCTCTCTCTCTCTCTTTTTCTCTGACGAAATATACGAGAGGCCACAATATGGCACACATCGCGATCGTGCATATTGTTTATCACCGGTAAAATTGTACCTCGTCAATTTCGACACATAATCCAATTTTCTCGACCTATACTCGTCTTTTTTTTTTCATTTTCTCGCACGCATTACTTGGCTTGAAACTAGCAAAATTGTTGTGGAAAATCATTAAAGATGTGTCGTCTTGACAAAATCGTTGGAGCAATTCTTCGTTAATGAAGAACATCGTTTGCGAGTAATTAAACCCTTCTTTGGTAAATTCAAAGTCTGAGTCCAAAATCAAATTCTTTGGTAAATGGTTAGAACTAAATTTGTACTCAGAGGTTTTATTCGATGGCTGAATTTCGAATTTGAAGTCAAAATCGAAAAATTCAGAATGGCCGAAAATCCACTTGTATTCGGGAGGTTTTTGGGACCGCTGATGTGTATCCGAATTTGAAGTACACTTTTTCAGTTTCAATTCATAAAATAGTTTCGGCATTTTTAGTCAAATTCGTCGCAATAATCGACGATTGTGTTAATAATTATTTGAAATTATTATAATTTAATAATGAATGAGTGAGTCTACTTGAATGTTGGAGAAAAACAATTTTTTTGTTCACTTGCATGCTCTTGATCGAAAATACGAAAAATACGACTCGTCTCGGATTTTCGGCAAAGAAATTTAGTAAAAGAATCTTCAATAGTCTACAGCTGACTGCTCTTATTAATTGTATACGTGATCAAGTAATATCGAGAGAATTTCGAAGATTGAAACCAGTGTCAATGTATACGATATAATGTCGATTATAAAACTTTTAAGAGTTTTGCGTTCAAGGTAAAATTATTGACCAGACTTGTCAGGTGATTTATGACTATAATGATTTATGGATAATTTCATTGAACTTCGTTGTGTACACTGATTAATCAATTTTTTTTCCAATCAATTAAATGTTCCTCAGTCTAGTTCCACCTTTATTGACATAAAGTTTTTTTTTAACTTGTTGAAAAAATTTATCAAACATTTTAACACGTAATTCGTTCGACTGGTATCCCTGAAAAAAAAAAACATTCTTTAACGAATTTCAGACCTTCAGACGAATGGGGTTGTCCATGTCGCGTCTACTTTGAAACATATACACACCCACGCATACATATGAGCACACTATGCACCAGGGTTTAGTGAACGCGTTAAGTCGCCCCCACGTCATTTCCTGGATGTGTGCTGCACCTCTCAGAGTGTCTTGATGACTCTGGTGTGTCGCAGCGAGAGAGAGAGAGAGAGAGAGAGAGAGAGAGAGAGAGAGAGAGAGAGAGAGAGAGAGAGAGAGAGAGAGAGAGAGAGATATTTCACTCCCACAGGCTCTCTCTCAGGGTTTATTAATTAACCGATGCCCACACTCGGCTTGTGTGTAATAGACACGAACTGTTTGCCAACCCATTTAATCATACCCCCACGAGACAATAGAGAAATGTATGCGGAAATATGTAACTTTGAATTAAGAAATTGAATATATATTTTCCATATTTTTTTTTCGTGATAGTTTTGAAGTTTTTATTACAATTTTATAAAAAAAATTTTACATAATTTTCCAAATTGCCCCATGTATCTCACGTATAAATTGACAACGATAATTTTTTTCTTTCACCCCTAAAGTGCTGTCGCCAAATTTCATTCTTTTCGAATTAACGAGAATTTTTGATTTTTCAAAAAGCTCCCAACGTCCCAATGGTTGAAAGGAAAACTGAAAAGAATGTATTTTTTTTTTATTAACGCGGAGCGGCTATTTTATTTTAATTATATTTTTACCGAAGGTAAACGAACGTGTGGTGGAGTTGAAAAGAAAAAAATCGTTTCATTAAAATAAATTCTGAAATACCCCCATGTACCCTCGCGGCTGTAAGGTGGTCAGATGTGGCTTAGAATTTTGAAAGATATGAGAGTTCGCGATTTCACAATTCCCTGTTAATTAAAAGCTTCGCTCATAAAAGCTACGGAGCTATTTTTTAAGAAATTCGAGGCAGTATTTGATGGTATGAGGTCAAGTCTCTCTGAATTCTTCCATGGTTGATACCCGAGATTACAGAATTAGAGAAAAAAAAAAACCCAAAATATAAATAATTGCGCATTGAATAAATGAATGCTAATCAAGCGAGGAGTATGAGAAAAAAAAATCAATTTAATTGATACGATTGTTTCGATTTATTAAAAAAAAAATGACAATGCACACACAGGTGGCATTGCTTGAAAAATAAAATAATCAATACACGTACTTTGTTTGATGTATTTTTTTTTTTTCGCGTAAGCTTTTGCTTGCTTTTCATTAATTTATTTCACACGAATATTCATTTTACAATAATTCTTTATCCTTCTCAATTTCGAAATGGCAAATAAAGTTTAATCTTTCGGCAAAAAAAAAAACTACTTCGTTGCTTGAGTTCCTAATTTATCGTTCATAATTGAGAAATCACGAGTTTCTTTTTCCTATTTTATAACCAGCCGAGGATATCGATCGTAACATGTCCCGCTGCTTACTGCAATATATGATTGGGTCAATCGTGCAATCATACTGTTCCCTCCCTTTATACTTTAACCATAAAGTTGAACGCCTATACATACGTACCTGAAATCGTAGTGTACTGATAAAATACGGTCACGCGTCTGTCGTTATTCCATTGACATGAACGTGGATCATGAACACGTGCCTGGGGTACACTCGGAGATTGATTTTTTTTTTTATTCCGACTTAGCCGGCATGATTTTTTAATGAATTTTTCTTTTCCATTAAATTCTCAAGGACGAGTTTGACATTACACAAAGAGGGGGTTACGCGGTTATATAAGATTTTTCCAATAAAAAAAAAAAAGTTCGAAAAATAATGAATAAACAAAGACGATCGATCGAAGTATAAGTTCATTGAGCTCCCTTGGAGCTGAGAATTCAAAGTTAAGCAATTTTAAATAAATTCAGAACGAAATTATCGTGACTCGCATTGTTAAGAAAAATAATTGGCATTTATCGTTGAAGAATAATTATCGCAAATTAAACGATTAATTTGAATATTAGTTGCCATTTGTTTGAAATATTTTCATTTTTTTCCCCTTTAATTGAATCAATTGTTCTCGATACATGATAAACATGATTCGAATCGGCTGAGGAAACTTTTTTTTCCAAGCCTCCGTTGGCTCTGATTTTTATTTTCTCGTGTCCGACCAATAACGACGTTATCCACTTTCGAGATTCTTCTCTCGGCTGTATTTCTCATCCTTCGTTGACTTTTCAGCACTTTTTTCGCTGCTCGGCCGTTCCTTTTTGTTTCGTATTACCCTTGATACTTCATCTTTCTTCCGCTGAACCTCAACGGACACCTTAATTAGTCGCGTTACTGGGTCACAAACGAGCCGAATGACGATCCTTTTGTCGCGTGAAGGAGATCCTATCTCTCTCTTTATTTTTCTTCTTCCTCATGCCCCTCTCGCTTTTCACTCTTTTGATATTTCTCTTGATTTTTTATTCGTTCTCTACTCACTCGACGCCACAGAGAGATTGGCCGCCCGTGATATCGCGTGTTATGGCTCATGATTACAACCCTCGGTGTGTACCGCGACCATTTATTTATGCGCACGATTATTCTTTTCGTTCTTGTCTATTCTCCGTTCCGCTTCCTCACGGCTCGTATATATATATATATATATATATATATATATATATATATATATATACATTCTGAAAAGTCCGCACAATCACATACTCGATACAATGTTAAATCTTGATAATTCACGTATCATCGCACACGCAAAAAAAAAATGCGATTTTGAGCAAAAATATTCGAATAATTAAATTTTTTTTTTCGTTTAAATCTAAATTTACCGTTTATTATTATTATTATTATTATTATTATTAGCTCCCCGTGCGGTTTGTCAATTAAGGGGTACCACCACTCTAACGGCTAAAAAAAGGCCTAACTTTGACGATTTATTTTTGGAGCATGGAAAAAGTAATAGGATCTCTTTTGAGATGGTTAATTTAACACATATTGAAGTATAAAAAAAAAAAATTTTATTATCATTTTGATGCAAAATGACGGCGACAGAGCCAATCTTTGAAATCGCCTTTTTTTAAAACTCCTTCACGGGACGACGGATTTCTCGTAAATTATAAGACCTGGAACAAAAAACCAAAAAATTTTATAATTTATATACTATTGCCTATGGGATTCCGTGGGGGGGTTTTTTTTTAAATCAAATTTTATAGAAATAATGCAATTTTGAAAAAAATTAATCGATTTTTGGCCAAAACAATAAGCAGTAAATTGTTTATAAAAAAAATTTTTGTATTGAATAAAAAAGAAAAACGGCTACGTACTCTCGTAGAGAATGTAATTGTGAAGCTACTGTCGAAATTTCAAATCGATCCATGCTACGGTGTTCAAGTAATCTGTCCTCCCAGTTTGAAAAAGTAGGCACTGCGGAAAAATCGAGAATTGAACCTTTTGAAATTTTTTTTTCTCTATAGGACCAACTGGATATTGTTTTTATGATCCTAAAATATTGTTTAAGCCGAAACAAAAAATTGAATTTTCCAAAATCCTAGACTGGCGTTATCCCTCAAGAGATGTACTATCAGTTTATATCTTTATTTCAAAGTTCTATTCCGCACCTATTCGCCCACAGGTGGAACAGATTTTGTTTAGGAATTTTTCGTGAACTGCGTGCGCACTTGGAAAAATTTCTGCAATGTGCATGCTAAATAAGGGGACAGATTTATTTTATGGGTGTCTCCAATTGCACATTACATTATCCACGATAACATGTAAATTTTTCGATCAATGCTATTTTTATAATTTTCCACGCAAAGGAATTTAAAAAATGATCTTTAGACAGGGCTCTTATCCGCCTAGAGCCTGATAGCCAGATTTTTTGAAATTAAGCTGTACTATAATTATCAAATCCATTTATGACCTAGACCACTCGGATTTTAGTCAAAAATGTACATTTATAGATATAATTGTTACATTTTATCGCTATTAAACTCTAGATAAAGATCTCAGGAATTACCTATTCAAATTTCAGAATAATTTGGTCTCATTGTTTAGGAATGACATTGTACGTAAAATTAGAACTTTGAGAACTCGAAGGTATAGTGTACAAGATTGTTGCAAAGTTCGCAACAATTTGCGTGATTCATACACCGATCTTGTGGAGCAGGAATCTGCATGACGTGAATTGCAATAATTTCCAAGCAAAGTTAGCCAATTTTTTGGGATCTTCGAGTAGCGTTCGATCTCTTCGTACATTTTAGAATTCACCTAGATTAATGAGAAAAAATGGATTCCCCATATTGATTAATGCGACTGATTAATCCGATTGGATGTTCCATCATACATTTCTGGACTTCGTGATGAGCCTTTTTCCCTTTCAGGGCTTTGCTCTTCTTCTCTTTTCTTTACATTTTTGTTGTTTCCTTGGTATTCATCTCTGCCACCCTCAACGCACTTTTCCTTATTTTCACACCCTCTCATCCTTTACCTCTTCCTCATTGATTCTTCCTCTTTCTCCCTCATACACTCATCCCTCTGATCCTTTTTCCTCTTTTCACTTTTTCGCGCGCTCTCTTTTTCTCTTCAGATTTTTCTCGAAACTTTCACACATCAGCGTAAATATCCGCCATAAAATCTCATACACCAGAGGCGTTATTATGACGCGCGCGTCATTTCTCGTATTACAACCGACCCAACTGACTTTTTTTCTTCTTTTTTTTTTCAAGCACACGTCTCACCGTGTATATTTACAATAGGGTCATGGCTAACGAAGGCCGCGGGCACGCTCGTTTCCCGCGGTGATGCCTCGTAAAGTACGCTGCCGTGTGCACTTTTATTATTACTGTTGTTATTGTTATTATTATATTTTTTTTTAATACGCATTCATACATTGTATCACAATGATGCTCGTACGCATCCGCGTGAGCTCGGCGCCAGTATAACTAACCGAGCGGGGAAGAGACTAACCGAGCTTCGTGCGCGCGGTTAACAACGCGTGCTCTATACTAATAATACGCCGCTGAAACGAGACGAGACAATATATTATATGATTTCTATTTCTCTACCGCATATATCAGAATCAACGCTGGATGCTGTAAATGAGATTCGCGTGACGTCAGAAAAGCTGCTGCACGTCTCTCTTTCAAACGATTATCAAACAGGCTTATCGTTTTTTTAAATGATTTTTTTTAGATTTTTTCTTTTCAAGTGCAAGAGTTAAAGATTTTTTTTTTAATCACACCCGTTTTTGTGAGAGTCACGAAGAGAGTGGACCAGTTTTTTTGTCAAAAAAATATTGCAGAATATCGGAGATGCAGTTGCAAGATTGCTGGTCCTTGGAAAAAAAAAAAATTAAGGTAGGTTTCTACTTTGTTGGGCCAAAAAACATTCGATTTTTCACCAATTTGTTATGCGAAAAATATTGAATATAGAATGTTGATATTCGGTATGTTTACGAAGCGGTCTTTATTGAACATGATAATATCTTTTAAAGTTTGACAACACATGGTATTGGGATTAGGAGGAGGCACGTATGTCGGTGCGCCGCGGGCGATGATATTCTTCGCTTGCGGAAGTCCCAAGTCCTCGACAGGTGAATTGAAGCAAAAAAAAAACAAACATATTTTTTACTTTGTACAATATTGTGTATAAGTCGAACTAGAATTATCCAAAAATACTGAAACGTTTTTATTTTATGAACAAAAAAGTGCAAAAATTTTTGTCAAAAAACTAAACTTCCCCTTCGATCGCTCACTATTTTTTTTATTTTTCAATGTTTCTTATTCTTTTGTTTAGTTCGACTTATCCACAATATTGTACAAAGTAAAAATATGTTTGATTTTTTTGCTTCGGATCACCTGTCCAGAACTTATGACTTCCGCAAGCGAAGAATATCATCGCCGGTGCATCGACATACGTGGCTCCTCCCAATCCCAATACCATGTTTTGTCAAACTTTAAAATATATTATCATGTTCAATAAAGACCGCTTAGTAAACACACCAAATATCAATATTCTATATTCAATATTTTTCGCATAAAAAAATTGGTGAAAAATCGAACATTTTTTGGCCCAACAATGTAGAAACCTCCCCTAAGTTGTCTCGCTGAGCGTCTACAGCTCGTTTGGATTGAAAAAAAAAAAACGAAAAATTTGTTGCTTTTTTCCAAGGATATGAAATTTCGTTTTTTTTTTCTTTCAATTGCACATCCATTTTATAAAAGCCTCGGAGAGGTCACATCATTTTATTCGTTAAAAAATATTGCATAATGACGGAGATGCAGTTGCAAGATTGCCGATGAAAAATAGAGTGATCTCGTTAACAGCCTACAGCGTTTTCTACTCGTCTAAAATGAAAACGAAAAAAAATTGTTCCATTTTTGTAAGTATAGAAAATTTTATTCAATTTTTTAAAGTTGCACATCCATTTTATACTTTTATTTTATAGGGTGACTGAACCAGTGAATGAACACCTACCAGTGAATGAACAGGCTTAGTATTTTAATTAAACGGCAGAGATATGATTCTATTATTCTGAAGAATTTTGTATTCATAATGAAGTGAAAATTCTGAGAAAACATCTAGTAGTGATATTATTTGACGCTGTGAAAGATTTGCGATGCTATGGATTTTTTTTCGTACTTGGGGCGCATATTCATAAGAGACAGCCATGTTGTTATAACCATCTGACTGTGCATCGAATACCAGAATATTCCATATCACCTCGATAAATCTTTTTAAAAGATATGCAATAATTTTTTCAACGTTATACATTGCTAAGCTTCAATTATATTAATGAATTTTTGGTCAAAAACCCAATATTGTTTGCGATATATGGCCGTTTATTCACTGGTCCAGCTTTTTAACCTATTTCCAGTGATTGAACGAGCGTTGAAAAGGCTTTTCATAACCTCAAAACGCACGAGTATGCGTACGCATCTCTGGTTCCATTGTACGTTCATTCACTGGAAAGATAAGAGTTCATTCATTGGAATTTTTGTTCATTCACTGGGAAATTGGTAATTTCGTTCATTATAATTTTTTTTTTACAAAATCCTTGCGAACAGGGCACTTCGAATATTTTTTTTTATATTCTGTGAACATTGTTCTATAAGATCTAATTAGCTCATAAAGAAATTCGTAATAAGTTAAATTATAGGGCTTTATCGAAATAGAAAAAAGGCTTATGCGTTCATTCACTGGTTCAGTCACCCTACTAAAAGAAGGTCCCACTTTTTTTTATTAAAAAAATCTTGCAAAATCGCGAAGATACAGTTACAAGTTTGCTGATCGTCGGAAAAAAAAAAAAAAAAAATGAAGTCTCGTTGACAACCCACAGTCGTTTCTACTTATCTGAATTTTTGAAAATTATTCTGTCGGAGGGTATTTTTTTTTCGAATTTAAGAAATTTTATTTTATTTATATTGAAATTTTATTTCATACAAGCCGGGGGGGGGGGGGGGGAAGAAACTATTTTTTTTGTTAAAAAAACATTGAAAATCGGTGGAGATGAAGTTGAAAGATTGCTGGTCCTCGAAAAAAAAAAAAAAATGGAGTTGTCTCGTTCACAGCTGTTTCTACTCGTTTGAAAATTTTTCTTTCTTCATTTCAAAGTTATATCGTGTGTCTTCAGTTTCGCGTAGGATTTCTTCGAGACGTAAAATAAAAAAAAAAAATAACAGATTTGCCAACAGCTCCCCGAGTTGTAAATAAATTTCAATGGAAATTCAAACTGTCTCCGCGATGTGCTGACGATAGTTACGATTTTAAGATACATTTGTATTCTTCGGATGAGTACATAAACAGCTGTAGGCTGTCAGACTGGATGACTCGGTTGTTTTTTCATTCGTTTTTAATTTTTAACGAAAGAAGTTAGTCCAGCGGTACATAATTTTTTATCAAACACGCTCATGATTGGAAAAATATTATATGGAAAAAGGCGAATGTCTTTGGCAATTCAGAATCCCGAAGGCTCGTTTACGTAACGAGAAGAAAAATTTATTTAACTTTGCTGAAATTAACTTTACACGCGAGTCAATAAAAATTCATTTTTATTGAAAGTTAATTAGTTCGTCGATGTATTTCTCCTCTCTGTTGGATTCGCAAATCCATTTGATCTAAAAATTCAAAAATTTCAAAAAGAAAAATCTCGAAAAATCGCTTCTCCCTTCGCACAATTGGTGCTCAACTTTAGCAAGATGTATATTTTCCGAAATCTCTCGAAATAAGAGCGGAAAGATTAATGAAAGGGTCGAATGATTCCTCACTATCCTCTTTTCTTTAAAAAAAAAAAGGCATTGTGCGTGATATCGAATGGTGAGCCGAGCTCTCATTTCGCTGACTATATAGAAAATATAGCAGTCGAGGAATTAAAACAATGTGGATCGTTCTCTTTGCTTTCCTTTTTCCTCTTCCCTCTCGATGGCTCGACGAGTTGGATCCAACTTTGATCGTGTACTTGACGCCGACATTTTCAACCCTCTTCACCCTCTTTCTCTCGTTTTCTCTTTCACTTTCTCGTGTGTTTTTTGTCCCCCGGAGGTATCTATAAAACTGTTTTTCATCCACTTTGAGATTTCCGTCTGCCCGAATCATCGGTTCGATCCTCATATCTCTCGTCTCACTCTGTATCTTCACTGTCAGCGTTTGCAAATGTTTATTCTCCAACTTGGGCTATCCCTCTCATTTTTTTTCTCCCCCTATACTTTCTCGTCTTATTCTCTTAACCGTATTTTTCGTATCGTCCCTTTGTTCATCCCTTTCTTTCGATCCTCTTATCGGTTGTCCTCGAATCACATATGTATATATTGTATATATATATATGTGGAGGGACAGAAATGTATAAGGGTGGTTCTATATCAATTCCCGACACGAGTCAAGTCCTCGTGGTCTTCCAGCATGAGTACGACTGGAATTTATTGTCTACTTGAAGTTTTGAACGTTCACGGAACGAAATTTTGAGAAAAAAATTTCCTGTTCAATTTTACGCTGAAAATTTTTTCCCATTTATCCACATTCTTCTCGTCAGATATCTCCCTTGCTCTCTCTCTCTTTTACTCTCTACTATATTTCTCCACTACTATTTCTACCGATTTCTACTACTATACTTATCTTCACCTATAGGTGAAGATAAGTATAGTAGTATTATGCTAATCCATCACAAACGTTATTATATTACATGTTGTTATATTACATTTATAAATGTTTATTCTGGTAGTTTGGTGACGAACTACAAATTTTGTTCAACCTTGGGCAATAAATACAATTATCATCATCATTCATCATCACCTCATCTCTCTCTCTCTCCTCTTCTCTCTCTATCTCTCTCTCTCTCTCTCTCTCCTCTCTCTCTCTCTCTCTCTCTCTCTCTCTCTCTCTCTCTCTCTCTCTCTCTCTCTCTCTCTCTCTCTCTCTCTCTCTCTCTCTCTCTCTCTCTCTCTCTCTCTCTCTCTCTCTCTCTCTCTCTCTCTCTCTCTTTGTCTCTGTTTTCTTCATTTTCCAATGTGAACTTTACCATCGATCTCGATCTCACATTGTTGGACACGCATGTCTCTTTTTTAACGAGAACCATCGAGCGTGAAGTGAGTGTCTAGACGCTTGGAATGAGTCGGGGATCAACATCGAGTGCAAACCTTCCGTTTCGGACGTATATATAGTCGTCGTGGTCGTTTGCTGTTGACGCCTTATGAATGCGCGGCAAGAGGGTACATCATCATCATGCACGAGCCTCATAGCAATCCGACGAGTACTCGAGATCGCGTTTGTACTTTACATTGTCCCCTCTCTCGCCTCGCGCGTTTCTAGCGTGAGACGCGAGAGATGATCGCCAAAATATTTCTTCAATCGTAACGAATCTTCATATTTATTTATTTGTATTTTTATACGACACGCAGACTCGATCGTTCGTAAAATGAGAGCAAGAACCCCGCGACTTGCCAGTAGAGTGATCAATTTTTTGATTAAAAAAAAAAAAAAAACGGTGGAAATTTAGGACACAGTTGCAGCGACCCTTTCGTGTCATTCTAACCGATGATTTTACTCAAAATTTATCCAATCTCGTCGCGATGCTATTCAATTTTGAGTTTTTAGGGAAAAATTAATAGCCGCAAACTTGTGCGAATTTCGAGAGATCGAAATAAAAAAAAATTTACGGATTAAAGTATCGATAAATGCAATTTTCTATTTTGTGGTTGCTGAGAATCGATATACGGAAATTAAATTGATGATGAAATTGAATGTTTTTTGTTTGTTTGAAAAAATCGAAATTTCTTCGCTCTAAAAAATTAGGGGAAAAAAAGTTTTCAAATTACGAGAAGTTAATGATAAGGTAATGTTCAAATTTATGAAATTTCCTCAAGAATTATAAACAATTAATGCGTAATAAAAATTGTTTGTTGCTCGAACGAAAATTGTATCGTGTAGAAATATTTCGAATTGAATTATTGAAAATTCGAAAAAAAAAAATTGTTCACATTTATTCGCTCCAGAAAACGGTGCGCAGTCATCTCGTGGTGAACTTTCTCTACAAAGGCCGTACATAACTTCCCTCCCTTGATATGAGGAGTGTTCATTAATAAATATCATTAATCGTCGATCTCGCATATTTTGCCCGCGGTGCATATAAACTCGTGCATACACAAACGGGAGGTGGAGAGGGGGGGGGGGGGCTCTTTCTTTCTTCATGGATTTCTATATGTATCGTGTATCCCGCAATTATCGGTGCTAAATTTTTACGAGCTTCGGATAAATGCAACGATGTCAGGGGGGGGGGGGGGGTGGCTCGTGTATCGGTAAAGCCAAGCGCGTGTATGTTGTGTTTGTACCTGTTAAAATGTATTGTGCCTTGGGTGTAGGAACGAATTGTGGCAGAAAGAACAGTTGATGGCTGGTTAAACTCGAGAGATCGAGGTTATAGTAACCTCGAAAAAAACTTTTTATAGCCGATAAATATTGCTTAATTTCGTTAAACAAAGTGTGGAAATGGAGAGAAAAAAAATTAATTTTGCGCAGTTCGCTCATGATCTATCCACTTTGAAAGAGTTATTGCACCATATGAGGGAAGCCCGAAATTTCATGGGTTATATGAGTATGGAAAAATGATAAGGATCGATGGAAACTTTACTCATCTGAGCAGTCGGTCAAACCTTCTGAGGATCGAGGAATTTTGAGATCAGATCGAAATGAGCCGAGCCCAAAACTTTAAAGTTAAATATCCTAGGGGAGAAAAATTTTCGCTATTGAGTTTGAAAATATTCGCTAAAGAGTTTGAGATTTCTTAAAAGCTCGAACGTTTAAATGATTTTTAAATGTTTATGAAGAATGATATGCTTCCTATAAATTTCACAAATTTTCTAATATCGAGCCGGCACTTGCCACGAAAAAAAGTCCAGGGGGCGCTAATGTTTTTTTTTTTCAAATGTTGACTTATCGATTGACGATTTGAGTCATTGGTTATTTGTTCAACGTTATTTTGTTTTAGCCGAAACATGACGAACAAATTTTCTGCAGCTTTAATATCGTAAACATGATATTACACTTGGACATTTTGCTGCCTCGTTATTTTATTACGACCCAAAATTAAAAAGCTCATGTAAAGAGCTTCGTGATTGGGATAAAATAATGGGGAAGCAATTTAATTTTTTTTGTATTTTAATTCAAGCTCGAACCAACGGAAAATTCGTTGTCCCCCAGTATCTCGAATTTTCTTCATTATCGCGACGCGTAATAATTCCCAAGTAAGGATAAAATTTTTTTGCTTGTTTTATTTTTGTTGCGAAATTCAGTAATTTCAGTTGCCAATAAAATTATATTGAGCGTGAGAGCGAACGGGCGTTTGGGGAATAATGAAAATTTTATCGCAATCCAAAAACAATCGACAAATATTTATCAATCTCGGAAACGCTTTGATAAGAAAAAAAAAAAAAGAATATTCTCTCCTTTTTACTTGCAGCTGCAAATACCGGAAGAGATAATAATTTGTTTGCTAGGGGTGGTAAAATAATAAGGCGGGTCGTTGAAAAAAAAAAAAAAACGGGAGAAAAGTCCGTCGTCGTGGCGCGTCTTTCCTCCGCAATTATCATATAATACTTATTCGTTTGCGCTCTCGCAAACAATTCCATTAGTTTGCCCGAATGTCTCGGGGCTCTTGAGAATCACCAAGCAATGTGCAAGGTAATTAATTGCTACGATAAATACCGAAAGATTTTTTTTTTTTTAATTACAATCCTCCAGGGGAGTTTTCACCGTCCGCGTCGTCGTCGTCTTGGGGGTTTTTTTTTTTTTTTTTTTTTCTGCAGCATGCGTGCACTTGCTTCGATATGCGTCTCGTGAAAAACGTGAGATTTATTGAATTTATTCAACGAAAAGAAAATTTTTAATAATTTGAAATAATTGGGAGTTTGCATGAAATTTTTTTTTTTTTTAATCATTCGGTCGCATAATGTAGGGTAAGTAAAATTAATGAGAACGTATTTTTTATTTTTCGTTAAAACTGATAGATGCACATGTTAAGGCGGCCCATCAGTGACAAAACTAGTCAAAATCGTGACGTGAAAAAACATCATAAAACCTATCATAATATTTTCTAAATACTCTGTCTAAATAAAATTTATGAATTTCGATGACGTTTCCCGTGATATTTTATTCATAATTTATTATAAATAATATAAATAAAGTCTCAACTGACAAAAGTATTTAACGCTGTCAGAGCGATCAAGTAAAAAACGATAGGTGATATTCATATGTTTCCTCGCGTGCAGAATGACAGACATATATATTGTATCCGAGATTTGCACACACGATGACTTTCGCGATTAAATTTCTCGGGAAAATCCCTGGCAAGACACAATTTTTTAAATACCATTGGAAAGTTCACGATTTCATCTTTCAATACTCAAAATTTGAATAAGAACTCTCGTCTTTATCAAAAGGTATCATGTCACTTCCGGTGAAAATGGAATCAACTGCCACAAGACCCATGCTAAAATAGGTCATTTTAAATTACTCGTTCGCAATAATTTGCCTGGCAACATACCCTGAAATTTTGAGAGAGCGTTCGTTGCATCTTAGATAACACTCTCCCGAAGTTTCATTCGTATCGCCGGTTTTTTAATTCACTGATGAGCCACCTTAATAGGCAATTTAATTTCACGGATTTCGATATATATAGATATAGCGTAACATGTGTGACGTCATATTGTTGTAGTTTTCAATTTGTTATATTAACGGCAATTTTGATTGAAATTAAAAAAAAAAAAAATTCGTACTAAATATTTTTTCCTAAACTACCAAATTATGAAATTGAAAAATTTCATGCAAACTCCCAATTCTACCAAGTCCGTCCTCCTGAAAATTACAGAATTTTCGTACTTTTTTGTTTTTAAAAAGATTCATCCCCCATTTCAATGAAAAAGTATGGAAAAAATGTTTTTTTTTTTTTTATAACGAGAATAAAGTTCTACGAGCGATATTTGATTTTTCATTGTACTACACTGTGGTATTGGGGAAATTTTCAGCCAATGTTGAGGATCATGGGATTCTCGCTCGTTCAAAAAATTTGCAGGATCCTTTAAAACGAACAATTTGGATGAAAATCGATAAAAATCCCCATGCAACTATCAATCTTTGGGATTCCCAATGACACGATTTTGAGCTACATTTTTCTGTCATCTGACAATAAGTTATAAGGGAAGAAAAAGCTATCTCTATGATAGAGCGGTGTTTCGCCCTCATTGTGATAAACGATATTTTCACATTTTTTTTAAATAAAAAATTACGAGAGGTAATGTTTTTTCTTCACGGGTGCGAAATGTTCGGTGCGACGAATCGGGTAATCAAAACAGCTGTTTTTCAACAAATTGTTGATTAATCGATTGGACAATCGCGAGTGAATAATAATTGAATGAATTCGTTGATGAGTAAATGCATAAACAAACAAATTAATTAATTAATTAATTAAGAAGTAAACAAACAAACGAACAAATAAATATATCAATAAATAAACAAGTAAATAAATGAATAAATAAATAAATCAATGATTAAATCGATTATGCATTACGATATATTGTTGAGTCGAGAACAAATGCATCTTTGTGGCGTCTCGTGTGCATCGTCACGATCTCGCGAGACGACAATCTTTTTTTCTCTCTCCTCTCATTTTTCTTCCTACGAGACCGCGAGGCGTGACACGCAAGAGTCGTGAGAATCTCGGCCTCGAAGACTATAAACGTCCTTGGAGTACAGCACGAGTGCACTACCGTGCAGCAGCCGCAGTGAAATTGTCTGCATATATATCTTTACTGATGCTCTCATCTTTCTCTCTCTTTTCTTTTCTCTCTCTCTCTCTCTCTCTCTCTCTCTCTCTCTCTCTCTCTCTCTTTATTCGTTTCTCTCTCAAGAACGAGAGACGAGACGACGTCGATGACCGCATCATTCTCCAGCATCTTTTTTTTTTTCTTTTCACCGTCTCTCCCGATCTTACGGAATAAATATATTCGTACACCGAGCATAACTTGAGATTCAAAGTGCAGACTCGTGTATCCGATTACCGGACACGTTAGATTAATCGTTGCTCGTAAAAATATTAATTTGTCGTCGTCCCCGGCCACAATTTCTGCGGAATGATTCAGCCTCGCAGAACGTGATTTTTTTTTTTCGCTTGTCGTTGATTCGAATGCATATTTTATAAGAAACAACGGATAGTTGATGACGTAGAATTAATCGATTTGAAGAGAATTTTTGGAAAAAAAAAAATTCAACTGTTACGGATTTGATTTGTGTTAGCTCGGATTATAACGCGATAGCTCGACTCCAATTGAAATTGCTTCGAGCAAAATTATAGCTTTTGTCGAATAAAAAAGGTTTTTCTCATCGATGTAAATTATTTTTTGACAAATTTCTCGAAAATTGCACGAGTCGTCCGGAAAATTTTGTACGATTAAAAAAAAAAGGAAAACAAAAAACATAATCTCATGTATTTCGTTGGGGCTTAGCGAAAAATGAAAATCACATCTAACAACTCTATAGTCATTGAAGTTTTTATATTTACAGCTCTTTGTATATTTATAGCGATAGAGATTTTTTTTTTAATTTTCATTATTTCATAAATAACGATAAATTAATTAACTTGAATGACTCGTGTGGAAGACCATCATTTGGAGAAAATATCACAACTTCTTCACGAAAAAAAAAGTCATTGATTAACGAATTAGTCCTCGATGCAGCCGAGGCGATAAGACCGCGTCACGAAATAGTTTGCAATGATGAAAAAAAAAAATGTAAATCACACACTAGGACTTTTTACGTTGTTCTTCGTAAATTTATGACGAGCCGTAGCAAAGGATTCATTGCAAAAACACGATTTTATGTCGATTGTATTTTTGACATGACAATCGAATGTCGTCGCATATACTCACCTCGCTCATATCTTATCATCTTCACTATATTATTATACATTTATTTCACGCTCTACCTAATTGCCCAATTACCTATATGCATATGAATACACGCTTTGTATATCTATATCTTTTAATCTAATGTCATGTTCGTTCATAATTTTTTTAAATTTCTCCTCATCTATCTATCTATTTATCTATCTATCCATCTATCTGCCTACACGTCTATCAGTGTTTAATTCTTGTGGCTTTATCTTGAAGTAATAATCTTGTTCATTAGATGATCAAAGAAAAAAAAAAAAAAGAAAAATGACGATAATGGCACGACTCCCAAACGAGGCCACTAAACGTACTTGCGTACCAAACATAACTTATCACGTCGAGTTCAATTACGTGGTCGAGCCCGAATTGTAAACAAATGATTTTAACGAGCACAAGAAGGCTCTCTTCGGCACCAACTTCCCTATATATAAATATTTATATATACATATATATTCGTTGCTTCGTAAACGTCCGGTTGTTTTTTTGTTTTGTTTTGTTTTTTAATTCATCAAAACGGCGTAAAATTCGTTTTTACGACGAAACAAAGATTCGTTATTTTAAATTTGTTTTTTCTTGTCTTTTTTTTTTTTTTCTTTTTTTTTTAATATTTCAGACTGGATTCCGAAGATGTGTTCGTGCATCGAGAGTCCCACGAACAACGTTCCCGCAAACTCCAGGTATTATCGTTTCAGCTCGGCTCCGACGCTTTTCCAGTACAGCGCATTGATGCAAAATTCGCACGAAACCACCGAGGAGCTGATCGACATAGAAAGACAGGTAAGCTCCCCCGAGGATCAATGAGGAATTAGCTTTTTTTTTTTTGTTGTCTCGCGTAATTCGAGGGTAGAAATTTTCATCGGAGAATGTTTTTTTTTTTAATATATATTTTTTTTTTTACATCGAAACGTGTCAATTTGTTTTGTTATTATGAATTCGAGACTCGAATCGCTGCAGCTGTTGCACAGGAAAAATTGAAAACGCGAATTTTCGTAATTATTGCGAAAAATTTGATGAAAAAAAAAAAAAAAAAAATGAGATTGCACTTTTGGTGCAGAGAATTTATTCGTTTCGATCGAATGAATTTCGTATCAGTCAGGCGAATCTCAGTGATGGATTTGACGTAAAAAAAAGCATATTTTTCTCGGTGTATTTTCATTTTTAAATTACAAAATCACGATAGATGGCACAGTCGTGAAAAAAAGATCGAGAATGAATGAATTTTTTTTTTTCACACAAAAATTTGTTCACGCAAAATGTTTGCAATAAGTGCAAACGTTGAATAAAAAAAAATTGCCCGCTCTGGGTTTGCTTTTTTTTTTTTTTATTATCAAGTATGAAACAAAGCGTCACGATGCATTTTCGCAGTTTGAGACAAAAAAAAATGCAACGACAACTCGATCGCGTCGCACTTTAACATGAATGTAAGAAAAAAAAAAAAAAAAATTCCGTGGTATTAGTGGTTAAAACAATCAAACTGAGCCACAATAGGAGTTGAATTCATAAATTGTTTTTAATTTAAAAAGAAAGGCTGAAAAAAATTAAGAAAATTTTTTTTCGCTCTCGACTAAGAAATGAATGGTCGACGAAAAAAAAGAAAAAAAAAAAAAAAACTTTATTCTTCGTTCAAAGGAGGAATTGACGTTCTACTTCAGCGATGATACGTCCAAAACTCTGACTGTTATGAAAAATCTGAGGACAGTCGATCTCTGCGAGCTCCTCAAAGTCAAGAAAAACGGTACCGGTAACGCTTGGTCGGTCGTTGAAACTTGGCCGGAGCTCGGAATCGGTGAGTCGATTATAATTATCAATCAATTCTCGAATCATTCGATAATAATCAGGATCGTAAAGAAACTATTTATTCCTCGCGATTCCTCGCTTTTTCGCACTCCTCTCGTGAATTATCGTACACGGATATGGGAAACAAATTTATTATAGAAAAAAAAAAAATGCAACATTAAATTTATCTTCGCTTGCAGTAATGTCTCAACAATAAAATGCAAGTGTTCGATCATTTAAAACAATATTTACCCTCACATTTTGTACTGCAATGCAAAAAAAAAAGATACGTTATTTTGTTGCTGTTATGTGTAAAAATCCTTTCCGTTAATCGCTGCCATAACCTCAAATACCATCAGGCCTAATCATCAATTGAATGTAAAAAAAAAAACTCCGTTAAACTATTATTTTTATGTCTCGTATATTATACGAGATTGTGGGATGAGATAGAAAGTAAAGGGGCTGCGCAGTCGCGAGTTTTCGAGGCGGGAAACCAGACGGTATATTGCGAAGAGTACGGGGAGGGTAAAGTAGAACGACAGAGAATGGGCGATGCGAGTAGGAAGATGAGATGAACGAGAGCCGCATAAGAGGGTTAGGGGCATCGTCCTGGCTCGATGTAAACACACCGACGCTGCAAAGGGCAGGGCGAGGTCTCGGAGTTCTTTGGCGAAGCTCGAGATTCCTCGGGAACGAGGTACAAGTTATAGAGAGAGAGAGAGAGAGAGAGAGAGAGAGGAGGGAGAAGCAATTCGGAGCGAGAGAGAGAGATTGCGATGAGAGGAAGCGAAAACGTGATGTTATTGATAGTCTACTCGCACTTTAGAAAGAAATAAGAAAGAAAGAACGAAAGAAAGTGAGGCGAGAGATCCTTGTAGTTCAGTGACGCTCTCGTGCGAGGGCGCTGGCGCGGCGATTTTTTAAATCGTTGTAACGAACGTAGAAGAACGAAACAAAATTGCACGCATATCAGCAAAAATACGTTTTTCCTGATGGGATGTGTCTTGAATTTGTCCGGCGGATGATATGAACGTTGAAATTAAATAGAATAGAATCGTTTTGTTTTTTTTTTTTGGACTTTCGCGGTCAGTCGCCTCGGAGTCGACTTTAAGTGTGGTTCGTAAAAAAAAAACTTTCCGCCCCAGTGGCATTCCTGCGTCTATCTCTTTCACGCTTGAGATCGGAGGCTTTTCATTTTTATTACATTCGTCTCTTTGTTCTCTAGCCTTTTAATTTTGTCGCGGCTCTCCGCGTTCACTGTCTCCCCCTCTACGATCACGGTTTGTTGGTAAACAAGAGGCAACGATTCCCTCCCTTTTTTTTTGTGGTATTCGCGTGTTCCGTTTGCCCTCTCCTCTCTCTCTCTCTCTCTCTCTCTCTCTCTCTCTTTCTCTTTCTCTTTGATCATCGGTCCTTAAAATGGTTTTTGTCGACTCCGCCGAGAGTTCAGAGCGAGAAAATGAGAGGGCCGATTGAGAGAAAGAGACAAGAATTCTTGTTCCATCCCAAAAAATAAGAAAAAAATAAATAAAAAAAAACAATTTCAAGTAACAGCTCGTGCCTTTTCTTCGAATCTGATGAATGTTTCTATATCAACGAGCGGATAATGAATATAAAGGTTTTTTTTTTTTTTTTTTTTCATTAACACTGCGTTCGTTTCACGCGCTTCTTTCGCGAACTAAAAGTGGAAATTATGCTTTTTTTTGTACCCCGTTCGAACGATCTTCAGGAGTATAATGACGTGAATTGTGGGTTTAAATGGCAAGCATGCGAGACAATAAAAGCGAAGAACAGAGAGAGAGAGAGAGAGAGAGAGAGAGAGAGAGAAAGAGCGAGTCCAACGAAATAATTATAAATGTGAACAAGCATTGGTTATCATTGAATAATTATTATGCATCATTAAATGTTTGATAAAAACAAAAATTGTTTCCCGATAATGACTTTGTATTCCCGTTGATAAAAGAATTTTTGCCAAACACATGCAGTTTGCAATTTGGAGTTTGCATGAAATTTTTTTTTTTTCATCATCGAGGCGCATCATATAATGTACAGTAAGTCAAAATTATGAGGACGTATTTTTTATTTTTCGTTAAAAATGATCGTTACACATGTTTATAGGTAATTTGATATCACGGATTTGGATATTTATAGATACAGCGTAACATGAGTGACGTCATACTGTTGCAGTTTTCAATTTGTTATATTAACGGCAATTTCGATTCAAATAAAAAAATTTAAAAAAAATACGTCCCAAATGATTTTTCCCAAACTACCAGATTATAAAATAGAAAAATTTTATGCAATCTCCCAATCATCAAAAAGATGCGGAAGCGACTGTGTACTTCACGCCGTCCACTTTACTATAAGATAAATGTAGCCGCACACCTATAAGTGACCGTTCAGATTGCTATACAAATTTAAGACATAAAGCCTTATGCGCGTTTTATTGATGTCTTCAAACACCTTGACGATTATGATTTCAAGTTTCCAAAACACATGCGCAATGTTCATTAAAATGTTGCGTAATTTATTATACTTGTACCGCGAGAAAGGTGGAAAGCATCGATTTTAAAATCACGATATAATTAGCTTTTGGAACTCGATAATGCATCACGATAAAATGGATACCGATTGATTCAAAATCAAATATTTCAATTTGGTCAGGAAAGTGAAGGATTAAAAGGTGGCTCATCAGTGAATTAAAAAACCGGCGATACGAATGAAACTTCGGGAAAGTGTTATCCAAGATGCAATGAACGCTCTCTCAAAATTTCAGGGTACGTTGCCAGGCAAATTATTGCGAACGAGTAATTTAAAATTACCTATTTTAGCATGGGTCTTATGGCAGTTGATTCCATTTTCACCGGAAGTGACATATGATACCTTTTGATAAAGACGAGAGTTCTTATTCAAATTTTAAGTATTGAAAGATGAAATCGTGAACTTTCAAATGGTATTTAAAAAATTGTATCTTGCCAGGGATTTTCCCGAGAAATTTAATCGCGAAAGTCATCGTGTGTGCAAATCTCGGATACAATATATATGTCTGTAATTCTGCACGCGAGGAAACATTTTAATATCAGCTGTCGTTTTTGACTTGATCGCTCTGACAGCGTTAAATATACTTTTGTCAGTTGAGACATTATTTATAATATTATTTATAATAAATTATGGATAAAATATCACGGGAAACGTCATCGAAATTCATAAATTTTATTTAGACAGAGTATTTAGAAAATATTATGATAGGTTTATGATTTTTTTTCACGTCACGATTTTTGACTGGTGTTGTCACTGATGGACCGCCTTTTAAATTTTGACACCGTGTCACCGGACCGGCATGCCATATGTATAAGTAACGACAGCACCGATCGCGAAACAGCTGAATGTCGTACCGTGCGGTTAATACCGGGCCTATATGGAACTATAAGTGCATCCGTACCAGTCTCCGAACGGTGTCTTGACAGGGGTACTGCTCATGATTTGATTGTCCCAATAATAGAACACGAAGATTACATGGTTAGTTTTACGAGAAGCTTAAGGGAGCTTTCCAGTGTGAAATTTTCAAAAAATCGATTTTTTTTTTTTGCTTTATCGAATAGTATACACTCTTCCGAATATTCCCTGAAATTTTCATGCCGAAATTCAGATTATTTCTGTTACTGTACAGCATTTCTTGGAAGAAGGGAACGGAGCGCTACAGCTGCCGCGTCGGCCGTCACTTCCTCACTTGAAACTTTGAACGCGTTTTTCTCGAAACAGTATTTTTTAAAACGGTGTCCAACCTGGAGGGCAGAGTTTTAAAGCTATCGAGTTGAATTTTTTACACAATATTCTTAACGTCATTGTTTATCGTGCTATGGAAGCTTTTTTTTTTTTTTTGACATCTTCCTATTTTTTTGTAAAAAAAACTGCAAAAAAAAATGCTAAAATCGATACTTTTTGTTCAAACCGGCGCCATTTTTGCAAAAAAAAAAAAAAAAAAAAAGCCTCCATAGCACGAAAGCCAATTATATACCGATCAATAATCTTTTTGTGTTTTTTGTTTCAAATCAAAATTGTAACCCCCAACGTGGACACCACATCCAAGTGCATTTTCTGCAACAATTGTTTCATCATTTTTATAGATATTAATTAATAAATAAATCGATCTTTAAAAAATTGTTTTGTATTCTTCAATACCCAATTAATATAAAAAAAAAAACCAGACCGATTAGATTATTTTTTCTTTAAAAAAAAAAATCGCGAAAAACAGCGATTTTTCGGGCTGTCACACTGGAAAGCTCCCTTAACTGCTGCATGGAAAATCCTACTTTTACCGGAACAAAATGAGCTATAATTTGTCTCGAATACACGAACAAACTATAAACGATGAGCGTTAAAAATCTTTCATTATTTATTGGCATATTCGATAGGAAATCCGTTGATACGGCCTCCGGAACACGCGGGCTGGAATAAAAAAAAAAATCTTAGTCGATTCTTTTCTTATACTTCAGCGAAGTATTTTCGATCACGTTGCAATTATTGGAATTTCAATATTAATCATGAAATGTTTAATAAATGTTCGTGGTGGTGTGCGACGACTGAGACGTGTGCGGCTACTGATGGTATACATTTATCTTATACTCGCGAGTCTTGTCGCGTCTCAAACTCGGCGGTGTTTACGTTTTTTTTTTTCTTCTTTGTATAAGGTAAACAGTCCTGGTAGTGAACGCATCCCAATTGTTGAACGATCCGTTATATATTTAATGATAGTTCAGATACATTTTATCGGATCGTTGATTCAATACCCGCAAATGATGTTTCAATTTTCAACTTTCCGACTAGAAAAAAGTTCAGAGCAGTTACGATTTTCGATGTGTCATGAATTTAGCTTCAAACATCGACACTTCCATCTACCCCGTCATTAATTGGGACAACGAATTTATGACTTGTCCGAGCTGTCGATCGGTGCTCCATAACCCAAGCAGTTCTCAGTTTTCTCCAATCCCCTTAGAAATTCTGCGCAGTGCATTGCATTTTTTTCATTTATTCATCAAATAAATGTAAACGGGACTGAGTAAACGTGAAATAAAAGTATAATAACTAATTTTTCGGATTGATTCCCGGACTGTTCGTTAACTGGGGCTCTGTCGTGTCATTATCTGGGCCAGCAAGTCCACGGGTTGTCAGTAAACTCGGACACCAAACACGCATTTTTACTTTGCTTGTTTATCCGGATTTTTCAACGTTTTTACAAAGAAGCAATATTATTAAATTCAGCATGAACGAAATTGTTGATATGAAACCAAAGTTTTTGGATATCGTAATATAATATATGATTGAAAAAAATGTAAAAAGAACGTGAATCCTTCGTTAAATGTTCACTAACTGGGAAATTGACCTTATGTATAGGGTCATGTTCGTTATAATTCAGAATTTGAGAATTCATCTTTCTTTTCATTGGTATTAAAATGAAATTGGCAGTAAAATTTCATTTAATGATAATATTCAATTTTATTTAATTTAAATTTAATGATAAAATTCAATGATAATAATAAAAGTTTTTTAGCCATTTTTAATAAATAATTAACACTGTCCAAAATAAAAATACGAAAATTCCAAATTCCAGGGAAAATCATAATACCACTAAATTTTAGTTAAGCAAGAGAACGTTTATTTGTTTTATCACAAAATCGTTTTGAATGATTGTCTCATTTAGATGGCTTATCTCTCTCTCTCTCTCTCTCTCTCTCTCATTTTCTCTTTATCGACATTACATTCGTTCCCTTGAGGTAGTAATGTTTTGAGTGTATATATATATATATATATATATATAGACGTTGCTACAGTGGCGTCAAGTCGGCGTAACACACACTGATCGGGATCGCGACTGAGAGCTTTGGCCAAAGCTCACATTTGCATCTCTTTCTCTCTCTACCCCAACTTCACCAAGCCCTATAGTGCATGTATACACGTATATACGTATATATATACGTTGGTATGTATAAAGGATACCACGACCTGGGCTAACTCGCGAGTTGGTAGGCCGACGACGATGCTGCTGGGGTTGCTGTTGGCGGTATCGATTCACGGGTTGCATTGGGGATAGGAAGTCCACACGAGCCTGCCAAAAGGGGCGACGAAACGGCGAGCGTCGTCGTCACGCGGGGGGCTCTCTCTCTCTCTCTCTTTCTATGGCTCGTAAAATCCAGGAAGTTCGTAAAGAAAGCGGGAGACTTCCTTCATGGAGAATAAAGGAAAAAGGAAGAGAGAGAGAGAGAGAATCGGAAATAAGGGAGTCAAAATAAAAAAAGAAAAGTTGACGTTAAGCGTGCCAAGTTTTATTGATTCGTAGTCGATTGAAAAAAAAAAAAAGAAAACAGAACGATAGAATTTACGATTTTCAAGCACGATCAACATTGTGCTTGGAGTGAATTGTGAAAATGAAGTCCGGTATCCTTAAAATTGCGCTTATAGGAAAAAAAAAGAGTAGCGAGTATCACGGCGTGTACTCACTAAAAATGCATGTGAAATACATCGCTAGTAGTTTTAGGATCGTGCGAGAATTCAGTCATTGTTAATCGGAAAGATATACCTACGTTACAGTTAAAAGATGCGTTACGAGATTACTCAAGTCCTTCGAAGGACCGTAACCCTTTTTGAGGGCACCTTTCACTTTTTTTTTTTTAAATCGATTCCTCGAAGGACCGCGACGATTTTTGCGGAATACCGCTAAAGATGTTTTCATACAAAGCATATATATTTATATATGGCAGAGATTCATCGATCGATCCCTGTCGACTCATTGCTAATTTCAGAATAATTTGAAAAGTACGCAGAGCATCATCGATTTGAGTAGAAAAAAATACTTGGCAAAAGCATGAGAAGCAAAATAGTCCAATTGGGAAAGGTACATATACTTGATAAAAGTTCCTGTGAAATCACTCCAAGTACGAAAAGTACTTGGTAAAAGTATTATTTTTGTAACTTTGCGAGCGTGAGCCCATACGTCTCTGAGGCTTTTATTTTAGAGGTCTGTTGCAACGATCGTGGCGAGGTCGGGTCGGAAATGATACTTTCAGTGGAAAGCTTGGATCATTGCCTACAAAATGCCTCATTGACGTTTTTTTTTTTTCAAACAAACATTAGTACAGCTGTAATAGAGGGTTAGTTATAGTAAGTCACTGTGAAAAGCTTGCGTGCAGGATTTCTCAAGACAGACTCATCCGATTGAGCTGAAATTCGAACCACATGTTGAGTGAATGTGTTGAATCAAAATGACTAACCAGTTTTGATCTTCACTGAGAATCGATCAATTGGCAGAGGATTAAACATTTGTTTCTTGATATTTTGATTTTTTATCGGTGCGCAATATACTGTCTCTTAAAAATCAATCAATGGATCAAGTTTTCAGTTCGTGATTTCAGAATGGATGACTTGAGAATTTTTTTTTGCAGAATTTGATCCAGACCCGTCTAACGGTTCTGGAGATATCCTGCGCGCAAGCTTTTCTCAGTGACTTACTAATTTCCCTATTAACAGCTATACTATAACTGTATATATTATATACAGTATATTATATTATTATACGGTATATATATTATATATAGTATACTGTATATAACTATATATATTAACAAATATACTATAATGTTTATTTGAAAAAATTTCAATGAGGCATTTTTCAGGCAATGATCCAAGCTTTCCACTGAAAGTATCATTTCCATCTCAACTTCATCACTAATGTTGTAATAGACCACTAAAATAAAGCCCTCAGAGACGTATGTGCCACCTTAAATACGTATTTTACTTTATCCTTCACGTATTTCATATACAACTTAATAAAAAAAAAATAGGCAATTTAAAATTTGATGGGTCTGAGACTTTGCAAATGCTTTACGTGTATATATATATATATATATATATATATATATATATACATATATATACATGTATACGTCCACAAATCCTCGCGTGCCTCGGATAAACATTGTGTACACCACGCTTTGCATGTTCTCCTCGCTTTTTTCACTCCCCAACAGCCGTTTCTTTTTTTTTTTCTTCCTTTTTTCAATTTGCCAGCTTCGTTTACATGATTGGCGTAACGTTTTAATTGGCCTCGGCCCGAACTTGGCCGGATATCGTCGACTCTTCGCCGTGCGCGCCGATATTAAGGGAGGTTTCTACTTTGTTGGGCTAAAAAAAATGTTCGATTTTTCACCAATTTTTTATGCGAAAAATATTAAATATAGAATGTTGATTAGGGCGATTCAAAAAAGGGCCTTTTTTTTTTTAATTTCGCTTTACTCCGAGATTTTTGTACTTTTTTACTAAAAAAAAGCTCACGCGAAAGGGCTCGACTGAAAAAAATTTTTTACTACTGCCTCAACGAGGTTGAAATTTTGAAAAAAGGCTATTTTCAGGAATTTCGAAATTGAGATATCCGTAAATCCTTCGGTGGCTATGTTTTGTACAACGAAACAAAAGTTTTCGTCGAACCTGAGATGCGTGTGATTTTTTTTTAGTACCGAAAAATCTATATTGAAATTCGTAGAAACTAATTTTAAAATAGATTTTTCGGTACTAAAAAAAATCACACGCATCTCAGGTTTGACAGAAACTTTTGTTTCGTCATATAAAACATGGCCACCGAAGGATTTAAGGATGTCTTAATTTTGAAGAATTCCCGAAAATAGCCTTTTTTCAAAATTTCAACCTCGTTGAGACAGTAGTACAAAATTTTTTTCCGCCCAACCCTTTCGCCTGCGCTATTTTTTTTAATAAAAAAGTACAAGAATCTCGGAGAAGAACGAAATCTAAAAAAAAAGCCCTTTTTTGAACTGCCCTAATGTTGATATTTGGTATATATACGTTTATTAAGCGGTTTAATATCTTTTAAAGTTTGATAAAACATGGTATTGGGATTGGAAGGAGCCACGTATGTCGGTGCGCCGCTGATGATATTCTTCAGATCAAACATATTTTTACTTCGTACAATATTGTGTACGAGTCGAACTGGAATGAAGAAGAAATATTGAAAAATAACAAAATAATGATCGATCGAGGGAGAAGATTTTAGTTTTGTGCCAAAATTTTTTGCAATTTTTTCGTTCATAAAATAAAAACGTTTCCGTATTTTTGGATAATTCTAGTTTAACTCATACACAATATCGTACAAAGTAAAAGTATGTTTGAATTTTTGCATCGGATCACTTGTCTAGGACTTGGGACTTTTGCAAGCGAAGAATATCATCGCTGCCCCTCCGACATAGCCGGCTTCTCCCACTCCCGATACCATGTGTTGTCAAACTTAAAAAAGTATTATCATGTTCGGTAAAGATCGCTTGATAAACATACCAAATATCAACGTTCTATATTTAATATTTTTCGCACAAAAAATTGGTGAAAAATCGAGAAAATTTTTTGACCCAACCAAGTAGAGACCTCCCTTAAGGAGGTCGGCTACATTCGTGCGGGAAGGGAAAATCGGTGATCGGTCGCATGTGCGCGGATTGCCGGACGGGCAGCGTGCGAGAGAGAGGTCCGGGTTCACAAGTTACCCGGGCGAACATTGTTATACAACGAGAGCTGTTTTATTTGTAGAATTTCTTAAGGAGTTTCGGTACGGCTATTGAAAATGCTGCCATCAACTCAATTTTTTTTTTTTTTTTTAATAAGCGACAAATATATAAAACGTGAACTGCTCAAATTTCAAGTCGATCCTCCGTGTCGTTTTTGTAAAAATAATTTTCGAAAATTTGGCTTATACACGAGAGTAAATGGGAGCAATATTTGTTTGAGCTGTCAATTCCATTAAAATACTACCACCCGCATAAAATTCATGTCAGATCTTCATTAGATCTTCAATATGACTGTCAACAAATTTGAATAGGTTCGTCCATCTGGTTTATTAGTTACAAGCCAAAACATAAGCTCACTATCCACGGGTATAGCGCATGAACGGTCAGACTCGCTCTTTTGTTTTATGCATGCCCCGCTCACCGCGCGCCGCCGCACCATCGTTTCCGCTTATTCCCCGTCGCCGGTCTGTACCGAAACTTCTTAATAACTGTGTACACGAAGCATTTTTCTCCTTGCAAATTTCTTCCAATTCGAAATTACTATTTGAGGATAAAAATTAGTATATATATTTTAGGGGGCCTTTCCAGCTACAAGTTCGATATACGCGAGTCCAAAAAATAATATTACCCCGATCGTTCGACAAATCGGACGAATAATTGGCAAATTATTCGATGCGTTTTTTTTTTCTATTTTTTTTTTTAGAACGTTCACTCGAGGATCACGAGGAGGTACTCGCGACTCATCGCGAGATGGAAAGATTTGCCTCTCATCACGAACGAAAATTTTACTTTCTCGAAGATTTTTTCAAGAACGAGATCTTCGTAAATCCCAAAGTGAGTAATCGATGGAGAAAAAAGAAACCAATATTTACGAAAAAAATAACCAAGAAATTTGCCGGAAATACTTTACCAGATGTCGATTAAAAGAAAACTTGACATTACCATGATCGTTAGAACAGAATTCTGTTTTTCGACGACCGTAGATAATAAGTAAATTCAAATTGTTACCGACAGACAATTTTCTCTTCTTATTGTATATCGGTCGATAAATCTATAATCGTTGTTATCGACAATTATCGTGCATCGATGGATAATGCAGCGACAGACCAAGTCCCGAAAATGGACAAAGTCCGGCGCGGACAGAATCCCGAAAATCCGTTAAACGTCAATGTCAATGTTTGAATGGTTTTGCACAGCACCGGGTGATGGCGCTAAAATTTAAAGACTAAAATGCCGTACACATTTAAACGAGCGAGAAATGAGAAAATTTTTTTTCGTTACTCTCGGATATTTTTTTTCATACAGACGAAATATAAAAGCGATCGACACTCAATAATTTCGAGGGGAACATAATAATTGTTTCAAAAAATCCGAAATTTCAGTAGTGAAAATCAATAAGTCTGTACATTTGACCGAGGCAAAAATAATAAAACGTTTTTTTTTTCGTTACTCTCGGGTCTATTTGTACGACAAAAAAACTCGGGAGTGAGTAACGGAAAAAAAATTTCCCATTTCTGCCTCGGTTCAGGCTTCCTTTTTCGCTACCGAAATTTCGGATTTTTTGTAATATTAATTATTTTGCCCATGAAACTATCGGATCCGGCAGTCGATCGGTTTTATATTTTGTCTGTACAAAAAAAAAACCCAGGAGTAACGGAAAAAAAAAAAATTTCCCCATTTCTCGTTAATTCAAATTGTACAGCATTTAGTCTTTGAATATGAGCGCCATCGCACGGCGCTGTGCAAAACTATTCAAACATTGACATTGACGTTCGACGGATTTTCGGGATTCTGTCCGTTCGGGACTTTGTGTTTGTATCCCTGCAGCGATCGTACTTACCGTCGCACGTTACTGAAGTACGACTAGGTTTACGATCGTTCCGAGCGAGGGCAGTACTTACTTTTTATATATATATATATATATCTATGTATGTATCAATCGAAATCAGTACATATTTGATATTTATATAATATATTAGTGGTCTTTATTTGGAATTGAAAAAAAATTTCGATAGATTCACCCTTCAGATTGGCTCCAAATATACAAAAAAAATTCTGTGCTGAAGCTCAGCTCACTACCTCAATGGGAAAGGGTGCCTCAGAAGACGTTTTTTTTTCCATTCGAATAAAATGAGTTTTTCGTAGCTTTCCCACATTCGATTTTTTTTTTTTTATTACCACGTTCCAGATCCCAAAAATCTCTCGAATGTATTTCACACAACCCTCTGAAAAGAACCGGAAGTCTCTTGGATCTTTTATCATTACGTTCCAGACTGTCGTATTTTTTTTTATTAACAATCATTCTCGAGGTACATCACGATTTATTCCTGCTGCATGTATTTTTTTAAAATAATATTTTAGTGATTTTGGGATGTTTGTATACATACAAGAAGAACCGGAAGACCCATATGGGTTGTAAAGGAACTGAAATGATTGCAATTGAATTTTCGCGCCAGTCTTGTCGTTGCAAAAAAATTCTCTATTAAAAAAAAAGGCATGTCGAGCTGAGCTCTTGGATGGATTTTTTGAAAATATTTTTGGAGTCGATCTGGAGGGGTGAATTCATCGAAATTTTTTTTAAAACCCCAAATAAGGACCACGCTGAATATATTAAATAAATATATAATAAATATATGTCCCAGGGAGCTTGAATTTGTATTGTGGAGAGATTGCGGTATTGGGATTTGACCAATTAGGAGTATGAATGAAATTTTTTTTTTCAATCATTGGGGCGCATAATGCAGAGTGAGTAAAAATAATGAGGACGTATTTTCTATTTTTCGTTAAAAATGACAGATGCACCTGTTATAGGCAATTTAATTTCGCGGATTTTGATATATATATATATTAGGGTGTATCGAAAAATTAAAAAACTTTTGGCTACCCTCAAAAATCAAAGATATCATTGAAATAAAGGTCTCCGTGCAATGATTCGATTTTTTGACAATATATAGGGGGGCGCGCGGGACGTTTAAAAACGCCATTTTTAGCGTTAAATTCACTTTATCACTGATAACCGGAAACAGTTCATTCAAAAAATTCTGATTTTTTTATACAAGGTGCCCGGATATGTATCCTTTCAAACCCACATTCACGGAACATCAACGGATGGTTCATATCTTCGAAAAAAATCTCTGAAAATCAATATTTTAACTATTTTTCAATTATACCTATCGTTAAATGTTGATTTTTTTCTTCTAAAACGTTTTTGTATTTGTTCCATCTTTTTTTTTCTTGTGAAACTCGGTATCAGTATTGCTTACAATGCGAAAATTGCTGAATAATAAATCTTTATTTTGGAAATTTTCATATTCACGAAAAAATTGTGTGAATCAATAAAATATAAAAATTTCCAAAATAAAGATTTATTATTCAGCAATTTTCGCACGGAGTTTTACAAGAAAAAAAAGATGGAACAAATACAAAAACGTTTTAGAAGAAAAAAATCAACATTTAACGATGGGTATAATTGAAAAATAGTTAAAATATTGATTTTTAGAGATTTTTTTCGAAGATATGAACCATCCGTTAATGTTCCGTGAATGTGGGTTTGAAAGGGTACATATCTGGGCACCTTATATAAAAAAATCAGAATTTTTGGAATGAACTGTTTCCGGTTATCGGTGATAAAGTGAATTTAACGCTAAAAATGGCGTTTTTAAACGTCCCGCGCGCCCCCTATATATTGTAAAAAAATCGAATCATTGCACGGAGACCTTTAATTCAATGATATCTTCGATTTTTGAGGGTAGCCAAAAGTTTTTTAATTTTTCGATACACCCTAATATATATATATAGCGTAACATGTGTGACGTCATAATGTTATATTTTTCAATTTGTTATACTAACGGCAATTTTAATTTAAAAAAAAAAATAAAAAATGCGTACTAAATATTTTTTCCTAAATTACCAGATGTTGAAGTAAAAAAATTTCATTTATACTCCCAATTGTCAATTAAATCATTAGAGATCGAGGGGGAGAGAGAACAGAATGGATCGGGCCAAAGTTATTTAAAAAAATTAATAAATATTCTTAAAAATTATTCTAAATCATGTTGTTTTAATTTTATGATTGTCTTGTCATCACGAAATGTCGATTTCGATGCTGTTATAATTCGAATTATAGTTTTTTTTTTTTTTTTTATGGATGACTCAAAGATTCTAGGATAAGAAAAAAATTGTTAAACCTCTCCCAGTCAGTTCCTACAACGACGATTAAGCCGGAGCTTGAACTAATGGAAATATTTTCAATCGATTTGATTGGAATATTGTTGGGGTGCAAATTTTAATTAAGAAAATTAACAATTGTTCTAGAAAATTGTTTGAAAAATAAAACGAGAGCCTGAATTGTTACGAATATTCAAAATTATTTTGATTAAAAATTATCAGGGAGCACAAATTTTAATTAATAAAATTAAAAATTATTTCAGAAAATTGATTGAAAAATAAAACGAGTGCCTGAATTGATACGAAAATTTGAAACTATTTTGATTGAAAATTATCAGGGAGCAAATTTTAATTAATAAAATTAAAGATTATTCCAGAAAATTGTTTAAAAAATTAAACAAAATTCTGAATCAATGCGAACATTTAAAATTATTTTGATGAAAATTTATCGGGGAGCATAAATTTTCATTAATAAAATTTTAAATTATTTCAGAAAATTAATTGAAAAATAAAACGAGTGCCCGAATTGATACGAATATTTAAAATTATTTTGATCGAAAATTGTGGGAGAGGAAATTTTAATTTTGCCCAAAAGTCCTATTCAATTGGTAATTGCCATTCACGGAGAAAGATTTACGTCTTTCGTAAGGGATTCAAATAATCCTCTCCCCCTCCACCCCTCCCGCCTGTAATCCCCCAATATCTTCGTTAAGCGAGACCTCGGCTTTTTCTTCGTCTTTTTTTTTTTTCGTACCGATAAAAGTTATCGCTGATTCGGGGCAAAAAAAAAAATACGATTGACAATTAGTGAAATTACCCAATTACGTTTGTTACTCTCTCTCTCTCTCTCTCTCTCTTTTGTCATCCCATTCGTTGTCTTTCGTGACAAAACTCTGCAGAATTCTCGCGAATATCTCACCCTCGTATCGCTGCATTCGCGTTGCCATGGGACTTATTTTTTGTTTGTTTTTGTTTTTGTATTTTTTTTTTTTCTAATTTCCGTAATTGTCCCCAGAAATTTTCCCTTGTCGTTGTCGTTTCTTTTTTTTTTGTTTTGTTCTCTTCTTCTTCCTTTTTTTTTTACGCCTTCCATTTCCACTCGGCGAGTTCTCGAGGAGCTTCCCTCATTCCTTTTCTCCATGCGCTTGCCAGATTGCACCGACGCCCCAACGAAAATTGCCAAGGGTCTTAGACAAGCTCTCTCTTTCGTTCTTTTATTATTTTTTTTTTTTATTCTTCCTTCACCCTTTTTCTTTTTGTTTCTCGCGAGTTCCCCCCCCCCCTCCCCAATACACACACACACACACACACACACACACTGTGTTTCTTGCCGATCCTCCCTCAATCCCACGAAATACCATTGGCTCTATGTGGACGAGAAATTTTTTTTTTTTTCGTCGTCTCGGTTCCGTATAGAGCACAGAGCCAAAAAATACGAATTTCCGGCGACGACGACGTGCACAATATGAGCACGCATGAATAATCAAACACAAGTCCTGCAGACGAAAATTATTTCAAAATTTCGTCGTGGTTCTCGCGGGGTGGGGGACGAAAAAAAAAAATTGTTTTAATATATATTTACATATCTTGAAAAAAAAATTATTATCAGGCATTATTGTTATTATTATTATTATTTTAAATTGCGATATATATGTGTTTTACATAATCTTGAGCGAGAATATATATACGAGAATGAAAATGGTGATTCAAATTTGCACCGATTCGTCGATCTGACAAGAATAAAATACTGAACTCTTCTATAATTTATTTTTATAAAAAATTTCTAAAAAATAATACTAATGGTAGAAATTAAAATAATGACGATATAGACAATAACAACAATAGAAATAATAATAAAAATATTAAAAACAACAATATAAAAAAAAATAACAATATAAACAAAATAATAACAATAATAATAATAATAATAATAATAATAATAATAATAATAATATCAAGAATCATAACAACAATAACAACGTCAGTAACAACATTAAAAACAAAAATAACAATATCAATAACAACAACAATAACAACAACAATAGAAATAATAATAAAAATATTAAAAACAACAATATCAACAAAAAAAACAATATAAACAAAATAATAACAATAACAATAATAATAATAATAATAATAATAATAATAATAATAATAATAATAATAATAATAATAATAATAACAATAATAATATCAAGAATCATAACAACAATAACAACGTCAGTAACAACATTAAAAACAAAAGTAACAATGTAAATAACAACAATAGCAACAAAAATAACAATAATAATAATAGCGGTAACAACGATAACAACAATATCGATATATAACAATCGATATATAACGAATATAAACAAAATAATAACAATAACAATAATAATAATAATAATAATAACAATAATAATATCAAGAATCATAACAACAATAACAACGTCAGTAACAACATTAAAAACAAAAATAACAATGTAAATAACAACAATAGCAACAAAAATAACAATAATAATAATAGCGGTAACAACGATAACAACAATATCGATAATAATAATAATAGCATATTTTCTAATATAAATTTTCGCAAAGTTCATGAAACGTATGAAAGGGATGAAGGGACATGACTCTAATATACGAAAATAATAATAATAATATACGAAAAAAATAATAATGGTAATAATTAAAATAATGACGATATAGACAATAACAACAACAATAGAAATAATAATAAAAATATTGAAAACAACAATATCAACAAAAATAACAATATAAACAAAATAATAACAATAACAATAATAATATCAAGAATCATAACAACAATAACAACGTCAGTAACAACATTAAAAACAAAAATAACAATATCAATAACAACAATAGCGACAACAATAACAACAATATCGATAGTAATAATAATAGAATATTTTCTAATATAAATTTTCGCAAAGTTCATGAAACGTATGAAAGGGATGAAGGGACATGACTCTCAATCATTCTCTTGCTAAGTAATAATTAATTAATTAGTCAATGATAATTTTACGTTGTAATTTATATATGGGGGAGGCTACCCGTGTATCTCGATATCTCGCAAACGTTCATTTGTATCCGTCATATATATATTCTCGGGAGAATGTCTTTTCCCTTTTTTTTTTGCCCTTCCGCCCTTGCACGAAATTTCATACGAGATTACACGCCATCATGCCAATTTACTTCCCCCCCCCCCCCCAATGATAATAAATAACACGCTCTCCTGACTCTTTCGCACTCGTTTGTGGCGGAAATTCTTATTTATTATTTCTATTTTTTACGCTGTCCCTCGCATAAGAGATCAATTAACTGGCGAGGAGATACTTTTAATGTGCCAGTTTGAGATTCCTCATTTAGCCATTAAAATACGATCAAGCTCCCTCACACCTGCGTCAGACCCGTGAATGAGGATTATTATTATTTTCTATTTTTATACACGCATACTCGTCGATTCACTCTCTATATCTCTCTCTCCCTCCTGCAGGAATCTATCATGTTTATTGCCATTTCGCATAATCAAGGGCCATGTTATTAAAAAACCATCAGCTCTAATTAATTCATCAAGAAAAATGTTTTAAAGATATTCCCCGAAGCATCGCCTCGTATATCGTCTATGATACTAACGAGCATTATATATATTTAACTTTTGTCCTTCGATTCGTTCTTTTGTCGAACTGAATTTATCTCGTTTTTTTTTTTTCTAAAATACTCGTTTTCTTTCGAAAATTTAGCAATTTTTTCCTCGCGAACTCGTGGCATTCCCGCACGACGAGGATCGAGGACCCATCGGCGATCCCGAAGACGCTGTGAGGGTGAGAGAATCTCGATTCTAATTTCATTGCTCGATATCTCGATTGAATTTGTCCTTTTATTGTTTTTTTTTTTTTTTTTTTTTTTTTTTTTCTAACAAAATATTCGATTCGCCATTCGCAGTGTTATCTCGCGCGTGACAATACCGAGTGCCCGGAAGTTTGCAGCCTCATTTGGTTGAGGCACGAGGGCTCGAACAGCTGGAAAAAATTGTACATGCTTCTGCAGGGACGTAAGCTCTACACGACGAGAAAAGTGAGTTATTTCGAATGTCTAATAATTTTATCGTGTGAAAACTCGAAATTGATTAATTATCAATTTACGAAAAATAATTTTCAATTGTCTCCGGTGGCAATTTTCCATCGACAATAAACTAAAAATTAAAATAATGATAATTATACTTATAATTGATTGCAATAATTATAATTAATTATTTTCATAATTAAATGCAATAACGATAATTAATGATCCTCATAATTTCTTAAAATAATGATAATTAAATTATTTATAAGTTGAAGAAATTTCGAAATGAAGAAAAGAAAAAAAAAAAATCGATCAAAGTGCCACTGAAATTTTTTACGTTTTAACAATTTAAAGGAAGAAACCTCACACGAATAATATTCATTAGATCCCCTTGCGTATACGATGACTCGAAAAATTTTATAAAACAAATTGCCGAAAGTAAAAATTACCCAAGCGGAAATGTCTCGACGTTCGCAAGAGAACAAAGTCTCTCTCTCTCTCTCTCTTTCTTTCTCTCTCTCTCGCTTTCTCCCGAGCGTTATACTTGCCTTGAATTCGGTTAAGTGAATTGCCAAAATGATTTTGCCGAATCTGGTTGTCTTCGGGTCAAAAGCCGCGTTAGAGCACTTTGCGAGTCACAAAGTTGTGGATTAACAGATAAATTGGACTTTGCGAGAAACCGGTTTCCCTCATGTCTTTCCTCGAGGTGTAGTATACGTACAACCCCAATGTGCGGTTCAATTACCTGACCAGCAGTATAGCGTGCAAGTCCGTTGTGGCTTTTGCCCCCAAGCTTTTCCTTTCTCTCTCTCTCTCTCTCTTTCTCTCTCTCTCTCTCTCTCTCTCTTGCTCGTTTCTCGCCATTTTGTCGAGTTTGGCTCTTGCAAATCGTCGCTTTCTCTCCTTCAAACGCACGTCTCGACGTGGCTGAGAACTTGGGCAAGCCCGAGTTATCCGGGAACCACAAACTCCAAACTAACGATCAATCAACGTTTTCATAACCCAACGTAAAGTTTAATGTGTATGCGAGAGAAGGGTGAGAAATAAAGAGAGAGAGAGAGAGAGAGAGAGAGAGAGAGAGAGAAGAGAAAGAACGAGGGTATAAGTGAACTGGGAGTATACGAGTCAAGTTGGGCTCTTTGCCAAAACTCAAAAAGTAAAAATCTTATTTTTGAAAAGAAATATTGAGATTTTGAACAAACAAACAAAAAAAATGAGAACTGATTCCGTACTCGTGAAATTATTATTAAACTTCGATGCTCATTGCGTTCACCGCCATCTTGATTTAAAGAATTTTTTTGTTCCTCAAATAACTCGCTTATTTTCAACTTGAGAGTGAAAATAATAAGAATTAAATTTATGAGAAATCTAATTGCCCACAAGTTCCGTTATTATCATTTTTACCCTAGGATCGATAATTACAGAGTTAGACTGCGAATAGGGGTTAGAATCGTTTTTTTCAATTATCTCGTTTATCAACAAGTTTATCATAAAAATGCTAAGAAGTAATCAGGTAGAAATTTTGTTTTCTGAAACTTTTATTCTTACCATTTTTACCCTGCGATCGATATTTTCAGACTTATACGGAATTTAGGGGTGGAACATTTTTTACTTTCAATTATCTCGTTCATTATCAAGTTTATCGTAAAAATGGTAATAAATAATCAGGTAGGGAATTTTATTTCCTGCAACTTTGGCTATCATCATTTTTACCCTACGATCGATATTTTCAGAGTTAAAAAATTCCGACAATTTCCGATGAAAAATCGTATTAGCGATTATTTTTTTTTTGTTTTTTTTGTTTTTCAGTCAGATGAAAACTTTTAAAACGAAAAAAAAAAAAAAAAAAAGAGAAAAACGAAAAAATTGGCGTTTCTCTGTTACTTACGTAAGCAAAAGGTCTGAAATTTTCACGGTTTGTTAATTTTAATGTGCTTAAAATGCTGAGGCCCAAAATCCATGCCACTATTTGTCGAATGTCTCATATACATATGTGTAATGTCGTCTCATGTAAGAAAGGGTTTATTAAGTTATTAAGAGCATATTGGGTTAACCGATTGGCTGTTAATCGCGTGGACAGTTTCGGGCACCAACATCCGCGTTGTTTCTCGTTCTAACCCAACACGCGTATACGCTCTTGAAATCTTGGAATATCGTTTTTCATACAAAGGCCCATCACAGATTATTTTCGACGTTGTCCCAGCGTGATATCCGCCCTTCTGACATTCAGAAATTGTCAAATATACGTACTACAATGTATGTTACACCAGTGATGATTCTTATTTGCCCGATCTTCGAATTTCAATTGT
Organism: Rhorus exstirpatorius; assembly: GCA_963564615.1. Lineage (NCBI taxonomy): Eukaryota > Metazoa > Arthropoda > Insecta > Hymenoptera > Ichneumonidae > Rhorus > Rhorus exstirpatorius. The sequence continues at coordinate 32,828,666 of OY751317.1, forward strand.
GCCGCACCCGTCATTTGTTTCTAAATAGAAAAACAAAAATTCTGCGCCCAAATATAAATGTCCTAAATTGATTTTTACTATCCGCTGTAACGACGCAAAGTTTTCCATTTAAAATACACGTGATTTTTATCTACTAATGTTATTATTTTACTGACGCATCTAATCTTTGACGAAAACAATTAATTTTGGTTGGAATTGACGGGGATCGGAAAAAGGCAAGATATCAGTCATACCTGACGTTTATCACGTATTCAGGTTATCTAGAAATATAGTATGAAGAATTTTAGGTTCTAACGAAGTCATCAAAGAGATATCAAGGTAACAATTATCCACTTTTAATTGAAAAAAATAGGTCATTTAAAATCATTTCCTTAATAAACCTTTCTTAAATATTAACGCAATTGAAATTGTATTTTTTTAAACATTTTGTTGATGAGTCAACGTTATGGATTCCAAAGTATTTATCTTTTTTTTGTTTTTTTTAATAATACACAACACTGATTATACACGAAAAACAATATATTTTGAATAAATATATTTTTCGAAATAATCTAAAAATCGATCTCGAAAGAAAATTTTTTGTTTTTGAAATTTTCTATTTTTTTTAAATCAAAGCGGATGATTGTTGCCTAAAAATCTCTTTGATGACTTCGTTAGTACCTAAAATTCTTCATATTATATTTCTAGATAACACGAATACGTAATAAACGTCAGGTATGACTGATATATTGCATTATTCCTATCATTTTCAATTAAAACAAAGAAAAATATTCAAATAAGCAGAGTAAAAATGCCTCAGAATAGCCAATACATTGTTTATTTTTTTTTCCTTAAAAGTACTATCGATCCCCGTCAATTCCATATAAAACGAATTTTTTTCATCAAAGATCAGATGTGTCGGTAAAATAATAACATTAGAAGATGAAAATCGCGTGTATGTTGAACGGAAAACTTTGCGTCGTTACAGCGGATAGTAAAAATCAATTTTAGGACATTCATATTTTTTAGGCGCAGAATTTTTGTTTTTCTATTTAGAAACAAAATGAGGGGGCGGTATACAATTGAAATTCTAAAATCGGGCAAATAAGAACCATCCTATAGTGTTACACACGCGTGTGTATGCATTGCGAAATCCGTTGATTCAACACAATTTCGGGGGGGAGTATATTGCCAACGTGCATGATTCCCTGTAGACCGATGCGCAGGGATGCACCATAGAATTTCGTGCAAACCCGGCGTGTACCGCGGCACAGAGGAGGGGTTTGGGTTTATTGCCGGGTTCACGCGGTGATTAAGGACCCCGACGCATGCTCCGGTGAGCAATACTACCGATAAATTCAAACGTTGCCAGTGCACAAACAACCCCCCCCCCCCCCCCCCCCCGCCCTTCTGCACCCTCGCGAGTCGTATGAAACGCACAATAGCCGAACTGCTGACTATACCTGAACGCTGAACATTCCCTCTTGACGCGGCGGGGCCAGCGAGAAATCGTTGATATTACCGATCGATCGATGGAAAAAGTTTCAGAAGGAAAACAAAAAAAAAAAAAGGTCCCAACGGATCTGTCGTCGTCCGCGTGCATGCGGATGGATCTTTGAAAATTTCGTAAAAAATCTTTTCCAAGTATTTTTATTTCTAAAGCGTTCGGGTATGTTGGACAGCGGTTGAATAAAAAAAAAAAAAAAAAAACGGAAGTTGTGGAAAATCGATTTCTGACGAAATTGATTATGTCATTTTAGAACCGAAATTTTGGAAAATCATAGATCGCTGTGCCTGGATCTTCGCGGATAAAATTCGAGTCGAGAATTATGTTGAAACACATTTGCTTATTATATCTCCGTTTATTGACTCAAATCTCAGTGGATTTACTTCAGATTTGTGCAGATCTGGGTTAGATCTTGTTGAGATCTGATTCGTTCCAATTGAGATTTTCCAAAATTTAAATCTACACGTGGGACCTATGAAGAATAGCTGCGTGGATCTAAAAAAATAACTGCACGGAAAAAAAGACATTTCAAAAAATAATAACTGAAATTTAAAAAATACAACGATGAAGAGAAAAAAATGCAGTTTAACACAGTAAATTAATCTCTTTGCAGTGTTTTTTTTATCAAAAAGTAATGTGCGGAATATACTTCTGTACTATCTGTATAACCATATTCGTTGGTTTAAACTGTAAAAACAACTATTTCCACTTCAAAAAAGTGACACTGTAAAAATTGAAAATATGCTCGCAATGAATTTTGCTATAGATAAAATGAAAAACCAATAGATCTGTACAAGAAAAATTTTAAAACTGACGCATTAAAATGAACCGTATAGAGAGAGTATTTTTACGAATGTAAGACATAACAAAAAATACTAAATTCTCTATGAAAAACAGAAATTGAAATAAAGAAAAATTGTATAGCACACGCTTTCGTCGAATTCAACTGTGAAAATGATGGAAAAATTACAGTTTTAAAATGTGTATGGAAAATACGACGCAAACAAGAAATTCATAAGGATCAACAAGCGTTCATAAAATCAATAGCGTAGTGGTATAGTGTCGGTCGTTAGGTATAGTCCAGTCAAATTACGGCTGAGAGTAGGGTAAAAAAAACACAAAATTAAGCAGTTTGGGGATTATGAAGGATCGATAGGGGGGTGTATTGTGAGCTTAAATTCCAATTTGAGGGGTTCTCCTAAGGTCAGCTCAAGGTCATTTCGATGAAAACGCGTTTAATTCGATATCTCGAGAACGGTTAGTGTTAGGCCAAAAATTGTTGAGACCTTTTCTCTTCTAAATTAAATTTACTAAATTTTTTATCTGAAACTTTTTTTTTTAACATCAATATTTTTCAACTTATGACTTCCGAAAGGCAAAAATTTTCCTTTTTTTTTCTCGCTATTTTTCATTTTTCGCCATTTCCTCCCCAACCGTTCAATTTTATGAAATTTTTCTGATTATCAAAGTTGTAGATCTTTTAATTATGAACAACTTTTGTCTCAAAACTTTTTTCTCTAATACCAATACCTTCGGAGTAATATCTTACTTTACCGAGCGAGATCCGCGCCGTTGTCGTTAGTTGTCGTTGCCGTTGTTGTTAGGTAGGTCGTTAGGTAGGTCTCAGGTAAAATCTTAGGTAGGCTCAAAATTAATTTCGAGGGAAAAAAGTCCGGACCACCGAGCCAGAAACACTCGTAAAAAAAAAAATCTCCAAATCTTTAATTTTTTTTTTTTCAATGATTATTTAAGGATCGAAAGTGTTGAATTCGTTTACCGCGGAGGACCGCGGGTTCAAATCCCGGTCAATGACGATTTTTTTTTTTTGCAAAATTCATAGTATTTTCAAAGATAATGTAACAGCAGTTTTAAATTCGTTCATCGATTTAATTGCTAATTGATAGATGATAAACTACGTTTATTATGCCAATTCGACCCGCGCTTTTCAAAATCTTCTAAACTTTTATTTTTTACAGTTCACTTCGCAATTTCTCAAACATTAAACCCAAAAAGATGCGCTATTTTATATTATAATTGATTTCACAATTTGTACAGTTTGTCACAGTGGTAAACTCTATTTACACTTTTAAACTGTAAAAATTCATTCTATCATACTCAGTCCTTTTTATTTCAAATTCTAAAGAATTTCCGAAGTTTTCCTCCCGAGAGGCATTCTCTATTAACAAAACTGTAAAACATGATGGAAACATGACTAGAATTCACAGAAAATTTTTTTCCGTGTGGTTAGATCCAAATTTGGTCTTCGCGTAGATCTAAAAAAAAAAAAACCACGTAGATCAAAATTTGATCTACGTACAGATCTGAACTATCGTAGACTTTACGTAGATATTGACTAAAAACTCTCATACTTTTGACACGAGTTCGGGACAATGCTCTGGTGAATAAAAGAAATTGAAAACAATTTTTCAACTCAAAAATTGTAAGTATAATGAAGAAAAAAACAAAACAATTTTCTCGGAAAGTGATTTACGTTAATTCATTTCACGTTGTTTCATACAATCATTCGTTATTTCTTTTTGTTTATACATAAAACATTATAATTTCGAAGTTTTAATTGTTATTATTATTATTATTATTCCTTTTTAATCGAAACCTCTGTCTCGTCGAATGTCCATACGTGCGGATGACATAACACCAATAGTTTGCGTGCCTCGTAAATAATTAAAGGGAACAGAAGCGAGAAAGAGAGAGAGAGTAAAAAGGCAAAAAAATGAAAGAATAAAAAAAAAATTGAGCGAGACGTAAAATCGATAGGCTGTGACCGCAGAAATTGCGCGTCAAGTCCAACGGTATACCGTAACTTTCCGATCGGGTGACGGTTCTCGTTTTTCTTTTTTATTTATTTATTTTTTTTGCTAAAAAATTCAAGAGATTCACCGATGAACGAAAACGTATACGAGCTCACTTTTGTTTCCCTATAACATTTGAAATCGCATATTCATTCAAAAATTCGATGGAAAACTCGCGATCGTCATTCTCGCGGATATATTTTATAATTTATTTGGTCAATCATTCCCCGTTTGCTCGACATTATTATACGCGGCGAAAAAATCGCTGGGGGGGGGATGAAAAAGAACAAACGAAAGAACGTATAAAGTATGAAAGAATGAAAAAAAAAATTTTAATCAAATTGCGCACTCATTTTCGCATTGCTAAGGAAGCTCAGTCTTCGTAAAATTTTGCGCGATTAATTTAGAAATTAATGAAAATGAAGTTTCGACTCTTTTGTACTTTGGCAAAACTTTGAATCTTCACTAGCGTACAATTCCGCGTTCATTATCGTCGAGCCACGAAAATATTTGTATACCCCATTCTTTGATTCGAGAAAATTGGAAAATAAAAAAAATAAACGTCTATCCGGAGTTCTTTTACGACTTCCATGTTTTTCCATCACGAACGACGAGAAATAAAAATAAACTTTCAATTGCTCCGATCTTCAGGTAACTTTTATACGAGAGCTGGGCAAAGTACCTGAAAGTACTTCAAGTACAAATTACAAAGTACTTCAATTACTTGAAGTAAGCTCGTACACTTCAAGCACCAAGTACTGAAAATGCTTGAAGTGCCAAATATTTAAAGTACTCAGTACTTGGAGTACTTGAAGTACTAAATATTTGAAGTACTCGAGGTACCAAGTACTTGTAATACGTCAAGTATCAAGTATCAAATACTTTTCAAGCTTTCAGGTATTCGTCTCGTAAGTTTTTGTACTTATATTTGATTTCTTTGAACTCATTTGATTTTGATTCGAGTACTTTTAGTATCTAAACATATTTTTACATTGTGCAATTCACTCAGAGGTTAGGCAGATTGGAACAGTGATTCGCAGCGACTTACTAACTCAACCTATTACAGCTATATACTAATGTTTGTTGGAAAAAAACGTCAGTGGGGGAATTTTGTAGGCAATGATCCAAGCTTTCTACTGAAAGTATCATTTTCACCGTTGCCATAGGTCTCTAAAATTAAGGCCTCAGAGACTTCTGCGCCCCCTTAAAAGAGTTTAACGATTTCGCGACGAAAAAAAAACGTTCAGTCTCAAGTTGAATGTTTCAGGAATATGAAAATGATGATAATAAAATCATTCTGTCATTGTTTTTATGGTCCAAGAGAGATAGGAAGAGAGAGAGAGAGAGAGAGAGAGAGAGAGAGAGAGAGAGAGAGAGAGAGAGAGAGAGAGAGAGAGAGAGAGAGAGAGAGAGAGAGAGAGAGAGAGAGAGAGGAGAGAGAGAGAGAGAGAGAGAGAGAGAGAGAGAGAGAGAGACAGACGAGAAGAGTTAACACGATATGAAATTTTAGAACACATACAAACAAGTTTTCTCTCTCTCTCTCTCTCTCTCTCTCTACACCTGTTCTCTCTCTCTCTCTCTCTACACCTGTTCTCTCTCTCTCTCTCTCTCTCTCTTCTCTCTCTCTCTCTCTCTCTCTCTCTCTCTCTCTCTCTCTCTCTCTCTCTCTCTCTCTTTCTCTCTCTCTCTCTCTCTCTCTCTCCCTCGGAAAATCTCAAAGCTGCAGCATCAGAGCGATATTATCGAATAGTTGAATATTAGCTTTCACATATATGCGTTCACCAAAGCCCAAACATTTCCCTCGATCCCCCGTTCGCTTCTACGTGCTTTTCGAATTAAATGGAAAATGCCATTATAATTACATTCCTATCGCTCCCTGGCGAACGCAGAAATGAAAATTTAACGAAGAGGAAACGCACACGTGAGAGCATGTGCTCGCGTGTGTGCCCGAGTGCCACTCTTGTTAAATTTTCAAATTGTTATTTGACGTAAGCGCGCGAAAGGTAAAACGATTTTGTAATGCTCCGGATGATGTATTAAAGTCCTGCCGTCGAATTGATAGTTCATATTATACCGGAGAAAGAGAATGAACTATAATTGGAAGTTTGAGTGAAATTTTTTTTTTTTTTCAATCATTAGGGCGCATAATGTAGAGTAATTAATAATAATGAGGACGTATTTTTTATTTTTCGTTAAAAAATGACAGATGCACATATTGCACATGTTATAGGCAATTTAATTTCACGGACTTTGATATATATATATATAGATATAGCGTAACATGTGTGACGTCATAATGTTATAGTTTACAATTTGTTATATTAACGGCAATTTTGATTCAATTAAAAAAAAAAAAATACGTGCTATATATTTTTTCCTAAACTATCAGATTATGAAATAAAAAAATTCCATTCAAACTCTCAATTGTCATCGGACGTATGATACAAGCGGAGGAGAAACGTTTTTATAAAGATATACATTGATAAATCGATATTTTAGCGTATAAATATAAATTGAATATACATATGTCGCGCTCCATGTCAACTCGACAATCCCGTTTTTTTTTGTCTCGAAAAAATTATTCGGTATGGGCATTTCGAAGGATAATATATCCATGACATTTTGCCAAAATTTCATCCCCCCCCCCCCCCCCCCACTATTCTTGGTTCTCGAAATAATGATTAATTAATTCTCAATTTTGTAAAAATCATAACCTTGCAACTGCTGATCGGATTTTAACGATTGAAAAAATGATTTTTTTTTAACATTTTTGCCCTTTTTGAAAAAAAAAAAAAAAAAAAAAATGCCGTCATCGGAGAAATACTCATTAGACAGTTTTGAGGGGCAACCTTTCGTACTTTAATTTAAAAAATGTACATTTCTGTACTGAATTTTTACATTTTCTGGCCATTAGCCTCAAGATTAGAGGTCTCCGGAATTATCGCTGTTCAAATTTCAAATAATTCGGTCACGCATGGTTCATGAAGGGCATTGTCATCAAAATAAACGTGCACTGTGTTTTCACCGTCAGAGCTATCAAAAATTGAATTTTATGAAAATATCGATACATCGAAACATAAAAGAAATTTTTTATCCAAAATATTAAGCACACATTGACTATTAAAAAAAATAATATCCAAAGAGACTCTGGTTCGTCAGCTTTCCGTTTCGATAACGACCAAGGTGAGTGTCCCAGTTGGCGAACATTTAACGGAGGATCCACATTCTTTTTACATTTTTCAGTAATATCTGAGTACGATATCCAAAAACTTTGATTTCACATCAACAATTTCGTTCATGCTGGATTCAATAATATTGATTTTTTTTTTGTAAAAACGTTAAATAATCAGGGTAAATAAGCAAATTAAAAGTGCCTGTTTTATGTCCGAGTTACTGGACGATCCGCGGACTTGCTGGCCCAGATAATGACACGACCGAGTCCCAGTTAATGAACAGTCCGGAAATCAATCAGAAAAAATAGTTATTATACTTTTATTTCACATTTACCCAGTCCCATTCACATTTATTTGATGAATAAATGAAAAAAATTCAATACACTGGGCAAAATTTCTAAGGGGATTGGAAAAAACTGAAAACTGTTTAGGTTATGTAACACTAATCAACAACTCGGACATGTCCTGAATTCGTTGTGCCAATTAATGATGGGGTAGATACGGAAGTGTCGATTTTTCAAGCTAAATTCATAATACATCGAAAATCGTAACTACTCGGAACTTTTTCTAGTCGGAAAGTTGAAAACGGAAGCTTTATTTGCGGGTATATTCAATCAACCATCCGATAAAATATATGTCGACTATCATTAAATATATATACCGGATCGTTCAACAACTGGGATGCGTTTTCTATCCGAGCCGTTTACCTTAACTGGATAAAAGAAATAGAAAAGATCTTCTCTCTCTCTCTCTCTCTCTCTCTCTCTCTCTCTCTCTCTCTCTCTCTTCAAATGTCGTGTCGGAGTTGATTTATACGTTTTGCCTCTTTGGTCTTAAAACGCGGATCATTTATGCTGACAAGTAGCAGATAATGCTATAGGGTCAGTTTTTTTGTGAAAACCGGGGGGGATCTCTTGAAGGGCGATTTTAGTTGGGAGAAGGTTGACGTTTGCGATAACGTGGCTTCTGTCTGGGCTCATGGCCGATGATCGCCACCTTCTGATGACCGGAAAAGGCGTTGGAGAGTGCTAAATTTGGCAATCTCTCTCTCTCTTTCTCTCCCTCCCTCCCTCCCTCTCTCTCTCTCTTTCTCTGGTGGTAATTAATATCTGGTTGATGGGCGAAAACATCCCATTACCTCGAACCGGCCCTCCATAACATCGTTAAGTCTTGACGAGGGGTTCCCTTCCTCTCTCTCTTTCTTTCTCTTACCTCGCGTCTGTAAAGATGGACACGGTGTGAGGTATGATATCACTTGCCCGGAACATTAACATGCAAGCGGCATAAAAACGATTCGACCATGGGTGCAAACAGTTAGAGATGGAGAGAGAGAGAAAGAGAGGGTTTGAAAAAAAATTGAGAGGTTCACATCAGCTCAAAAACGTTCTGGCCCTCACTTTCCTCGTGTCATCCAGAAACAAAAAGTAGGAAATAAAGATGACTGATGAGGCGTATGCCCCCGTAATTTTTTTTTTTTAATTACATCGAAACAATAGTTGAATGATAACCAATATCATTGAATATATTTTTTAAATAATCCTTATAATTTTATGTTTTTGTTTATTTTTTGTAAGTTACAGTGGATTAATCATTACTTGGTGTTGGTTTAAAAAAAAAAAAAATTCTTCTAAAAACCAGAAAATTTTTCAAAATAATTGTACAATTTGCGTTGCACAATTGTTCTTATCTAAAAGCAGAAAATTCCCTGCCATTCGTGAAACGACGAGATGTGATTCAAGTTCAAAATAATTAACTAATTCGTTTCGATAACTCGAAAGATTTTTTACCTAAGACAGGTGAAAAATTGTTTCATGTAATATAACCTCGAACATTAGGAAATTTGGATTTGTTTTTTTAATTTTTACAAATTGACAACCTTTTTTTTTCTTTTGACACGCGTCATTTTGTTTCTCAGTCATGCGAAATAATTCATGCCGCATAAAATATTATAAATACAAGAAAATTAACAAAGTTGGATTTTTTATTCGAAGTAACGTATAAGGTCGGCCCATCAGTGAGTGCACATCTATGAGAATAATTGGTTAAAGCGACTTTAAATTGCATGAAAATTCTGCTCTCTCCCGAAAAAACCAAATATTTGCTTTTCCTCAATTTTCTCGGGTTATATATTTGTCATCAACGAAAATAATTATGAAATTTATTTGAAAAAAATACATACATGTACCATACCCCAAGAAAGAATAATTTTTGCTTACTGTTTAAAGAAGCATTTGTCACATCATTCGTGACAATCGTCCATTGAATTGTACTTGTAATACTTACATCTCTCTCTCACTCTCTCTCTCTCTCTCTCTCTCTCTCTCTCTCTCTCGCGCTCTCTCTCTCTCTCCCTCATTCAAAAGTTTTATACCAAACATTTTTTTTTTCTTTTAAATAAATTCCTCGGTCGCGTTATTACAAGGTGTGAAAAACGGGTAATTGGGGTGCAAGCGGACGAGAATGAGAACATGCATCGATCTTACGCGGGCTGGTTTGGATAATCCGCTGTATATATATATATATATATATATATATATATATATACACGACGCATATACGTAGAGAAAGAAATTTGTAAAGCCGTGAGAGGTGGAAGTTTTGGCGTCCATTGGCGAGGGAGGGATGGGTTTTGACTGCAGGAAACGGTGGGCGAGCATGCAGCTCGGCAGTATTTCAATCCCGCGTGGCCACAAACGCGCTCTCTCTCTCTCTCTCTCTCTCTTTTTGATATATGCATGTACGTGTATATCTATATATATTTATAATATAAGCAGCACAAGCAGAAACGTTGGAATATATTGCTCGTTCGCGGAATAACGTTTTATTGCTGCAGCGATAACTCCACGTCTTCGTGCGTTGCTCCTGTGCGAATCGCGTTGTCGGAGAGATTCCTAGACGTATAGAGCAACGCGATATACTCTGCGCTTTCCGCGTGTATATAGAACGAGAAACTTTGAGTACGTCGCGTGATTGCGGCGAAAGAGCCGCTTGAATGTATCCCTTAATCACGAGGGAACGAGAGAGAGATAGAGAGAGAGAGAGAGAGAGAGAGAGAGCAAGAGAAGGCAGGGTTGAGCAAAGAGAAGATCCGTAAGCATTTTCCTCATTCTCGTCGTATTCTTGTGGGGAAAAAAAACAAACAAACAAACGATGCAAATCAGAAATTTGCACATTGCCCGCTCGCATAATTCCCCTCAATTTTCTTTTCCAAGCTGATTTATCATTACCCGAATTAGATAAAAATGGTGCAAAGTTCCTCAAGCCATTCTCAGTTTCGTGTACCGCCCCGTTTGGAAATTCGGACTCAATCTTTGGTAACGACCGGACAGTTTTCTCAGTCACCAGGCGGAGTTGAACTAAGAAGGGGCTCCTAGCCCCTAGCTGCGTTTGTAACATTGCGATATCCAGCCTGTAGATAATTGAAACTGTCCAGGGGGTTTAATAGCGCATCCCCAATATATCGCAGAATTCCTACCTATAGCCACCCTAGTCAGGAAGGGCCCAGTCGGTGGCTAGCCTGCCTCTGGTTTAAAATTTGTATGCTGTGTCGTATCGCATCTCGCAAGTGACTGCTTATGGGATAAAATGATATTATAGCCGGAAAATATGATTTATTTTATCATGTCAAATTTTCTTTATTCACGTACACGCATAATTCCGATCGCTTTGGTGCGGTTTGCACACTTTTATCGTTTCATCGCGTCCACAATTTTGTCGATTGTAACACGAACTCCGTAACACCTTGCACAATTCTTCATAATATGTACACGCATCCAATAACGCATCCAAACACTCATATATAGGACTGACGATTCTCAAAAGTATCCTCCCTTTGCACTCTCGGCATAGACGTAACAGACAACAACGAAAAAATTCTAACACGCAGGATGAAGGTTAGGATAAATTCAAGCCCGGATATAGTATGTTGCGCGACTCTTCGTTTGACAGTACAAAGAAGCAGAACCAAAAGTGTTTCTGCTCAGTTTCTTATCTTGTGTCTGACCAAGAGATAAACTCCGTCAAAAAGCATGGGCAGACGAAAAATTGAGTTTTGGAATTCCTGGGCTGCTGCCCGTGCAGAAATTTCGGTCGGGATCCAGGTGGATTCTGAGAAGGATCCCTATTTTCTGATAGGGATCCAGCTGGTCATCGGATCAGATCCCATGACTGAATGTAACGTTTGCACATTGGAATCCGACAGGGACCCCTGACTGGATTCCAATTATGGTATCCAGTCAAAACCCGATCAAAATGTGGTTTAATCTGGCATATATATAAAATCCCGAATAAATATTTATCTTCCGCAATTCAGGTTATAGGCAATTGTTTATTATTATCTGAGCCATAGAAAAAATTTAAACAAAAAAAAAAAACGTCGACACCGGGGTTTGAACCTACGACATCTCACTAGCCTTCGTTTGCGTATTGGACCCGAAATGAATGACAAAAAAAATTATATTTTATGAACATTAATGTTTTTGACATTTTTTATTGATTGTTGTTGTTCCGAGGATGATTCCGGTCGTTGAAAATTTATTTGCTAACCCGGAAAATGATTTAAGGACAACCTACCTACCTATCTGCCTACCTAATGAACTAACGCTCTAACCACGACGCTGTCGGATGCTTGTACATTTACTTTATAAATATCTTCTATACACTATACATGAGGCTGAAGCTAGCAGCGGTAGCGAGAAGCCAAAATTCAGAAAAGAATACGCATGACGGGAAAAATCTGAAAAAATTAAGGAGTATTGTCTATCGATCCTGGAACACGATCGCGTTTCAACTTTTGAGTGGACTGACTCCTTCGTTGATTTGTTTGTTAATTAACAATGGCTGCTGATAATTAAAATCGCACACATGACGGGAAAAATCTGGAAAAATTCAAGAGTATTGTCTATCGATCCTGAAACACGATGGCGTTTAAACTTTTGAGTGGATGGACTCCCTTGTTTATTTGTTTGTTAATTAACAATTACTGCTGATAATTAAAATCGCACGCATGACAAGAAAAATCTGAAAAAATTAAGGAGTATTGTCATTCGATCCTGAAATACGATGGCGTTTCAACTTTTGAGTGGACGAACTCCGTTGTTTATTTGTTTGTTAATTAACAATAACGGCTGATAATTACAATCACACGCATGACGGGCGAAACCTGAAAAAATTCAGGGGTATTGTCTATCGATCGTGACTAAAAGTATATATTGCGCTTGAGACTATCCTTACAATTAATAATGAATTAAATTCCGCGCACAAAACTACTTTCCGTTCAGCAATATCCTTTACAACTTTTGAATCATCGAAGGTTCTTTTTATTTGAAGTACAATCCCCATGGTCTCAAATTTTTCCTTCCAAAAAGTTCGCCACAGACGTTAAGTGGCTGTTATAATTAAAAAAGTCCAATGAGCGGCGGCTTCCACTTAAGCTACAAAGCACCCTTTTCGCGATGATGTCTTTTTTTTTTATCAAAACTTCAGTTTAAGGGGATGGGAGCATGAAAAATCAAAATTTGTTTTTTTTTTATGAAAAATGCACAAAAGTGGCTCAAAAATGTAATTTTCGCCACACTGCTAAGTGGTTAAGGTGGTGGAGGTTCTCGATCATGAAATGACACGTAATGACAATTAATATATAGTAATAATAATGGCATTTACACCGCCACCGCCACCGCCGCCACCACCACCACCACCACCACCACCACCACTACTCATTATTATTATTATTATTATTATGCCAATCGAATAATGTGTCAACAAGCTTTATTCGGAATATGACTGGGCATTTCGCAAATTAAAATTCTTCGATCATCCCATTAAATCATCGGAGGATACTCGTCTTGAGGAGCTCTCAACAAATCCTGATTCAGAACAAACGTGAGATTGGGATTCAATCGGTACACCCTGAAAGAAAGTGGCGCCATAACTTACAAATTTTGCCACATCCACCAATCCGATCACGAGACGGATACCATATAGATTCCTATGGGGATACCGGTTTTGGGGAGTCCATGGACAATCCCGATCGGGATATGTTCGGACTTAGGGTATCCCTAAAAAATTTCTGCACGGGTGTCTGGACCAGAATTTGAATTATATTTAAAAAAATCAAAATGACCGTAGCATTATCGCTTCCTATTATTTCTGGGTATAGTAATTGCGTTAAAAACAAAATGCGACACGAAAGAATTAACCCAGCTCAGTATTGTCTATAGCGCCTTTCGAGGATCTCTATAGACGGACAAAACTATGGCCCAGTTATTAGACTCGATTTAGCAGCGCACAGAGAAATTTCTACACGGGCGTTGAGGTAATGTCGCCGTGGCTGAAAAAAAAAAAAAGGAATAAACTTTGCTTGATAAAGAAGAAGATTTAAAAAAAATCAACGATGAACGCTCGAAGTCGTAGGGATTTTTTTGTTTCCAATTTTCTCAACATTGTATTCGTATAACGATGTAATGTCACACGTACGATCGCGATTCAGTTGATGACGTATACGTGCCACGACTGCGGAGTCACTTCTGTCCTTCCTCGCGCTCGCGCTTGCTCCAGCATTATATCTCCAAGCTTGTCCGGCGCGAGGAGAAATATATCCTCGCGGTTTTCTCCGAAGTGATCCGCGCAGCAGCCTTAGCTCGGTTAGACCGATAAAGATCGAGATGCTTGAGAGCTGCGTGTGTAGAGAAGCCAAGCGAACGAAGAAGAAGGCCTTTGAGAATCATTGGTGAAGGCTATCAATGCACAAGTCGAGAGAGAAAACTTTTATGTATCCCTCGCGTCTCTTCGCGTTCTCATCCTTTCATCGTCGAGAGTCCCGCGCCACTTCTTTCGTCTCCTCGATCTTTGTACACGATTCGCCTATGGATGTCCTCTTTACCGGGAACGTCCGAGCGTCGTGAATACGGACAGTGAAAATCGAGCTGGAGAAAAGAGAGAGAGAGAGAGATCTTTTGGAACTGTGAAATCCTTATCTCTCCTCACGTTCAGCATGAGACGATCTTTTCATCCTTCTTTCATTCTCTCTGCTCTCTCTCTCTCTCTCTCTCTCTCTCATCGCAGTCCTTGTTCTTTCGGTGTCGCCTCTTCAGCATCTTGCTGGATGGTCCTCCGGGTCATCGCGTGGTTGCCTCCTCTCAAAACGACTATGCCGACAAGCAGTCGTTGAGTTTGACCGTGTAGAAGCGTCTCTCGTCGAGATTCCTCTTCTCGAGCCAAGCCAAACACATTCAGGCCCGGAATAAGACAGCGAGAATCCCCAGGCCTTTAATAATAATAATAATAATAATAATAATAATAATAATAATAATAATAATAATAATAATAATAATAATAATAATAATAACAATAATAATAATAATAATAATAATAATAATAATAATAATAATAATAATAATAATAATAATAATAATAATAATAATAATAATAATAATAATAATAATAATAATAATAATAATAATAATAATAATAATAATAATAATAATAATAATAATAATAATAATAATAATAATAATAATAATAATAATAATAATAATAATAATAATAATAATAATAATAATAATAATAATAATAATAATAAGAACAACAACAACAACAACAACAACAACAACAACAACAACAACAACAACAACAACAACAACAACAGCAGCAGCAACAATAATAATAATAATAATAATAATAATAATAATAATAATAATAATAATAATAATAATAATAATAATAATAATAATAATAATAATAATAATAATAATAATAATAATAATAATAATAATAATAATATGAAGTGCCCTTTGGTTGTTACCGCTCTTGATCCTTCCACCATGCTTAGAAAATTCTTCTATACTCCTTCCACTCCTTCAATCATCACTCGTCTTCGTCGTCGTCGTCGTCGTCGTCGTCGTCGTCTTCGCTTATGATCCATTCGTATCCCTTGAAAGGTTTTATGGATTTTGTACTTATCGGCGAACACGAACGAGAAAAATCCATCAGCTTCTGTCTTCTTCCTGTCTTTCTTTCTCTCGTTTATACTCTATCTTCCGGTGATGGATTATTGTTATTGCTACAGTACGAAAAGAAAAAAAGAAACGTTTCTCCAGACGTTACTTTTATTTTTTATTTTTTTTTTATAGTGATATTTTATATTTGCGGACTTATTTTTTTTGTCCCTGTTCTCTTGGAGATGATGGCTTCAGCGTTGAGATTTTGGGACAAGCATTTTTTTCGTACATTTTGCGAGGGTCTTCACGTCGAGGAACATTTTTCGATCGCGACGAGTCACGTTTGTGTCTCTGTCGTTGATTGATTGACGCGTAAAATTGATGAAACTTTGAATCGTTGAGACATCGTTGAAAGTGAAAAATCCTGCCAATTCGAAATTTCAATTTTTTTTTTTCCTCGCACACGTGAAGCTTCCTCTATGAGCGAGCGAGGTGTTTTTTTTTTGAAATTTTAATGCCGTGAATGCAGTTAGAGCTGTTAGAATTTTTTTTTTTTGCTTGAAACATTCAAACATTTTTGAAATCCGAAAGGCTCTCAAGCGATTATTGCCAAATTTAATGTCAAGTATTCCTGTTCCCTGTCACGAATTTGCGTAAAAAATTTCCGACCGATGAATAAAAATTTACGAAAATTGGAGCGATCGCAGATATTTTTGGAAAAAAAATTCAAAATCATGCAAAGCTGGACATTCGTTATAGATTGCGGCGAAAGTTTTAGCGAACAAAGAGGGGGTCTTATATGCTCAAGCTATTTTTTAGGGTTTGTACACGCACACATACACACACACACACACACACACAAACACGCCGGAATTTTTTTCTTCTAAATATGATTTCTCGACGTTTTGGGACATTCGAAACGCATTGACATTAAAATCTCGAAATTTTTTTTGTCGCCATCAAAAGGCCTCCTCTATTAGAAAGCAAAAACGTCAAAAAGAAGATCGATATATATATACTTCCTGACGGTGGAAGCTTTGTGAGAAAGGGAAAAATGTGAGGAAGCAACGCGTAAGTTTCTGATTAGTTTTACTTTTCTTTTTTTTTTTTCCCAAAATCTCATCCCACTCTGTTCAACGTTCTTTCTCCCCGGTCTCTCGGGTCAGAAAAGCAACATTTAGTTCCACGCTTGGCCCAGAAGCGTCTGACGAGTCTCACGCGACTCTGGACAAACAACTATGACCGATGACTCGGGAAACTCGTAATATAGAGCGAGAATTTCCGCATTTTTCTCTATGACACTATGTGCATGGTATGCCCCCTCTGGTCGAAGGGGCAATCGTAAAGATGACGAAAATACTATTTTTCGACACACACACACACTGCGAATATGTACAGTCAAATGTGGGAAAAGCGACAGCTTTGTTGTGCCTTTTGAAATTAGCCAAGTCGAGGCTATATTGGAAAATCAAAGAAAATGTATTTCGATAAATGATACATTCGATCCGACCGTTAGGTTCAAAAAAACTCAATTTAGATCATCAAAATTACGTTTTTTTAATGTTTTGGACGGGAGTTTTTTCTTTTTTTTTTTTGATTAATTAAATTCAACTTTTCTGGGATAAAAATACAATAAGTTTTTCGGGAATCCTCCTTGTATACACCTCTCTTTCTCTCTCACTCTTCAATCTCTATCCCCTTATTCGGCTGTCCGGTTGGAAGTTTCGCGTGTCAATGAATTGATCGATGATCTTTGCTAGGACTCTAGGAAAGCACATACCGAGACCCAACAGCTGAAAATACGACGGGTTGCGAAGATGGATTTGCAAATTTTCGTTGCACACGAGTTGTATAATATAACATATATATATAGTTAGACCTTGCGAAAGTGGATCTCGCGTGCACATATCCACAGCTCGAGAGAATGAGTGGCCACGTTTTCAACCCCTTCTGACGAAACTACCAGAGCCAACAAAGCGCACAGGGGTGAACTCACGATGAGTACATAACACCGCTACTACCACCACTATTCCCTATGATACAAGCGAGAAAAGGTTGACTGAGCTCTCTTCCTCTCTCTCTCCCTCTCTCTCTCTCTCTCTCTCTCTCTCTCTCTTTCTCTCTCTCTCTCTCTCTCTCTCTCTCTCTCTCTCTCTCTCTCTCTCTCTCTCTCTCTCTCTCTCTCTCTCTCTCTCTCTCTCTCTCTCTCTTTCTCCTCCCGAGAAAGGGTTGTTCAATTTTGCCCAACGAGTGATTCATCACGTACCCTCGTTTGACAACGATGAGTTTTAGTCCTCGTGTGTTAGAGCGAAAAAGCTTTGAATAAACCAAAATGCATTTTGCCCTCGTATGACGCGAGGTCGATAAACGTTAGGATGGAAAAAGAGAGAAAAAACAAAACATCAAACACTTTCCCTCAATTATACGTGTGAAATAAATTCGTCAAATACGATTAACAAATAGATACTTCATCGGAGAAACGTTCGTTTGATTGGCCGAAGTATGTGTGTTATCATCGATAGCGCATATATTTTATGAGATTATTTTTTTGTTAATGAAAATTAACGTTGAGAATCGAGTGTGCAATTTTCGATCGTCGTAATTACCGTAAATTCGAAACTTGTCATGCAAATTTTTAAGCTCCTTTGAGGTTAAAGGAATAGTTTTTTTTTTTCCAATTATTTGGCTATTGGATTTTTCATTCGATTCAACGATTCTGAAAAAGCTTTTTGAGAGAGCATATTATATAAAGCTCTGATGTGACGATTGTGACGGTAAGACAGCGTTAGGAAATTTGCATTTTTGTCAAAAACCCGAGAGATCTAAAACAGAAATAGATCTAATATTTATTGTAGTATTTAATTCCCAAAAAATGTGGCCATTAGGCTGTACCAAAAATTTACATGTCATCGTGGATAATTTGCTGTGCAGATAGTTCGCAAATATTCCACTAGAGCCGCCACATTCCAGGTCTAAGCGCGTGGCTTTTATATCGTTCAGTTTTCAGTTATCAGACAATTTTTACGAGTTTTTGGGTTGTCAACTTGTTAAATCAGGTGTCCAATAGTAAAAGAAAAATGTTTAGAAAATACTTTCGAATCGGGTAATTCGCGAGCTTGATGCACTTGACCGGAATGTCCTACAAGTCGTCAATATTTCTTATACTATAATCAACGCCATCGGAGTACCTCATCGCCGTTCATATGATCTTAAAATCGCTGACACTTGATCAAAAACCATCCCTAGTTCAATTGTCTTTGTACTTGTCTTTGTATTCAATCGTTCAATTGTATGGGTGCCGAATTTTACACAGAATTCTCAGTTTATCGGTTACTTTCTAGCAAAATCGCGTATATCACATTACTTTACTCGTCAAACGGTACAGACTATGCCCTTATTGCTTTTAAACGGTGGAGACACATACAGAATAACGATCTTCATACCACGCGACCGTCCTCACGTTCAGGTTGCTAGGCTCGCGTTTCATTGCTGCCTCACCACCCTCTTCTGCCGCAGTGCCGCTCAGTCGTCACGTCAAAGTCCTGACAATCTTTTTTTGTTCTTTTTCCCCCATTTTATTTCTTCATTTTTTTCGCGAGGGAAACAGCAAGAGAGTAAAGAAGAAAAAAAAAAGCAATGTGAACCGAACCGCGAGACAGAGAAAGAGAGAAAAAATTCGCGGTGTCTGCTACCGGGAACTGCCTCGGGGCACGCAATTAGCCGGTTAAAGTAAGCGAACCCCACGAGAATCTACCGTCCGTGGCACATGATTTCCATGATGCGAGAGAGAGAGAGAGAGTCTAGAACTCTTCAATTCTTCCGGCTTTAGCCGTAAACCTACTTATAGGATAACCTATGTATGTGTATACGAGGTTTCATAATCTGTGTGCTCCGAAAGTCTTGACGTTCAACCAGGCGATTCCAGATGATACGACCGTCGGGGATTCAGGAAATTACCTCGTAATTTGAGCTGGTAGCACTCGTCATATCCAATAACCACACACACACACACACACACACACACACACACACACACATGCACACATACATATCTATAGAAATGTGTATTTGCCTAAATTGCATAGTTCCGGAGCACTCGTGCCATATAATTGATCCTTGGAAAATATTTTATGGCTCCGTATAGGTTGGATTTCGGATTTTCTAGTGAGACATCGGATATCTCTTTCGCGTTGCAAAATTTTTATTCCCGCTGAATGCTTGTTTGTGTTCAGAAAGTTTTTCGATTGGTTATAAACATCGTTGGCTCTGGTACGTCTTGAGGTTTAGTGTGAGGTAGGTTGATCCAGATCATCGAGGCTAGACTTGCCGTGATATTCCCAGAATCGTAAATTGTTTATTGGATTGAATTCAAGGAGTTATTGGCGCTTGATGTACCGATTCGCAGGTATCCGCGACTTCAAAAGTTAGACCAAATGTGTCCCCAATATATATACATACAGGGTGAGGCAATAACTATTAGCAGTAGAAATATTTTCTACCTTGCCAGACTTAGGCGAAAACTTTTCCTACAAAAGTTGCATGGTTCGTAGGGGGTCATCAAGTGGTGGCTACGAGGTAGCTAGGTGGCTAGGTGAAGGCGCTTCGAGCATTTCAAGGTCACCTCCGTTTTTTCAAATGGATCCACTATTTTTTTTCTTCGTAATTTCATCGAGGAACTATGAATAAGTTCACACACCAAATTTCGTCATGATCAACCAAGATTTAGCATAAAAAATTTAGCATTGAAGAGAACACAGTTTAAGAATCACCGTTGCGAACAATGTAACAAAATGTAAACAAAGTCGTACGACTTACCTCGATGTTGCTTTGATTCACGTATTGAAACCTCGATTAGAGCCTTTTCGTTAATACAGACTGACGTTATTAATGGGACCATACAATTAATACGAATCAGATTGCAAGCATGAATTGAAAGTGGTGGCCATCATCTTGGTTGATCATGACGAAATTTGGTGTGTAAACTTATTCATAGTTCCTCGATGAAATTACGAAGAAAAAAAATAGTGGATCCATTTGAAAAAACGGAGGTGACCTTGAAATGCTCGAAGCGCCTCCACCTAGATGAACCTCGTAGCCACCACTTGATGACCCCCTACGAACCATGCAACTTTTGTAGGAAAAGTTTTCGCCTCAGTCTGGCAAGGTAGAAAATATTTCTACTGCTAATAGTTATTGCCTCACCCTGTATATGTACAACAACTGGCGGCAAAGAAAAAGGCTTGACTAGCCTTAGTTTGCCTCGTTGATTCGTGCCCTTCATGGCTTTTTGTTTGCTACCACTCGACCTCCGTATTGCGTCTCTTGGTTCGCGATGGCTCATTGTCTATTTACACGCGAATGGATGAGGCAGTCAGCCCGTCATCGCAGTAATATTTCAGGGAGTTCTTGGACTTTTGGGTTAATGCAGGTAGGACATAAAGAATACTGGACGTTTTCGCGACAGTTTGCTCATAGACCGCACTCTTCGTGGATGAAAGGATTTCACGATGTGGGTGAAAGAGAGATAGAGAAAGAAAGAAAGAGAGAAGAAATAATGGTGAAGCGACTATTCGTTCGTTCGGGCACAAGTCCGATTGTCACACGTCGTTCACCCTCAAATTTATGTATAATGTATATATATGCGTGTACTCGAAATTTCGATGAGCATCGTTGAAAATCAGTGGCAAAGCAATCAACCGTTATTGATTATACATATATACTCGATGCACACCCGAAGCACACTTAAAATCGTTAAAAAAAAAATCCAACCAATAAATCATAAATTAAAATTCTACAAATATATCAATAGGAATGCAATTAAAAGTTATCCCAAACTCTCGCTTTTAACACGAAAAAACAAAAAAACAACAGTTGTAGCTATTATTTTTTCGCAAAAATCCATAGCTAGGTTCATTGAAAAATTTCGTTAAACGGTTTATTTGGCTCGCTAAATGTGTATTAAAATTCTCTCGATTTCAACGAATAATATATTTCAAGTATTTCGAGAATAATCGTACGAATGTTTCCCTCTCGAACGATTATATTCCGTATCAGCCACTAATTCCCAGTCCCAAATCGATCACCCGATGCACAATGCTTCTAAATATATGAGCGCATGTACATAGTCTATGCGCCACCAACGGATTATCAGATACTCCACGTGGCCAATTAGGGAACAATGAGAACGGGCTTATGGGCCACGAGAGCTAGTTGCGTGATGACGCTGACGCTGTCAGTTCGTTCACGTTGTGTCTGCTCTGCATGCAAAAGCGATATAGGGATATCTGCGTGGCTCTCATTCAGCTGACTCCAAGAACCAGTGAGTTGTCCACTGCTAGGACGCAACAGGGCGTGAACTATAATCTTTTTGCGTGATGGTTCGTGTGAGTTGAGCCCTTATAATGGCCAGCTAATGATATATCTGGGAATATGCTGTTCTCTTACAACAATACGAGAACTCGTGGCGATATTTCGCGAATAATAATAGCAGAGAGAGAGAGAGAGAGAGAGAGAGGGAGAGAGAGAGAGAGAGAGGGAGGGAGGGTTGGGCCGATCACCCTCCCGGGGCTCTTCTCGCTGCTATTTCGGGGTCTTTTGCCTCGTGCCTCTTTGCAAAAACGACGAGCAGAACCAGCCAGCAGCTGCTGCTATTTCAGCCCTTTCGCCCAAAGGATTCCCTTCAATTCTTCCCCTTCCTCCCTTATATACACCTCCTGGCTTCGAATCGGGCTACGCGGCATGACCAGAAACACCCTGACGTCCATCGGGCCACAAACACGCCCGAAACTACCACCGGCATTGTACCAGTTATGTGCATACTCACTGTATAGTTGCACGTCACATGAGAAAGTTGTATTGGTCAACGCCTTGCTTCAGCTTTCCATCCCTTGTAACAACACCCTCTCTCTCTCTCTCTCTCTCTCTCTCTCTCTGCCTCTTTGCCCCTCTGTCTATTTCATCGTGTTATGTAATTTCTATACCCTGGCTAGTCGGCTTTAGCTTCACTCTGTGAAGCCTTTGACTTGAGCCACGCGGGATACTCGGAAAGCTACACGCGCGAGCCTCGGTTTCCTCTGGTCCCCAAAGCTTTGCCCCAAAGTTCAGAGAGCTGGAGAGAAGGGCTTCGGGGGACACTTGACAAACACGCAATCCGGGAAAATTGAGCTTTCTCTTATCCCTTATATATAATGCATTTGTTTATTCGCACAGATTATGCTTGTGTGTAAACGATAAATCTGTCCGGAGGAAGGTCAGTTATGAGAGGTTATGAGGTTATGAGTTTTAGAGATATCGTATGTTTTAGAGGTTTTTGAACTAAATAAGAATAAAGTATTGATTTCTTGGTTTAATTACCTTTTGAGGAATCATAAATTATTCACCGATGATTACGAATTGCATCGAATTCTTGTGACAAAAGCGCAGCTATGAACTGCGGGACCATGAATTCTCTGGCCATTTTTGGAGCAATCCAGAAGGCGTTATAACATGTCTTTTGAATACAAAAATCGTTCTCAAATCATTCTAATGAAATAATTGATCGAAAAAAAAAGTATCATACCGAGCTACATGAAAAATCACAGATAATGCAAAAACTTGAATTAAAAAACGAAAAACATCGTTCGCTCGTAGACCATGTTGCTGGAGCATCATATGTCCTTGCAACGTGCAAACCTGCACATCCTGCAGCCAACTTCCATTAAGTAAGTTATGCTATCGTCACTCTTCATCTCTGGCTTGTCTCCAAATAGTCGTATTAACCTTTACCCTCTATTCCTCGTTGCATTATCCCTCTTTTAGCCTCTCGTTCGCTCTATCCCTGCTACATTCTCATCGATATATACTTTAACGTGCTTCATAATCGATTTGCGTCCATTACATGGTACACACTGTATACATTCTTGGAGCACTCGTGCGATGACTCGAGAAAAAATATAAGTTCTTTTTTTTTTCGATAAAAAGAATTAGAACGTACTTTTGAATTATTAGCTCCATTGCCTTCTTACATTTTTGGCGAGTTGACAAAGAAAAAAAATTTGCTCGAACAATTTCGTTCTTTTTAACGCAACACGCAGGCACAGTGTCATCTAAAGCTGAAAATTTGACGGCAAATATTGCGATGAAATCAGAAGATTCATCATCGAGAATTTTATTTTAGCGTTGACGATGCAATTTGAACAAATCCCCCGATATGAACTTGAGAAAAAATGGAATTTATTTACCTCTCATTCGATCGTGGACTCTCGTTAGGTTCGTTGGATCTTATTTTGCAATTTAAAAGAAACAAAAAAAAAAGGGAAAGATGTATACCCACACGTGAACCTGCAACGATGAACATTTTTCATTCGGCAATCTGAGGAATTTTCCGCATTATCAAGCGCAATGCTTTTTTTCGGATCAAAGAGGCCCGAGTTTCTCTCGGTTGATGATGAATATAGGAGAAGAAAAAACAAAAAAAAAACAAAAAAAAAAAAAAGGAAAATAGAAGATTGAGGCGAACACGGGCGTGCACACGCGATAAAAAGGAATCCTCCCTCGATCCATCCCCTTGGGCCTTCGGGCTGTACTCGTTAAATCTGCGATACCGATGAGCTCCCGGAGAGAGTTCGCCCTCTTGTTTCTTCTTTCTTCATATTTATCTCGCTCAGCCCTGTATCCACACGTGTGTCCGTCTCGTTTTATTCTTCATGAAACTCTCGCTATTTTTCTTTCTTTTTTTTTTTTCCATTTACGAGCGATGAAACCTCCGCGCCAGTTCCATTAGATAAATTATAGCTGCGAGCGCTAGACTGCGGTGCCTTTTAAAAATCTTGATCTGTGTCTCTCTCTCTCTCTCTCTCTCTCTCTCATCCCTGAGTACGAAGAAGTTGGGATATGCTCGATGGAACAAAAATATTCCCTCTAAATGTTTCATATATTCGAGATGAACGATTGTTCTGAGTAATGCCTCTCGTTCTATCTCTTTCTCTTTCCCAAGTCTCTTAGACAAGTAAGAAGTTCAAATGATTGATATGCCACCGTAAATTAGGAGGAATGATATTTGATCACTTTTTCGAATTTGCCATCTATAATGATCCATCAAACGGGAGTATGGGATAATGGCAAACTTTTTAGGGCTATATTAATTTTTTTTTTCGATATAATAGAATTTTTCGCATGACCTCGCGAGCAGAAAAATGAAGATTTTGCTGACATTGTATATAAGATCATTTCGTAAAATCGGTTCTACGAATTTTTAAATAGTTTTACCGGACTCGAGTCGCTGCGGTGTATAACTCGTTCCATCCAAACTGTCAAATGTATATCGCGTTATTATTATTAATCGTAACGTATACGAGATTCGTCAATTAAGCCGGGTGGAGCTTTAGGGTCGCCTATGGGTCTCTGCGGGCTTTCGCGAGACAAACTAAGCGGAGAACAGTGCGACATGCGCTCGAACAATTTCAACCAATTGTTATAAGCTGGAATAGCTAAATGAAGTAGCAATGGAAAATCTCTCTATGACATCTGCGGGTGTTCCATTACTTAAATTATGACGGTCTCAGAGGTGGCGCGAGGAGGGCGCACCATGGCTTTGGAGCTCACAGAATGTTCCGAAACACACTCAGCCAACAGATATACTATGTATATTTAGCAAACTTTAGTCTCAAGTATTAGGCGCTTTGGTATACTGGATATCCCGAAGGGATTCTAATGCCTTTGCGGTCCGTATCGATTCATATATCTGCCTTCATCTCCGGCAGAATATCCGGAGCATTGGACACATTGACATGCCAAAAAAAAAGACCTTTCATACATCATTTTTTTTTTCCAAGTACAAGAAAGTTTCATTGGAAAAAAAAAATTTATCTATTTCACCCACAACTGTTTAAGAGCCTGCGCTGATTTTTTTGTTAAAATATTTCGAAAAATTGCGGAGATACTCGCACAAGATAGTGGTGTCTTGACAAAAAAAAAACCTCTCATTGACGGCACAAATCGATTTTTACTTAATCAATGAATTGACATGAAATTTTTAACACATACCTACTCAATAAAATTTGAGCTCAGGCACGAACTGAATTTTTAATGAATTTGAATCGAATTTATCACGAAAATAAATTGTATAAATACGAATATAAATTGTAATTATGATTGAAATTTAAAAAAAAATAACAATTCTACCCAAATATAAATATTTTTAGACGTATTTTTCAAAATTTATTTTCCAGGGCTCATTTGTTAACTCAAAATTTCCGATACCTCATGTACCAGTGCCGAGTACGAAACCGCACTGCATTAATCAGGTATTCCTCACATCGGATCCAATACCGAGTACATCACGCGCTCCCGATGTTCCCGTCGTCACGAAGCTTTCCGGAAGATTTCACCGTCCGGTAAGCTGGCACATACTCGATTTATAATGAAATTTTATTATTTAAATGAAATGCAAAAAAAAAAAAAATCGGTCCTCCAATTATTTAGGATCGTAATTATGAATAATCATTTCGAAAAATATTGGATACGTACACATAGCGGGGACTATAATAATTATCCCAACGAATTATTCATGCAATCCGAGAAAATTATTGTGTCAATTTTTTTCAATAATTATACATAATCAACGTTTGCCCTAAATATTTATGTGTAAATAAAATGAATTATGCATATTGTACGAAAAAAAAGTTCAAGTCGTTTTACAAATTTTCGAATTTCATTCATCTCTGACTTGAAAAAAAATATCGTTATAATTTAAATTGAAAAAAAAAAATAAATATCGCCCAATTAATGATTTTATTTTTATTATATTTTTCTCACAAAAATGAATAAATCCTCGATAGTCCAGGCAGTAGGTGAATCAATCTACATGCGATGACGCAATTTATGTGATCCCCGAGAGTGTCAGTGGCGCCACTATCGCGAGTAACGCGTTTAATTCGATATCTCGAGAACGGTTCATTTTACACAAAAAACTATAGGCATCTTTTCTCTTATAAATTAAATTTCCTAACTTTTTTATTCGAAACTTTTTTTTCCAGCATCAATATTTTTCGAGCTATTTCGTTCGAAATGCACAAACTTCCCTATTTTCGTCTCTTTTTCCCCCCTTTATCGCCCTAACCTTCAATTTTTATTGAATTTTACCTATTATCAAACTTACAGATAATTTAATTATCTACATCTTTTGTTTAAACATTTTTTCTCTACTAACAATACTTTTGTAGTTATTGCTTATATAGTTTATCGATCGAACGTAATACGCCATCAATGTGTATTCAGTACTGAGAAAAAAAAAAATTAAAGTACTCGATGATTATTTATTAGTCAACTTACCTGTATAAAAAGGTAAATCGATTGATTAACTCGATCTGAGACAGCCATTTTTTCTTCACAAATTTGCTATTTTTTTTATTGCATTCAACTAAATAATAATCTAATTGAGGAGCATTGAACGAAGAAAATTAATAATTAAAATTGTTCTACACATTTATTACTAAGAAATGAGACAATTATAATTTAAAATTGATCCCACGAGGTGGATGGATGAGATTTATCTACACGAGTATCCTCCGCAATTTATTCAGTGCTCGAGTCATCTGTGGGATCGTATTCAGGGCTTACCAAATCTTCGTTGATAGTACGAATAATATCGGGTACATTTAGAACAAGAATTTTCATTACAATACAAATAACCGAGCAGTATAAACCAGCTTTTCTGCACCCACGACCTTTTCCACAATTTTGGTGCTGGATTTATTGGCATTGTGAAATATTTATTCGGTTATTCGTATTAATTGTAATGAAAATTCTTGTTCTAATGTACCCGATATTGTTCGTACTATCAACGAAGATTATGTAAGCCCTGAATCCCACAGATGCCTCGAGCACTGAAGAAATTTCTGAGGATACTCAATGTAGATGAATCTCATCCATCAACCTCATGGGATTAATTTTATTGTATAATTGTCGTATTTCTTATTAATAAATGTGTGGAAAAATTTTAATTATTAATTTCCTTCCGTTTTCTGATCCTAAATTAGATTATTGTTTAGTTGAATGCAATAAAAAATACTAAAATCGGAAAAATATAATGTTTAAACAATTGTGAAGAAAAAATGGCTGTGTCTCGGATCGAGTTATTCAATCGATCTACCTTTTTATACAGGTAAATCGATTGAAACATCGAATACGGTAATATTTTTTTCTCAGTACTGAATACACACACTCTGATGTCATATTGCGTTGATGGCGATGAACTAAGCAATAACTACAAAAGTATTGTTAGTAGAGAAAAAAGTATCAGACAAAAGATGTAGATAATTAAATGATCTGCAAGTATGATAATAGGTAAAATTCAATAAAAATGAACGGTTAGGGAGATAAAGGGGGATAAAGAGACGAAAAGCGGGAAATTTGTGCATTTCGAGCGAAATAACTCGGAAAATATTGATGCTGGAAAAAAAAGTTCTCAATAAAAAAGTTAGGAAATTTAATTTATAAGAGAAAAGATTTCTATAGTTTTTTGTGTAAAATGAATCGTTCTCGAGATATCGAATTAAACGCGTTACTCGCGATAGTGGCGCCACTGACACTCTCGGGGAATACCGGAAATCCGGCATTACGCTTAGCAAAAAATCATACTATACCACAAATTATACGTTATCGCATGTATATTTCCTTTTTCTGAGCGATATACTGACGGGACTATGATTAAGACTAGAAATTTCGACATAAAAGTCAAAATATGCCGAGATAATAGGACAATTGATACATTTTGCATGATGTAAAGTCGTTGAAGCGTTTTTTTTTTTTTTTTCCAATTAACGATTTTTCATACCCTACTGTACCGTTCGGTATATTCTCGGAGCTACGAGAACACTGCGAGATGGAAATTGTTACGAAAAATGCAAAAAAACATTTTGTATAAAAGGGAAGAATATTTCTCGAGGTAAAATAATTCGGGAAAATCAGTGGGAGCACAAGGAGAGAATTCTCATGTAACCACGGGGATTAATTATTCCGACGCAGTTCGCATTGTTGTATATGATCGCGCTGAAACGTACGAGACAGGGCAGTGCGCCGCGGTAAATTCGATAAAGACACACGATGAATAGAACCCGTTCTGTATACGCGTCCGCCGTAGTCCATTTCGGTGGGCAAGGTATACAACCCGCTAGGGATTTCCGAATATCCCCTTTCGGTGTTAATTTGCAAATTGCAATCCGACAATGCACTCCTCTATCACTTCAGATCGGCTTTCATTCGCGGCTATTCCGACATTCGCTACTGTATCCGGAGATTCGCGGAGGGAGCTCTTCAACGAAAGCTTCCTCCACGCATCTCTCTCTCTCTCTCTCTCTTTTTCTCTTTCTCTCTTGGTCTCTTCTACCTGGAATATTGGATTATTCGTAAGGTAATGCGATTCATCATGACCGCGCTTCGGTCTGATAGAATTGTCTCTATTCATGGCTTATTCATTGACGCATATATGCGCATACTTTTTTCGATGGAAAGACGTTTCGTTGTAATGAAAGAAAAAAAAAAAAGAAATTGCATTCCATGAAATTCCGATGGAAAATCATTCGAAATTATATTACAGCGTGACGAATGGAGAGTTGAGCCTCGAATAATATCATTCATTACGATCAAACAATTGGGCGATGTACTTGGTTGATCCATTGGTAGGAAAAATGATCAATTTTTCAACATTATGATTAACGACTTTCGTGACGATTCGTCACCAGAGTGGTTGCCTCGGAGAGCCACCTGCTCGCGTTCATCGATTTTTCCATACTGCTAGAACTCGTTTCAGAGGACAGCTCTGAAACTCTAAAACTCGTTGATCTGTAGGACAAAGAAATAGAGAGAGAGAGAGAGAGAGAGAGAGAGAGAGAGAGAGAGAGAGAGAGAGAGAGAAAGAGAGAGAGAGAGAGAGAGAGAGAGAAAGAGAGAGAGAGAGAGAGAGAGAGAGAGAGAGAGAGAGAGAGGCATGTGGTCAATAGGCAGGATCTCGACTGGTTTTAGCTGACACCAAATTTTCGGTCAACCCGATGACCTCGGTGGAACCTATAAAAAGTGCTCGCTGCGTCTTGTTTTACCGAAGAGATTTCTTCACCGCGGACAGAGTTTCTGCGAAAGCAACAATTCATTATTCGAATTCATGATTAGACAAAAGCTTCTCTTCAGGCTGCCATGAAATTATAATTGTCCAAGAAAATTATTCCTCGGTAATCATTAAAACATTCAATATCCGCAAGCACTTCGGTATAAGCGCGATAGGAGAGCGAGCAATCCGAAATTGTATAGAGACTCTTTCGGTGAAACGGGCAAAGGTGGATTTTCGCGCAGACGTTTCTAATTCGGTAGGCGGGTTGAATCATTCCGGAGATTGTGGACGTGCGACAAAGGATCTCACCATACCGGCGTCCGACAGGTCGACATCGGTCAGATCCGAGCTTTAGTCCTCTGCACGTGACAGGCCTCTCAGAGGTACTTATACCCTGTCGTCCTCTCACTCCCTTCGCTCCTCTCATCGTCCGTTCTCTCGCTCGATTAATTATACAATTAATTAGCACCGGGTCTAGCACCACTTGCTTGCCTCGCGTTTCTCTCACTCTCTCTCTCTCTCTCTCTCTCTCTCTCTCTCTCTCTCCATCTCGTTGCTATACACTTCTTCGGATCCTTTGCCTCTCTATCAGCTTCCTTTTTTCTTGTCTTCGCATGTATCAAGTTCACGGATCCTTTTCGCCGCTTCCCTTTCGTTCGAATTACACATGAGGCCTCACCATCGCACAACATATATACCACACGTTAGCTCATAGCTCATGGTTTTTGTTTTTCTCGGGGCCCGCGATAAAATCGACCATTGAGGATCCTCCTGAGACAAATATCGTCACATTCGTATCGTGAATCCGAGAGATTATCCGTTTTGCACCCTTGTGTAACCTGGTTTTTGTTTGTCGATCCTTATCCCTCTCGCCGTTTCAGACAACGACGAAGGAAAAAGTAAATTTGTCATGTATCAATGTATACTCCGGGAATAACAACCTCTTGCGCGATGACTCTCTATTGGGCATAATCGAGTATATATATGCGTATGTGGAGAATCGTATATGAGAAATTTTAGTCGAATGGTGAAAATGACAGATTTCAGATTACAAATAACTTTGCTCGAAACAATCGAATGATAAACCGGGTGAACTGATAAATTAATGGTTGGGTTGTTATTGGATAGAGTTGTTATTGGATAGAGTTTTTATTTGGTAGAGTTATTATTGGGTAGAGTTTTTATTGAGCAGAGTCGTTATTGGGTAGAGTTGATATTGGATAGAGTTGTTATTGGGTGGAGTTGTTGTTTGGTAGAGTTGTCACTGGATAGAGTTTTTATTTGATAGAGTTGATATTGGGTAGAGTTGATATTGGGTAGAGTTGATATTGGACAGAGTCGTTATTGGATAAAGTTGATATTGGGTCCAATTGTTATTTGGTAGAGCTGTTATTGTATAGAGGCGTTGTTGGTTAGAGTTGTAGTCGGGTAACGTTGCTGTTGGGTACAGTGATTATTGGATTGGACTGTTATATTGAGTATAAGCGTTATTTGGCAGAGTTATTATTAGATAGAGCTGTTGTTGTTGGGTAGAGTTTTAGTTGGTTAGAGTTGTCGTTGGATACAGTTGTTGTCGGATAGAGCTGTTATTGGGTAGAGTCGTTAGGCAGATTTTTTTTTTTACTTGGATAGACTCGCTACTGAGTAGTTTTGTTATTGGGTAGAGTTGTAATTTACTAGATTCATTCGCGGAGCTTTTTTAACTCCGATATCGAGTTCTCATTCGCTGCTTCAAGTTTTGGACAAAAATCTATAGATACGCCATCCGATCTTTTCGCACAGTTCCGCGGATACTTCATCGATCGCACGGGCAATCTATAAAACTGCATGCAGTTTTATGATTGCATGTGGTCAATGTGAATAGAGATGTGTGTGTGTAATCATATACACGGGCGTCTGATCGCACGAGCCTGATGAGCTGTAACATTCAGTGAGCGAAGGAGAGGGATGAATATTTAGTCGGCCGGTTATACGTCAGGCGTGAAATTTAATTATAGGTCGCCGTTAGGATGAATCCCAGGAGCTTGCGCGGAGATGGTCTCCGCGACGGGCCAGCGTTAGACTTGTTTGCTAGACTGCGATATCTACAGCGTTCTCTCTCGTTATCATTGGGGGATGAGATAAACGAGAGAGAGAGAGAGAGGGATAGAAAATTCTCGAGATAGACCCGTGGCGAGCGGTGCGAAATGATTGGACCCCCGTTATAGAACCCGTCGCTGCTCAACGGTAACGAATTTACCGGGGTAGATATCCGTCGGGTCAATTACGATGCTTCTGATGGTTAGCGAAATGGCGCTATGGGTTAAAAATTCGCCGCTCAGCTTTATCGGGGTAGAAACATACCGTTATGTATACAGATACACGGGGCTATATACTTTGCCCGTATAACGTCCGAGTGAAGCAGCGACGGAGAGGAGCAAAAGGGATCGGGAGGAGCAGCAGCGTCCGGCGGGCTTCAAAGTTATACAACAGACAATTTGATCATTCTCCTGCTGCTCCATTATATCTCCACTTCACCCCACTACCCCCTCTGTCCCGCTCAATCTCTTTTTTGCTCTCTCTCTCTCTCTCTCTCTCTCTCTCTCTCTCTCTCTCTCTCTCTCTCTCTCTCTCTCTCTATCTCTCTCTCTCTCTTTCTCTCTTGGCCATAAAAAAAGCATTGTCCATTTGATGGAGCGAATAATTGGACCATCAAGGCAATTGAAAACAATTGCGCAGAACTCTCATTGATATATAAATTTTTCTCGACCATTAATATCTCCATTTGCCACGCATAATTAAAAAATTTGACTCTCATTGATGACGATAAAAATGTCGAAGGACACATTGAATGTCTGTCGATGGCTTCTCGAGTCTCGATGTTCATTGACGTTTTAATTGATGACTGAAAATTTATATCTTTGAAAAATATATCTCAGGTGCATTATACGGTTAGATCATCGACGCTGAATTGACTAAAATTTTCGGCAAAAAACATATCTACTGTCCAACGAGAGCAAAAAAAAAAAAAAATCGACAGTCGTTCCTGAAAAGTTAATCGACAGTGTACACTTTTTGGATTTTTGATTTTATGAATTTTGGTGATTGAAAGAAAAAAAAGAAATTGCATTATTGCTCCGGGACTCCATGACACTGTACTCGCATTTCAACGTGATAGGGATGATAACTATATTATTTTATGAATATTTCTTACTTACTCGTGCCATTGACGCGGCTTGTATATTTCGCAAAAAAAAAAAAAAAAAATCGCATATGCGAGTACGGGGAAAAAAGATGGCGTCTGCGAGGAGAAAAAAGTTGGAGCAATAAACAACGTGGCAAGCAGGAAAGTTGACACTTCCGGTCCAAGTGTCTCTTCGTTCGAGTTTCCTCGCGACTTCCGGTCACCCCATGTGATCTCTTTTCCGCGCTCTCTTTTTCGCACTTTCTTTCTCCGTACTCGGCGGCAGAAAGACGACAGCAAAAATAATGGATGAAAAAAACAAAAAAAAAAAATCGGATTCGAGTGTACAAATCCGCAGTGTGCACAGTGTATCGATGAATTCGCGACTATATATATTTTTCTTTTCCTTCGAGTCTCCAGCTCGCAGTAGTAAAAGCTCGAGGACCATGTCGCTGGAGAGCGCAAAGTCCCACGAGAATCTGCGATTTCCTCACGGTCCAAGAGGCCCTTCGCTCTCGCATCGTTCGGCGAGACTTGAATACCCTCTGGTGGGAGTCTCTCTTTCTCTCTTTCTCTCTTTCTCTTTCTCTTTCTCTCTCTCTCTCTCTCTCTTTCTCTCTCTCTCTCTCTCTCTCTCTCTCTCTCTCTCTCTCTCTCTCTCTCTCTCTCTCTCTCTCTCTCTCTCTCTCTCTCTCTCTCTCTCTTTCTCTCTCTCTCTCTCTCTCTCTCTGTATCAGTATTCCTATATACTTTGACGTAGTTCTCGCAAGACTTTCAAATCTTTTTGAAACATTTTGTTTAAGCTTTTTTAACATTAGCAAATTAAAAAATTAGCAGTTAGGAGTGATCGATGAACGAATTTAAAACTGTTATTCCATTATTTTGAAAAACCCTGTAAAATTTGCAAAAAAAAAAAAGTCATCGACCTGGATTTAAACCCACTACTGATAATTATTCAAAATCATTCTTAATTACACCCTTTAATATATAATTTTCATTATATCGCGATTATTCATGATTGTTCAGTCGTAAAATGAATTTGCAGTGATTCTTAATGTGAATATAGTTGTTTTCCCAGTTAAGGAGACACACATATACGTCTCCAAGGCCTTTATTTTATAGAGATCTATTGCAGCAATAGTTTCGGGGTTGGGGTGGAAATGACACTTTCGGTAGAGAGCTCGGATCATTGCCTACAAAATGCCTCATTGGCATTTTTTTCAAATAAACATTAGTATAGTTGTAACAAAAGGAAGTTGGCAAGACACTGCGTAAAGCTTGCACGCCAGGATATCTTCAGCAGCGTTGGACCGATCTCGATTAAATTTTGCACAAAAATTGTTCGAGTCATCCACTTTGAAACGAATAAATCGGAAACTTTATCCATTGATTGATTTTTAAGAGAAAATATATTGTGCACCGATAAAAATCAAAATATCAAGAAACAAATATTTAATTCTCTGCCAATTTGTCAATTCTCAGTGAAATTCAAAACTGGCTCATTATTTTGATTTGCCACATTCTCTCAACATGCGGTTATACAATTTCAGTCAGCTCAATCGGATGAGTCTGTCTTGAGAAATCCTGCGTGCAAGCTTTTCGCAGTGACTTGCCAACTTCCCTGTTACAGCTGTACTAATGATTATTTGAAAACAACGTCGATGAGGAATTTTGTAGGCGATGATCCAAGCTTTCTACTGAAAGTATAATTTCCATCCCAATTCCACCACTATTTTGTTGCAATAGACCTCTAAAATAAAGGCCCTCTTGGAGACGTATATGTGCCCCCCTCAGTATAATTCATCTAGTCAAAAAAAAAGGGTTTTCCGTCAAATTTTCTCGCGTAAGAGGTCTCGTCGGACGCACACACGACCATTTTCTCGCACCCCGGCGACCCGATCGATTTTTTAGAGCTCCCCCGATGCTCACTCGGGGCTTCTCTCGCCCGTGGCTCGAAACACAGTGCAAATGCATACATATGCACACGAAGCTCACTTGTATACGCGTTATTCGAAGCAATGGATGCTTGGCATACCGAATATTTAAACGTTCATTAGCCGCATAACTGTTTATAGGGCCTGGCAAAAGAGAGAAAGAGAGAGAGAGAGAGAGAAAGAGAGAGAGAGGGGTGTATCATTCGACGTCCCGCGATACCTTTCTACATAAAAATGAATGCAATTTCGTGCTATTCACGATTTTCAATATTTTCAGATCTACGTGGATTATATGAATTCACGCTGTTTGAAAAATCAATAAACAATCAAAAATATATTGCACTCGGTACTTTTTCAATGTGGACTATCTTTGAAATGAAAATTCACCGTTTGAAAATTGAATAAAACAAAAATCGCCGATTACGAAGGGTACAAATATATTTATTATGAAGTTAAACCCATGAATATTTTAGTACGTGAAATAAGTATACTGTGAATCCATTACTACATAAAGTGGAAAATTCTTGGGCTCGGGCTTGGGTTGGGCTCGGGCTTGGGTGTTTGTTATTTTTTTGTATTTTTTTTTTTTTTCAAATCGAAATTCACACTTGTACAGAGTGGGGAAAAGAAAAAGAAAAATCTGAATATGAGGCTTGATCGTGTACACGACTTTAATGAGCTCGACCATGAAAGTTATACCGCGAGCTCTCGCTTCAAATCCCAACGACCGTATAAGTAAAATGACTCATGGCATATAAAAAAAAAGAAAAAAAAAAAATATATATATCGCAACAATTACTGCTTATGCATGCAGTTTGTTAATAAATGTATATACGAATATTCCGCGATATCTCGAGTGCATCGTATATATAGCGCAATGTTTATTAGACACGTTCGAATACCTTAAATGCAGATATATACAACGAACACTGCGATGCGTTTAAGCGATCCTTTTACGCATACACTCCCGACAAAAAGTTTCAAATGTCCGAATGACATTGATACTGAAAATGTTAATAATAACATCGATCTTCGATGGCAAAAATGACAAAAAACAAGTCGCCAATAAATTTATTTAAAAATTAATCGTTTAAAATGAATTTTATCACTGCTCCAAATATACATGTGAACAAAAGAATTTTCTCTGATTAAATTTTTTTTGCTCCGCATTGACGAAAAGTCACGAATTTCGGATGTTTTTTTTTTCGTAGAAACGTGTCACGTTAACAATCTTTGAAAACGAAAATTTGGAAAAATAGAAAGAAAAAAAAGAAACATTGGAAATAATTAACGTGCAAAGGCAAATATAAATGAATTTTCTCTTCATAAAAAAAAACGAAAAAAAGAGTTTTTCGGATGATTCGTCGAACAAATTTTATTTTTCCTTTTTTTTTTATTTTATCAATCGATTGATAAACTTTTGGTACTTCGTATTCGAAATCGATATTTTTCGTATCTTCGATACGATTGATTTCTCTCGGTTTTTTAATCGAATATCGCAGAGTGCTGGAAATTCTGGGTGAATCGTAAACTCTTGACTGTGAATGTATATACGCGTAAAGAATCGTTGCAGACCGCTATTACGCGAGAGCTGAGCATCCGACCGGCACTAATTTTCAACCGTTATTTTTCATAGCTCTTCCATCTCCATATTAGTCAACCAAAATACTTATAGCCATAGCGCGAATATTATCATAGTCGATTTTTTTATATGTAGTACGATCGTACATTGCGGTCCGTTAGTCCGACGCGATCGGGAGCTCGCATCCTTAATATCACTTCTCAAAAAAGAGCCGCATCGACGCTTGAAGTCGTCTCGCTCTCTTGCCCTTTTTCTTTTCTTCCCTATATATATATGTCTCTCGGGACACCCGTCACTCCGTCATCCGGCAACTCCGCGGACTTTCCAAGCGCAATGTTCAAAGTTATTATTACGTGCACGTCAAATTCGCGAGCGATGGCTCGAAAAAAAAAAAATAAATAAATAACAATACATGAAACAAACACCGATAAGAATTTATTAAATCTTAACTAATTGATAATTAAATTCTTGATTTTATTTTAGTTTTGCATTTCTTTTTTTTGTTTGTTCGAAATTAATTTTTACGACGATGCAACGCAGTCGTATGTACTGCAATCTCTTTGAAAGACAGAAAAAAAAAATCGTCTGATTAAAGATGAGTTTCGTCTCTCGTGGAAAAGCTCGTATGCAAGCATACGCGCGGCAAAAAAGGCCAGGGTTGTGGAGGATCGTAATCGTGAGCTGCGTTCAAAACGGTATCGCGAAAGCTTATCCCTTTGCTTCTTCGATAACACACACATATATATATCTATATATATATATATATATTAGACTGTTTCAAAATAAATCGATAATTTTTTTTTGCTTTACACAATTTTAAACTATACTTAGACATAAAAAAATAATCCTCGCGAAAGGAGGGGCCGGTCCTTCAAGATTTAGAGGTATCTCATCGGACTTTTGTCTTTTTTTATTTCATTAATGACTAATTCTTTTACAAACCGAACACCATTCTGACTGACACATTTTTTATTTGGCTGAAACTTTTTTTACGGGTTCTATGTCGAAAAAAAAAGATACGCGTTCGAGGAATTTTTTTTCTTTTTTTTTTTAAATAGAGGGGTTGAAAGTTTGAGATTTTCGTGATTTGTGCCTTGGAGACTCATTTTCAAAAATTCATAACTCCGGTTATTTTTAAGCTAGAGAAAACTTTTTTTTTTCATTTTGAAGATAAAAGAGTGAATTTTGGGAAAAAAATATTTCAAAAAAATTTATAAAAAATTTCATATTGTTATAAACAATTGAAATGTTTAAATCAATTTTTTAACCACGGCCCCCAAATTTTAACGATTTCTTAATACATACAACCATCGTATTGTACGTCAAATTTTCCATAAAAAACGTATTTTTTATTAATGGAGAAATTATGTTTACTGGTAGAGATAAATTAATTTATCTAGCGCGGCACGTCGTATCGGCGCGCGGGTACCTTTGCACGCCTGTTTTTCTAACCCCACATCGTTTTTCTCAATAACATTAATGATTATTCAATTCTTAGTCTACTTTGTCAATCGAGTACAAATTATTATTATTAGCAAACAGGACTTTATGATTAATTGAACAAAATAAAAACATGTTAGCAAATGAAAAAACAATTAATTACGATTTTTATAAAAATTTTCTTAAAAACGTTATTTATCAGTAGTTAATAATCTCCTACTTAATTGTAGGAGAAAGTACAAAGTAGGAAGTACCTTAAAAGGAAAGTAGGAGATTATTAATATTGATTTTTGTATTTTTTTTTTGTTTTTTTTTGCGTTTATCGACGTATATATCGACCGATAATTGTTGCTGCGATCATCAAGATCGTTTTTTCTAGTATATTCGGTATTTATACATAAGTTTGGAATATATTCATCATTTTAGGACTAGAAAAACGTTTGTTCCATCCATGCACATTAATTATTCACGTATTAACGAAATAAAAATGACAAAAATCCGATGAGACACCTCTAAATCTTGAAGGACCGGCCCTTCCTTTCGCGAGGATTATTTTTTGATGTCCAAGTATAGTTTAAGATTGTGTAAAGCAAAAAAAAAATTATCGATTTATTTTGAAACAGTCTAATATATATATATATATCTCATCACTCTTTGCATGTTTCCACGTGCAACCCTTTTACTCGCAAATATATTTCTCTCTCGCTCTCTCCTGACCAGAGGGTTGCACAGTTATGTGTAGCGTTATAACGCGATATGTGCACTGTAATGTACATCACACGTTCCTCAACTTCTATATCCCCAAAGCTCCCGATCTCTCGCTTCTCTCGCGTGCTTTTCACGGGGTTAACGTGAGGGGAAAATAAATAAATATATATGTGTGTATGTGTGTGCGTGTATGTAAACAGGAAAAACGGACTAGCCTGTCGGTTTGTTCGTGTACCGTGTCGTCCATCAGTCATTTAGCGTGCCAGCTAGAAGATTAATGACCGGGTAGATGCAAACGAGTGAAGGGGGCCCAGCGGTTATACCAGCCAACAATCTATATACTGACCGACAGAAAGAGAATAAGAGAGAGAGAGAGAGAGAGAGAGAGAGAGAGAGAGAGAGAGAGAGAGAGAGAGAGAGAGAGAGAGAGAGAGAGAGAGATGGAAAAGGGATTCTCCCGGGATCTGGACTCTCGTGAAGCTCGCTTCATTTATTCGCGTTACACACCGCCATGTTAATAATAATCCATTAGGTCTGAGAAAGGAAGAAAGCTTGCATTGTTTTTTTCTTCTCTATTTCTTCTTATTATTTCCATTTTTCTGTAACTTGTGGTCCGACTGTTATATCGTTGAACACACACACGCACACATATGTACATCGTTATCTCTGTCATTTTGCTGGATAGGTATGCATTTTAATATTCATCAATTCGATTGTTTGCCTCGTCACAGCATGAGAAACGATGGATCCTATGGAAAAGAGTTTAGCCCCGCTCGCATTAAAATTGTATTATTCGATCGACAACATATACTGAACATTCGCATATCGGTATCCATCTCTCTCTTATTCTCTCTCTCTCTCTCTCTCTCTCTCTCTCTCTCTCTCTCTCTCTCACTCTCTCGTTGATATTGTATGCAGTGGAGAGTCTATTTTACTTTGTTCCGGTAAAAGCTTTTTCAAGCTGTCGCATCAATTATTTATTTATCTCCAGGCCATAACGACGAACTTTTATCATATTTCATATCCCTTCAATACGAGGGATTTTATCGGACCGTGCTAATGTCACTTCGATATTACGCCCTAAGTATTTGTGCGATCGATATGATGCACTTTCAGTGTCCATCGTTCGTAATAAACCACGCACCGTGCAAGTGTTCCACAAAAATTTGACTGGATTTTTTCCCTAAGGGCATAATTGTGAAATAAAAATTGGATACAACTGTGCTCGAGAAACCTGAGTCATTGATCTTTAACGACAATAATAAGAGGTCCGTTTTATCGATTGAAATTTAGGACTTTTTTGAGTGGATGAAAAAATTGTTGAGTCAATTCGTGAATTTATCCATATTTTTTCTATTTTTACAAATTTTGGTTTTACGAAATATTAAAAATTGCAACCACATCCTCAAATTTGTCTATCTATCGAAATTTTAGTTTAAGGATTCTAAAAAGTGAATAATATCGGATTTTCGATTTATACGACTTGCGAAAATAAACTTTAGGCTTGACAAAAATTTTAATGGCAGCAATCTCTAAATATGTCCTGCTTTATATGTTTTACGAGTGTTTTTATTTCTTTCTTTTGTCACGTTCTTTTGAGGATGCATCGTCAAAGTAACGAAAAAAAAAACTCAAAAATTGATCAACCCTAACGAAGTAGAAAATTTTTGAATTTCGGTCATTTTTCGAATAGCTGTAGGGTGGAGGAATTCTTCATACAAATCTCTCAATATTATTATGCATATATTATTATTATATATATATAATAAGAGGGAATCCCCCCTGAACAAAATCGATCGCGTGCATCGTTCAACGGGATTGAGGTGTCTCCTACGGTGGCTCAATCCTCTCTTGTGCCTCTATCGTGATTTCCTCGATCGTTTCCAATCGCTCCTCGGAACTTCTTATCCTCCTAGGCCCTACAAGCACACTCCGCGAGACGTTTTATCGCGTGTTTCATGCGTGTATAACTCGCGACGAGTCTATATATCATGCTTGAAACAAAACATATCGTGCAAGAGAAACTTTTGTCATGTCGTCAGACGCATATATCGTCTTTCCGTATGAAATCGATCTCCTTCGCGATCCGTTTATTTGTTGTTTCGAGTTTCTTGAATGCAGAAAGCATGCAATGAGAAATCTCTCGATGCTGATATGAATACTATTTATATAGAATAGATGGAAAGTGTATTGTATACATAAAAAAAAAAAAAAAAAAAAAAAAAAAACAGTCCGCTTGCACCACCCACGAGATCCGACTTTGCTGCGAGTGAATAATGGTATTCTGGCATTGAAACAAACAAAAAAAAAGAAGAAAAAACCAAAAATCGAGTCGAATCAAAGAAGGGAGGAACGTGAGATGGCTGTGGGGAGGAATAGTCCTGGATGAAGAGTGAAAAGAAACTAAAATGTTAGGACGTGGAACGAAAAAAGAAGTGGTGGAAGAGGGAATAGCATTTAGGGTGAGTTGGCGATGCTTTTGAGGGGGGGTACGTGAGTAATGGCGTTCGTGATAATGGATCGTTGATTCTCGGTGGACGAGTTAAATTGAAACAGCAAACGGGCGTGGTACAGAGGACTGTGTGGTGTTCGTTGAGAGACAGGAAAACCAAGAGAGAGGGAGAGAGAGAGAGAGAGAGAGAGAGAGAGAGAGAGAGAGAGAGAGAGAGTTTTCCGAAGGTGGAAAAAAGCCGACGAAAATTTTGCCACTGGAATAAACGTACGCACTTCCCTTAATTGACGTGCTGAACATCACCACATTATATACCTACCAGTATTTTTTTTTATTTTATAAATAGCTTTACCAATCTCCAGGGGAGAAATCCGGCAAAGAATTTTTAATTAAGGGAGGTTGCTACTTTGTTGGGCCAAAAAATGTTCGATTTTTCATCAATTTTTTATGCAAAAAATATTAAATATAGAATGTTGATACTCGGTATGTTTACTAAGCGGTTTTTATTGAACATCATAATTTAAAGTTTGATAAAACATGTTACTGGGAATAAGAGAAGCCACGTATATGTCGATGCACCGGCGATGATATTTTTCGCTTGCGAAAGTCCCAAGTCCTGGACAGGTGAAACGAAGCAAAAAAATCAAACATTCTTACTTTGTACAATATATTGTGTATAAGTTGAACTAGAGTGAAGAAAAAATAATGAAATATAAAAAAAAAGTGAGCGATCGAAGGGGAAGTTTAATTATTTGCCAAAATTTTTTGCAGATTTTCGTTCGTAAAATAAAAACGTTTGAATTTTTTTTGGATAATTCTATTTCGACTTGTACACAATTTTGTACAAAGTAAATTTTTTATTTTTTTATTTTAGTGCTTCAGATCACTTGTACAGAACTTAGGACTTCTGCAAGCAAAGAATATCATCTTTGGCGCACCGCAATACTCGGTTCCTCCCACTCCCAATATCATGTTTTGCCAAACTTTAAAAGATATAATTATGTTCAATAACGATCACTCAGTAAACGTACCAAAAATCAGCATTCTGTATTTAATATTTTTCGCATAAAAAATTGGTGAAAAATCGAAAATTTTTTGGCCC
The DNA here is from genome assembly GCA_963564615.1 of Rhorus exstirpatorius. Lineage (NCBI taxonomy): Eukaryota > Metazoa > Arthropoda > Insecta > Hymenoptera > Ichneumonidae > Rhorus > Rhorus exstirpatorius. The sequence goes on from OY751317.1 coordinate 32,870,536, forward strand.
AAAAAAGTTGAAACCTCCTTTGAACTTCCTTCGCGTATAATTCCCAAATTTAAAATGCGATTTGGTTAGCAATTTTGAGTACTTTGCAATGGGCTGAAAGTCCGAAAAAAAATAACCACACCGAAGATTAATCGATTTCGAATAATAATAATAATAATAATAATGCAGAAAAGTGTGAACAAACGAATTCTTTAAAATGAACTCATTTTTCATGTGACGAAAAATGAATTCTTCGTATAAAACATTTTGTTTCTTTATCGAAAATCACTGAAATCTTCATAAAATCGAACTTTCAGTTGGGAATTCATGCGTGAACTAATCTTAAACTTTTAATATAACTTGATTATTAATTAAATAAATTATTCCTCGGCTTGTATGACGAGTTCAATGTTTCTGTATTTTTTTTTTTTTTTTTTTGAACACCTGGCAGTGTTTTAACGAAAAGTAAAAATACAAAAATGAAAAATAAAACTGACGAAAAAATTCCTCAAAGTTTGAAAAATAAAAATAGAAATAAAACTCTTGAAATTCGTATGTCTTTTTTTTTTCAAAATAACAGAACATCAAAAAAGCATAGGAGCAATTTGGTAAAATTTTTCGAAAAACATTTAATGCATATTAGCTGGCAAAAAAGTAAAAAAAAAAAACGTGTCGTTCAACATTTTGAAAATAATATAAATAATTGTGAATCAAATCCCAGATATGCTGAAGAGCCACACGGATCTGTCGATCATGGCTTAAACGTTCCATATAGACAGAATTACGCGTTTATTAATAGGCGCGTATAGATACAGGTGGCTTCGTGTTATATAGTCAATCATTTTCCCTCGATACGCAGGAGAGACTCGTTGACGGCTAATTGCATTTCCACCCACTAAATATAAATCATACAACGATGGAACAGCAGTGCGAAAAGGTCATACTTTTTTTTTTGGGATTTTAGTTCATTTGACTCTGGCTGGTCGAATTGACGATACATATCGAGTCCTGTTCAAGCGAAAGAACTCAACTAAGATTACACTTTACGAATTAAATAATACGAGTTGAGCCTTTTCGATTTTTAGCCATCGATATGTACGCGTGGATTTTATTAAATGTATTCGTGTTCTCTTTTGCACGTACATTTTATCTCCTCCCTTTGCCCTTTGCACATCGATGAACAATGTAGCTTTCGATGCGCGCACCCACGTAACCCTCGGCTTAATTAAGCACGCAGTTCTCTCTTTCTCTCTCCCTCTCTTTCTCTCTTCCTCTCGCACGCTATATCGGTGACCTTAATTGCAACGACGAGTCATCCATGCACCAACTTCACCCGATCCATCCGCTTTACCTCGCGTCTCTCTCTCTCTCTCTCTTTGTTGTTTGATTATTATTTTGTATCGATGAGATGTTGCTTGCCGATGCCGACGAGATGACTTTCGGCATGATATATTAATTCACTGCTCGACATTAAATGTGAACGAGGCAAAAAAAAGTTAATATAAAAATGCATCATTAAGTTCGAAAGACGATGAATCGCGAGATGATAGCGCGAGAGAGAGAATATAATAGAATAGAACATGTTTTTATTATACAAGGGCGAATGCCCAGATGTATAAAACGAGCAAGCTGAGCCAGAGGTTTACAAAAATATACAAATTCTCCAAATATTAATTTAGATTTAATTCTATCTTATAATCAACTTGAAACTATCAAATTAAAAATATTATACGCATGGCTTGAGTTGAGTAGAGTAGAGTTAACTTAAGGTAGGTTAGGTTACCGGCGATAAACAGAGTCTAATAGTCTAACACTGGAAGGGCTAACACTGGAAGCAAGCACTAGTGAGAGAGAGAGAGAGATATGGAGATAAAGATAAAGAAAATTCGTTATTAATTGAATTCGCATGACCATTGAGAAAATAAAAAAATTGAAAAATACTTTCGCAAAAAGTAAAGTTTCCCGAGCCCGTCATCCAAGTCCCGAGAATGAAGAATTGACGAATATATTTTTTACGTTAAGGAGAGAGACCATACTCTCACGCAAATTAATGTAAATTAAAAAAATATACGTAAAAAATAAAAAAAAAAATTGAAAAATTGACTCGAAAATAGCATAATGACTTTTTCGAGAACTTTGAAATTTTTTTTTATCGACAAACTTAAAATTTGAGTATAGAAACAATTCTTCTTACGATGAATAGTTATCGAATGAAGAAAAGAAAATAGTTGTAGACGATTTTTCGAATTTTTTCCATAAAAAAGGCAATTTATTTGTTTTTTTTTTTTTTTTTTAAATTGGCAGTTTTTTGATACTCAAAAGCACTTAGAACAAAAGTTATATCCAATTTTCGATGACACGGAAATATTGAGTGGCTCACTCGAATTGGAATTTCTCGTGTAAGTATATATATCTTATACACATTTACTTTACTCGCATTCACCGCGCGGGGGTGGCAATGGAGTTATATAGAACTGAGCATGTGTTCTTTAGTGTCGTAAACCACCGCGTGGCTTGTCTACAACCGCGTAGATCTCGAGAAATGTCTCTTTTCAACGTTCATTCCCTCCTCCGAGCGGCGTGTATTCTTCTCCACCTCGGACATTGACGAGAGACGAGCGGTTCGACGATCTCATTAAGCGTTACGACGTCGTACACGTCGTGCCCGACCGTTTGGCGAGATCGCTGCCGGACCGTGTGTAACGTGTCCCTCATCAAAATCTTTCCCCTTCTGATTTTCCAAAGTGCTCTCCCCTCGCTTTAATCCAGAAATCACTTTCCCAAGCCTGATAGTTAACATCATTCATCGCTCTTATTATTTGCATACGCTGGAACGAATATGATGATAAGAGTATCACAAGCCTGTATGAAAGTGAGAAGAAAAAAAGCTTGCAAATTGAAAACTTGCGCATTACTTCTTCAATGAAGAGTGACCTCTATATATGAGGAAATGATTTTCCGATAGTTTCGTAAATGTAGATAATGGCTTTCGTAATTTTGGCTTTCTCGGGGATAAAGCTTTGTAATGAAACAAACAATGTGTGCAAGTTTCGCAATTTGCACGCTTGTTTTCTAAATTCAATTTTTTCTTCCGAAATTTAATATCATATGTCTCCTGAACGTAGTTTATGTGATTGTCTTTCGGGCTGATAATCTCAAATTTGCGACAGTCAGAAAGCGATCACAGATATTTTTCGAAAGTTTCCAAATTTTTTGAAATCCAAACCCCTTCGAGCGGACTCTTATCAAATTCGTATTTGTATATATAAGAAGTTTTAGCTGAGTAACCACAAATCTATCAACGTTGGAGTGATCACGGAAATTTTTCAAAAATTTCGAAATTTTACGAAATCTCAACCCCCTTGAGCGATTCTTGCCGAATTTGATATCTAATACCCTCGTTCCATATTGCATTGGTGAGAAATTTTTTGATTCAATAAACTCAAATTTACTGAAGTCGGAGCAATTATAGACATTTCTTGGAAATTTCAATATTTTATGAAATCTCAACCTATCTGAAGCCGATTCCTGCCAAATTCAATGTCAAATATGCTTGTCCCTTAAGTTATCTCTATATAAAAAGTTTCAGGTGAATATATATCCTTGAATTTACCAAAGTTAGAGTGATCACAAAAATTTTTTTAAATTCAAAATCTTAAGCCGAACACCCGTTATAAATTATTTTGAAAATTCTAGCAACCAAGACAGGTTGTATGTCTCAGTAGCGTGCAAAGTTTCAACACGGTAGCTCAAGCAAGCGGTAGCTCGCAAAAAAAGCTTCCTCTATAAGAAAGCAAAAATATTGTTGTCGATTTGTGATTGCTGTCGTCTTGTCAATGCAAGGACTACTCGAATATTGAGCTAATACTTTGAACAATATTTTTCATTATTTTCCCCATTATTCGTCCTTTTCTTTCAACACGAAACACAGGGGAAGTAAAAATCAATTGCATTCAATGCAGGCTATCAATATTGCATTTGTATTTAACAATTTTTACCGTACTTCCACTTCGCTGGTATATATAATTCGACAATTGTTTGAAACTAATTTTTCTCGGGTGACGAGCTGAGCCAATTTTTTCATATTTTTTTTTTTTTGCAATTCGTCTCTTCGATGTCTCTTTTTTTTAAATTGGATACAGTCATTTGACGTATGTTCGTTATGTAAAGACGTTGTTTGACGAAGTCGGGACGTTGCATTTTGCCATTGGCTCTCGTTATTCCAGCGCTAATCGAATTTTGCGAGCGTTCGAGAGACTTCGACAGGTAATATATATACGTATAGCATATAACTGGTAAAACGACAACGAGGGACGAATAACGTATAACTCGTATCATGGAAACGCTCTCTATACTAAAACGCTCCCGATAGCCTCCCCACCCACGTTAGAATTTCACGACTCCACGAGTTTTGAGATAACCTGCTCTCGCAAAGTGCAGTCTATCCGTAATTTGGCTTCAACTTTAGCTAAGTCTCTCTCTCTCTCTCTCTCTCTCTCTCTCTCTCTCTCTCTCTCTCTCTCTTTTTCTTCCCTCTCTCTCTCTCTCTCTCTTCCTCTCTTTCTCTCTGTGCATCGAGCTCGATTTTGCAAAGAGGAATTACCGAGTCAGACAAGCTGAGACGTCTTATCCAACATCCGTTGCACGCCCGGGCACACACACACACACATACACACATACACACACATCACATACATATATACGCATGTATATGTATATATCCGCGCGCGCTTTCACGCGAATTACTGCGTCCGTCTCGAAGCCGCGATATCTGGACGTGTGTGGCCCTAATACCCCCGTTTTACGATGCAACCCAAGCGCTCTGCGTTCTAATATTAGAGACGTCGGGATTGCGCAATATACAATGCTGGACTTTATGCGCGATGATGATTGTGCATCGAGCGTGAATATTACGTTTGCCCGTCATCTTTTTTTTTTTTTTTCCTTTTCATGGTAGCAGAGAAGAAATTGCAAATTAATCGTAATAATTGTAAGATAATTCGGGAGAATTGCGGAGAGAAATAGGCTTTTTTTCGAATGGAAAAAAACTCTTGACGTGACTATAATGCAAATGTCGATGAGCTGCAGCGATGTGAAAGTCACGGTGAGCCACGCTAGGGAGTGCGAGATCGATATATAGCGACGGCGGAGTGAAGAAAAATTAAAAATAAAAGGTTTAGATCAGAGCTGGGCAGTATACTTCAAGTACCCGGGTACTTGCGATGTACTTGAAGTACAAAGTACTTTAAAAGTATTTCAAGTACTGTACTTCGATTTCCAAGTACTCGACCTGTACTTTAAGTATTTGAACTTAAATTTTCAAGTTCTATCGTGTGCTTAAAGTACTTTTTCAAGTACCAAGTATGAAGTACTTTCGAATACGTCTTGCTAATGGTTACATGTATAACGCCTTTGAATATATAATTGAGGAACGTTCTGCGCCATCTTTGGTTAAGATTGTAAGGAATAATGACCGGTCAAAAGCTCATGCTACGGTAGTTGCCGGTGTCATTGTCAATGCATAGCTCCGTTTTTAACAATCCACGTATTATATATTCTTTATTTTTTCTTTTTCAAACCTGAGGCTAAGCAAATCTTCATTAAAATCGTCAATGCTACTTTTTAAAATTATTTATAATTCTTCGTTTAAATATTTCTGTTCCAATCTGCCTAGCCTGAGTGAATTGCACAACGTAAAAATATGTTTTGATACTAAAAGTACTCGATACAAAATCAAATGAGTTTAAAGAGTACGTAAGAAATCAAATATAAGTACTAGAAACTTACGAGATGTATACCTGAAAACTTGAAAAGTATTTGATACTTGATACTTGATGTATTTAAAGTAATTGGTATATCAAGTACTTCAAGTATTTAGTACTTCAAGTACTTGAAGTACTTGGTACTTCGAGTATTTACGGTACACGGCACTTGTAAAATAAACCTGTATTTTAAGTACAAAGTACTGTAAGTACTTTCAGGTACTTTTTCCAGCTCTGATTAGTTCAAATATAAATTGACTCGAAAAATTGTTGTTTGCCTCAGATTTACGTGAGATTGTCGAATCGCAATATAATTTATTGCATCGTAAATTTTCTTGGTACATTCGTTGTGACAGGTCGCGGATAATCATCGAGGATATGCAATAATATCTCACGTATAAGAGCGCGCTTTTATGTATTTCACCGGCGGGCCTTTCTCGCACCTTTTTCTCCCGAGAGTGCAGAGGGGAGGAGCTCAATGATTGAGAAAAAGTGTGCTTGGGCTTGATGCGAGCCTCAATGCATCGTGTGTTCTCTCTCTCTCTCTCTCTTTCTCTCTCTCTCTCTCTCTCTCTCTCTCTCTCTCTCTCTCTCTCTCTCTCTCTCTCTCTCTCTCTCTCTCTCTCTCTCTCTCTCTCTCTCTCTCTCTCCTTCTCTCTCTCCTTTTCTCTTTATGCAATAAAATCGTATAAGGCTCTTCGGTGTATTGCTTAAAAGAAAGAGAAAGAGAGAGGGAGAGAGGGAGAGAAGAAGAGCTGACTCTCTGGTGCACATGCAACTTCTGATGAACGAGCTCGACTTACGACGCGGAACCCTAATGTGAATATAATTATCATTAGGGGGGGCCCCGAGGGGTTCGCTGACCCTCAATACACAATTTTACTCTCTTCCCTATTCCATCTCGACTCTTTCCCCCCTCCCCTCCTCTGTACAACACGCTATATGCCCCTCATATGCGTTCTCATTTTTCTCCCTCGATCTATCTCGCAAAACCCTCCAAGATTACAAATACATGTATTTGTTTTTTTATTTATGACGTCTATAAACGCGATTTATTCGTATGGGACATTACGCGCTTGAAATGGTATGACTCGAGAGATCATCGAGAGCCATTTAGAATTCTTAAACGGTGTGATTTGGAAAAGAGGAAAAAAAAAAAAATTAATTACTTTGCAATTCGGAATCTCGAATATTTTGCTAATTGAGAAAGCCTCTCAATATTTATTGGCTAGAGAACTTTACGAGGAAAAAATGTAAAAATTTCGAATTTCAAAGGGTTTTTAAGATATTTCGCAGTTTCGTGGAGAAAACTACGAAAAATTATATTACATATGCATAAATATTGTTCCGATGGATGTTGACAGTTTGAAAAAAATTTTATCGCTTATAACTGATCAAAGGAGCTATATCTCAGAGCTAAAGAATTGAACATCCGCATGCAACTGTATGAGTTTTGAATTTTGTCGAAAAAGAATATTTGTGAAACCTTCAACTCAGACAAATTGAATTATGATCGACCAATAGGTGAATTCAGTTTGCATGGCTTTTCTATCAAGCATTTAACTCCATCAAATTTTTCTTTATTGGGATGGAAGTATCAAGAGTCATATTTTTTTTTTAAATTAAAATTTCATAAAATCGTAATTACACTGACTGAGAGATAATCGTTAAATTCGATATCAAATATCCTTGCTCATTATAATTTATCCCTGTAGACAAGTCTTGGCTCGACAGCCTGAATTTCACAAAAATGACGGCTCATTTACGTTCTCTTCTTATAAAAAAATAATTTTTTTTAAAGAAATCTCAATCCTCCTCACTTTGAATCAATAATATCGTTAACAATAGTGAATAATTCGTTCATGTGTACACGAAATTTTAGGCCGACAATGGAATAATGAAAATAATGGAATTTTAATAATAATAAAATTTTCACGGCAAAAAATCATTTCGTTTAATCTCGAATGCCTCATACATAAACGCTTACAAGCTCGTGGTAACGATACATAACGGATTTTACGAAAGCCAAGGGCCGTTTTCTGCGCGAGTAGGAAAGATTTGGCTCGCCTTCTCTCGTTCTTCATCATTGCCCTTTCTTCTCTATCTCTCTCTCTCTCTCTCTTTCTTTCTTTCTTTCTTTTTCTCTCTTTTTTTTTGTCTTACGTGGGTCTGAAAGCGTGAAGGCGCGCGTGGACCATCGCGCGGGGATGATTAATCGTTTCGCTTTTCGACGCGAAACGCCCTTCCCCATTCTGCCCTTCCTACGCGAGATCTCTCTCGCTCTTGGTTTCTATATATACATGTATATATAGCTACCAGAAACCTAGCCATTCGACCGTGGTGAAGGCACACGAAATCTACACGCCCACGCTCTCTATCCTCTCGCGCTTGCCAATTATTTCTCTCTATCTTTCCTCAACACAACGGTTCATTCGCCTTGTACATTTTTTTTTTTTTTTTTGGCAAAAATTAATCTAGAGGAAAGAACGCGAGAAATCCTCCCTCTACGCGGTGATGCCCTTTATTCGGAGATTTTTTAGAAGAATTTCGTACAAATAAATAAATGCGCAGTACTTCAAGTACCCGGTATACTTGGGGTTTACTGTAAGTACAGTACTTGAAGTACGAAGTACTTAAAAAGTATTTCAAGTATTGTACTTAAATTTCAAAGTACTTTCCTGTACTTCAAGTATTCGTTCAAGTACGAAGTACTTTTCAATACGTCTTGCTAATGGTTACATGTATAACGCATTTGGATATATAATTGAGAAACGTTCTGCGCCATCTTTGGTTAAAAATCCGTGTATTATGTCCTTTATTTTTTTTTTTCTAATCTGAAGCTAAACAAATCTTAGTTACAATCGTCGATGCTATTTTTTAAATTATTTCTAATTCTTTATTTAAATATTTCTGTTCCAATCTGCCTAGCCTGAGTGAATTGCACAATGTGAAAATATGTTTCGATACAAAACGTACTCGATTCAAAATCAAATGAGTTTAAAAAGTACGTAAAAAAATCAAATATAAGTACTAGAACTTACGAGATGTATACCTGAAAACTTGAAAAGTGTTTGATACTTGACACTTGACGTATTTCAAGTACTTGAAACCTCAAGTACTTCAAATATTTAGTACTTCAAGTACTCAGTACCAAGTACTTTGTACTTGAAGTACTTTCAGGTACTTTGCTCAGCTGTGTAAATTATATACATATATTTTTACTCGAATTATCGAAGACTTCAAATTTCATCGAAGGGGAAGAAAAAAAATATTTGACCCGCACGAGTGGCCCATATCCCACGAGTATCCCGAATGGGCTCAGTACTTGAAGTACTTGGTGCTTGAAATGCACGAGCACTTCAATTACTTGCAGTACATTTTACTTTGTACTTACAGTACCTTTCACGTTGTACTTACAGTACTTTTTACTTTGTACTTTAAGTACTTTCGGGTACTTTTCCCAGCTCTGCAAATTATATATATATTTTTTACTCGAATTATCGAAGACTTGAAATTTCATCGAAAGGGAAGAGTTGCCCATATATATCCTACGAGTATCCCAAACGGGCTCTTTTTTCACCCCATAGGAAGAATATGACCACATAAGCCTCTCGCGTGTAAGTTCAACGAGAATTCGTACATAAGATACGAAAATTTAGGTTCGCAAAAATAGGTATAGCTATTTCAAGGGTAAAAAAGACGAAGAATTCGTGGATGAAGTTCGGGCGGGAGTGTATATACCTTATAGCTTCGTGTTCTTCTCTTATCCTCGCGTTTGTTCGACGAAGCGGATAATCGAGGCGCGAGAAGTTCACCGCGAGGGCTCTGAAATCTTCAACGACAAAACGACGAGACAACGGGAAGAAGAATAACGCTCACGTTATATATAACATATATATATATATATATATATATATATATATATATATATATATATATATATATGTGTGTGTTATATATAACGTGAGCGTTATTCTTCTTCCCGTTGTCTCGTCGTTTTGTCGTTAAAGATATATATATATATATATATATATATATATATATATATATATATAAGCTTATATATATATATATATATAAAAGCTGATATATATATATATATCAGCTTTTATATTATATTGTGAAGCAACGAGGCGCAGAAAGAAGCATTTCACGAAGTGTTGCGACCGCCACCCGCACGACTCGCTTCGCGGATGCGGGTAATCGCTACCGCGTTACGATCTTTTTTTTTCACCATTGTATATATGCATATGTGCGTACATGCATACGCATTCACACGCATATGCTTTATATTGAAAATTTTAGTACGTAAAAGTACTTTACTAAGCCTATCCTTCTCGCTTGGTTGCCTCTAATTGTTTCGCGTGTTTTCTTTTGTTCTTCAATTTACAACCACATGCGGCTCGACTCGGTTTTGCACTTATATATCGCGCAATAGTCGTATATGTGCAGCTTTGCTTGAGGGACAGCGAGAAAGGGAGAGCGAGGGAAACGTCGTATATAATGCGAAAACGTCGACTATGTTCATTGTGGCGGGAAGTAACACAAACGTTTCGCCCTTATATCTGTGCAGTTCAATCTCGTATATACCACGTCCTGCACAAAAAATTTTCTTACCCATGTTCACTCGTCAATGCCATCCGAGAGACCCTGACGCGCAGGAATTTATTTCAGTTTTTTTTTTTTTTTTTTTTTCTTTGCAAAACGAGATTTTGGCGATTCTCGCCAAGTCTGTACGAATTTAAAGTTTTTTTTTTTTTTTCAATTTTGGAAAGGAAGTTTTTCCCGATAAAACGTAATTGTTTAGATTGAGAATGAATTTATCGGTTTAAAAGAATTGAAGAATATTCCGGAAATGAGAACCATACGAGCTTTTGATACGACGAATGCTCTGGAATTGAGGAGATGTTTTTTTTTAAATTATCAATTAAATTGTTAAATTTGTCGTAATGAATATTTTCGATTATTAAATATGTATAGGCGTTGTTCCCTCTTCAGCATTGCATTTTTCTCATTTCCGAAAAATCGTTCAATAGATCTGTATCTCAAAAATTATTTTAGATTCTTTTGTAGGAAAAAAATTGTATCTTAAACATTTTATCGACAGCAGAAAACCGTCTGGACATACTTTTTTTTTTCATTCTGACTGTACTTTTTCCGATAGCTGGACCTTTTGCTGAAAAACAAAGAATTGAAAAAAAAATCTTATCATCACTTTGAAGTAATTATTCAGTCGTTATGTGATCCTCTGTGAAATTTCGCATGCTTAAGCCTAAAAATAAGTAGACTTTTGCAAATATGGAGAAATAACGATTATCGTGCCGCTTCAAGATTGCCATTTCTATTTTCCAAAACATTGGCGATCGTTCGTATTTGCTCCAGTGCAACCGGAACTATCGACGAAAAAGTAAAGGGCTGGCTTTTCTTTTTTTTTTTTTAGAATATTCATCCAAGCGTCGATGGGCGAAAAATATTCTAGCATAACTTGTCGTGTGAAAATTTTTATCCTTTTTCATTCCATTCTACAACCTTTTTTGAGATCTCTCAATATCGATGAACATAGTAAAAAAAAAAAAAAAATGTATCAAACGCAACAGATCCCGGGGTGTCCTGTCCATGGTTAAACGGGTGAAGAAAAAAATTTGCCAAAATTGAGAGAAAGTTGCATTGATGGTGCTTCGATGTTTGTCCAATTTTAAAGAACTTTACTCGACTTCATGCAATAAAATTTATTTAATACCTTCAAATTTTCATTAATTATAAAAAATATGTCTTTTGTGATTTTTATTAAACTTTGATTGATTCATAAAAAGATATTATAAATCAGATAAGTAAATTTTTTTCTCAATCATGCACAGCGTCGTGAAGGCAAAGGCTCAGTGATGTACGCAGCTCCGACATTTGTCTGACCGCATCGTCACCTTTTTCACTTCGTCGGCTCTCCCTCTCTCTTTCTCTCTCTCTCTCTCTCTCTCTCTCTCTCTCTCTCTCTCTCTCTCTCTCTCTTTTGTAGCCTTGTACTTAATCTCAGCCTGAACACAGAGCACAATCTTGTCCAATCGGACAGTTATCTCTTCCACCCAGCCGATTCCTTCCTCTCTCGCGGTTGTCACGAAATTCTCGTTGCACGTCTGAGCACACCGTGTCCTTTTCCACTTGGCCGGAGAAACTCGACCGCAAGACTTTTCTAGGGCGCTCACCGCAAATCGAATCTTTCTTTCTGTCTCGTGTAACAGGCATTTTATTTCCGACTCACGACTCTTTGTTCTCTTGCTCAGGCACATTTCATTTCAATCAAAGAAAAGAGAAAAAAAAAACGTAATTCGTTGAGTATAAACGTAAAATTGAATTAAATGAATTGGGATTATTATTTTTTTCTAATATACATGTATTGTTTCATTAAATTTCTTTTTATGACAAAATGCATTATTTGTAAATCGTGAATCCTTGACCAATATTGTACCAGACTTTTGAAAAAATCTTGAGATTGTTTCTTCTGCGAAAAATTACTTCGAAATTGACGTGCGGTAGAGCGAAAAAAAAAATTCAATTCTTCACTTCCCTTGAAAATTATTCCAAATTTTCCGTAAAATAATTCAAGTCCATCAGCATTGAAGAATTAATTTAACGAGAAAAAAAATTGTTTTTCTTGCTCTTTTAGTCGTAAAACTTCGCTGTGCTGTACCTTTGTACCTTGGTCACAATTGTTAAGTATATAAATTTTCCACGAAATTCGATTTTTCCAATTTCGATTTAGCCAATTTACACACAGATTGTGGAAATTGAACGACAGAGAAGTGGGACAATCCATTATGTAAAAAAGTGCAACGCTGAGTCACGATTTTTCTTGAATCCTCGTAAATTTGTTATTGTACATACTCCTTTGGCGTACTCATCGTAAAACTCTCGTAAATCCCATGTCAAGGCTACGATGCGCTCGATCCAGAGAAAATCCAAAGGACCAAAGTCCTCTCTCGCTATTTAGCTTATCCTGATTTCCAGACATTCGATGAATGCCACTGAGATTCTCCATACTCTCTATCTCTCTCTTATTCTCTTTCGATCTCACATCTTCTCCGTCTCTATCTTGCACTTTTGAAACGACCTCTGTCCTCAAACTGGCGTCCCGTGTGCCTCTCGTCGATTGCTCGTAAACGAGGTAGAGTCTCGAGTACACGCAAATTGTCCATAAAGAGAACTCTGTGTTTCCTTCTCTATATATATATATATCTGTCTCTCTGTACTTTCGATCTCACGACCGGGAACGACGATTACAATGAAAGGAGGAGAGAGAGAAAGAGAGAGAGAGAGAGAGGGAATAAAAGTTTGTATCATGAGTCGTAAATTTCATCCGATTATAGGTTAATTCGAGCGTGCATCTTGTGACCAGCCAACCCTTATAAGGATCCACGAGAAACGTAAACGAATTAGTTTCACGTATATAGCACTTTCACGAATATGAAGGAGTTTTAAGGCTCATTTGCGTCTGCCTCGGTACACCCGTGAGCTTTATGGACTATTAACAATTTTCTCAAGTACTATATACATCAATACGTCAATATAATATAAATATTATATATATATATATATATATTTATACGTATAGAACTTTGCGAGTTCTCTCTCTCTCTCTCTCTCTCTCTCTCTCTCTCTCTCTCTCTCTCTCTCTCTCGACTATGTGACATTCAGGCCAAGGCTCGAAGTACAACCGAGAATCGCACGAAACGATCGTGCTTAGTTCCAGTCACGATTTTGATTAATTGGATTATTATCCTTCTGATATTGATCTCCGGCCATTTTACTCGTGAGTATGTAAAATTACCGGATTTCACGAACAAAAAATTATTAGACTCTCGCCTACGTTCGTGTAATATTGAATTGAATTTAATTGAATTATTAAATTTTTAATTCTGAATTTAGTTTCAATTTAATTTAATGCTCAAGTTTCTTTTTTTTTTCCCATTTGTCCGAACGACAGTAAAACGCGATCTTTTTTATCGAGCAAACCATGTCTCGAATTTAAAATTCAATTTTTTCAAATTGAAAAATGAAGGGGACCTGCGGAGGTGATCGATTGATTAATTTTTTTCTCCATCAATTATCTTTTTCATTTCTCTACTATTTTTATTTATTCATAAAAACTCGAAAATTACTGTTGAATTGAAGATGGCTGATTTGACATTGAATGCTTCATATATGAATTTTTAGTATATACGTCCGTATATACAGTTTATTTGTACCGAGGAAACCTCGATATTCCATCCTCTCTCTTTTCTCGCCAGTTCCCGATCAGCCATAACTCACTCGCTCTCTCGACGCTCGTACGCAATTTTTTATTTCTCTCATTGTTGCGTATCTTTGCCTCTCTCTCTCTCTCTCTCTCTCTCTCTCTCTCTCTCTCTCTCTCTCTCTCTCTGTCTCGTTCTTTTGACTCGCTCGCTCTTTTATCCATTCTGTTTAAAAAAAAAAAATTTTTTTTTTATTTATTTTGTTTACGTTTCCTTCTTCGCTCTTTGGATATCCTCGCGACGTTTCCGGCTTCTCTCGACCGGAAAAGCACACTCCTCCATCAACCATTCTCTGATTCTTCACTTTTTTTTTCGGTCCTCCTCTTCGATGCATACAGGGTCATTCAGAAAATAGGTGGCTCACTCGATGTCGGGTAATTTTGGAGGATCGACTGAAGCAAGAGTACCCCAGAGAGTAAAGCATTGACAAATCTCATTGTATTCGAATCATTTTCCCCATCCGATGCTGCCGGAAATCGATATCTCTCGATGACGAATATATTTCCGAGCGGGAAAGTCCTGGGCTTGGATCCGTCGTTGCATTGATCATTTTTTTTGTAAATCCCTTACATTGAAAAAGAGTTCGATGAATTTCGAAAAATTGCCAAGTTATCTTGTTCGGGTCATCGCTGAATCGACCGGTATGTCTCTCTTGCTATCCAGATTTCCCCTATTTACGAGAAGAATGATATACACACTCGTCTTCGCCGTCTCGTTAGCGAACGACTGACATACACGCGCTCACAGCGAGGACGATGATCCATCGTCTTTGGTTTTTATCGAGAAAAGATACAGATAAAGTGAACGAAAAAAAAAAAATGTATAATAATAAAAACAGGCAAAAACAGCATGGTGAAATGAAAGAACTCGAAGTTATTTGTCGGAAAAACCATTTGCCATTCATTTTTCTCTCAATCCGGTCGTCAGCGAATGCCAGAATGATCGATCGATCCGCGAAATTTCGGGATTAATGGGTCAAGCATTTTTATCGATATACAATTATCTCGATTCTCGCTTAATGATAAAGACGTATGGACTTTTATCGGTTAACCCTAGCAGGTCATTTTTATTTATTTATTTTTTTTTTTTTTTCATAAAAGTAACATATCTCGATAGTATAGTCCTAAATATTTAGCTCAAGAAATGTTAAAAATAAAAAAAAGTTATGATTTTTCCAGAAAAATGTGATAAAAAAATTCTGTCTTTTGGCGTATTTTTGTAAATTTTTTTGGGCTAATAATCTCAGTTTTGCGAAAATTCGAAAATTTTATGAAATCCAAAACCCTCGAGCGATTCTTGACGAATTCAAGAACAAGCATCCTTGTATACCACAGTGTATTTCTATGAGAAGTTTTGGCTAAATAATCTCAAATTTACCAACGTCAGAGGGATGAAAATTTTTTCGAAAATTTCATAATTTTTTCATATTTCAATCCCTCGAGCGATTCTCTTCAAATTCAATACCAAACTTACTTGTCCCATGAGCTATTCGTATAAAAAAAAATTTAGCCGGATATCTCAAAATTTGCGCAAGTTGAGCGACCGCATGGACATTTTTTCTTTTTTTTCAATTTCAAAATGACAAAGTTCGTAATTTTCGAGGAATTTTAATGAATATTGCAGTAAAAGAAGGGGCTATACTGTGAAATTATTATTATTATTTTTTTCAAATCAAAATAATTAAAATAGCATTTTTCAGAATAATATTAATATATATTTCTACGTTTGAGCAATTGACATATCCGTTAATGAGGCAAATCCACGAGTATCTTAAGGATGTTTATCTCACTTATGCAAACGTGATCGTGAAAGTCGTCCGAATCTCCGTAGCGTGCCAGAGCTGGCACGATAACATATATTTACATTATATACATCTACTCTTCAGCGACAAAAGGGCGTATCTCATGAATCTCGTACGTATAAAATGAGGCGGGAGGGAGTCCTTTAGAATGTCGAGCAGTCGATATGCTAATGAGGGGACTTCGCGTTGTATATATACGTGCTGTGTGGCTAATCACCGGAGCGAGATAACCGTGCGCGTCGTTCCCTCTCTATACGTATGTTTTTCCCTCGGTATAGAAACGACGGAAAACTCTGTATTTAAGGCTAATGTTGCATTACCACACGGTAATGACACGCGTGTGCAACGGTGCAATACGCCAAAGTCATATATGCGCAGATGGAGGAACGAACTTTGCACGAAGATGCGACGACGATGACGACGACGACCATGAGAGGCTCCGCTTCGTCTCCGATGTACTGTAGTACCATTGGACACGTAGCTGTATAGCCTTCTTGGTTCTCTCGTGTCTCGTGAATCGCCATCGAGCAACACAAAAGTAACGGGCATAGCGTTTTTCTTTTTTTTTTTTTAATTCTGCTCTTGTTTTTTTTTTTTCTCTTTTCCGTTTCGTGAGCATTGCCAGAGGATTTATTTTTATTTTGACTTTTATTAACGAGCCTTATTAGGGTTTTTGTGTCCGCACAGTCGTTCAGAAGAGAGAAAAAAAAAAAACGTACCGTTTGTTTTAAGACAGCGAGTGTTTTGTCGTACTCGTGTGAAGGAAAACCCCGAAAGATTGATGAATGTTTCTTATATTCATGTATCGATGTAACGTCGATTTGAAAAATTTTCTCCTTCATTGTTTTACGTACTGATAGTTTGACACAACTCTCTCCCGAAGAGAGAAAGAGAGAGAAAGAGAGATAGAGAGAGAGAGAGAGAAAGATTTTGCCGAAAAAAGCATCGTGGTTCTCTAACCGGGAGAAAACCAGCGGGAAACGAGATCGCGGGCTATTAATTTTGATCACGTAACGGGTGACTTCCGTTGTACACCGAGCGGTGACCGGAAGCTGACTCGAACTACCGGCCCGTGACTCCAGAGGCTTTTGCCCGTCTCCAGCCAATCTATCCACTCTTCTCTGTCACTCCTCTCTGCCAACCCCAAATGTGCGAATTCTCGTACGTTTTACAATTGGCCAAAACATTGCCCATTTTGTGTCAACATATATATTGAAAATATCGAAAATCGCGGGTCGTCCACTGCGCAGATAGAAATTTCATTAGGTAAACTCAGATTGTATTTTTTTTTTTTTTTATAAATTTATTCATAGAATTCTTCGAATTTAACTTTACAATCATTTGTTCTTCACACCACGCCGAGTAGTAAGTTTTTTTTTTTTTTCAACCAACAAATATTTTCCAATTGTTCCTAATAATTATTTGTTCCAGGGCATTGATACATGAACCAATTCAAATTTCGCAATAATCATTGAATATCTTTATCGTAATTTGTACCCATAGATTTATCGATAATGAATCAAATCGAAGAGATACTCTCAACTTGAAAAAATCTTTTTTTTTCTATAATTTTTTTATATGCTATTAACTGGGTAAAAAATTGATTAAACTTTTGTTTATTAAAATTGTTTGTTTTTTTTTTTTCAATTTCTCTTTATGATATAATAAATAATAATTTAAAAAATAAAAAATAATAATTTACATTATGACGTAAATATATGCAGTTACGAATACTGCGAGTCATTAAAAAAAAAAAAGAAATTGATAACTAAGGCACCACTTTAAGAGCCGAAAAGAAGGCCTAACTTTGACGATTTATTTTGGAAGTATGGAAAAAGGAATAGGATTTATTTTCAGAGGGTTTATTTAACACATATTGAAATATGAAAAAAAAAAAATTTTATTATCATTTTGATGCAAAATGGCGGCGACAGAGCCAATCTTTGAAATTGCTTTTTTTTTTAAACTCCTTCACGGGAAGACGGATTTTTCGTAAAGTATAAGACCTGGAATAAAAAACCAAAATTTTTTATAATCTATATACTATTGCCTATAAGACTGCGTAGGGGTTTTTTTTTTAAATCAAATTTTGTAGAAATGGTGCACTTTTGAAAAATCGAATCGATTTTTGGCCAAAAAATAAACAGTAAATTGTTTATAAAAAAAAGTTTACATTGAATTTAAAAAAAATGGCTACGTACTCCCATAGAGAATGTAATTGTGAAGCTACTGTAAAAGTTTTAAATCGATCCATGCAACGTTGTTCAAGTAATCTGTCCTTCCAGTTTGAAAAAAGACGCTTCGAGAAAAATGCGTTTGAAGTTTTCATCGTGCTCAGCGCGCGCTCCAAGGCACTGTGGCAAAATCCAGACTTGAAGCTTTAAAAAAATATTTTTTTTCACCATATAGGACCAACTGGATATTGTTTTTATGGCCTTAAAATATTTGTTGAGCCAAAGAAAAAAAAACGAATTTTCTAAAATCCTAGAGCGGTGTTATATCTTAATGAATAAACACAATAAATAAAACATGCTTTTTTCGTTTCGAAGTAACAAAAGGTGCTCATCTTGTAAACGATTTTTTTCATTTTTGTTCATGTTTCTCCATCGTTTGGCTTTACATCGAGCAAACGCTATACAGCTCGAGCTGGCTCCAGTCCAAACGCATTCTCGTTCCAATCAGTTCGCCTATTATGCATACCGGTCGTTTCTCCGGAAACTATCGTTAGACCAGGCGACGAATTCACGGTTGTGATACGAATATACTACTACTATACTTTACACTCTTGTACAAATAATAATATTCATGAGATATTCCTCATAGTTTTTTTAAATTATTTCGTTGCTGATAGTTTCCATTCGATTCCTTAGGATGGAATGAGGATTCAGGAATTTTTCCAGATTTTTGTATCTCGCACGGTTTTCGAGACACGCGAGACGAATTTATGAATTTTTAGGCACTTCGCTGGACAGCCCGAATATTCCGTGACAAATTCAGTATTAAAATTGTCTCAGTCGATGGAAAAAAAATGTGCAATAAAATTCTCCGAATCCCTTCTGACTGTGAAGTTCTGCTTCATAACGATACAAATTAACTTTTCGAAAAGTACGACTCGATTTCTTGCTTTATAAATATTTGCCATAAAAAATTTCGTAATAAAAAAAACAAACTTTTTGAATGACAAGCCCGCAGAAAAGGTATCATCTTTCTTTATACATATAATCGAATGTTAAAAAATTCGATAAAACGAAAAAAAAAAAAAAAAATACACACACACCAAGAAAAAGACATTCACTTTGGGATATTTGCCAAAAAGTTAATTTTTTTTTAAGACTTTAAGAAAATATACATATGAAACGATAAAGTTCGGACGTACTTTTCGAAAAATGCGCTGCCTTTTTTAAAAATATTTTCTCAAAAATTTGTCACAAAGCCCAAATTTGATGAAACACACAAGCTTCGTGGTTATTTTGAGAATTTTTGAGGATTTCAAGATTCGATAAAAATTTATGAAAATTATAAAGACAATTTATGAAAAAAAAAAAAAATCAGGACATACTTTTCGAAAGTTTACAAAATGGATTCCATTTTTTTTAATCGAAAAAATTCGCATCACTAAAACGATTCGCAGCTCGGTGATTTCCAAAATGTACGCCATTTTCTTCGATCAGTTCGAGAAATAGCGATGCGAATAAAGAACATTCACTGTAATTAACAAAAATTCTATTTAATCACACGGAAAAAAAGACATTTCAAAAAATAATAACTGAAATTTAAAAAATACAACGATGAAGAGAAAAAATGCAGTTTAACACGGTAAATTAATCTCTTTACAGTGTTTTGATCAAAAAGTAATGTGCGGAATATACTTCTGTACTATCTGTATAACCATATTTGTTGGTTTAAACTGTAAAAACAACTATTTCCACTTCAAAAAAGTGACACCGTAAAAATTGAAAATGCTCGCAATGAATTTTGCTATAGATAAAATGAAAAATCAATAGATTTGTACAAGAAAAATTTAAAAACTGACGCATTAAAATGAACTTTATAGAGAGAATATTTTTACGAATGTAAGACATAACAAAAAATACTAAATTCTCTATGAAAAACAGAAATTGAAATAAAGAAAAATTGTAGCACGCTTTCGTCGAATTCAACTGTGAAATAATGGAAAAATTACAGTTTTAAAATGTGTATGGAAAATACGACGCAAACAAGAAATTCATAAGGATCAATAAGCGTTCATAAAATCAATAGCGTAGTGGTATATAGTGTCGGTCGTTAGGTAGATCGTTAGGTAGGTCTCAGGTAAAATCTTAGGTAGGCTCAAAATTAATTTCGACGGAAAAAAGTCCGGACCACCAAGCCAGAAACACTCGTAAAAAAAAATCTCCAAATCTTTAATTTTTTTTTTTTAATGATTATTTAAGGATCGAAAGTGTTGAATTCGTTTACTGCGGAGGACCGCGGGTTCAAATCCCGGTCAATGACGATTTTTTTTTTTTGCAAAATTCATAGTATTTTCAAAGATAATGGAACAGCAGTTTTAAATTCGTTCATCGATTTAATTGCTAATTGATAGATAATAAACTACATTTATTATGCTAATTCGACCCGCGCTTTTCAAAATCTTCTAAACTTTTATTTTTTACAGTTCACTTTGCAATTTCTCAAACATTAAACCCAAAAAGATGCGCTATTTTATATTATAATTGATTTCACAATTTGTACAGTTTGTCACAGTGGTAAACTCTATTTACACTTTTAAACTGTAAAAATTCATTCTATCATACTCAGTCCTTTTTATTTCAAATTCTAAAGAATTTCCGAAGTTTTCCTCCCGAGAGGCATTCTCTATTAACAAAACTGTAAAACATGATGGAAACATGACTAGAATTCACAGAAAATTTTTTTCCGTGCATGAGTACGGCTAATTTTCCATTAAATTCCCTTACGTAATAAAGTCTATGATGGAGAATGGCGTGAATCAAAAGTTTGGTTTTCAGCGTACGTCAACGAGAACAGTCTCGGTGATGCTTTTTCTTACTGAAAAAAAGAGAAAGAGAGAGAAAAGAGAGAGAGAGGGGGGGGGGTGGCAGAGAGACAGAAAAACGAGAAAAAATTTTGAGAAGGTAAAAAAAGCTATACTCGTAAGTTTGTATCGGACTAGCGATTCGTGAGAGAAAAGAAAAAAAAACTCTCGCTAAACTACAAAGTTTCGAGCTTGAGGAATATCCGCCAAGGAGAGAAGCGACATTTTGTCAGGAGTACGGGTAAATGTATAATCCGCGCGAGGGTTCTCGAGTTCGCGATCATCGCGCTTCGTCTCACGTGACGAGACCGGCCGCTATGGAAAGAGTTTCTCTCAATTAAGAGTGTCATCGGAGAAGAAAGAACACGATGGGAAAAAAAAAAAGAGATAGAGATTTCCAGGCAAAAGAACTTAAAAAAAAAGTACACCAGCTGCTTGATTCGAATACGATTTTTATTTTTATTTTTTATTTTTATTTTTTTTTCGTGTTCTTCGTCTTCGTTAACGATTTCTCATTCGTTTCTTTTTATTTCTCCCTTGGAAAATTGGACTAGAATTGTTTTTAATGGGATTCTCGCAGAGATTCGTTTCCATCTATCCAGCCTGATTGCCTCAGTGGGTAACCCGGGGGCTCTATTCGAGCTTCCTCGTTTCTTCCTATTTCTCGTTTTAACAAGAAAATTTTGCGCCAATAATGCCAAAGATCTCCTGCGAAACGAGCATCGCGCGACAATTTCCGAGCTTTCCTTTCCTTTGGTACAATTGATTAACGGCGGAAATTGGGGCGCATCGTTGATTGGCATTTAAAAATTTCTTCTCGTTAGAGGTGTTTCGCCATTTTCAGATAAATCTGTCGTAAAATTTTTCTTTATATCAATGCAATGTTTCGTCGATTATACTTAACTAATGATCAAGCTAATCACAAAGGAGTGTGTATTAAGATGGGGAGGGGGCAGACTCGGTGAGGTTGGACGTCGAAAAAATATTTGCCGTAAGCTCTCACCAATATGTTTCTATAGCGTCTAAAATTCATGCGGTAAAGTTATAGTTATTTCGTGAGATATATAATGGAAACGTGCGATGTCGTTTGGTGAAAAAGAGAGAAACCGCACCTGCGCATTCTATTTTATGCGGCTTTCGCGGTTGAAACCAGACATTTGCCTCTTGCATGTTTCTTCCTCCCTCTCTCTCTCTCTTCGTTCGTTCTCAGTACAATTTTCTTTTTCTTGCTAAACAAATAAACGTGGTATACGGCTTGTACGCCAGATTCGAAATTTCACATATATGAAACAACGAATATGCAATTTCGATGACGATTTTGCCGCAACGAAAAATCCGCAACACGTTTTTCCTCGTTTCCTTTCCCGTTATCGTTTTCGTATTTGGCGAATTGTCGTGGCATATTGCCATTGTCTCCAAGAAAAGCCATATTTATTTCGTGATAATACCAAACAGTAATAATAATAATTATTATTTTTAATATTATACTGCTTTGATCGTTAATCTTATAATTATAATATTTCTGCGCTTTAAAAATGGAAGTATATGGCCGTACGACACTCGCTTTACCTACTGGACGCTCGATTCTATCTCTAATACGGTATATCGATCTTGCAAGACCGTGGCAAAGCTTTTGTCGCAGCATGGCAAACTAAATGTGCCCCCTTATCATCAATAACAATCATTCGATTTTAGAAATGCGCAGATTTTACGATACCGTGCGTAAATATATTATTATTATTATTATTTAAATTTTTTGCCAATTGCATCCTTTTCCGGTTTCAACGCATATGGAACACGAGCTGAGATTTAAGGATTTATGTCACGTATCGTTGAGTCGTTATAAAACTAAAACGTTCCAATCGCGAATAACATATTTAAGTGCTCATACTAAAATGAATTCAGTGTCCAACGGAAAGGTCTAAAGCGATAAATTGACAAATGCAACTCACTTAAGTAAGATTTTTTTCGATTACTTTGACGCTTAGTTGATGATTTGACTCGCATTGTTTTTTGGACGAGAAAGAAAAATAATTTTTTTTTTAAAATATAAACGATAATAAGTGAATTTGAAGATTTTGATCGTGTCGAAGATTAAAAAAACAAAATAATTTCGTAAAACAATAACCATACAAAACGTCAAAATGCATGAAAGTTGGAATATTTATGGGTTTTGACTGATTTAACTCATCGTCGTAATAACTATCAAAGTAGGGGGGATTTTTTTTTTCAATTTGTTACTTGTCATGTATAATATTGCAGCGCACAAAAAAGTATTTTTCAAAAAAAAAAAAAAAATTGGCTTTTGGAACTCAATAGGGCATCACGATGAAACGGATACCGATTAATTCAAAATACAAAATTTCAATTTGGTCAGGAAAGTCAAGGATTAAATTTTGACACCATATGTCACCGTCCCGGCATGCCAAGTCACGACACCGATCGCAAAACTGCTGAATTTCGTATCGTGCGGCTACCGGGCCTATCGAACTATACGTGCGTCTGTACCAGTCTCTGAACGATGTCTTGACAGGGGTACAGCTTATGATTTCTTGTCCCAATTATAGAACACGAAAATTGCATGGTTCAATTGAGTTTTACGGAAAGTTTAACTGCTGCATGGAAAATCCTACTTTTTCCCGAACGAAATGAGCTATAATTTATCTCGAATACACGTACAATCTAAACGATGAGCGTTAAAAATGTTTCATTATTCCTTAGCATATAGATAAGAAATCCGCTGTTACGGCCTCCATAATACGCGAGCTGGAATAAACAGATGGAAATAATTGATATTCCGCGTAAATAAACGCTAGTCGATTTTTTTCTTATCCGTTAGTAAAGTATTGTCGATCACCTTGCAATTATTAGAATTTCAATATTAATCATGAAATGCTCAATAAATTAAATTGTTCGTGATGGTGTGCGACGACTGGGACGTGTGCAACCCCTGGTACATTTTACCTTATATCTCCGCAATCACGTGGGTAAATTTTTTTGTTTTCTTTCAATTCTCAAAGTCTAATTTTATTGATATATTTTTCTGACGCCACTTTATTCGACGTTTTTTTCCCCCCCCAAAATGTATTACTATTCGATCTGGTCATGAACTTTAGTTCGTATACAAAGCACGTTAATATGGAGGATTCATAATCATTTTGATGATAAGACACAAATTGTGAAATTTGTCAAGGATGCACTGTATTCTCTCCTCTTAAAATTCTATCGCTCCTTCTTTTCATATGGAATTCGATAAAAGGCCAGGATGAATAAAGCTCGTAGGAAATCTTTTAATTATAGAGTAGTTGTGTTGATAATATTTTCGTGTATGAAGATTTCTTCATACAGTAAGCTCGAACAAGAGCTTCGCTATGACGATGCGTAAAGATTATAAATATACATGCATATGCCCTGAGTTCGTCGTATTCTCGATCGATAGGATAAATGTATTCAAGATTTGCTGAGAGAAAGACTGCGAGATTAATATTATTCTCGAGTCAGCGAACTCTCCTCGCTTATCTTATCCTCTTTTTTAGCTGCGTTGCGTTGATAGAAAAAAAGCATCGATTATCTTCGTTTAAATAAATTTTTAATTGAGTGAATGAAAATTTATTTAATTAAAAAATAATTATTCATACTGTATATATTTTCTTATGCACGCAAAAAAAATTCTCGATACAAATTTTTTTTTTTTCAATAAATTTGTATCACGTCCAAGGAAATTTTTTCGAGCCAAAACGCAAAGTACCTGGCTATAATTTTTTTCATGATTTCTGACATATTCATAATTTGGAATTTGATTGCAAAAAATTTCAGTTCATTCAAAGGAAATTCGTTTGAGTAAACGAAAAAAAAATACTTGAACTATTATTTACCATTATTTTTTGAATCTTGCAAATTTTATTTTTTCATTTTGATTGCTGCCACAGGAAGGAAGCTCTGTTTTGATGGAAAAAAAATTCAAGTTTTTGATGTCAACATATTCAGAATGCGTCAAAAAATCGAGAAAATTATACATTTAGAAAAAATGTCTGCACGAACGTGTGAGTTTGCTGTGGCTTGACTTATATCTTGCTCTTATATATATATATATATATATATACGCTTGTATCTTGCGAACCCCTCAAGCGGTCGGGCCCAAATTTTGCACATAAGTAGAGCAGCGATGCTCTAATCATTGATTCAATTTTTGCCAAAATTGCTCAACAATTTCGGAATTTATGGAATTTCAAAATTTTCAAAAAATGTCTGTTGGCGCTCTAACTTTCGTAATTCTGCAACTATCGAGCTAATTTTTTTTTCACGTAAATAGACTCAGTCACAAGCATGGTTTTTATTAAATTTGTCAAGAATCGCTTAAGGGGTTAAGATTTCAAAAAATGTTGAATTTTTCAAAATAATCTCTGACAGCTCTAATTTCCGCAAATTTTATGTTAATGAGCCAAAAGTTTTTTTTTTTTTTAATACAAATAGACTTTTAGTTACAATCACGGTTGGTATAGAAACACATTGTGAAAAATTTTGAAATTTTCAAATAATTACCTTTATCATTCAAAATGTCAATGAAAAATTTGTGTTCTTTATTGTTACTGATATTGAATACAAAAAAAAAAGAAGCGTGCAAATGAGAAATTTGCACATTTCTTCCTCATTATTTTATCTTGCTCACGAAGTTTCCTTTACGAGGAAGCCAAATTTGGAAAACCCACTCGTTCATATAGAGAGATTTCTGTGAGAAAGATAAAATAATGACGAAGCAATGTGCAAATTTCAAATTTTAAATAATTTTCGTGAAAATAAAATTGATTTGGAGAAAGATTTCTGCATCGTGCTCTAAAAAAAAAAAATCGATACGTCGAGTCCGAGAGAAGTCGTTTCTTGGCTTTTTTTTTTTGTTTTTTTTTTTTCCTTTGGCACGGCATTTCCTACATTTGTGTCGTGCGCAATATCTTCGTATCTCATCGTGCATGCGTATACGGTCGCGAATCCATCTACTTTGGCTTTCGTCGTACGTATCCACGACTATATAGAGGCGGCATACGTGACTCTTTCGTCGACACGAAGAAGTTTTCGTTCGGCGCTATATATGTGCTCCCATCGCGTTTCTACCAGCTTACGCACTCACGCATTGCGTAGGTCAGTCGCACCGACGACTACATATATTTATATCCACCAACGACTTTACGATAGTACCCGAGAGATCTCTGCACTCCCGACGTTCTCAAAACTTTATTAGAAACGAGCGCTTTAACCGATTTACGTTTTAGGTGAAACATTTTTTTTTTTTTTTCAAATCCTCAGATAAAACAAAGCGTGTAAATTGGAAACTTGCGCATTGGTTCCTCATTACAAAGTTACCTCTATGAGGAGATGGTTTTCGTAGTTTCGTAAATGTGCATCAGATCGCTTTCGCAATTCTGGCTTCCTCATGGAGAAAGCTTTGTTATGAGGAAGCAATGTGCAAGTTTTGAATTTGCGAGCTCGTTTTATAAATTCGATTCGTTCGTGCGAAATTTAATATCCTGTCTCCTGGCGTACTTGTGTAAATTTTTTTTTGGGTTGATCATCGCAAATTTGCGACAGTCATAGAGCGATCACTGATATTTTTCAAAAATTTCATAATTTTATGAAATCTCTTTGAGCGATTCTTGCCAAATTTAATACCAAACATCCTTGTCCCCTAGCCTATTTTTTTTTTTTTTAAATTTAGCCCGATATCTCAAGATTTGCCAAAGTTATAGAGCGACCATTGGTATTTTTTGATAATTTCAAAATGACATGAAATTCGTAATTTTCGAGGAATTTTGACGAAATTTGCAGTAAATGAAGGAACTGTACTGCTTTACTCGTCTACGGAACAGCAGCGGTGTGGCTCAAACCATTCTCAAGTTATAGAGGTTTTGATTTGCAAGGCCAACACAAATACACAGCATACACACGTCCAGACATTTTTATAAATTTGATTTTTCGAAAATTTGACATATTGTAAGGAGACTCTGGCATGAAAATAACGATTTTTTTTTCTTTTTTAATGAAAACAAAACTTCCTCTATGAAGAAGCACAAATCATTTAGACTTCCTAATATAAAATAAATGAAAAAAAAAAAAAAACAAATGTATAAAAAAAAGTTTGATTTCCTTTTTAAATATATTTTTCAAATTAAAAACCTGAACATTTATCAAGATGTATTTTTCAAAAAAAGTTGAAATGACTATTTTTCGTAGATTTTTAGGTGAAAAAAAATTTATACGCAAAAATATATCTTACATAAATATAAAATATATTTTTGCGTATATTTTGTGGGGGGCCAATAATATGGGGTGCATATTTGCTAATCTCGTACACCCTTATACAAATTTGTATTTTTTTTTTTTTCGTCTCTTTTGTACTTTTAATTTTACAAGACCGAAAAATCGTGCGATAAATTCAAACTTAACCCTACCCAACGAATCGAATCTTTTAATCAGAATGTCTATCGAGCTATTCTCAATATTTTTATTTACATCAGTCAATATTTTTATTTTCATTCTACATTACTCACGATAACATAACTTTCAATCCTCATTTTACCAGAATTGAAAAATTAAACAATTGTTTTCAATTATATAAGGACGAATTCCATTTTGAGCCTAAAATTCTGTGATGCTATAGAGATATACGATAAATCTGCGGCAATTCAACTGACAGTATTATTGTATCATCGGGAAATCACTAGCTCAACGAGCGAACGATTTTGTCGAGACCGCGCGCGACACGTGAAAGTCGTCGTCTCTGAAACTACGAGGCACGATATCCGTCTGGGGGGACATTTTTGTTTCTTCGTCTTTTCCCATCACGAAAAGTTGTCCGTCGGCTGTCGCCTTTGAAGTATTGTCCTCAACCTCGTGTCTTCGTGACTCGTCCACGGAATCACGCCAAGTCTCCGCATATAAATGTCGCTAATTGGTTTACGCGCTTCTTTAATGGTTTTACGCTTCCTTCAACGAGAGAGAGAGAGAGAGAGAGAGAGAGAGAGAGAGAGAGAGAGAGAGAGAGAGAGAGAGAGAGAGAGAGAGAGAGAGAGAGAGAGAGAGAGAGAGAGAGAGAGAGTGGAACACACATCAGGGCGAGACGTCACTACCGCCTCCAAGGCATATTGCATGTCTCTGATATGTACTTTCGAGTCCAGGCCTCGTTCGCAGTGTTTCTCATTCTCCGAGACGTTAAAATAATCGAGATTAACTTTTTTGATATTGTGAAAAAAAAAAAAAAAATCGTTGCAATAATTTTGCAAACAAAGCAATTTCGCTTCGTTGCAAATCATTTTTATTTCCAACTTTTCATTCCGTCGATCGAATTTATTATTACTTCATTCGTCATTGCTTTCGTACAATCTTTATTAAAATTTGCGTTGTAAATTTTTATCCGAAATTTTTTTTTCTACCTTATGCACTGTAAACAGCGATTGCCGGTTTACTTCAACTGTGAAACTTCTCGCGAGCAATGACGTTGGCCATATAACCGCGTCGATGCTCGTATCATTCATTGCCTCGAGGCGTTCTTGGCCTCCTGGGTGAACGTTAATTGAGGTCGTGGGTCATCGCGAGAGCGACGTGACTCGACCTGATACCTCTGCATTAATTTCTCGTATACCTTACAATGTGTATATCTTGTACAGCGATACTCGTGTACAATTATTGCATATGCATGTACGCAACGAGTGCTCGCACGAGCAGCTCTTTTGCCTTAGTTTATTCACGAATACGTCGCGCATTCACCCCTCGCGACTGTGACGTCCGTTTCCTATGACTTTGATTATATAATCTGCATCGCTTACACGATATACATGCCCTGGACTCGTTCGCTCGTTCGATAGACAAGACCGCGGGGACGATTGAAATACTTTTGGGAAGAGAAATATGGGCTATAGGAAAAAGCGAATAAAGGTCTTATGACAATATCAACTTGTGACAAAAAAAAAAAAGATATCGTCTTCGATGGCGTGTGTACTGAGCTGGAAAGGAAACTGCCGATTCCGCAATGATCACTACAGAGTCCAGTCCATTTCAGTAATTTTTTGTTCAATGAAAATGTAGGACTACCATAGAATTGAAGCTTCAATCGTATGAAAAAAAAATCAATGGATAATATTCAAGGGTGATCGTATGCAAATCCAGTCGCAAACTCCATTGACAACGTTTTCCATATGGATTGAGTCTAATCGCCAACGGTTAATGAATGCCAAAAAACTTGATGAGATTCGTTTGATCGGTGATCGGTGTGTTTTACTATTCAGTACGAATCTAAATGGCAATTGGAAAAATGGAATATATAGTGATATTTCATCCTTGCCATTAACACGATTATACAAATACTATTTTGCGTCTGAACGTTGATTAAATGTTTATATTTTTAATAGCAAGGAATGAAACAATTTGAAAATTCTTACAATTACAACTGTCCCCAATCTCTTCTGCCTGTATACGTAAAAATATTTTTCTCCGGTTTTCTCTACGACGCGTACGTGTGTCCCCCTTGTAATATCGCCGATTATGGGCAACTCACGTGTACCTCGCGGTGCTACACGTTCATGTACGCTTGCACGATAGAAAGTGAGAAAGTGTGTGCTATTCCGATAGCGCGAAGGAACGAGCTATACCGATATGGAGGAGAGGGTCAGGCGAGGTCAATGGGGAGTAATTTTTTCGTTATTTAAGTTCGATCTCATTTGTTTCATTCATTATTATCGTTTTTCCATACGAATTATTCATTACAGTGAGAAATATATTTGAGATTGAAAAATTTTCGACGATACGAACGGAAGTAGAATTAGAAAATTCGTTAAGTTTTCTTTGCAACAAATGTTTCATCGAATTTTTATTTCATAACATTATCATTTTGAATAATATTTTTTTTTTTTTTTTCAATTATTTTAAATATTCAAGAAATACGTCTCGAATTGAACAATTTTTGATCCCTCCGCGGACGCTCAGTCGTCTGACTCGATTCGACGTTGTTCGCGATTCTTGTTTTAAAGTACTTTACGTACAGTAAAAGTTGTACTATAGGTGAAATAAAAAGTTGGTGAAGCGTACCACGTTTAATCACGACGAGCGCGAAGATATATAGAGAGAGAGAGAGAGAGAGAGAGAGAGAGAGAGAGAGAGAGAGAGAGAGAGAGAGAGAGAGAGAGAGAGAGAGAGAGAGAGAGAGAGAGAGAGAGGGGGGGGGGGGACGGAGCGTGCGCCACGGACAATTGGGTTCAACGCTCGATCGGCACTCACGCCTTCGATAATGAACGGCAGTGCCACGAAGTTGCTCTTGCAATTTTCTGCAAGCCAAGATGATAGAGATGATAGAATTTTTCGTCTAGAAAAGTAGAAATTTCTCATACTCTTCCGACCAGCAAACCTTATTATTTTTGCGGAATTAATCGATCGCGCCATCTACGAAAAATTGACGGTCAGCAATTGAACTATAAATGAGTATAGAAAAAAAATCTGCGAGTGAAAAAAACGGGAAATTGCTCTCTCGCGAATTTGCTGGATTCACCCTATCCAGGAGGAAGTCGTCGCAATTTTGGGCTTCCTTTTGCGTATAAAGTGTGTGTTGAATAAAAAAAAAAAAAAAAAAAAAATTACGAGAGAACGATGTAAAACTTACGAACTTGCACTTTCCTCCAGCTTTTCAGCTACGTGTAATTTAAGTCTGGAGTTTGTGTCTGATGCAATTTATGCAAAAATTAAAAATTAAAAATGATCGCTCGATATTTCAAAATTTGCCAAAGCAGCTCAGACACTTTACGATTAATTCAATTGACAAAGTGGGCAAGCCTCTGCCGCTGTTCAATCTTTTTCTCTTTTTCAATGGCTAACGAGGTCCAACTTTCATGTTCCATTTTTTTTAAAACATCGTTAATGAATCGATAACGCATTATTCACGATCCCGGTCGTAACTACGCACACGGACATGTATATTTATAGCCGTATAAACATATGTATGCCGTGGTGGTACGAGCTACACGCTGAAGCGGCTCGAGTACAGTGGTGTATCGCTGTCGAAGTCAGCCGTGCTCGCTCACACGCGTGTCGGAAAGGAGAGAAGCGGAAGGAGAAGGTGGAGAGCCACGTGAGTGCAAGCAGACACCGACAGTACATATGTACTTATAGCTTATATATACGAATGCATGTATATATATATATGTGTGTGTGTGTATATTGACGTCTAAGGCACAAAGGGTCGTAATTCGCGTCACTCTGACCGTTGGAAAGTTTGAGTTACGCCATTTTGTCGTTTGTCAGTCGTTATGTACAAGAGCGAGAGAGAGAGAGAGAGAGAGAGAGAGAGAGAGAGAGAGAGAGAGAGAGAGAGAGAGAAGGAGAGGGTTCAGAACCCAGGAGCAGCAAAACTTACCAAGCAGTGCCAACAGTATAGCTCTGACCGGCTAGGTAACACGTGACACACATTCGCTTGCAAAAGAGCTATTCTCCTAGAACAGTGCTCGAGCTCACTATAAGTTCGTCGACCCGTTCCTCTCTCTCTCTCTCTCTGTCTCTCCTCTCCTCTCCTCCATCGTTTCTTCCCCTCCAGTTTTCTGACTGCAACGCTCCACTTTGAATCCATATAGTCATACAATTCCCCGCAGCCGGGAAAAAGATAAGGCAAAATAGCACATATACCTTACGAGGGAAAAGTTATTGCCGGTCTGTGCGATTGTTGCTTGGCGATTAAAAAATATTGCCCGCTCGAAGATTCCTAGACAATAGGACTTTCTGGTTTTTCGGACCCAGCTGGGAATTTGATCAGGACTGTGATGATTCTATTTCGTTTGTATTTTTTTTTTTTTTTTGGCTAAAGCTTTGATGGGGAGTGAGAAAATCTAGCCGAAATCAAATTGTCAAAGTACATATTTTTATATCCAGCATCGTTCTCAAGTGTGCCAACTTCTCTCTCGCTGCAGTTAGTATAGTGGTCGTCGTGGTACGGTCATTATAGCAGCAGGCGCAGGCGGTCGCTTTATATTCGGTTTGGCAGCGACCGGAGGCCACGTACTCGCGAAATCAAGAGGCTCCAGCTACCTCAGCATGTAGGGGAGAGACAGAGAGAGCACGAGAATCCAGTCAATATGCTCGAGTATATACCCGGCACGTGTCGATGCATACACGAGATTAATCAGTTTCTTTGACGATAATAAGTCTACGAATCCACTGTATGTGTACGTATCCTGGCGTTTCCATGTTCATGCGCTGGCTACTGTTGCTCGAAATTTGTTTTTCCTTTTTGTGTTTCGAGATTTTGGAAAATTAATTTTCTTACTTCTGTTCTTTTTACTTCTATTCGTTGAATAAGTTGTTTGTATTGTTGTGAGTTGAAACTTGAAACTCGGTATACATTATTCAGAGCGATCGGTTATATGTGTTGGATATTTTTTGGTACTCATTTTCGTTAATTTTTGGGTAATTTTGGTCAATGTGTGGATCAGTAACGAGCATAAGAATTTAAGATACTTGAGCGGCTGATTAATTGTTGAATATTACACGTTGACATGACAGACATAATGTTCAGCTATGAAGCTGGCAGACTACAGAAATTCGTTGCTTACAATGTTCATGACGCTTCGACGAAAACTATTGCACTTACAATACCGTGTGTAAATTTCTCTGTGCACTCCTATAGATTGAGTCAAGTCGCACTGGTCAATAATGTCTGTCGGGACTTCTTATAAATTCGCGAAGGCAATACTTAGGTGGGAAAATTCTGCCTTGTCGCATTTTGATGCCGGTTTGCTTGCACAGTCATGCTAGATACATCCTGGCCAAGTACTATCCAGAAATAAAAGGAAGTGATGGCACCGCTATCAATGTTTTTCAATTCAGGTCACTTTGAGACAAGAGGCCGTCCAGACAGCAGCCAAGAATTCCCAAACTTAATTTGTCATCTGCCCATGCTTTTTGATGGAGCACTAGACGGGATCTGATTAGGAAAACTTCCGGTTTGTTCCACTATGGAAAAACGTGGCTAGTTTTCAGAATTGCCAGTCCTATATGACTGTATCGTTACATTAAACATCGCGTACAGCATAGAGAATTGTAAGGTGTGTTACGGTGTTTGTGTACAGTGGACGAAATTACGAAAGATGAAAAAAAAAGTGTTAAGCCACCAAAGTTTTCGCAACATATGGTGTATTTTATGTGCGTATGGTTTGTTGCTGAAGTGTACAAAAAGAATGTGAAAAAAATATGACGTAAAACGAAAGGCACGATGAAAATTATTCCGGCTATAATATCATTGTATTCCAAGCCAGCAGTCACTTGTGAAGAACTCCAAATTTTTAACCAGAGGACCTAGCCACCGTGGACCATTTCTGGCTAGAGTGGCTAGGTAGGAACGAGATATATTGGGGATGTGCTCTCCAGCCCCTAGACAGTTTCGATTATCTGCAGGCTAGATATCGCTATATTACACATGCAGTTAGGGGCTAATCAATGTTCACAGTTCAACCCTACCCAGTGAGTATAAGAAAACTAGTCGTTATCCAAGATTGAGTCTAAATTTCTGCACGAAGTGCTGCAAGATTCTTCCACATATCTGCATTACCAAGATCATAGTATCGATTTAACGTAAACACAAGTTTTGCGTCTGAAAAACAGATCTATATTAAATATTTTTTTTTCCTGATGAGGCCATTATGATAACAAGATATGATAACAAACGAGTAAAAAGTACAGTGTAATTACTGTGTAATTTTCTCCAATGGTTGGGAAAGTACAAGCATTCTGGATATGTCTCGACTGTAGAGGCATATATTTCGTTTATTGAGTGATTTCTATTTGATCAAGTGATTATACCGATGACTGATGTGAGTACCCTGTCGGGGGATTTCCATTGGCGTATACTAGGAAAAGCCGATTCTCAATCGAAGTTCCGTCCTATTTGCTCGTCGTTGGAAAGCTCACGTGTATCTAATCACCTGAGTGCTTTCCGCTTTCACGTCTTTCCATACAAATATATATATATATATATAAATATATATATATAAGTGTATCAGCTGTATAAAGAGCTCTGAATACAATTGGGGACGCGATAGTGTTCTCAGCCAATGTTCGTCAGGGGAGTAAAACGAAGTGGTCTCTCTCGCTAAATCCCGAGACCTATCGACTTCTATCGTCCCCCTGCTTCATCACTAGACTTCTCAGGAATAGCGTATTTTCACTCGCTGTACTTGCTATAACTGCGAGAGTGAAGGGACGAGAGGGAGAGATTGAGAGAGAGAGAGAGAAACGAGAGAACATGATTCGGAAATCCGTCGTTTCAAGAATAGCCAAGTTCCGGAAGAGATCGAGAGAGACGAAAGATACGTCGATGAATAGAACATTATAACTATTCGCTCGATGTCGTATACGTCATGGAAGTCCCGACTTTCGTTGGCTCGGACGAGAATTTCCTCTTTCCTACATTTCTCTTCGCTAAGCGTGACTGGCAAAGTCAACGACAAGAATTGTTCATTCATTGCACAACCCGATTGTTACTCCATTACGCCCTTAAAAATTTCTCGGTTTTCTCTATATACCCGTGTAGAAATTGTGCTTGGGCACTATAAGGGCAATATCCAGTTTGACTGGGAACTATTTGGGTACTACGTGGGACGGTTAGATAGTACCCGGGTCGGTATGAAACGGTGGTATGGAGATGGGGCTCACTATCCGGGGACTATCTAAAATTATTAGGGCGCTATTTGGGAACTATCTAAAATTATGAGGGCATTGTTTGGAAACTGTCTAAAATGTCCACATACTGCCCTCACAGATGTGCGCGTGTGTGTGTGTGTGCGTACGTGCGTGTATGCGCACACGCGCACTATATATAGCATTATACTATATATATATATATAGCATTATACTATATATATATATATAGAATTATACTATACATATAGTGTGTGAAATATACACGATTTATTGCATAAAATATATTTATTAAATGTCAATCACATAAGTTTTTAATATTAATTATATTTTAATGTAATAAGTGTTCTCTCATTCAACGTTATCTCGAGCTTCTCGGCGAACGACTCGAAAGCCTTCCCAATCGCGAGCGTTGGCCAGAACATGGCCAAGTTTTTCGTAAAAAACTTTATCCGTGCAGTGCGAGAATTGGTCATCAATTCGTCGTTTGGCTTCAAAAGCATCTGAAATCATAGTTTTAGAAATTAAATTTTAAAAAATCAACTGTTATAGTGAGCCGAACATAAATATTACCTCGATAGCACTTGCAAAAAGCTGAGTCTTTCAATGCCTTTTTAGTACCAGTCGATCTCACTGCAGTATATTCCAGCGCAAGATTTCTCGACAAATATTTTTTTAATACGACCAGTATATTTTTGGCAACAGATATAGATGAATCTATACCGAATACCAAGTCATTCATCTGTAAAATATATTTTTGGTACTAAGTATTTTATGAAGATTCAAAAAGAATTCTGTATATCGAAAAGTAAGTACGCCCTGCTACTTACGAACTCGCTGTAAAACTCATCATCATCGGTCAACTTGCTGTTAAATGCCTTAAAAGCCTCATCGTTCAAGAACGGTACCTCAAGCTTATGGCGCTGTAGGAAGGTTTTGTTGTTTGCACCTATGGATGGAAGCGCAGCCCTCAGCATTCTTTTTATTTCGTGGATATCCCGTTGGATCGTACAAACATCAGCCTTAATTATTTTGCAATCACGTTTTAAAACAGCGATATCATTTTTCATCGAAAAAGATTCAAGAACGTTATCAGAAAACTCTGTGAGCTTAGCTGCAAAAATTAAAAAGGTAAGTAAGCAAATGTAAACGAAAATTTGTAACAAGAAATTTATCTAACGAATTATAGAAGATTTTAAAATAGAAGTGTTAACAGATTTTACCATTATTATTATCATCGGAATGGTTCTCTGGTGTTGCCACTTCACCCTTGTCTTTTCCAGCCACGAATTGAGCCTGTTCCGATGATGTAACATTCGGTGCAGTACTCGAATTATACGTCTTCGAATGCTCGCGAATACTCGGTCGAACCAGTTCTGTACAGGATAAAAACAATTTTCAGTTGCAGATAAATCATATTGAAACTGTTAAAAATAAATTGAATTTTGTTAGTACTTTGAGAGTCATTATTAAGTTTCTTTCGGGGGCACATGTCAAGAGAAGTTCCAACGTTGATCTCGAACTGTCGCTTATCAACTAGTTGACTCTCGTATGAATTTGTCGGCTTTGATGACATCCTGGAATGTTTATTTTTGGACTTCTTAGAGTGTGCTGATCTTCTCGCAAATGATTTTTTTCTATTCTGATTCATATCTGTATCAGATACATCACCGGGGACTTCGGAGGATGTCGCTGTAAAATAATCAAAGCACACATGAATTCATTTTATTTATAGAGAATTCATTTTATTTGTGTGTTATTTATTTTATTTATGTGTTATTTATTTTATTTATGTGTTATTTATTTTATTTACAGAGAAGTCATTTTATTTATATGTTATTTGTTTTATTTACAGAAAATTCATTTTATTTATATATTTTTTATTGTATTTATAGAGAATTCATTTTATTTATATGTTATTTGTTTTATTTAAAGAGAACTCATTTTATTTATATATTATTTATTGTATTTACAGAGAATTTGTTTTATTTACAGAAAATTCATTTTATTTATATATTTTTTATTGTATTTATAGAGAATTCATTTTATTTATATGTTATTTGTTTTATTTATAGAGAATTCATTTTATTTATATATTATTTGTTTTATTTATAGAAAATTCATTTTATTTATAAAGAATTCATTTTATTTATATATTATTTATTTTATTTATAGAGATTTCATATTATTTATATATTATTTATATTTTATTTATACAGAATTTCTTTTATTTATTATATTATTTTTTTTATTTATAGAGCATTCATTTTATTTATAATATACATTTTTGATTTATTAATTTGATTTTATTTATATACCATAGACATGAATTTATTTATTTATTTAGTGTCCCACCATTGCAATTAAAAAAGTGTTTTGTTACCTCTCAAAAGGAGAGCAACAAAAAACTGTTCTATTTATTCAAAGGTGGAAGATACTGAATTTTAGTCCATCGTTCAGAAAAAAAAAAAACGTTCAATGAATTGGGCATATCACAAAACCCAGCATGTAGAAAATTGCTAAAAAATGCTTTAAAAAATCATAAATTTTGAAAGTTTTAAATATTTTTTTGGCATTTTCAAATTTTTTAAGAGTAATTTTTGTCAATTAAATGTTTTTTCAAGCAATATTTGTCAATTTGATTCTTTTTTAAGCAGTTTAGAAATTTTTTGTGACCACTTTTTGGCGCTTTTCGATTTTTTTAAAGTAATCTGGCAATTTTTCACATACTGGATTTCGTAAAAAAAAATTGACAACTCCTAAAGGAGTAATTGAAAATATAATACTATATAGGATTCGATTACTCACAGATCGACCGATTAATTGAATCGTCTGTATTATGACCATCACTGAAATCAATGTCAGAAAGCTCAGCCAAATCTTTTGCCGCTTGATGTTCTTTTATTTGCTGCATTAGCTCCATACTTTTATCTGCTGGTTGTTTATCAGCATCAGTCGTGTAAGCATATTGCTGATTTTTTAAAGTCTCTATTCTGGCCATTGCGCTCTTGTAAGTTACTAAGAAATACAAAAATTAACTGTAATCATCGAGACTGTGAAAAATAGTAGTGTCAAAATAACGATCAAAATTCAGGAAGCCTACCGGATTGCCCTCGCAGCTGTACAGAATACACTGGCCAGTCTTTGTCCGCCGCTTCCAGATTCGACACCTTGCGATTCAACATCTTGGTTCGTGCTGCGTTGTACGGAGGAGGCATAAATTTCGTTGTTAACTCATCAGTCTCTTTATCGTATTCTATCCAGTGTGCTGGGACACAATCAATATCGATTTGCCCATCTAAATTTCCATTCTCAAATTCGACCAATTGATACGGATACATTTTCGTCTGTCCGGACGCTTGGTCTAGAAAAAATCATAAATCAATATTTGCATTTGTATTAATAATGTATACAGTGATATCACACACAGAAAAAATGTATTTCTACCGAAACGCTAGAGTTTTTATGAGATTACAGATTTTTTTTTCAGAATTATATAAATATTAGAACTGACAAGGAGAGTATCAGGCCTTCGGATCATGGATTCTGCTCGAACATGCAGGTGTGTTTCATTAGCCCTTAAAATCGAGCCTCTTATGCATAGTTCTATCTAATAGGCCTTTTGTCGCTCGCTTCATGACATAACATACCATTTTTAACCAATTTACCAGTCCTTAGCTACTCTGCTCTGTACTAATCCAGTCAACTTGAATATAATATTGAAACTTTGTTAGCCTATCATAAAAATGAATATTCCACGCGTTAATTTACCATAATCAATGTTGGTCATTCTCGCAAGACCGATACACACTATGTGCAAGCAAAGAAAAGTGAAGCGAAGCAAACCGAAGCAAAGATTTATATTAAAATTCGTGTATGATTCGCTATGACCAAAATTGAAATTTGTAAGCATGAATACTATGCGTGTTCCCATAGGACGAATTTCGGTCTAGCGGCAATGACCAACATTGAATTTCAATTTTGGTCATCGCCGCTAGACCGATACACACTATGTACAAGCAAAGAAAAGTGAAGCGAAGGAAACTGAAGCAAA
Source organism: Rhorus exstirpatorius (assembly GCA_963564615.1). Taxonomy (NCBI): domain Eukaryota; kingdom Metazoa; phylum Arthropoda; class Insecta; order Hymenoptera; family Ichneumonidae; genus Rhorus; species Rhorus exstirpatorius. The sequence continues at coordinate 32,909,120 of OY751317.1, forward strand.
GATTTATATTAAAATTCGTGTATGAGTCGCTATGACCAAAATTGCTTGTACATAGTGTGTATCGGTCTAGCGGCGATGACCAAAATTGAAATTCAATGTTGGTCATTGCCGCTAGACCGATACACACATTCGCTATGACCAAAATTGAAATTTTACGCATAGTATTTGTAAGCACGAATACTATGCGTGTTCCCATAAGACAAATTTTAATATAAATCTTGGCTTCAGTTTCCTTTGCTTCACTTTTCTTTGCTTGTACATAGTATGTATCGGTCTAGCGGCGATGACCAAAATTGAAATTCAATGTTGGTCATTGCCGCTAGACCGATACACACTATGTACAAGCAAAGAAAAGTGAAGCGAAGGAAACCGAAGCAAAGATTTATATTAAAATTCGTGTATGATTCGCTATGACCAAAATTGAAATTTTACGCATAGTATTTGTAAGCATGAATACTATGCGTGTTCCCATAAGACAAATTTTAATATAAATCTTGGCTTCAGTTTCCTTTGCTTCACTTTTCTTTGCTTGTACATGGTGTGTATCGGTCTAGCGGCGATGACCAAAATTGAAATTCAATGTTGGTCATTGCCGCTAGACCGATACACACTATGTACAAGCAAAGAAAAGTGAAGCGAAGGAAACCGGAGCAAAGATTTATATTAAAATTCGTGTATGAGTCGCTATGACCAAAATTGCTTGTACATAGTGTGTATCGGTCTAGCGGCGATGACCAAAATTGAAATTCAATGTTGGTCATTGCCGCTAGACCGATACACACATTCGCTATGACCAAAATTGAAATTTTACGCATAGTATTTGTAAGCATGAATACTATGCGTGTTCCCATAAGACAAATTTTAATATAAATCTTGGCTTCAGTTTCCTTTGCTTCACTTTTCTTTGCTTGTACATAGTGTGTATCGGTCTAGCGGCGATGACCAAAATTGAAATTCAATGTTGGTCATTGCCGCTAGACCGATACACACTATGTACAAGCAAAGAAAAGTGAAGCGAAGGAAACCGAAGCAAAGATTTATATTAACACGTTATTATTTCTTGAAGCGAGCGAAACAAGGCCTATTAGATAAAACTACGCATAAAAAACTTGATTTTTAGGGCTAATGAAAAATGAAATACACCTGCAAGTTTCAGCAAAATCCATGACCTGGAGGCCTGATACTCTCCTTGTGAGAATTAAAATTTGAAATCTGTGAAGATACATAAAAAAATTTGGTACTTCGAAAAAATCTACTTAAATAACATAAAAATAATGAAATATTTACAGAATTCGAATAGTTTTATTTGCACCTCTATTCGTCAGTAGTCAGAACATTTGATATTGCATTTTGAACTTGTTGTAAGATTGAGGTTGTACAGACGAACGAAATAGCCATTGCAAGATCTTATTTTCTTTGTAAAAAGATTTTGACCGGGAGAGTATAACGAAGTCCACTCAATGTTTTCCGCAGTATGCACCAGGTAAATTTAGTGATATATAATTGCAAAAAGAAAAATTCACTTCATTAAGAAAAATGTACTGTACAAAGAAAAATTCACTTCATTAAGAAAAATGTACTGTACAAAGAAAAATTCACTCTGTGTAAAGAGAAATTCAGTACGCAAAGAAAAATCCACTTCAAATGGAAAATTCTATGTTCGGAACAAAAAGAATTTTTCTAAAAAGAATGAATTTCCTCGCAAAGAGACTTTTTCCGATCTGGGCATAAAAATAGATATTTGAAGCTCATTTCGTTTCCTTAACGAAACTCAACTCTTCTGGAGAAAAATAAATTTGGTGACATACCATGGTGCGAGTTATAGGTTAGCTCTTGACGGTATATGATCTAGCGATTATTTAAATATTCTCTACATATTTAAATATAATTTTCTCTTACCGTCACACATTTGGGGCTGCTGATCTTTTTTTTTTCTTGAATTGGGTCGAACCATCTTGAAACCGGGTGATGAAAAAACAACTGATAAAAATTCGACGAGCTGGTAAATGCCGGTAAACACGAAATGACGCAAGCGGAATTGGCGGGATATCGTTCGCGTCGCGTGGCGTTTGTCCGCGCTACGACCCTTCAGCCGCCACCGAAAGTACAGTCGATACAAAAAATCTAAGTTACCTTGAGAGGTGAATACTTTTCGTTTCGACTACACAGAATGATTTCAGATCAAGTAAAAAAAATATATATAATCATTATTTTGGCATCGGAAAAATAAAAAAAAAACATTTAAAAAAATAGTAAAGCCCAATTAATTTTCACTAAGAGAAATTTTCTTCTCTCAATCATCGGAAACCGAATGCAGATGAAATAGAAAATAAAAACATGTATAGATTTTTATAATAAAAATATTATGTGCACTGTGACTTTAACACACATACGCAATTTTTGTTTTCTGCGGGCAGAAGAATGTGTCATGGAAACAAAAAAAAAGGAGACGAGGGTGACGCAGTCATAGTATATGGTGCCAACAAAAGCCCACATTTACTTATTTATCACATTATTATTACTTACAAAGACGTAGAAACATTTTACAGTTTAGAAAACAAATAGGTTCGCTCTTTATAATTTACACAATACATTCACTATGTAATAGAGGCATAACAAATTTACGAGCGTAATTTTCCATCCTTCCTCTGTGCAATTTCTCTCCTTGTAATTCCAATAAAATCATTTTACACGATATTCTCTGTACTTCACAACTTATCATCGTGGATGACAGACGGTTGCAAAGTTCGAACATTTTAAGGCGTTTCGAATCGCAGGGATACGTAAAAACGGATTTCGCAACATTCCAAGCATAACCGGCGACAATTACGTTATTTATATCCTCTACGGAGCAATGCATTTTTTCAACTTTAATTATTTCTCCAGTATTTAGCATCACGATGTTATCTGGCGCTTTTACGGTAATCGTAAAATCTTTGACCTTTATCTTCGTGATTAAAAGCGTATTATTATCTCTCGAGTATTTTTTTTTAATTATCTGTATTGGAGGGGATAATTGGTTCTTTTTTATGACAAATGTGCTCTGTTCGTGTAAGCGACGACAAATTTGTGCCAAACGTCGATTAGGAGTTCGGATGCTTTTTTTAATTACCGTGCCCAAGGTATTTTCGAACGGGAAAGCAGATATTAATGACAAGTTGCAATTCATAGCCGCTACGTCATCAGCTACGTGTACTAAGTTATGGACATTTATAACTTGAGATCTGCGCCCGTAATGACGTTTCATTAGATAGAAAAAGTTCGTCAAATAGATCTTTGCGGTATTGTTAAATCTGAGAGCAAGTTTAGGTGAGCATAAAATCCGAGCTGCGCAATGAAGCAATAAAAAATGTTTATACATTTCTTTATCGAGCAACCCTTTCAATACAATCGGGCCGCAGTACAGCAAAAAAAAACGAAACTCTGTAGCTTTCCATTTAAGTAAAAATGTCGTTTCTCTCGTTTTCCGCTGAAATTCGCATGGTATGAATGACCTTAAATCTTTCATCCTTTCAGAGAGTTTCAACCGATATCGAGTGCTGAGTCTCGTAGTCGATTTTCCCTTAAGCCAATAGACCAAAAGTTTTTTCATGACACCGTTACAGAACAAGTGCATGTAATCAAGAACAAAGCATTTGACCATATCTATCGGAGGCTCTAAATTTAATAGTGGCGAAAATCCATTGTGATGGTCAGTCTGACTTTGATCTCGAAAAGTCCGATCAGTTCTTTCTTGGCCGACGGATGGAAATACCGTCGTGTTTTGGATCTGAACCCCTTGTACATCGCATCTCTCACAAGCGTTTTTTCCGGTATGACCTTTGACACATTTAATCAAGGCTCGAGCTGGTGTATCACAAATGAAGCTGTGAATATGTAATTGCAGGTGTTTGCCGTTGATTACGATCCCTTCTCGTGCTAAGTCGTTCATCTCCGCAATAAATTCTTCGAAATATGTAGGTAAATCTTTTGGTTTGGTTTTACCATAATATAACGCTACTGCGAAAGGTTTATAAATGTCTGGCTGGAAGAAAACTTTGCAGAGAATTGGCCAAAGTTGATTGCAACTCGAATTAGCAACAGATAATCCGTCCGTATTAAATTGTAGAAATACGTCACTGTCATGTAATTCTTCATTTAAACACTTCTGTAAACCTTGTTGTACTCCCAAATAAACAAATTGTCCGGGGTCTCCGTTACAATCTTCCAACGGTATTATATCGTATGCAGCCGAATTCGTATTGAGAAGAGTCTTCGAAGACTTAGGCAACTGTGGAAGGACCCTTTGTCTTAAAATTGTGAGGAGTCGGTCGATCGTGTTACTCGGTACATTGCATTCAACAGCCCATGTTTTTATCTCTTCTATCTCGTTATGCTCTTCATCATCAGATTCTGTTATTCGAATGTCTGATTCTGAGGAAAGAATATGCTCATCGCTTTCATGGTTCTCTGATTCTGAGGAAAGAATACATTCGTCGCTTTCAGGATTGTCTCGTTCCCCGCTGATATCTTGAATTTCAAATGAGCCCTGTTCGCTGAGACTCTCTTGTCTTTCCCTTGAAATTGAGATACCCTCTACAGCATTTGACTCTTGAGTACTATGATACTCATCGCTGCCATCATTGAACGAATTTGTTTCCTCGGTATGACTGCATTCAGTTTCTTCTGCTTTTTTGCGTTTACATGACTGTCGTATATACTCGTCGAGACCTGAAAAAATTTTACTCGTTGTTCACTAGTATTTCACTTACAGGTGTCAAATCACCAAAAAATAATGAAAATAAAAATGATATAAAATTCTGAAAATATAAAAAAAGTCTATTCTGTGAATCCCAATGAATAAAATTTCATAATTGAAATAGTTTTTTCGCAAAAATATACTTATTTTTATAGTCAATTTTTCTTGACACAGTGACATAACAAATTTACTTTGTAACTTTAGTAGAAGTACATACCGGTAAAGAGATCTTAGTCAGCGAAGACTTATAAGAGATCTTTGACCAGTCAGCGAGGCACTCACTCAGCAAAGACTTAGAAGAGATATTTGACCAGGCTGCTGGAGAACACATCCCAATATTTTCCACTCCTCGTAACATTGAGATCACACCGGTGAAGAGCTCTCAAACAGCGAAGACTTTGCTGTCCGTATCAAAGTTAGAGTTTTTCAATCCGATGAAATTTACAAATATTGCAGCCTATTATTTAGGTAGTTCTTAATAAAAATTAACATTTTCACATAAATAATTTAATATTACTGCCTGGAAGAGTTTCAATAAAAAAATTCTTACGTTCAGCCCGGAGAGGAACTTACTTCTATTTAAAATTTCTTCACCGATATGACTTGAATGTTAAGTCACATCGGTGAAGAATTCTTATATGAAAGCAAGTTCCTCTCCGGACTGAATGCAGCAATCTTTTTATTGAAACCTCTGCCAGGCCATGATATTACATTATTTATGCGAAAAAGTTAATATTCATTAATAACTGCACAAATAATAGGCTGCAGTATTTTTAAATTTCATTGGATTGAAAATCTCTAACTTCGATTCAAAAAGTATCTTTCTGGGAAGAGAAAGTCTTCGCTGACTAAGTCTTCGCTATCTGGGATCTTTTCACCAGTGTGATCTCAATGTTACGAGGAGTGGAAAATATTGAGATGTGTTCTCCAGCGACCTGGTCAAATATCTTTTCTAAGTCTTTGCTGAGTGAGTTCTCGCTGACCAGTCACAGATCTCTTATAAATCTTCACTGACTAAGATTTCTTCAGCGGTATGTATTTCTACTGTAGTTACAAAGTAAATTTGATATAATGTCACTGCGTAAAAAAAAATTGACTACAAAAGTGAGTATATTTTCTATGCTCAAATATTGAGATGTGTATTTATAGTGAAAATTTTTTTGACATGTTTTACAACAGCCTAATTAACTCTCCAGCTCATTTAAATTGACAGTTTTTACAAACGTAACATAAGGTTGAATTGACGTTATACCAATTATTTTAATGAAATTGACATTTTTAAAATTATTTTGGGTCTTGTTCGATGACTCAACCTCCTTAATACTTACTTTTCTGTTCATCGGCCAATTCTTTATTAATTTCTCTATGTTTTCGAAGGCGACGTTTCCCTAAATTCTTCTCTCGGTTCACTTTATCCTCGTCATCCATTATCGCACACAGCAGCTGGACGTACACGTGTTTGAATATTTTAAATATTTTTTACGATTTTTGTTTTGTTTTTATAATTATACCGAATTGAATTAAATAACCGATTATTTTTGTTTGTGCAACGAAATACCAAACAACGAATATTTAGGTTATGTAACACGCCATATGGCCATATCACCGTGGGCCATGTATATATAGGTATCGAATAGTTTCGCTATTGGGGCGGTAGATAGCCCTACACGCTAATCGTTATTTACATTGTGACTGGCTAGTACCACGGTCGTGACTGTATCGCCGGGCTACCGTGGGCCATATATAGGTATCGAATAGTTTCGCTATTGGGGCGGTAGATAGCCCTACACGCTAATCGTTATTTACATTGTAACTGGCTAGTACCACAGTCGTGACTGTATCGCCGGGCTAAAATTGGGAATTCCCAATGTCGGACTAGCTAGTCATTGGGCCAGCCCAGACAAATTTCTACACGGGATATGTGTATATGACTAAATGTATGCGGACTATTGAAACATTTTTCGTTTTAACTTACGATTGAAAAAAACGCGGCCACATTGACGAGTCAGATTTTGACGAGAGCCTGTTTTTGAAATAGTTAAAATCATAAAACATAAGTTCAAGTGCATTTATCATCGGTTCAGGGTACCTAATTCGAGTACAGCGGCCATTTTCTTGATTCTATATCACGTAGATGATTTATAGGTCTAGAATATGTTTGGGGGCCAGCGCGTCAACGAGGAGTTTAGACATCACAGGGAAAAAATCTGTATCGATGAATGATCTCTTTAAATTCGATTGTCCTCTTAAGTTTATTAAATTAATGTACTTACCCTTCAAAAATCACATTGAAAAATCGAGAGGGCAAGTTTTATAACGATATTTGGCTGGCACGATTGAAAATGAAATCTGCCTCTCGTGAATAAACGCTGTGAAACTTTTTTTTTGTTTCGCAAGTTGTTGATTATGGAAATGGACGATCGTTTTACGCAGCTCGTCTCTCTCTCTCTCTCTCTCTCTCTCTTTCTCTCTCGTGCTATAGACCGATGGGAAAGTTTCTTTTGCGCGATATAGGAGATCGGTGGACCGCAGAGACTCTAACGACTCTGCGGTAACGACCGCGAAACGATCTCGCTCGTGAGTTCGTTATTCCCTTCCTCTTTCTTTTTTTTTTCTCCCTCTCTTTTCACCTTCTAGAAACAGCCTCAGTACTTTTCTGGGTTAACGGCGCATTCATTTCGTGTCACGTTTCAATATGTTACTGAGAAAGTCATGCTTGGTTAAGTCTCCCCCGCTGCGAAGAGTCTCGACGAAACCAACGTCAGTGTCCTTCCTCGCCTTCGTCTTCGTGAAAGAAGGCGCGTTGTGTCTCTTCGTACTTTTGCCATGGCTCGTTCTTGCGGTCCAGCAATAATGCACTCTCTCTCTCTCTCTCTCTCTCTCTCTATCTCTATCTCTCTCCCCACGCCTCGGTGCGTGCTATTATGGTTGATTTACAACTTGGCGTCTGCGATTTCATATACGGGGCATTTTGCGTCAAATTCTGTGAGTCCACCCATCACTCATAAATCCCGCTATTTCTGGCACACAATAAATGAAGAAAGAACTCTAATTTCTACTAAATTTCCAGTAAATCCAAAAATGTGGATTTTTTTCTCAATTCAGCGAGGGTCGAATTATTTGAAAAAAAATTAAATCACGTGAGACATACACTCGTAAATTACTGAACTATAAAAACGTAAAGTCTTCGAATTCCTGAAGTGTTCATCGTCCATCCATCAGGTAGTTTGCCTTACTTGGATGCAGGACATTTTTCAATATTACAAAAGTCGATTGACCATAAAAGTATTCAAGAGAATTTCGAACACAAGCCTGTCAGGATTATCTTTGATGAAGAAAAATGTAAGGAAAACGATTTTGACTCATCTCGAATTAAATTGTGGCATATATATATATATAAGCCTCGGTTTCACGACAAATAATCCAATAAATTATCTAAACACTGACATTTCCCATCGCGTCGCGTGTTCCGTAATTGATCCGGTTTTATACGGCCACAAAAGTCTTGCGATTCCCTCTGATGTTGGTTAAAATAGACCGAGTTGCCTTATGTTTAGGCCTCGATCGAAGAAAATGGTGGCTGATGCATTTACAGGAATCACGAAATTTATCTCACAATCCTTTACTCGAATTTTTTAAAATTAAAAACAATAGACTACACGAGCCAGCAGAGCAGTGTATAAACTTTTTATGTTTTGATTTATTTTTCAATATTATTTTATTTATTAAAAAATAATATAGGCCGTAGATATATAGCCGTTAAAATCTGCTGACTTGACTTAAAATGGAATGCCCCGTGTGTAAAATGAAATCGATTAACTTTACGAGGAGCTTATAAATCAGCGAAGAATCTTCGAATCAGTTCTGCACAGAGATTTAATTCTTTTTATCGATCTTCACAATGGCCTATCTGGTTTGAGCCGGTTAAACAATATCGTGTCTGAGATTTCATCGTGCGATAGCAAAAATTCACCTTCGCGTATATATACCGCGTTCATATCGATCTATATCGAGAGATAACGATGATGATGATCGTATCGTCGTCCGCGTCCAATCGAAATCCCTGTCTTTCATCTTACCATTGATAGTCCATCTCCAAGGCTAATACACAGGGTACTGAATAATATCTACTCGCGTGATATTAACTGACACACTAATGTGAACACCGACGCGCTCGGTTCTCATACATATATTGTATATATGTATAGGACCAATAATTACACAAATTACCCGATCGATTCCGCATGAGAGCACAATCCTACGTGAGCATATATATGCCTCTATACCGTATTCATGATGCATGTACATACACTGTGCATTCTATATTTAGCCACATTCATATGGGGCATTCTAGCACTGTACTGATTTTTTTTTTTCATAATTGTTCATATGCACTGTCGATAAGTATTATAATTGTTCGAAATTTTGTTTTATCTGAAATTCGTATAGTCGATATTTTTTATGAACTATAGTATACTCAATCGTAGATCGGCTGAAGAAAATTTCTTCATGATATCAGAATAGTTTGGCAAAATGTACAAATTGTACAAAAATCGATTTTTCGAAATCTATGCTACTTTTTTTTTCTTTGATGGATGACCGCACAAGTCGTGTCCAAAAAGTAGCAAACGTTCAAAATATTTTTAGGTCTTTCCATAATCAAGCTCTACTCGTTGTCCCATTTTTGGTTTAAAAAATGTACACCCAGCACAGAAGAAGATAAAAACCGACAGTATTCATATAAATTTTTAGTACATGGCACTTGCCAAGGATGTTGATTGTAATTTTAATTTTTTTAATGGAAAAACAGCAACCATAATAATCGCCGAACATTAATTTCAAGTAGCTCATTCAATTTGTAAGAATATTTTGGATGAATTCGCGTAACAAGACGTTGAACGATGTTTATCGTTTCGAAATAACAGTTATTCGATTGCGATGAACTACGTTTTGAGTCGAAAAATTACATAAATTGTGAAGTACGTGAAAAATATTTTCAATCGAGTTATGAAGAATCTTCCTACGTATAAAATGAGCTATAAGAAATTAAAATCTGCTCGTTGCCATAGAAAAAAAACCTTTATATTCACAATGTAAATTTATAATTATTCATAATTTTTTTTTGTTAACTAAATCCGTATTAGAGGAAAGAGTATATGATGATTCATGGAGAATCTGTCGAAGGAATTTTTAAAAAATGACTATTGTTTAGGAAACAACGATACAGCTAGTAGGTCCTTAATTCAGTAAAAAAAAAAAATCAGAAAAACAAAAATATACCTAGCCTCGATGAGCCTACTTTTTCCAATGTAACGTTTCAAAAATCCAACGGAAATAATTTCATCAGTCTTGCAATAAAAATGCTTTACAAATTGTGATTATTGTCATTGGATGGCTGCGTTCGTTTTGAGATTGAATTCGCCATACATATCATATATATCGACGAACGTATATAAGCAAATATAACATTCAATTCTGTATGGCAGTCTCTCCAATCGCGTCAGCTGTGTTGATCGCCATCGAGCGAGTTTCTGCATATGACAAGCCTCGAGAGATGCGTCCAGGTGCATATATGCCACATATATGTATATATATATATATATATATATATATATATATATATATATATATATATATATGTATATATAGTGAGAGAAAGAGATAGAAAGTTTCATAGACGGCTTTTCGCCTCGAATGTGTATTTATACGATGGCGCAAGCTCACCATTATGCAAATAAGCCATTAACGAGGTGCAACAGAGTCATTATACATGTATTTTTACGTTTTATGATTACATACATGCACCTGACATTTATAGATATATTCATGTGCATATACTTGGAAATTGATGTTCATCGATCGAACAACGGCCTACATCGATATTATAAACGTAAAATGATGGCAAAGAGAGGCCAGGCACGTTTTCTTGTCGAGAGACCGGCTCATACATACACACACACACATATACACATACACCCACACACCTCTTTGGCATGCTCTCGTTCGGTGTGTGCTTCAAGCTTGGCCCTCCACTCCACCCACCCACTGGTTATAATTATCGTATTAATCAATACCGCGAGCGCTGCCGGGCAAAGCCCGAACTCGACGTCCCTTGGTCCTCTATAGTAGCTCGCCATTGGTCGATTCAACACACGTACACACTTGCCCGAATTTTCTAACTATACAGATATATGTTTAATGTATTATCCATTCTCCGGCAATCGAGGCAATATTCTTTTTTTTTTTTTCAATCCGATTCCGCAGATATTTTGCATACCTTGCCAGCTTAAAACGCCAGAGGGAACATTTTTTTGCGAAATATTCTAGAGTTATAAGCCCAAGCGTTTGTGGAATGCAATTTTTCCACTTTCGTATATATCGTGAAAAAAAGTAGAAAAAGAAAGATAGTACACAAAAATTGTAGTTTCCTTTACCGGTTCAGAGAGCTTCTGATCATTCTGATTTTATTGACGTATGATGGTTCGATTCGTAGAATTTAACGAAAATTTCATGTTCTCACTCCGCGATCGGTGGCACACACGCTGTACTAATTTTTCAATTCAATGCAGCATCAATAAGGTACTTTAATTTTCTAAGAGAAAATAAATTATATTCGGCTTTGAAAATTTTAGGACTATTGACAAAAGAACAATTTTCACGTTTTTGGATTTTTTTTTTCGTCACGATATGCTAACGAGGTGGGTGATCTCCGCATTGATATATATGTAAATATGTATAGATATCCCAGATAGACCACTGACGTCTAATATACGTATATTTTAGGTATATATGTATATGATATGTATACGTCTATGATAGACTTATATTATACGTATATTATACGTATATTGAGTGTATATTGTGGTGCTATTTAACTGATGTAGTGAAAGAATTTTATATACGTATATTTTACGTATATTATACAATAAGCATTTGACATCAAATTATATACATATATTATATGTATAAGGAACATCTACTTGGCGATAGAAACGAAGCCAACTGCATTGCTGTCAAAATCACGTATTATATACGTATATTGGACGTGTGTTTTTCAACAATATCTCCGTAGAATTTTATACATCTCATATACGTATAATATTCGTTCATTATCTTTCGGTTGTAATTCCCGGATCTGAAGCATATATATATATATATATATATATATATATATATAATGTACATACGTACATTGAATATTTATATATATTTATATATAATTATAGCTTCAGATCCGGGAATTACAACCGAAAGATATATATATATATATATATATATATATATGTTTGTAAAAGGGTACATGTCGGGACCATTTCATGGCTCTAGAGGGGAATATGGGGACATTTGGCACATATGGGTCCGGTCCCCATATTTTTATACATAAAAGGGTACATGCCAGCTCCGGTCCCCATAATTCGCTACACATATAGGGGGTATAACGGGGACCAAGTTATCCATCGGCTAATGGGGCTTATGGGGACCATACAGTAACATGATGAGGTTCAAAGCGCAACATTCATGAGCTGGGTCTGGATTGCACTGTGCTGCAATACATTGCAGTGCAATGCTTCAAAATAAAATTGATACACTATAACAATATAAATTCAATACTTATGAAGTGCGCAGACTACCACATTTCTATTTACTTCAGATATATTCAGATACTTGAACGTGCTACGATAATACACATGGCATATCTGGCTAATAAAAAAAATGTTGGATCGGATCACCGGTATTCTGAATACGTGAAAAAAAATTTTTTCGCCGCATTTCGTATGAATGGCACATATGTGTTACGCAGATTATGCTTCATGTACCTAGTCCGTCAATAAATTCCAATATTTCACGTTTCTAATACAAGCAATGGTACATATTGCTAGCGGTAACCGTGCCATATCGGTAATTTCGGGGACCAATACGGAGAAGGAACGGCCTCAGATCGAGTGATCATCCTATGAATAAAAGTTTTACCAGTATAATATTATAATTATATAGTTATTTTGAATCCTGTAACTAGGGGCATGTATATACGAGCCAGCAAGAAACACAACGTAAAGGTATTTACTGGGACTGGTACCCGTATGCTCCTGAGTTTGGTACCCGCAATCACCCTTACAACACTGTTATTAGCACAGACAATACAGAACGAAAAATGATAATTTATCAATGGATTTCCCATATGTCGGTTCTCTTTGTAGTATACATACTATATCCATTATCCGTCATTCTTCAGTAAATTTTAGGCTTCCGATCGGAATTGTAAAGATACATATGAGTACCGGCCACTGTGACATATCGGTGATTACGGGTACCAACATAGGAAAGGTACATATGGGTACCGGCCACTGTGATATATCGGTGATTACGGGTACCAACCTAGGTTGTAAGGGTACTTGTCAGGACCGTACAAGTTTCCAGGCTATTAAATGCCGTACAAAAATGTAATTTATTCACTTGAATGCTCAATAATTTAGTTATACGCGGGCAATGTGCAGAGATCAATCCAACTATCTAAATAATTGCATAAAGCATAAACAAGTGTTTCGTCCTTAGGTAGGTTAATCTTTCCTCAGAAGTTTGTGAATCGAGCTCCTCGTAGTTCTTCAATAAATTTTGATATTTCACGTTTTTAAGTAATGGCACATATTGGTACCAGTAATCGTATCATAACGGTCATTTCGAGGACCAACTCAATGAATAAACGGCCTTGGATCGAGTGAACATCCTGAGAATAAAAATTTTGATTCCAGATCGGCGATATTATGAATACACCACTATAATGTTTTATTTATAAGGTTACTTTCAGTAACTGTAACTAAGGGCATGCATATACGAACCAGCAAAAATATAGTAAAGCTATTTACTGGGACCGATATCTGTACATCCCTAAGTTAGATATACCCGCAATCAACGTTACAACACTGTTATTGGCAGAAACATATATTATTTCTATACACAACGAAAAATTGCCATTTACCAATGTATTCAGAATAATCTGATCCAAATATCGGTTCTGTTTGCAGTATACATACCATATCCATTATCCATCATTCTACAGTAAATTTTAAGCTTTCGATCTGGATTGTAAAGGTACATATGGGTACCGGCCACTGTGACGTATCGGTGATTATGGGTACCGATCTAGGTTGTAAGGATACTTGTCGGGACCGTGCAAGTTTCGAGGCTGTTAAATACCTATGCCGTACAAAAATGTAATTTTTGTACGGCAGTAACAGGTATTATTAAATACCTTTTATTATTTTTAACAGGTATTATTAAATACGGAAGTAAAAGGTATTATTAAAACAGTAAATTTTAGGCTTCCGATCGGAATTATAAAGGCACATATGGGTACCGGCCACTGTGACATATCGGTGATTACGGGTACCAACCTAGGTTGTAAGGGTACTTGTCGGGACCGTACAAGTTTCGAGGCTGTTAAATGCCGTAAAAAAATGTAATTTATTTACTTGAGTGCTCAATAATTTAGTTATACGTGGGCAATGTGCAGAGATCAATCCATCTTTATAAATAATTGCAAAAAGCATAAACAAATATTCCGCTCTTAGGTAGATTAATCTTCCCTCAGAAGTAGAAAATAATTTTTCACATACTTCTGAGGAAAGATTAGCCTATCTCATGCAACTATTTAGACCGTAGGATTGTCCTCTGTATATTGCCCGCGTATATAATTTATTGAAAATTTAAGTATATAAATTACATTTTCGTACGGCATAGGTATTTATTAGCCTCGAAACTCGTACGGTCCCGACAAGTACCCTTACAACCTAGGTCGGTACCCACAATCACCGATATATCACAGTGGCCGGTACCCATATGTATCTTTACAATTCCGACCGGAAGCCTAAAATTTACTGAAGAATGACGGATAATGGATATAGTACCTTTACAATTCAGATCAAAAGCTTAAAATTTACTGAAGAATGATGGATAATGGATGTCGTACTACAAAGAGAACCGATATTTGGATCGATACTATCTTCAATTCATCGATAAACTATTATTTTTCAATCTGTACTGAAATAATGTGTGTCTGTGCTAATAACACTGTTGTAGCGGTGATTGCGATATCAATCTCAGGTGCCACCAGTCCCCGTAAATAACTGTACGATATTTTTATTTCTGGTTCGTACATACATGCCCCTAGTAACGATTCATGAAAATAACTGTACTAATAAAAGATTATACTGGTATTCATAATACCGCCGATCTGAGATAAATCTTTTTATTCTCAGGATATTTACTCGATCCGAAGCCGTTCAATCATCGAGTTGGTCCCCGAATTGACCATTACGACACGGTAACTGGTACCGACGTATACCATTGCTTAAAAACGCGAAACATCTGAATTTATCGAAGAATCACAAGGCGCATAATCTGCGTAACATATTTGTGCCATACATACAAAATACGGCGAGTAAAATCATTTTCTCCATACTTTTGAGGAAAGATTAGCTTACAGTAAATTTTATTTTACTGTACTGTCATATCAAACCAGTTCAAAATTTCAGTATATGTGCTTATAAACGCATTACCGAATACGGATGGAAAATTAGTTTATGCTTTATGCAACGTCATGGTCGCCCTTTTACATAAAAAATCTAAATTTATACACACTCACGCGTAAAACATCTCCAAGATCTTTTTCGAACCTAAAATGTTTAAATATGAATTTTATCGAAAAACCGAAGCTATTTAATTTTGAACATATTGCACTGATTATTCAATCCGATTTTCAATAAATACTATTAAACATTTTCGGTGTTGCACTTTTCAGAATCAGCTCTTTCTTTTCGACTTTTGGAAATAACATAAAATTCATATCAATTTTAGTCCTAATACTAACCAAATCATATCCATGGTCCTCATTATAACCCTTTTATGTATGAATTTTGGTCCTAGTACTAACCAAATCGTATATACATATATGGTCCCCATTATAACCCTTTTATGTACGGAACCAAAATTCGCATATATCTTTTTTTCTATGATATACATATCAATGCTGATAAGAATGTATACCTCTATTGCTCATTGTAGAGGTTTGTATACGCTTTCCTCAGTATGTACACGCGGACCCGATATGTACCCTTTTACAAACATATATATATAATGTACATACGTACATTGAATATTTATATATATTTATATATAATTATAGCTTCAGATCCGGGAATTACAACCGAAAGATAATGAACGAATATTATACGTATATGAGATGTAAAAAATTCCACGGAGATATTGTTGAAAAACACACGTCTAATATACGAATATAATACGTGATTTTGACAGCAATGCAGTTGGCTTCGTTTCTATCGTCAAGTAGATGTTCCTTATACATATAATATATGTATATAATTTGATGTCAAATGCTTATTGTATAATATACGTAAAATATACGTATATCACGTATACATATCATATACATGTATATTTGTAATATATGTATATTAGACGTCAGTGATATATATGAGATATATATAAGTGGATGGATAAATTCTTACAATTAAAATATATTTTATAACACTTTATTTACATTATATGATGTATACTATATAAATACATTATAACACAAAGATCGCGCGCAATAAGTTTTGCGCGCGATCCGAATTGAGATCATGAACCTATATATATATATATATATAGTATATATATGGACTCCGTCTACCGTCCTAAACGTGATGGCAGCAGAACTGAGTGAGACAGAAAATAGAGGGGCTATGTTCTATCTCTCTTTGCGAAGACTATAGTTAGAGTGAATCAGACAAGTTATGGAATTTTTAGAATTTTGGATCCGCCATATTGGATTCACCACGTTCAATTTTGTAATTTCTTTAAAAACTGACATGGTTATACTAAAAACAGGTTGAAGACGCGACCACCACCATCCCTTGAGTAGCTCCTAACATACAACTGATCAAGTGTTCTCTGGCGTGTCAAATACATGATATGAATTACCACAGTACATAAACAGTCGATAGCGTAGTGGATAGCGTGTTAGAAAGATAGGTAGGATAAGTAGGTAGGTCGCAGGTTCGAGTCCCCGTCAAAGCAGAATAAAATTCTATCGAGAAATCCGTGTAGAATTTATTTTTTTTTTTCAGTGTAACTCTTCTATGACCTATAACAACGACAAAATGCGTATGGAACCGCTAGTAATGTTTTTCGTTGTTGTTTATGTTTTTTAAAAATATTATTGTGCTGTGCGTAGATTTGATGTATTTTCGACGTCTTATATACGTCATTTTTTATGTATATTCGACGTCTTATATACGTCAAATATCCAGATATTAGCCGGACATTTAGCTCTTCAGTATACGTACTAAATACGTCTTACAGACGTCGATGGCGACGTCGTATATACGTATATTAGACGTCAATGTTCTATCTGGGATGTCACACAGAGTCTGCTCGAAAAATGAGAAGTCGCGATTCAAATGATTTCACGCGTTGAATTCCGTGGGTTAGGATTTTTGTTTACCGGCAGTTGATGTGCAATTTATAAAATGGCATTTGAAGCAGGGCTCGATTATCCACAATGTGGAAATAATTGCTGGCGGGTACGTTCATCCGCGCGACACAAGACAACGTGACATATTATATGCATATATATGTGCGTCCTCCTCGGGGTATATGTTGCACATTCATGTTCATCGATGCACCCATACAATGAGATTGCCGTGGGCGAAACCGTTACATTGTCGTTATACTGGCGCAAGGCTATACAACGACCTCATATTGGTCATCGAATGAATTTCCAAAACGATGTGGCCGTCGTCGATGAGAATATTTGAATTACGAAAGAGGTGCGCACGAATGAATGAACTAGTGACGCTTGATAACCCTTGCATTTTCAATTGATCCTTTGTGAGGACAAGTGCTCTTGGATCAATCCTCATCGAATTGATTACATAAAGCTATTTTTTAAGACAATTACAAACTGCAGCCATCAGAGTCTCCTCTGCAGGATTATTCGATCAGGATAAAAAGGATGAAGCCCGAAAAAAATTTTATTCCACGTATCCAATTATATATTCATTAGACCCCACAGAGTGACAAGCCCAGGGTTCGAAAAAAGAAAGTATATTAAACAGATTTTTCAATCCATCCGCACTGTGGCTGCGTGGACGTATCTCGATCGTGACGTTGCACGTTTTACGTGCTGAAAGTATATTCATATACCCGTGCCTATTAGACGAAAGTTTAACCGGTATGTGAGCACGAGATTGGGGGGGGGTTTAAAGAGCCCTCTAACGGTAGCGAAGGAGCATCGACGATTAATATCGCGCGTGAAATCTCAAATGAATGGCCACAGCACGCGATCTCACCGTAGAATATTTTACGATCTTATGACGTTGCTCCCGCTCTTTTACCGTACAGTATAATACTCGATCTCACGTACGCCAGAGGATATTAGCCCTCCTCCTCTTCTTCCCCCTCGTACCCCCCGACCTCGTATATTACTCTCGCGCACGCTTTGCTCGTCGATCGAGAGTCGATTAACCCGCTCACGACGTGCTCCCGGTGCATGAAAGCATCGCGGCTGGCCCAATAGCCCCATAGAGGCGTGGCATTTGTATAAGAGAGAAAGGATAAACGCGGATAGAGCTGCAAACAATATTGAAAACTGCCCCGTTAGTGAGCGAGAAAGAGATCGTTCGCGAGAGATATCGACGATCGACGTTTCACTATAATTCTGCCGATCCCACTCTGCTGTGTACGAGGCTTCGTAAACGATCTGTGAATACACGCTCTGGAATATATATATATATATATATATACACACATGCCTTGATCGCCAGAAAATCGGTCTATGTATAGACGTGTAACCCAACGCCATAATATATACGTCCAACCCTAACTCGAACATTTTGTTCGTCGTTATGTGTGAATAATCGCGTGAGCCACTCTATTCTGGCATGCTCGTCGAGAAGGTAAGAGCGCAAGAGCATGAGAAAACCAGCGATTTTCAGTCACCCACTTCAGTCGTACATTACGGATGATTCTAGAACGGCACTTGCTGAATACCCACTTGAAAATAAACTGAGATTCGTGATTTTTCATGTATATGATGCCAGTGAAAGAAAAAAAAATGCATGAATTATGAATATCACCATGCAGACTTTTCAGGAGAAATTACGTAAAAACGATAATGGAGGCGAAAATGAGCGAAGACTTGACTCTCTTCCATTTTGTTTTATGAGGAAGACAGAGAGAGAGAAAGAGAGAAAAGTCTCGCGACAAGTATATACGACAACGAAATGGATTACTCGAGATATTTTCTCGCCTCCCCGACACTAATGCACTTCTACCTCCCTTTCTCGCCCTCGTTTCTCGCGTTGAAACAGCGCCGACGTTCCTCAATTCGCATTGTTTTCATTGTTTCTCGTTTGCTTCTCCCAGCGAAGAAACACACCGGAAACGGAAGTATAGAGCAGAGTCAGAGTACAATATCTATAGACGGTTGTGTTTTCGAGAAAAGAAAGAGGGAGAGAGAGAGAGAGAGAGTTTCCATTGTGGTATATATTATAGGAACGGTAATTACGAGACAGTATAAAAGTTCTTGTCCCTTCCCCTGCTCTCCGAGAACGAAGAAGAAATAATGCTGAGTCGTCTCAAGTGCTTTTACTACCGTTGACTGGGAATATATTTCATTCTTCCTTCGTTCACCATTTTGCGAACAGCGAATTTATTTATTCGAAATAAAAAGTTCATTAGAATAGAAGATAATTTATTTGATTCGCATGATAATGTCGTCGTTCACTACCTTTCACCAAATTCAGCAATTGCCAACGCGTTGAATTCAAAGAAAGTGAATTCAAATCGAGTATATCCATTTCGATCGATAAAACGGATAATATTTTATAGAATTTTAAATGTTCAAAGACAAATCACACGGCACAAAAATTTATGCCAGATCTAGGCTGGATCATTCGGCATTGACAAATTGACAAATTATATAATTCGAGATGACAGATAATGTTGGTGAAAGTGTATTAAACTTGCAGCATAGAAATTTCGAGATTGTTTCCATATCGTTGCAAAATCTTCTTCTGCCAACGAATTTAGTTTAACGAGGAAGTTTAGAGATTTGCCACGCTTTCTCATGGAGAAAGGAATAAAAGGTAAAATAATGAGGAAGAAATTTGAAAAATTCTAATTTGAAGAATTTATATATTTTGTTGGATCGGTGCGTGACGTATAGCCGTCATACCACGGTGTAGACGGGAGTATGGAATATGCGAACGTCACTTTTGCCTCGTGGCAGGAAGTGACCTGCGTTCACGTAAGCCCCCATGGTAACCGTATACATGCAACCCGATGTAAATTACACCCTAGCGCACATCTACCGACCCAGTAGCAGATATACATACAGTCTGCAGTCCCAAGAGCACCGTGACTGCATTTCAGACACATACCGCTCGCGATCATGCAGCTCTATAGATATGCATGTATATATGTGTATACGCAAAAGCGGTTCCGGAACGTCGGTTCCGGACAACTGGCGGAACGAACGTAACCCGAAAATGTCCATAAGCCGACATGGTTCCTGCATGCGACGAACAAGATAAAAGGAAGACACGCACTTCTCGACTATCGCGTTATACATACACGGTGTCGAACGTACATTCCCTTGCTTCGCGGTCTGAATCATTGTCCATAGAGTGCGGATGGTTCTCATTGCATGGCAATTACGATCCGTCTGTCACCCTATCCTTTCTTCATTTCAGTCTCCACGCTCTTCCAACATAATTTCTTCGTTCTTTACACTTCCTCGACCATATCGCATTTGATCTTCACTCTTTTCATATTATTATTATTATTATTTTTTTTTTTTTCGTTAGTCTCAGTTTAGTTTAACCCTCTTGCCAGGTTTTTGGGTCTTCATTTTTTTTTCCTCCCAGTTTTTTTCATTTTATATGGCAGTGCCTTTGCACTCTGGCTGCGTTGTCTACATGTGCAAACATCGCGCTGTCCTACCGCGGTGTGGACAATGCAGATACATATCTCTCTATATGTATGTATTCGCGATGCATAACATTACCACGTCCGCTGCATCCATGTCATTGTTTGCGGTTATCGCCGCATGACCGTCGGATCTATAGGATCATGTGCGTATAGGATCATCCACTGTCAACATTGGACACGACCATTCAGACCTTTCCTTTTCCTCTACTGGGTCCACATTCACAATCTTCGTGACCCGGATTCGCTTAACTTTGTGCATCATTCATATCGTGCATCGGTTATCAAAATCGTTGTACGCTGTCTTCGTCCTTCGGTGATTCAATAAAGGATTGTAACATGATCTATTGGATTATTGCAGGCATACCAGGCCAGAGACTATTCGATTGTTGCTTACGTGACTGAGTTTCACGAGTATTATTTCCTAGAGAAAAATCAGTGTCGTAGAAAAGGACAGAGTCGGTATATACGAATCTTCAAAAGTCGATAAAGTTTAACGATTCTGAATTTTATGTAATATAGCATAAAATTCAGAATCGTTAAACTTTATCGACTTTTATGGGACATTATATTTAATGTGTCATAATTTTGTTTTCATGATTTTTCGGTGACTCTCTGCCCCTTTGACGAGCATTGCTCAGCATTGATACGTGCAATTTTTTTTTTTTCCTCTTCCAACAAGACACTGATTTGACTAGGCAGTAATTGCCGTACTTCATAGAGCGAAGGCCTACGGGGGAAAGAATCGTCGACCGTGAAGTCTGCTAGCACCCTCATTAGACCAGAAGGTATAGGAACTCGACTATGTTCGTTATGTTCCTTTTTGCTTCTTTCTTCGGGAGAACTTTCTTGCTATAATTTTTTTTTTCTGCTACGTTCGTGCGTCTACCTACTCTTTCGAGCACGCAGATCCTACGTCACACACATTTACGTTGTTATACAGAGTGAACCCAAGAGAACGTTCAACTTAATAGCCCTCGCGTTACATAATTGTATAATTGCCACTTGACTCCACGCGTTGGTAGGCCAGAGTAATTCCGCGAATTGTCTCTCTCTCTTTCTCTTTCTATCTTCCTCTTTGCAATTCCTCTTTTCCTCCTGTTCGCCCTTCCTCTCTTCTTCATTTCTCTTCCCATCTGAGACACGAGGCCCGATGAATTAACGAATTAATTGGAGTGTGTGCAACTTGGCTCGATTCGAGTACTTGTTCGCCCCGTCAATTTCATGCAGTATTTTCTCGCGTGTGCCGCTTTGTATGTGTAATGGCCAACCAGTCGAGCAGGTCACATCAGCGAGCCAGCCAACAACTCGGTATGCCAACCGGGCGGAGCAACTGACGTACACACATACACGCACACGCATGTTAATTTGGTTTTAAGATTAATGTGCGTACTCCAGTTTACACACCGACTATGTAATACTTACAATGTATCCTCGAGTTAAGAGGCAAAGCATTTCACGTAAAACCCGTTTGACACTGTTACTGCTATATGAGGATATCCCGGTAAAATTCGCACTCCATCAATTGAAACATCGTGCAATCTTTCGAACGATTTATAATTCCTTCCTGATGTCGGTGATATGATCGATCGGTTTTCAACGGTTCTCAACGTATAACGATGGCTGATGCTCAACGTATAACGTATTGGGCGAATGAACCGGTTAATGATATATAATGGACGCATATTACATGTGAATCAAGCTGGAAAACGTTCGATCATTCATCATTAACCGACTCTCAGAGGTTTTATTATCTACTGAAAATAACTGCAACCCCCCACAGAACTGGCAGCTGAATATAAAAATTATACTCAATGCGGCATAATTTCTCGCCTCTCAATGCTGGTAACTGAAAACGATATAAAGATACAACTTGGCAAGCCCAGCCGGAGAATAAAACATTGAAAGTGCTTCTTTTCCGCTAGGATAACGATTTGAAATTTATACGAACTGTCAGAAATATAAGAATCTGGTGTTCACAATTCATTACATGGAGATAACCAGCCACCTAATGATGTCGATGTAGTCACAACCAGTGACACAGTATTGACTTTTGACGAGTGATCCCAGTAATGAAAATCGTAATATCATCATCATATCGCAGCATCCGAAACTTCGAAACTATGGTGGAAAGTTTTTTTTTTTTTTTGCAAACTTTCACCGCACCAGATTAGATTTCGCATCATCGGCAGAGAAGGTTCTCTCTTTTGGGATAGGCTTGGTACGATTGAATCAGAGGCCCTGACAATAGCCGGATGTCCCCCAGATCCTGATATCGATTCCATCAATCGATTAAGGGTGTCACCCTACACGGTTATTCCAGTGCTACTCTGGAGAACTTAAAAGAGTCTGATCGGCTATCGCCAGTGGCCCGGGAGAATTAAATAGCCAACGATGAGGAAAGAGAGGAGTATGAGCGACAGTGGGACAAGAGGAAAGCAAAACAGAGGCGAGACTCGGAGGAAGTTTGCTGCGTGTTCGCTGTCGTGTGTGTGTGTGTGTGTGTGTGTGTGTGTGTGTGTGGCGTGTGTCTCGAGGGTGAGCTTCTCTTCTGCTCTGTGCGTGCCAAAAGGCGGTTTCCCAGTGCGCTTTACATACGAAACGCCGCGTCCCTATTGTTTTTTCCGTGAGTTATGGCAGTGGTCCATGGACGCTTTGCATCATGAATGCTAGCTCGCAAGACAGGGAGCAACGGAGATCCCACGTGAATGGTCGCTTACGCAAGAGTAGCTCAGCCCCCCCCCCTCCCCCCACACACAAACACACACACACGATCTTCTCCCAGACGCTCTGGCGTCCAAACACTTTTTGTTTTCCCCTCTCTCATCTTGATCCCCTCGGCGGCTTGCCCGCCATCGCGTGGGGACAACAGACTCCGCGCCTCCAATGTGTGCACATCCTACGAAAGACTCTGTGTTAAAGACAAAACGTAGACTCCGATGATTTGTCGTCGTTGATATACGACGTACAGTCCAAGCTCTCGCAACTCGATTTCTTGATCCTCAGAAATTGGCACATCTCCATGCGCGCAACACACGTTTGCATATTCAACGATGGAAACTTTGACTCGGTAGGGTTAAAATTATGGCATTTTTTTTTCTTTTCCTCGTTCTCATCTCGTCTCGAGATGATTCGCGTAATTGATATGATATCGTGTGTTGTGTGAGTAACTTGGTTCCTGTGGGAATTGTGTTCGTTATTATCTGACGAAGATCCGCGTGCTGAACACGAGAGGACTCTCCCAGCTGCGAGTCGATGCTCCGCCTGTATTACTCTACTGTTATACATGTAAGCACGCAGGTTCGTATCTACGTGCAATAGTTTCATACACACACACACACACATACATAATATCTCTGCACGTTTTTCTGCCGTAAACACGCAAGCCCCTGCTCTTACTTTATTTATTGCTCGTCTTATGAGATCTTATTACAAAGTGTAATGCCTCTCATTACCAGACCGCTAACGAGAGCACAGTTCAGTGCAATCTGATCTACTCATCGTGTGTAGTCTTTCCTCTATACATGACCCGTACGTGGACGTGGATACAGAGATTTCTTTGCGTTAGCGATAGCGAATCGTGGAGGGCTAATGCAATCGAGTCGCGCCCGGATTGCTGATCCTCATCATACTATACAATATACCCAGCACAGATATTTCTCGCTCTATCTTGACGATGTACTACATACATACTTGAGATATCTATCGGATAGCAGAAAAAGTATGATGATGCATCGAGGCAAATCCAGTTGTCCTTTGCGATGAGCTCGAGGTATATAACACCATGGTGATTACGTTGGTATACGTGTTTGACGTGCTACGTTTAACATTTATTGATGTTCCTGAGTGAGCATGGCTCTCTTACGAGACGTCGGACTTTCTTTTTAGTTGCTTCGAACCAACAGATATATGCGATCGCAGTTGAAACTTGGCGAAGAAGCTTTTAGATGTAGAATTGAAAATTTGGAATCAGGCATAATTGCATATATGCAATATAGTAGAAACTACATGGACAAAAATGCATTTGAATAAAATGTGCATTGGGAGTGGCGAAAGGTACGAAATTTTACGGTGTAACCAGGAATTTTCACTCCATATATGTTCCAGTGAAAATTAGAAATGTATTGGAACAACTGTGTAGAGCTCAAATTTTTTTTTAAACTACGAGACGAGTAAACAGGAATTCGGGTACAGTGTGTGCTAATTTTTCTTCAACGTCTTCATAATTCGCTTGTAATTAAACTCCACAGTCATTGGCTATTCAAAAGATGCAGCCAATGAGTTTAACCCAAATGAAGTTTGCGCCGAGTGACTCTTAGCGTCACCGGTAGATTGGCTTCAAAAGCATGAATAAACGTCGATGTTCTTAAGGTAGCTCCTCCACAGGATAGTTCAATTTGGAAATGGTCGAAATTTGGCATACTGGTTATATAATATGTTATCCGAACATCTGTGCAATTTAAATAAGCTTGACCGTCCCGAACCCGAGATATTTACACTCAAAGTTGGGCTTCGTTATTTACACGTAACGTATGCGCCATGTATGCACAGGAGTTAATTATTAATTCTACCGTCAAAACTAAAATTCAGAAGTTGATGAAAAACGAGAAGAAGCTAGCGAGCAATTTCACGAATAATGTGAAAAAAAATTCAGGAAGATTTACCATTTAGTTTTTGAGATATTGTAAGTGAAAGAGGTAAGATCGAGCCTGTGAGCGCTCCGACTCTCTCTTGTTTCATGCGTGCCCGCTCACCGCGCTTCGCCTTGCCTACGTTCCCGTTATTCCCCGCCGCTCACCGCGGAGGTTCTACCTTAAGAAAGAAACGCGATAAATTAAAAAAAAAAAGCAATTCCACGAATCCCATATGATCATTGCGATGCAACGAAAAAGCCGCACAATGTCGTGTTGGATCTCCAATTTTACGATGACGTGAATGCGTTGCGCACGATATACGAACAACTGCGTCGAATGATGGATGGAAGAAAGACCTGCAACGTCTGTCTATGTAACAAGCACAAAATGTGCAGAATAATAGATGTTCATGCAGAAGTTCCGTGAATTCCCTAACGACGTGTCGGACGGACGGAACGAGACAATGAGGGGGTCGAGTGAAGAACGTCCTTTTCTTTCTTTATTATGCTCTGGCACTCCTCGTTTCGCAAGTCGCTCGTTTGTGAGAAAAATTTTTGCCAATGATTCGTGTCTTGTGACAGTGATGCAAGGAGAGATTTTTTTTTCGTATATCAACGATGTGATGTGGGGGGGGGGGTCACCTTGAAATATCATTGTAATTTCCTTCTTTCAGCCATGCCAGATGGCAGCGCGGCTCAGAAATGCTCTCTTCACTGCTAGAATGATGACTGTAGGCATATAGAACCATAGTCATCTGTCGAAAATGATTATCTCTCTCTCTCTCTTTCTTTCTATTACTTTTTGGATATCTTATTCCTGCTTAGAAATGTTTATATTACCTATGCCACTGCAAATGTCTGCCGCAAGAGCGCACGCAGCTCGTGAGTGATGTATAAACAGCAAAATATGTTGTTTCAGTCACTTTTATATTGGAAGACGTACGACCTACGTGTCCAGATAGTCGCGGAATATGATCCATACAAAGAGCGTTGTGTCCTGCTTTCTGCAACTTTGTAACTGTACCGATAGGTACAAGATACACACATATATATATATATATATATATATGTATGTACACAGCGAAACATAAAATAGTCGGATAGGCCTACAAAGACCGCGACTTTGTAGATAACAGCGCGGAGAGAGTGAGCTTGAATGCCAAAAGCAAACATGCCTTCTCCGGTCGCGTGTATATGTATACATACGTATGGCGTTATAGGTACTCGAACGCGGTGGTTCTCATGCGTACATACGTGGAAAAGCTCTCTACGATGGCGTTTTCGCGGTGAGGTGGAAGAGAGGTACCACGGGTACATGCGATTTATCGCTCGTACGCACATAAATAAGGGAGCGTACATAAATACAGCTCGCGGTTGGACCCGTGCGCGTTGGTTCTCTCGCGGTCTATGCCTCACAGAGGCTTATGGTCTCTCGTGTTGGCAATGCGGCTATGTGGCTGTATGGGCTGTCGAGGATTTACTATGTATCACAATGCGCAGCTACGAGCTATGGCCGATGGATGATCATCAGCGATTGAGGAGGGAAATGGGAGGTGGTCTCGTGTGGTAGCAATGTCTGGCACAGAGAAAGAGAGAGAGAGAGAGAGAGAGAGAAAGAGATATGAACATTGTAGGGTAGGGTGAGAGGCCTGCGAAGTGAGGAAAAAGAACAGAGAAATAGAACGAATAGCCCGAACAAGAAGGAAAGATGGATAGATGCCGAGGGTAAAAGGTGGAGGATGAGGCTTTCTGGCAACAGGTTTATCTATCAGAGTAAACTGCAGGCGATGATCGACGGCCGAGGCTCGGAAAGAAACTAAATTATGGTTATGGTGGATGTATAATGTTACGCATGCGTACACATACATGCCGAGGCTGACTCGTATATAATACATAATTGGCTGTTACGGCAGCATAAAATCGGACGCGTATCTACGTCACGTTTCATATATGTGGCATCAGAGAGCGATTATACCGGATAAATCGTAATTATACCTAATTATCGCTGATCATTGAGCCATGACCTCGCACGGTCTGCTGAATGCTTTTCGATGATTGACATTCAGAAGAGAGTTTGAGGTATTGCTGACTATTCTCCTATTCCCGGAGCTATTTTCCGTATCCCCAGCAACCACCTGAGGTATCGATTGCAAGTGATGATAATAATAATGATAAGGGTAATAATGGATGATTATCATGGACGTAAGACAAGCGCTCTGAGATCCTGTTGCGAGTGTACTTCTGCCGTTGTGTATCTGCAAATGACAGGTCTATTTCAAGCTGTATACTACTGGCAACTTGAACATGTGAACACAAACGTGACGGCACTAAAAAAAAAATCTCGCCACATCTTTATTTTTTTATAAGGTTATGAGTCGGACATATACTTTGAATCCATATTTTTAGAGCCTCGCCTAAATTCCATCGAATTTCATTGAACTTGTACTTTACACGAAACGAGGAGTCGCTTCTCTAACAAGCGAGTCAAAAAACAAAACGAAGAATTTATATAGTTTATTCAGGCGGAAAGTCCGAAGAGATCCCGTGTATTATTTTTCGGTAGTGAGAGACTTCCGTTTGTTTGAAGTATTTGAAGGACTGCTGAAGAAAATTGACTGAAAATACACGGTAAGAGTAAGAGAGCTGAAGATCCAGAAGAGGAGTCTACGGTGATACACTGCTGTGCGCGGAGTAACGCGAAAAACGAAAGAGTCTGTGGATGAATACGAGGAACTACTGTTGAAGGTAGAGAGAGAGAGAGAGAGAGAGAGAGAGAGAGAGAGAGAGAGAGAGAGAGAGAGAGAGAGAGAGAGAGAGAGAGAGAGTGAGGACCTCGAGAAAATAAGGAATAGTTTCTTACTTGAATTCTCCGCAGCCCACCCACGCTCCCTCTGTTTTTTCTTTGTCGAGTATCCAGCACCCTCAAAACTTTCAGCTAACTTTGAGATTATACATTCTGCCAGAGTTTCTTATCAACATCCTGGCTCTCTCGCCTTTCTTGTATCGCTCGAGAAGCTCCATCGTCTTCGACCGCTAGCAGTCTCGATTGCCTGGCTCCAACGATGTAACTAGGAAAGCTCGGCTTTTCCTGGAGATGGAAGAGGGGTAGATTTTCATGAATTTGAATAATCGAAGGGAACAACTCAATCGAGAAGTGTGGCTCGGGGGGAGGGGGGGGGGGGGGGGTTGAAAACGCTGGAGTGAGAACAAGTACGATATTGCGTTAAGATGAATTCTTGCCTTTCGTAGCTCGTGTCGTATTATCATTTCTTTTTTTGGACTTTATATATGTTCATGAATATCCGTGTGTTGTCTGACGTGAAACCTTATTCGTCCATCCACGGAACAGGAAGGATGATGAAGATCCTTCAGCAAAGTATTCGACGCTCGCTGGTGCTGGACGAGGGTCATTCCGGTCTCGGGCACTTCAAAAATGAATGTAACGGTGGTAGAATAATGATAATAACAAACGCGTCAGAAGCCCGCTTGGACAGCGGAATAGAGGATATCTTTTCCACACTTTTTGTCGTTTCTCGTTCGCAGCCTTTGTTCGCGGCTTTTCGCCCCTCTCGCTGGACCTGAATGCTACAAGCACAGAGACGCGTTTCATCCAAGTATTTCTGATTCCTTTTTCCATCCGCGTGTCTCTCGCCTCTCAGTCTTCCTGCTCTTCCGCCTTCAGTCTCACCAGTATATGTGACAGCTCGGCCAAAAAATTCGCATCGGATACTACATATCCTTTTCCGCTATAATCGTGCCGCCCTTTTGTTACCCCGGTTTTCTGGTATCTTCGGCACCCTCGAATTTTCCTCCATTCATCTCTCTCTCTCTCTCTCTCTCTCTCTCTCTCTCTCTCTCTCTCTCTCTCTCTCTCACTCTCCGTACATTTTACTTTCCTCTTTTGGTTGGGTATACGAGGTTTTCAGTTTTCTCGCTGTCCGATCTCTCTTTTACCTTTCCAACTCCGAGACACGCCAATTTTTTTTTTCTGTCGTCCGCCGTCATTTCTCGCGATTTCTCTCGCATATCACACACAGCTATAACTGACGAGATCCAGTTTAGATTTTGGGCTGCCTACGCGCATGAATATAATATTTATCGCTTACAGTGTGAGCGAGAGTGAATGAGAAACATGACCCGCTGGCCTTTGTCGGCAACGCCCATTGTGTCAGTTTTTTGATTGACGCGTCTATTCGTGATCTCATATTCACGGAGCGAACGAAGGCCGATGATCCCCCATGAGATTGATTTTATTTTCGGAGGGCAAGCCTAGAGGCGGCATTTGTAAGTGACCCAAATGTATTTGTAGATAGAGTAGAGAGAGATGTGACAAAAAAGAGAAATTCCATGGAGCAGGGAGTTCTAGCTGAATTTCGGGAAAATTTGCACGGTCCATACTTACCTGTACCACACCCCATCATCATCCCCCCTAAATCCTGCGTCTATACATAACATTGCCTACGACGAACCTCCTGCATACAAGCTTGCTAGATTTTTTTCTCGCTAGTTCTTTATACGACCCTCCCTCTCTCTCTCTCTCTCTCTCTCTCTCTCTTTAGTGAGAATGTCGATCTACGATTGGGTTTTCGGGTGTCTGAATGAACCTCTCGCCAGATCGAACGTGAACACGCTCTCGCTTTCATTGTCCGAGCCGCTTTTATTCGAGCACTTGAGCGACGGATCAAACGATCCGAGCTGGAGGAGAATAAAAATCAGTTCACAGCGCGAAACGAAATAAATAGTGTTTCAGAAACCAGGAGCCTTCCGCGTCAATTTGTTTACGATCTTTCCTTTTTTTTTCGACAATTTATCCGCCATACGCGTCTGTTCGACACTATATCGACTATATAGTCGTGATAGAATTGATTAATTCTGCCGTGAAACTCGATAGCATTGTTGGATAGCGCGGGAACGTTAAAAATGTTATAAATCTTGAAAGCTAGAAGCTCGTATTCCAAATTCTTGGAAGCTTATCGAGTCAGCGTCCTTTAACGAAGACACGAAATTTAACGCGAGAGACAAAAGCTTTTGTGCGTCGTAACGGGTGATGCGATATCCTCGACGACGCCGCGTCGCGTCTCATCAGTTTACATCAGAGCTTTCGTTATAAGGTCGCTCAAACACCGGTAAATTTGGGTCTTTGGTCGTCGTTGACAGAACCCTCTAAGATACCCTTGGGGAGCAGAGACATTCTCCCTTGCTGTCTTGCTGTATATGTATCGGGTAGCATCGTTATCGAACTTACCCGTCCGTTCCTCCGACTGCGTCTCTCGGATACCACTCTCTGTGCAATATCCATGTGACTCCATGGGTCAATTATCGACAAAGGACTCGCCTTGAACATATTATTGAGGTTCCATGCACACAATATGCCATCGTTATAACCCAAGCTACCGATGCTTTTTATTTTTTTTTTTTTTTTTAACGTGGATCGAATCGATCGGGTTGTCATTAAAATTGTTTGTTACATTTCAAAACAGTATCGCTAACGAATCCCGTAACTTTATATCACGGTGGAGTATTTCGAGCATGTTGTTCTTCCGCTTGGTATATACTCGAAACACAAAATAATGAATGCATAAATTGCATTATATGTTATGCATCGAGGAAAATTGGTTGTATTTCGATCAACTACGATGTGCTTTTGAATCGAATAATTTTAATTTTATTCCAACAGACGTCTTATTATATATGCCGGTAAATAGTTATAATATTTGATCTCGGTCCAACAGACGTCTTCGTTTGCTTAAAATAGATCCCATTTCATTCGAATTTCATCTACTATATCGATGAAATAATCTTCTGTGAATCATATAAATCTTATTTCAATAAAATACATGATATTTGATGAGAATAACATTCATTTTTATCAATGCGTCCAGAGGATCGTAAAATTTTCTCGATATCAGCGTCACGTATCTCGGTGACATGCAGCGAGACGCAACATTATTCCTCTTATATGTATAGAAAATTCACGGTAGAAGCCGTTTATTGGCATTATTGGGTATAACCGAGGAATTTGTAATTTTGTTCCATCAGAGACGACGACGACGACGACGACGACGACGACGACGAACAAAAAAGAAAAATTATGCTGCGGTGAATTCCTGCCCAGCGAACTAGATTCTCCGGCAAATTTGCGGGTCTTTTGATGAATATCACGGTGAATGTCAACTGTACCTGTGTGTAACAGATACTCATACACATAGTCGAAGTCTCAGTCTTCCTCCAGGGTACATAGATTTCTGCGTAAAATCTCCATGTACCATGCGCAACGGATATACATACGCCCTGTATATAAACGCATTTATACAAGAAAACACATTTATCAAAGATTATTTCTCGAGCCACTGGCTCCCGGACCCGTTTTCTCGTCTCATGCCACCTTTTTTTTCCCCTTCCATTCCTCCCCATTAAAAATCAATACACGAGCTACAAATATATTACTTCCTGTGTATCTTTATAAGCGATACATAACCCGCGAAAGGATCCCAATAATGACGAGAGAGTATAGTAGCCGTTTTATTGTAACTCTAACTCTCCCTCTCATCATTTCTTCACCATCGTCGGATATACGAATCGCACCGACCAGCGAGAGGAGTGGGAGGGGGACAGGATTCCCCATTGCGCGAGAGGGGAAAAAGGGTCACTTAGCTGATTTATTGATTCGCGCTATATCATAGAATAGCGAGAATCAATAAATAGATAAAACGAGCAGAGTTTTATCATAGATAAGACCTCGGAATCTCGATAAATCTATCGTGTATAAATATAGATCATCGTGAGCTGATTCAGAAAAAAAAAAACATGCATCTTCACGCATCAGCCCTGCGCCATCTTGAAATATCTGCCAACGGCAAGTAATGACTCTTTGAAAAATCATCGGTACAATCTGGTATTTGGTGATATTTTGTAAAAATGCTTTTTCCCGAAATTTTCACCCGACGAAAAAATAGAAAAGAAAAATATAGTGGACAACCCGAGCAGAAACTCATTCAGGCTGCCTGATGATTCATCAGGGCCTGATCAGGTATCAATAAGGGGTGCCTGATCCGGCGTGCCTTATTAATGCCAGATAAGGGCCTGATTAGGTACCAATAAGGCGTGCCTGATCCGGCGTGCCTAATTTGTGCCAGATAAGGGCCTTAATAGGTATGAATAAGGCGTGCCTAATCCGGCGTGCCTTATTTATGTCAAATATGGACCTGATCAGGTATTAAGAAGACACGCCTGATCTGGCGTGCCTTATTTGTGTCAGATAAGGGCCTGAGCAGGTATGAATAAGACGTGCCTGATCCGGCGTGCCTTATTTATATCAAATATGGACCTGATCAGGTATTAAAAAGGCACGCCTGATCTGGCGTGCCTTATTTGTGTCAGATAAGGGCCTGATCAGGTATGAATAAGGCGTGCCTGATCCGGCGTGCCTTATTTATGTCAAATATGGACCTGATCAGGTATTAAGAAGGCGTGCCTGATCTGGCGTGCCTTATTTGTGTCAGATAAGGGCCTGATCACGTATCGATAAGGCATGCCTGATCCGTAGTGCCTTATTTATGTCAACAATTACTGTGTATTATTGTGTTTACGCAGTCACGTTGTTCTATCCAGCCCGTTGAGACAGTGGCTTTTCATCAGAACTCGTATACTAATGTCATTTAAATACAAGAAAATAATAAGGAACTAATAGCGTAGTGGTAACGTGTCAGTCGTTAGGAAGGTCGTTAGGTAGGTCTCAGGTAAAATCTTAGGTAGGCTCAAAATTAATTTCGACGGAAAAACGTCCGGACTATGAAGCCGGAAACACTCGTAAAAAAAAATAATCGCTAAATTTTTAATTTTTTTTTTTAAATGATTATTTAAGAATCGAAAGTGCTGCATTCGTCGATTGGAGGGTAGTGGGATCAAATCCCGGTCAATGACTTTTTTTTATTTTTTTATTTACAGGGTTTTAAATAATAATGGAATATAACAGCTTTAAATTCATTCATCGATCATTCCTAATTGCTAATTTATAAATAATTATATCTATAGCCGGACGAAATTTCTACTCGGGTTTTATCAGGTCCAGATAAGGCGTTTTATCAGGGCCGGATGAAGCGCCTGATCAGGGCCGAATAAGGCGCCTGATCAGGGCCGGATTTACCAAAGCGTTACACCCCTGATCAGGGCCGGAGTTATTTAGCCTGATCCGGGCCGGATTTAGTATTGTGGCAACTTGATCAGGGCCGGATTTCACCCTGATTAAATTTCTGCTCGAGAAATGCAAAAATAATTGAAAATTTAACAAAAATGATAAAGCAATAAATTTTCCAAGTTGAACTTTGAAACTTTGGGTTTGCTGAACTGAATTGGCGGAAAAGTCGAAATTATTGTACTACGAAATTTTTCGAGGCGCGTGAAAATACTCAAATCCATTTATCATATCGAGTCTGTCTCACATCTGTGACGATCAAGGTTTGTTGCAATGAATGAATTTGAATAGCTGAAAATACCGAATGATAAATTCGTTCCAGATATGTAACGAAGTAATACAAAATCTGCCGTTCCCTACAACTCTCCATGTTCTCGCTCCCTCGAAAATAAAGGGTTGTATCCTGTTGTACGCATCGGAAAAGCCAAATGAAAAGCGACTCCCCTCCCCGGGTACCCTTTTGTGCCAGGGCTATCACTAAATTGCCTCTGGCGAATCAGAAAATGCTTGTTCGGGATGCAGCCTAGCGAGGGGTATAGTCGACTTCCGGGAATTTTCCATCGACTTCTTGGGTCGTCGGATACGATCAGAAAAGAACACACACCCGAGAGAGAAAGAGTGAGAGGAATAGAGCGTCAAAATTGTAGAGTGCATGGGATAGAGACCCGGGAAAGCGTTTCCGATCATTATCGATGTTTACGCCACGGCCGATTGGCCAGCGGTGGTGAATAATGGAGCCATTCGTGCGAGCCATTGAAGGGTTGGAAACACTGCATGCGAATCGCTTCGGCTTGTTGTATATATCCGTACACCAACATATATATTTGTACAGAAACATGTCCCTTGCTCGATACGATATAGCCATACACACCCCTGGAGCGTGGAAAATAAATTTGAAAAAAAAAAAAAAAAAACCATAACTGTATGAGGGAAAAGAAGAGAGACCAGCTGCACGAATGGCTTCTCGGGGCGAGAAGCTCCCCGCTAGACGGACGATCCCAAGTTTTGTTTGTCAGTTGGAGTGTCGAGTTTCCGGACCATTTTCCACTCGCCTATACGCTCAATGTCCCGATAATCATGATAGACGATCCGAGAGCTTCCCGCTCGTTCGGACCCTGAATATTGCCAGCAGTAATTACCGAATCTTGCCGTAACAATCCTCAATTGGAGGATCATTGTTTTTTTTTTTTTTTTTTTAATAATTCAATAACTAGCCAATTAGAAGTTTCCTGATAAGCCTGCGTATTCTTGACTCGTTTGGTCAGGCACTTGTGTCAGTGTGATGTCTGCTAAGATCGCCGCTTTAAAATCTACGAACAAAAAGGTCCTGATGCAAATGGCATCGAGAGATATTGTCATCCGGACGAAATTCAGAAAAGGGTTGTTGGGCTGGGTTGATCCTCGCGCAACAAAGGTCCAAAGGCTCTTGCGGTTTTCCGCTACTTTCGAGCTGTGTAGAATCGAGGATAGCCCCGGGAGTTGGGTTTGTCGAAGCTCGCGGGCCCGTTGCGTCGTTGTCTCGGATACTCTCTTTCACTCTCCGGGGCTCCCGTGGTTTATACAGTGTATACCACCGTTAGTTTATACCGTGTGTACCTCACGAATAAAAGAGATACATGCATATATGTATGTATATACATCGAACGTCCGAGAGCTACCAGGGACTCTCTCTTCTCTCTCGTCCCATGAATCTCGGGCTCCCCGGCGCGTAGAGAATTACGGCTCTCCCTTATTTATAGTTATCGCCTTTTAAAGCGTATTTTCTGGCGGCTCGGGTGAACCCCGGTGGGCTATATGGCACGAGATGGCTGTATATATACCCGTTGAAAATTTAATACTCACCCCCGCCGCGGTTGCCGCGATCCAAAGCTACATATATACATGTTCAAATATACATATACATACACGTGTATGTAGAACGTTCTTTGCGACACGATATCACGGCTGACGATCTCCATAAAATCCTGGAAATCGAGATTCTCACTCCGTCTCTACACAGATATATATGAGATGTACATCATTCCTTTGGCACCGAAGCTAGCTCAATGCTTTCAAAAACGTACTATTCTCCCTAGATACTGTTTGTCGTCGTAAAAAAAAAGGGCTGTACTCGATCCAGGGGGAAAAAAAAAAAAATTTTCATGAAACGGGTGATTAGAAACACATGAGGTCAAAAGTTAACTAAACTTTGTTCAGAATATCGTCATTATTATATTATAAGAATCCATCCGTCACACATCCGATTTGTTCGTCGCATAATCTTCATCCCCAAACTGTAATTAGTGAAAATAAATATTGAAATGAATCTCGCGAGAGCTCATAATCCTCGTCAAATCATACATAATTAATTCGCAATTAAGATGGGCCAGAGTAAATTCTGATGAAGTTGATTATACATACTGTACACAGACGTATGTATATATGCGTGCATTTATATCCAGCAAAAAGCTCATACCGTATAGCTACTACGGTATATATGCAGAGACGAAAATCCGGGAATTTCGGTAGCCCGAAGGGGGTAGATAGAGTTTGGGTCCATGCAGAGGTAAAAGGAGAGAGCTTCACACCGATCTCATTCGCACTACACTTCAAGTGTATATGAAGGATAGAGAGAGAGAGAGAGAGAGAGAGAGAGAGAGAGAGAGAGAGAGAGAGAGAGAGAGAGAGAGAGAGAGAGAGAGAGAGAGCTATATGCTCTGTGGTACATCTCCAGGGTTTACCAGGGTGATGTTCTGCTACGTGGCTCTCATTCCTGAATAATGAATCTCTCCCGGCATCCAAGACTCTCGATTCAGAGAAGCCTTTACTTCACCCTGTTATATCCGTATACACGCGTCTGCGAGGCTTTTCGTAAAGCATACCACGGGAGATATGGACGGGAGAGCGAGCACCCGGTAGTCATGTAACTCTCGATTTTACGAGTCGACTTGAGGCATAACAGAGAGACGAGAGAAATGCCGTGTGGATCTATTCAAGGGTTGCCGGTGAGTCGCACTGCTTAAGACAATCCACGATGAGGGTACCCGTTGTCTGAATAGGTAATTGGCAAAATTATCGAACGCTAGTGTCTGTAAATATGTATATATACATATATCCATGTAGATACTATAGTGTATCGTAAATAATGCATAATATACGTACCTCTTTACATATACATATAGACATCTTGTCTTTACTCCCGCGAGACCTTGATATGCATACATCATGAACATTACCCAAGGATCTTTGAGCGATGGAGTCGTTACCCTTTGTTCCACCAGCATATACAGACTGCTTTCCATTATATATATATATGAGTCATTTATAAGTTACGTACAAGTAGAGAGACATTTTTTCGTTTAAGGCGGCCCATCAGTGACAACACTAGTCAAAAATCGTGACGTGAAAAAAAATCATAAACCTATCATAATATTTTCGAAATACTCTGTCTAAATAAAATTTATGAATTTCGATGACGTTTCCCGTGATATTTTATTCATAATTTATTATAAATAATATTATAAATAAAGTCTCAACTGACAAAAGTATTTAATTAACGCTGTCAGAGCGATCAAGTCAAAAACGATAGCTGATATTCATATGTTTCCTCGCGTGCAGAATAACAGACATATATTGTATCCGAAATTTGCACACACGATGACTTTCGCGATTAAATTTCTTGGAAAAATCCCTGGCAAGACACAATTTTTTAAATACCATTGGAAAGTTCACGATTTCATCTTTCAATACTCAAAATTTGAGTAAGAACTCTCGTCTTTATCAAAAGTTATCATGTCACTTCCGGTGAAAATGGAATCAACTGCCATAAGACCCATGCTAAAATAGGTAATTTTAAATTACTCGTTCGCAATAATTTGCCTGGCAACATACCCTGAAATTTTGAGAGAGCGTTCATTGCATCTTCTTCATTCATCTCCCGAAGTTTCATTCGTATCGCCGGTTTTTTAATTCACTGATGAGCCACCTTAAATTGACATTTTTAGTTGGTTTCGATAAAGGAAAGAAGAAAACAACTTTGTGTGTGTGTGTGTGCGCAGATGGATGAAGTGCAGTATTTTCGTGCTATATAGAGTTAGATGAAGAGTCGTGAAACATGCGGAAGCGGCGCCTTGGCGGTTCTTACTCTTCTTAGGCTTCGTAAATTTTAAGTGGTCGGTGCACGGTGTGGCTTTGAAGCCGCGAGACGAGAGTACGTATGCATATATATATATATTTCTCTATCTTGCTCTCATAGCCAAAGGGAATCTCAAGAGAACCTCTAGTCTGGGCATCAGAAGCCAGGTCACGGTAAAATCTCTTGTAGTTGCGTCTGCTGTCCGTTACAAGAGTAGATGTTCCAGCACGGAGAGGCAAAGGCAAGGGAAGACTTGAATTTTCCCTGGTCCTCGAAGATTGAGCAATTTCTATACACGCGGTAAAAAGTACGAGCCTTAATCCCGGAAAAGCTGGAGGGTTTCTAGACTTGAAAAAATCTTACGTCCAATTATGTGTCCTCTCGAAATCGCAATAGCATTATATCAGAAAGAAAAATTTATCAAATATTTTACGATTTAAAAAAAAAATGCATTTTATCCTAACATCTTATTTATTGGTTAAATAATTAATCGAATCAAGTCCTACCCGATCATTTAGATTAGATCGATCTCTTTGGCTAAATTTTATGCTGAGGGCTTCGATATATATGTATAATTTTTTTTTTTTTTTAATTCACACTTGATAAATTCATTTTTACTTGTCCATAATGCGTCAAATTGCATCTTGCAGATAAGTGTATGTATAAATATTTTTTTCTTCTCTTTACAGAGTACCGGCTCAACATCCAAGAAAACTCAGGTAAGTCTTGAGATTGTAACCAAATATACATATTGATTATTCACTAGCCCGATCACATCGCATTTATAATTTACGAGCGATGACCCAACGAGACAAAATATTTATTGCAAGCTC
Organism: Rhorus exstirpatorius; assembly: GCA_963564615.1. Classification (NCBI taxonomy): domain Eukaryota; kingdom Metazoa; phylum Arthropoda; class Insecta; order Hymenoptera; family Ichneumonidae; genus Rhorus; species Rhorus exstirpatorius. The sequence goes on from OY751317.1 coordinate 32,947,619, forward strand.
GATCACGATATACCGATAATAAATGCGCATGAACGCGTGCATTATTAAGTGGCTTGGATTGAAATAAAATAACAATTAAAACAAAAAATTAACGAAGACGAGAATTATAATGTGTGTAATGGTTGGAATTTTTTTTTTCCTCTCTGGATATAAATATATATATGTGTGTGTATACGTATAGGCTGGCATACTTGAATTTTAATTAATGCAGTCTCTCTCTCTGGTACTCGGTACACGCACAATAAGAGAGAAAGAGGAACACACGAATAACGTTAATTGATTAAAATTATTATTCTCGGTTTGTTTATGCGGTTCTGGGTTTTGTTTTTCGATGATATTCATCTTCAGCTGACGATGAAAACTAACGTGAATTACGATCCAGCGAACCAAAAAGAGTTCCGCGTAACTCGCGGCCATGCAAAAGAGAAAGAGTGCAAGAAAAAAAAAAAGAGGCACCCGCGTGCATACATACTCGGCCCACGCGTGAGCACGATTTATATCTTCATAATTCATCGCGGAATATATTAATGATTTATATCCCGTGCAAACCCCATAGATATACGTATACATGCATTTACACACCTATATACATGAGTGTATAAGAAGAAGTTACACGGAGGCACCGTGAACGAGGCCGTAAGAGATTATTATCGACAAAGCGTAAAAACAATTCCAAAATATATAACAGCTCATGAAATGCGCATAAACCGTATATACGCTTGTATCGATATTTGAGATCTTTGGAAAATGTGTCGAGGCAAATCTCGCGAATTTTTAATAAAATGAACGAGCTTTACTCTCATTTATCATTTAATGCCTGATGTGAGGTTTGTGGCTTATTTTATTGTTATTAGGAAAAAAAAAAGGAATCTTCCTCACTGTGCCATCATCTTATTTTCGTCATTTTCGAGTGTCCATCTCTCGTTGCTTTTTGGATAAAAAATTTACACTACCATACCTACTTTTGAATCTCGCGTCGAAAAAAATATAACATTCAATTCAATAACAGTTGATACTAACTTGATGACGAATTAGATTCAAGAACGACTGTATTTCGGATTTATTTTTTTTTAAGTATTACCGAATTGAATGAATCGTAGCACATAAAATTAACTATTTTATACTTACATCGCGATTTCATTTGATTCATTTCAGATCCCTGAACAAATGAATGCTTGAATTGTTTAGTCGTTATCACTCTATCATCTACTTTAGCCTACAGGCGAGGTAGAGTGATCATATTTTGCAGGTTAGGTTTATATCAGAGCTGGGAAAAGTACCTGAAAGTACTTCAAGTATAAAGTACTGCAAGTACTTGAAGTATTCGTGTATTTAAAGTACTGGGTACTTAAAGTACTAAATATTTAAAGTACTTGAGGTATCAAGTATATGAAATACGTCAAGTATCAAGTATCAAATAATTTTCAATTTTTCAATTATCCGTCTTGTAAGTTTTAGTACTTATATTTAATTATCAGATTACCTATCGATTGCCTATCTATATCAGAGTACCTGAAAGTACTTCAAGTGCAAAATACAAAGTACTGCAAGTACTTGAATTACTCGTGCATTTGAAGTGTCAAGTACCGTAAATACTTGAAGTACCAAGTACTTCAAGTTCCGAGTACTTAAAGTACTAAATCTTTTAATTACTTGAGGTATCGAGTACTTTAAATACGTCAAGTATCAGATATCAAATACTTTCCAAGTTTTCAGGTATCCGTCTCGTAAGTTTTAGTACTTATATTTGATTATCAGATTACCTATCTATTACCTATTTATATCAGATTACCTGAAAGTACTACAACTACAAAGTACTATAGGTACTTGAAGTACCAGGTATTTCAAGTGCTAAATACTTTAAGTACTAAATATTTGAAGTACTTGAGGTATCAAGTACTTGAAATCGTCAAGTATCAAGTATCAAATACTTTTCTAATTTTCAGGCATACATCTCATAAGTTCTAGTACTTATATTTGATTTCTTACGTACTCTTTAAACTCATATGATTTTGATTCGAGTACTTATTTTATCAAAATATATTTTCACATTAGCTTAGGCAGATTGAAACGATTGTCATTAAAATTTATTTAGCTTCAGGTTTGAAAGAGAAAAAAATAACGTTCCTCAATGATATATTCAAAGGCATTATACATGCAACCATCAACAAGACGTATTCAAAAGTAATTGATACTTGGTGCTTGAAAAAGTACTTGAAGTACAGAAAAGTACTTGAGGATTTAAATACAGATACTTAAAGTACGGGTCAAATACTTGTAAATTTAAGTACAATGCTCGAAATACTTTTAAAATACTTTGTACTTAAAGTATACTGTACTTCCAGTGCATCGCAAATACCGGGTACTTGAAGTACTGTACAGCTCTGGTTTATATTCATTATGATGAATTAATTTCACAAAAACACCGAGCTACACGATTTCCCAAAAATATAAATGACAATATTATATATATATATGAAAGGATTACGACCGGGTAGATGTTGTATTTTTCATACCTTAATTGAGTTTTGGGTGTCCGCTATAAGTTGCTTTACTTTATATTTGTTTCGTCACTCGTTATCACCGATTAAATTAATGCGAAAGACGATGAGGAACTGCGAGATGGCGTTGGTGTAGTAAGAAAAATGTAAACTTGAGGTATACATTTTGAGGGAAAGTGCATCAAACTCGCGAGTTTCTCGATTCGGAAGCGATTTTTTAGATGTTTTTTTTTTTTGGCATTGGGCTCCTAATTTGACAGTCGGCACCTCGAAAACTCATGAAAATCTTCTGCAAGCTGAAAAATGGGCAAGAAAAGTCACGCGCTCATACCTTAAAGTGGCCCCAGTGAAATATTTGCGAATTATTATCTGCACAACGAACTATCCACGTCATAATCGGTAAAAACAGAGCTTTCACATGCTCTTAAATATAACAATCCTTTTTTTTTTTCAGTCTCTAGATATGGACATTTTATATTATCGAAAGCTCGTCGTTATATCGAAGCAATGTTAATATTTGATTCTCCAGTTGCCGGGTAGATACGCGCTTGCGCAAACTACCCCTCTGCGATGCACATCCCTTATCTTCTTCGCTCGCGAATCATCTCTAGGACACATCACCTTCATCGTATCTCCCTCTTTCTCTCTCTCTCTCTCTCTCTCTCTCTCTCTCTCTCTCTCTCTCTCTCTCTCTCTCTCTCTCTCTCTCTCTCTCTCTCTCTCTCTCTCTCTCTCTCTCTCTCTCTCTCTCTCTCTCTCTCTCTCTCTTTGCTCGTCGTTTTCGTACAATCCACAGTGCAGGGTTGGTCGTTTCACCCTGGTTGCACGTCTGCGCACCTGCTGTCGTTCTCTACGTGCCGCAGGTCCGCGAAACATCTAGGTATATCTTCCTCTTCCCGCCATACCCCGAGGTTGCTACTCGGCCGCCGCCTTGCCTCTTGTATATCTCTCCTATTGCCGCTCGCCTGGCGACAGGGCCAACTGAATAGACACGCGATGACGTCGAGCCATTCATCTATCGATCGACATTGCCCATACAGCAATATCTGTACATGTATATATATCCCAATCGTTGGCAAACTAAAAGGCTCAACCGACATCACTCTCCTGAGTCAGATTCTCACGGTTACGTCCTTTTAATGGTTATCAATCGTCGCATATATCGTATTATGTATATAGAGTGGCGGATGGAGCCACACCGCGAGGTTTATAATCGTACATTGGCTCTGGCTGACTGCGCGTCTGTTGCTATCCTCCTCCTCCCCCCCCCCCCCCGCCCCTTTCCCTATTATTCATTCTCGGGATGTTTCCCGGTTGGCAACACGAACACGATGACCCGAAAAACGCGTCTGTACAGTTCTTTCGGTATCGTCCGAACTTTTCTTTCATGCAAATTTCCATGACACGATATGTTTTTTCCACGATTGCCATTGTAATCTAGGAATTTATGAGTTCTGGAGGACTTACGACTGTTACTTTTGGGATTTAAAAAAAAGTGCCTCGATTGAATATCATTGCAGCTATTCTGATTTATGTTCATCGGGAGAGAAAGAGAGAGAGAGAGAGAGAGAGAGAGAGAGAGAGAGAGTGAGGAGTCTCGCTGGTATCTGGAGTTGAAAAAGTGTTATAGGTCTTATGATTGCTGGACTTTTGGACTAGGCAGAATTAGGTACGACGATAAGGACAATATTTATTGTCTCAGAAGGATATATATAGTTATGGCAACAGGTATAATAAATTGTCGCACTGCCAGCCATGTGTATAATATAAATGTGGGTCAAGCTTCTATAACCCAAAAATCGCCCAGGTCATATCGAATTGAAATTATTCACTGCGAAACGTTTTTTTTTATCCGTTTGCCCATTTTTCTCAAACGACGAATTGAGCCGAGAGCACAAGTCATCATTTGCCACGTCGTGAAAGTCAACTTTGGTGCAATGTAACATTGAAGCTGGTACAGTGAAGTACGATTTTGGATTTCTTCATTGCATGATTAATTTTTTGACTGTAAGCTTTTCAAAGATCTCAGTTCGTTATGGGGTTGCCCCCGTTGGAAATTTTGTTTTAAAAAAGGATCGCTCTTTTTTTGAAGTTTCGCTGAATATGGAAAGTAGTATCGGGGGCTGTCCATCTTTTTAGAGGGGATAATTCTCGCCAGAAGTCAAGCTGGCAATCGAGAAGGTTATTTTTAGGTGGCTCTTATGCATAATTAAAAAATAATCATTATTTTCGAAAATTAAAAATTTATTTTCAAAACTTGACATTTGTATATTAAGATATCTTTGATGTCTAATTTTTTAGTCTTCTCGTCGGTAATTCACGAATTTCCGCAATTACTGACATACACATCGCCCGAAATCTTTTAATTCGATATATCTCTCTGCTCATCGCTAAACATATCACGCGCACCCTTAAGTTTTTCTCCACTCTCGGCAGGTGTGACGCTTCATCATGTTATTTTTGCATGATAAGAATTTCGTGTATATGTGTACGTTACGAGAGAGACCCTTTGACGAGCTTTACACGATTTGAATGCGAGATAGGCCCAGATAGAGCTGAACGTGGATTGGCAGGGCTATTTATAATTTGCGCTTACTTAGACGAGTCTGAAAATCCAAAAATAGTGACTTGTCAACGTGCGCGCATATGAATTTCAATATTTATTGCCGAGTCGTGACCTTCGAGATTTGATATTCCGTTTTGCCTCCTCAGCGAGCTTACCGTCAAAATACTGCCCTGAGAAAAATCTGTGCTGGTATATCTGCACGGAAGTGCGAATGATAGTTGGTAAGTGTGGGTATGTGTGCGAGTAAGAAAGAGAGAGAGAGAGAGAAATAAACGATCAAATCTTTGCTCTCGAGTCCCCGAATATTACGGTATGCTGAGATTGGATCTTTGCCATATCTCGGTGTGTGTTTTTAATGAATATTCTCTCGTCTGAACAGCATCGTACGAAGGAGTGACGAGATCCAGAAGTGTGCCGTGTATTTAATAGTCTCGTTACCACGAAATTATTTACGTCCCTGACACAACGTCGAGGCAACAAAGACTAAAAACATTATAATTCTTTAATTCGCATAGATAATATTTGACTTTCTACGTATTTGAGAATAATTTTTCCACAGCGAATGAATGTTAAGCGAAAGGCAAGACATATTATCTCTTTATACAATTATATTCATATTAAAATATATTTCATTAAGGCATATTTTTTTTTTATTTTAAATATACATTTTAAAAAAATTTGATAATGAATATTGTATATACGTATAGTGAAATATAGTTGACCTCTATTTCACTATAGATATTGTATCATTATTTGTCGAAAGAGCAAGAGAGAGAGAGAGAGAGAGAGAGAGAAGATTGACAGTATTATGTGATTAGACTTTTGTGTAGTACGAAAAATATTATACGATGACGCCCGGCGTTGTCGGTGACACGCGGCCGTGAACTGTTCACCGTTATATATTCTAATATATGTTTCGACTCCTGCCATGTTTAGTACATTGAGATTTATCCGTGCAAATTATCAGCAAGAAAAATTGATTGACTTGAACAAATCGTAAACTGCGAGCGATCCCCCAAGAAACTTTCGATGGACTCGAATAAATTTCGTTTCACTGAATCACAAATTGATTCAAATGGGATTTTAAAAAAACTTATTCGTCTTTATCCAATATACTTGAAGCTCACAAATTTGAGAGCTTTTTCGAACTTCCAAAACAGGTAGCACCGCGGTATCAATTAAATGGGCTTGACATTTTGGTGATTTCAAATATCTGCAAACTATACTCGATCAGCTCTCGTTGAGTCGTAGGTTTTTGAAATCACAAATAAATTTACTTGTTTTTAATTTTTATACTCATCCTGTGGATTTTTTCAAAGTTCCATTTGAGTATTTTTTGTCAGTCCAAAACGAGAGACTTTGTCTTATATTCTTTGACGTATAATTGCTTAGTCCACTCTTGAAGTGGTCAACTCCTGAATTTTAGTCTCAACAAACTGCACGGTTAATATTCCTTAAATTATAGAAGATATGTCGCATACAAAAAAAAAAGTCCAATCTTAAAATTAATTTTCTTGTGAAATTATCGTAGCATATATCTCTTGATTCAAAATAAAAACTTCTTCCGGGAAGTAAAGACGTTTAGGTTGGCTTTTACAGTAATTTCAACGACCCTCCATCAGCCATACATACGCACGCTTCGTGTAATTTATTTTCTTCATTTACTTCCGCTTTTCCTTCCTCTTCGACAATTGTCCTCTCTTTCTCTTGTCATGCGGCTAATAAGTCTCGACAAAATTTTTATACGCGCGAGGAGTCGTAACAATGCGGGAACATGTATAAAAGCCAACACCTGCGTGAGTTTAACTCTGGACACTGAGGAAAAAAAACGAAGAAAAAAAGACGACGAGAAACTCCTGAGAATTTCACTCTCGTGATGCAAGTGAGAAAGACAGAGACAGTTTCAATATAAGGAAGACGATGTGGCCCCCGCTTCCTTTTCCCTCTTGTCCCTCCCTCGGTCGTTCCTCATCTCCTTCGTCTTCTTTTTTTTTTTTTATTTTATTTTTTTTATGTTGCTTCTCTCGTGGCCAATTCGCATCTGGAACGACGACAACGGGTCGTCCGAGCAAACGCCCACGCGGACGGACGCGTTTCGCGAAAATTTAATTAAAAAGTTTTTGACGTCGGTTCGTGGGCCAAGCGAATACGAGCAAAATAGCGAGACTGTTCTTTTACACTCTCTCTCTCTCTCTCTCTCTCTCTCTCTCTCGTATACGATCCGTGCAATTTTCTTTTGACGTATTAACTCGTGGATCCTTCTCTATATATACCGCACCGAGGAGGAAAATTATGCCGTGTAAAATATATTTCGTTTTGATAATCTTTTGGGCTTATTTATGGTATCGGGCGTTGACTATTTAATTATTATAATGCATCGATCATCGATCGATACATTTTGAGGAATGGTCTGTCGAAAGATCCAGTCCGATGGACCGAAATTTGTGTCAATTAAAATTCATTCGAATTCAATAAATCGGTTTTTTTTTTTTCCAGTAAAGTTCATACAGTCCCTATATCTCGTGTCAGTAACTCTATCTTGCGCTTAAGTTTTTGTATTTTTTGCTTCCTCATGGAGGAAGCTTTGCTGTTTGCATGAAGAGAAAATTTCGAAATTTTTACGCCAACACGCCTCAAAATGTTCTGAAACATCGAGAAAACACATTTAGAAAAAATGTCCATTGCATTTCTTTAACAAAAAGATAAGTTTACACGCTCTAATTTTCGTAAATTTGAAGCTATCAAGTCCAAACTTTTAACATAAATATAGTCTGTAGGACAAGAATGATTGCAATTAAATTCGTCAAAAATTCCTCGAGGGCTTTAGATTTTCGAAAAATTGGAAATTTTAGAAAAATGTTTGTGTGCCCTCTACAGAAAAATTCCTACAATCCATGTAGGCGAATGAGGGGCTAGAAATATTTGATGGTCACTGCAACTGCTTGGAATGTTCTCTTGAAGTTTCGAATGGTTCGAATAGCTAAATTATTGTTCGCATAATCAAAATTACTGTCGCTAAAGTCATCAATTTATTTCTATCACTTTTTTCACCATATACTTTTCTTTCGGTGTAATTTTCACAAATTTGACGCTTTTGAGACCGAACTCTTTGCATAAATAGTTTGTTGGAAAAGAATTATCGGAATTGAATTCAGTAATGAATTCTTCAAACGGTTCAGATTTTAGAAAATTTTGAAATTTTCGAAAAGTTACGAGCGTGCTTTTATTTCTATCATTTTTTCTATCACTTTTTTTCACCATACTTTTCTTTCGGTGTAATTTTCACAAATTTGATGCTATCGAGCCCAAACTTTTTGCATAAATAGTTTGTTGGAAAAGAATGATCGGAATTTAATTTAGAAATGAATTCTTCAAGCGGTTCAGATTTTCGAAAATTTTGAAATTTTTGAAAAGTTATGAGCGTGCTTTGAGTTCCCAAAAATTTGTGCCTATCAGGCCACATAACCTTTTACCTCAATAGTCTAGGTGAGAATGAAAAATAGCGTGCAAATTAGAAGTTTGCCGATTGCTTCCTCATTATTTTATCTCACTCGTAAAGTTTCCTCTATGAGGAAGCTCAAAATTTAATAATCCATGATTGCTCATAGAGGGATCTAATTTGCATGCATTTTTACATTCGTCATTGCCCTCATAGTTATGGCGTGGCAAAAATTTCAAAATGTTTAAATGTTTCGGTTTTAAAATAATGTGAAAATCATTCGTGTCTGTATTTATTTGTTCCCTCGAAGCCACGACAGCGTGCTAGTTTACTCTGCGAAAGTAATTTTTAATTAGCATTAATCTCTTAATTCGACTCGTATCTCACGATAATAATCCAATTAGGCGCAAGAAAGTTGCAATTTGTTATTTTTTTTTTTTTTTTTTTTTTCAATACGATGCGATATACGTGCATACCGCATTACGTGTGCACCACTGTCCATTGATTCGACAAATAAAAAACTCACTGAATATTCATGCAGTCGAAGCTTCAACGTTTTTATTATTATTTTTTTTTTTATTTCGGATGGCGATGAACTTTATTGCCATCCTATCTGCACACATATGGTTATGGAGGTCTTCGTTGAAATTTCGCTTATGACTGCAGTTTCGCTCATTCACCATTTCCTTTGGCATAGTAGCCGTTGCTGCTGGCTCTTTCTGCTGCAGCTGGAACGGACGTGGCTTATGTCGGCGCCTCCTGGCAGCAGATAAAGAGGAAAGAAAGAGAGAGAGAGAGAAACGGTCGTTAATATTTGGTGTGGAACACACGTAACAGCTCGGCTGTTGCGCTTCCTCCCTTTCGATCTTACTTTTCGTTTGTAGCCCTACAGTCATGTCGACGAGACCACCCATATTTCTTAACATTAACATTTCTCTGCTCTATATGACATTATTTCTATACTACAACATTATATTTCTCATTATTTCTATATCGACTCTCTCAATGTAAAGCCAACAAAGAATTAGCTTCGATCAACACGCAATGCCCTATACGTCCAACGAAATATATCTAATTTTCAACTTTTCTTTCACTTTTTTTCTCGTTCTTCGCGCTCTACAAGTATTATGCATTATGACTTGGAAAAAACATCGCGAAGGGTGGACTCTGGCAAACAATTTTTATGAGGTGATCTCTCTATGAAGCTCCCCGGTCCTCATGTGGAAAATAATATTTTGAAAATATGTACCAGAATTAGGTGTTAATTAGGTGTCAAATTAAAAAATCAGGTCCTCTTCCGGTTTCGCGAGAAATCGAAATTTTATCAGGAACTAGCCTGGCTTCATATGAAGCTAGCAGTCCCCAGGCCAGATAAATTTTCAAAAAACATTTAACGCAGATCAAAATTAAGTGCTTTTTAGGTGCTTCAAGAATGCACGACGGATGATAAAATTTCTCCACCCTTTCGGTTGGAAAAGCATCCCTTAACTATAAAAAAAAGGTCATATCAGAACAAACGGTTGTATTACATGAATTTCGGGACGTTCTTCTCCGTGCAGATCGATTTTAATATATGCATTATGAAACTTGGTGATCACCTAATTTATGATTTTTGCGCCTAATTAGCACCTAATTGTGGTGTTTTCAATATATTTTTTTTCCACATGAAGATCGCGATAGCTTCATGGAGGTTGAGAGGTGCGCCTCTTTCAACGTTTATACTGCACTTGGTGCAGACGGCCAGTAATTGTTGAGAGATTTTACGATTCCTGACGAAATTTGATGCACAAACTGTATACTGATGGGATTTGGGGGGTTTTTTTTTTTTTTAAATATGAAAATGAAACAAAAATTATATTGAACGAGAGGTACCACGAAAAAATTGAAACTGGATAGGCGTCGTGTGAGTGCGTCATTTACGTGTTTATTTAAGCATTGTCTTATTCGGAATAGCCCATATATGGGCGATTCCGTGTTAATCAAGTTCATTTCCATTAGCGACAGTTCAGTTGGACGGAAGATTTTTTCGCTGTCGAAGACTTTTAGAATTTTCTACAACATTCCTCGTGTATTTTCCAACTGATCGCTTCTCAGTTATTTTGCAAAAGAGCAGAGCGTTTGTCGCACATTTGACCTGGACGTATGTACGTCTTTGCCAGTTGCCTCCCCTCCGCTTTCTTCATCGCGCGTCGTCTCTTTGTGAGCATTTTTCTCAACTCGCGACTTTCTTTTCTCGAACCCTTCGGTACGTCACAAAAGCACCCTATCATTTTTTTTTCTTCACAATCCCTTACGCGCGCTCGGCTCGATGCTTTGGCATTTTTACGCTTCCCGGACTCTCACTTTTCCTTCTCAAACGACACGTTGACGACAACGCGCGCCTGGTTACATCGACCCGCGATATACGCGACCTCATTACGGAATCCCTCGGCTCTACATAACGTATGTATCTCTGTACGTATAACCTTGCCGCGAGAGCCGGTTATTACTTTGAAAGGGCTTTATATAAAACCTCACCAGCTTCTCACTATTTTCTTCTTGCTGTCGGCTTCTCGTATATCGAAGCCGCGTGTGTCGTTCATGCAGAATCTCTCGAATATGCAATTGCGCTTCGGCAATATTGATGTTGCCTCGTAAATATACAGAATGACACGAAGAAAGGGAAACTACATGAGATTAGAGAAAAGGGCTTGCAAGTCCATTGGACGATTAAACGTTATTTTTTAAAAGTATTTCCATTCTACTTAAGGGCATGGTAAAAAAAAAATATATTTTTCCGAGTAATAGGTAAACATACCTATAGAAGCTTTTTGTACATACATTTTTGAACGTTCAAAATTTTCGGTAAACGCATTTTGCATCAATTTAATTATCGAGAACAAAATGGACGAAAAATTTAGATTTTTTTTTTCACGGATAATTAAAGGATACATCATTGTATGTACTAATTTTCAGACCAGGTCGACGTTAACTCAGTGAATGAAAAATGTACCAAAAGTTCTCGAAGGAACGTCCGTCCCTCTCACTCTCTCTCTCTCTCTCTCCCTCTCTCTCTCTCTCTCTTTCTCTCTTGAAAATCATTATTATCGGCTATCGTAAAAACGATGAAATTTTTTTTCTCAAATTACTACCACTTGACTAGCAGGAATCTTATTGTTTCGAGTTGCATGGCAAGATAAATGGCTGGATATATCGTTGCATAAAATGAGTCTAATGGTATTTTGAGTATTATGCACTCCTCTCGGCGCATTTAAAGAGTCACGTGTATAACATGGCTGTCTCTCTCTCTCTCCCTCTCTCTCTCTGCTCATCGCTCGTGTACTTTCGTGAATGGGAATCGTTTCAGAAGTCTAGACGAGGAAATCGTGAGCAAGTTTTTCCCCCTTCGTGCCATACAAGATCGCGACAATATGGTTGTATGGCACGTGCTTCTTTCTGTTCTTTGTCCCCTGTATGTGATATATATAGGCGCGCCCCGTGACAGGGACCATTTACTTTTCTCGGAATTTTTTTCGGGACCTTCGAGGGTTCTTCTGCGAATACGATACTACCCTCTTTCCCTTTATATACACATATATGCATATATATATGAGTGTCTATCTCAAAGGGCATGAGGCCCTTTAAAAGTTTAAAGGGCCGATTCTCGCAGCTGCCCTCGCGGTTATTTAAAAGCCAGGCATCTCTCGGGAATCGGATACTATAAGCGTCAAAAAAACTCGTGAAAGAAAGAAAAGCCAAGGAAAGCTGGGTTCTTGCATTTTGGCGTTACCTAAAAATTAAAAAATTTTTTTATTATCGTTGCATTCACATTGCGTTTAAATTTTTATATTTTTCGTACTTCCCGTAAGTAAAAAGATCCCTAAAGAAGTGTAAAATTTAGCTTTTCGAGAATTAAAACAAAACGATGAAACAGGAGGTAGGGTGGCTTGTGGCTACCTAAGGGCAACGAATAATTACTCCCCCAGGTATTTAATTGTCTTTGTACGGGCATCGACGATTCCATAAGTTTTCTGTTTGAAATCGTTCGCGTCAGATGTCAATTCGTACGAATAATAAATTATTATTAACAATCGGAAAAAGTGTACAGTGGCAATGCGACGAAACGACTTATCGCGAGCTCAACAGCGTTGGCTCAAAACCATTGATCCCCGTTACTCCAGAATACCGTGTTACGTCATAAAATAAATATTTCAAGCAAAAAAAAAAAAAGCCACGATGAATCGTAATAACTCAATATCAATGCTGAATTAACGACGAATCCATTGATAAACTTTAGTGCAAATGAAAATGCTTTTAGCTATGTTTTGAGTCTTTTGTCACATTGGCATTGAATCTTTTGGATCGAAAATTATGAAAAAAGAGAAACGATCGAAGCTCTTAACATTCACGAAAAACAATTGATTGCATGAAGGACAAGGTTTTATACAAAAAAAAATATCCAAGTGTCTAGTAAAGAGAATTAACGATATATTGAAAAAAGAGTGATCCCCAATTCTCTCTTTTTCCCTATAATAAAAATAAATTACAACTAAAAATTGGCTCATAAAAGAGAAAAAAAAACAACAACGTCGATTATTCATTTCGCAATGATCCTATGAGATTTTACACTGACACATGAATTTTACGATCGTCTCTTTTTTTACCTCTCTCTCTCTATCTCTCTCGTCACTCTAATTGACGATTGATTGAAATTACAAAAAAAAAAATTTTTTCAATTCCCCCTCACGAACCGGCTTGGGCCGGCAAAAGCCAGTAACTAACCTTGCTCAAGTATACAGTCAGTGATATATATATAGTACGTATATACATTTGCGCGCAAGGACGAAAGAAAAATCTGACGCGATGAAGCATCCAAGAGTAAGGAAAAAAAAAAAAAAAAAACGAGAAAACTCGCGGTCGTTCGAGATGGAATAAATCACGATGCATTCTCGTGCCGAGAGAATTCTTTGAACGGTGGAGGGGAGCCAAAATTGGAGAGAAAAAAATACTGAAATATGGCAAGCGTCGGAAAATAAAGAATAAAGAATAAAAAAAATTTCGAATCTATTTTTACGTCACACCCCCGCGCGCATTTTTGTCGGGGAGTCGAGAGAGTTACGTGAATCGTTTCGAGTGAAATAACTCGAGCGTGTTTCCTTTGGCTATATATCTCTCGGGCTACCGTCGAATAAACGTGGGCGTTATAATTATAACGATAATAATAATAATTATTATTATTATTATTAATATTATTATTAGTTATTGGAGTAACGAAATTTTAATTTTGTAAAATTAATTACAGGACATGAAATAATGCCAAACATGAAAAAAAATAATAAATCGGACACTATAGTGAATAATAATAATGGTAAAATTGAATATATCATGATGTATGGCTCGTACGTGTTTTCTCATGAGGGCTCAAAGAGGATTTAAGCCCTTTATTCCATTGTCCGATTATCACATTTTGTGATTCGTGTACAACGCGATAAAAGTCACAATCAAATATTGACATATCTTCGTTATCCGAGTTCTCACATCATTGAATCTCTCACGAGAATATTCTGGTACAGGTTTATTGATATATTAGTTCGAGTCTCCGAAAGGTCTAGTTACACAATAACAGGGCTACTCTATATAGTTCCTTGCGTTTCGCGGGATTATTAGCATGAAATTTTCCAGACACGGTGGTTTATCGAACATGCTATAGGGAGCATGAGGCGCAGTGAGGCATAGGCGAGTGTGAAACGCCAAACGATGAACCGGAGTACGGGAGACCGGATGGCTGACGTTGGCTCATGGGAAGATTAGGTCGGTCGAATCGAGAGAGAAAGATAGATAGGCTTAACATTCGGAGGAGCTAGAGAGATGGAAGAGGATAGAAAGAGAGAGAAAGAGAGAGAGAGAGAGAGAGAGAGAGAGAGGCTGAGCCGAGAGAACCCCAAGGGCCAGAAGAGATTAGCCTGATGAGTTCCAGGGCGAGATATTAGCCCTTGGCGGAAGCTTCGCCGCTTACCGAACCCATACACGCACATGCACACACATATATGTAAATTGCGCAGAACAACGAGCAGAGAACACACTGCCCAAGGTATGAGAATTGAACGTCGAAATTATCGTCTCAGCGTCAATGCTTATTACTTACAATATGATGAAATAAAATTAGAAGTTTCCACATTGCTTCCTCATTATTTTATCTCACTTGCAAAGATCCCTTTATGAGCAAGTATACGAGAGTTATTCAATTTTGACGTTCTTACAGAGAAAAAGCTTCGTGAGTGAGATGAAATAATGAGGAAGCAAAATCTAGAAAGTTCTGATATGCGTGCTTTTTTTTCGTTGTCACTTAGACTATTGGGATAAAACGTTGGGGCTCGATAGACACAAATTTGCGAAACTTAAAGTAAGTCATGCTTTTCGAAAATTTCAAAATCTTCTAATATCTGAACCGCTTTTGAGGAATTCTTCCCAAATTCTATAACCAAGCATCCTTGTCCCACAGACTATTTGTGTAAAAAGTTTGAGCTTGATATAGCGACAAGTTTTTGAAAATTAGAGCGCGCACATGAATTTTTTGAAAATTTCAAAAATTTTCCTAAATATGAACTCCTTCAGGGATTCTTTCCAAATTCAATACCAAGTATCCTTGTCTCACAGACTATTCATGTAAAAAGTTTGGGCCCGATAGCGTCAAATTTGTGAAAGTTTGAGGGCACACAGAAATTTTTTTAGTAATTTTCAAAATTTTATAAAATATGAACCCTTTGAGGAATTCTTTTCAAATTTAATACCAAGTACACGGACTATTCATGTTCAAAAGTTTGGGCCTGATAGCGTCAAATTTTTGAAAGTTTAAGCGCACACATATATTTAGTAAATTTAAAATTTCATAAAATATATGAACCCCTTCAGAGATTCTTTCCAAATTGAATACCATCAAGTATCCTTGTCTTACAGACTATTCGTATAAAAAGTTTAGGCCTGATAGCGTCAAGTTTTTGTAAGTTATAGCGCCAAATTCATTTTTCGAAAATTTCATAAAATCTGAACCTCTGAAGGAATTCTTACCAAATTTAATACCAATCATTATTCTTCCTCGAACTATTTGTGCAAAAAATTTGAGCTTGATGACTTCAAATTTACGAAAGTTAGAGCGTGGACATTGATTTTGTCACACAAACACACACACACACACACACACATCTAAATTCATACGGAAAATTTTTGCAAATGTGCCTCAATGTTTTAGAACATTTTGAACGCGATGGCATGAAAATCTTGATGTTTTTATTCTACGAAAACAAGGCTTTCTTTACGAGGAAGCAAAATGATAGAAAAATGATGTTTTTTATTCCAAATTGCTCAGGGAGAATGAAAGAAATCGGCCATGCATACGCACATATATAATGGGCACGTGCAGTTAACGGAACCTGTGCAAGTGCAGTGAAAATCTAGCTGGCCTTTAATGGCCTAGTGTTATCCCTGATGCGTGAATATAGTCCCGACGTTAACGAGCCTGAACTACAAAGACTCATGCCATCGAAATCTTGCGTGGATGAGCAAATGCATACCTTGAGACTTGTATATACGGTAAAATAATGAACGAGAGAGAGAGAGAGAGAGACAGGCAAAACCCTTTCGAGGATACCCCTTAAAAGTTCCCTGTTTTCATTAAGAAAAATGATACTGATTATAGGTGCACTCTGTGTAATTTCAATAAATTTCCACATCACCTTTTATGGATTGCATAAATATAGCGCATCGGGCGAAGCTTGTGGTCTTACAAAGTATTATGCAAATTTATCGTCAGGGTTAGGGTTGAATTAGTTTCCGTTTTTCTTTTTTCGTTTTTTTTTTTTCTTTCTTTTAAATTATTAAACGTCTCGTCTCTTCGTTCGCCTCTCTCGGCTCTCCAAGTTCCGTTATTAATTGGTCGAGTAAATTACGTTAAATCGTTTCATTATCTCGCTCAGCCATATTAATCGAGCTTGCGGAGAATTCCGCGCGAGTTTCATGCCCATACGTAACCGTTTCTCTTTCCCTTATATCATCGCTCGAAGTTCTTATCGAGCGAAACGGTTATCCCTTTTGTCCTATGTCCATATATAATACGGGGCATTCCATCCATTATCGAGCACATTTGATCTCGACATTTTTTTTCCGCTTAGTTTTTTTCTACGTCGTGGTAATACCAACTTCGAAAAGAATACATACTTTGAAAATTCTCAAGTGAATCACCGATATTCCACGTCCAAAAGACCTGAATTTTTGAGACATGTCCGATACGGTGAATGGTCCGGATCTTCTTTTTTTTTCAATCACAATAAAAATTAATAAATCGTCGATTAATACATAGAAGTATTCTTGTGAGCGACTAGGATCGAGATTATGTATATTAGGTATTTATGTTTAAAAAAATCATAAGTCAGTTTTATTGAGTAGGTAAATTTCCGTTGCACCTACCTGAGTCCAACTCTAATTCTCTGACTGCCCGCAGCCAATATTTATACCATATCGAAATACCGTGCTAGCTAAATTTCATGTTTCAAGCGAATCGTGATCTAACAAATGCACCGATCGTGCGGCGATTAGACCCTCTGACGAGCGCTAATAATTAAAAATTAAAAATTTCCCTGTTACCGCTTTAGGCAATCATTTATTTTTGATAAAAAAAAAAAAAAACTAGCGTCGTACAAATGATTTCACCGTTCCAACAAAATCACCAACTAACGATCAAGGAAATGATTGGTGAAAAAAAAAGTAACTCGGAAAAGTTGAAATTGTTCGGTCAAATTAACACAGCTGCGGGATGTCCAACGTGATGAATTGAACTCTGAGCCAAGCAAGTGTGAAATTGTGAGAAATTGTGTTCGTCATTGCTATCGCCAATGTACGTACGAGTTTCGGTTCAATTAACTATGGCCTCAGAATTTGTAAATTTGATCGGTTGCGGCGTCACTGGGTTCTCATGTTATAGGGTAGATTGTAAAACGGACATTGAAAATTTATCCACCTACAACTGACGAGATAATTGTGCTGGCTTAATTACTTGCAATATTAAATAATAATAATGCTAATCAAGTCATGCTTATATGTACTGAGATATGAGAATACCACTTTTGAGAATATCACTTTTCTAGAAATATCCTCCTAAAGAATTACGAGAATTTGTTATGTATATCCATTTTTTTTTTTTTTAATTTTTATTACTCGTTCGATGCAATTCATTTTAAGAATTTTATTATCTCATTCGTAATCCAACCATACACTTCCAGAAGAAAAAAAAATCAATTCTCTGAGTCTCGAATTGAGAAAATTAAAAAAAAAACGGTTTGTTTCGTTGATAGGAAGCAAACCAATTTTTTTTTTTTCAAGTGTTAACATTTTTCTAGCTTTTTTTCGAATTTCTGTTGAACGTATTATAGCAAAATGAAAAATAAAAGTAAAATTGTGAATCAGTTTTGCGTTGATTTGGTCCAGAATTCCCCATAAACGTAGAACGTCGTTCGTAATATCCGCTGATCCTCTCATAAGTTCTATGCTCGGCTGCTTGTTGCCGAGCCAAAGGACCTCAATATTTCGATGGTTATTTCATAATTCTCGGATTAGAGTCGCGAGTGTGAGTGTGGTCTCTCGTGTTTCGAGAGTGAAAACCACCACCACTCATCCTCGACGATTTTGCCACCTCAACCCTCTCTCCAACATTCGCCTAGAATAATAACCTCGAGTATTGTATTTATTATTATAACGCTATACAGTATTTTGCCTCGTTCCATTTTTATCCAACAAAAAAAAACATAGAGCTTTTTTCTTTTTTTTTTCAATTGTATCTTCTTTGAGTTCTGGATTTCGTTCCGACTGATAAACAGTCTGCGTGTGGAGAATTTTCGAGACTCGAAAACGCGTTAAATTTTTTTAATTCTGCACTTTTTCGTCCATTTTTTCACGAACCCATTGGGAGATGCATCAGGAAAGTTTGACTGTTTTTTTTTTACGGGGAAGAGGATCAGAACTACTCCACTCAAAGTTTGTTTTATTCAACTGAAATTCATTATAATTTGAACAGAGCTCGTTTTTTTTTTAAATTTTACGCTAAGCATTTTTTTTTTTGCTTTTTTTTTTCACGAGAGTCATTTGACACTCGCGTCTATCTCGATCATGGATGACTGACAATTCGGGATGAAAACTCTCGGAAGTATCAAAGAGATGATCGTGATGAAAAAAAAAAAAGCAGAGGAGATATTCGGCGAAGCTCAGCGGGAGATACGGATAAAGAGAAAATATCGCTTTGCCTTCGTTCCTCGCTCGTATAATAATTATTCTCGTTGGCGCGCGTTCCAACCTATATCCGCGCGATCGTGGATCTCCTCTTTTTTCTTTTACGTATATACATATATATTGATGTATAATATTGTACAGTCAGCGTCTCGTGTCCTGGGGATTTCATATAAATTCCGGGATCGTACCTGGCTTCCCTCGAATTTCCGGCATCGCTCATAATGAATACTACCTTCCTGTACGAGGGGGAGGGTGAGGGGGGAAGGGACGCGCGATAGGATGAGAAAAAGAGTTCGTGGGAGAGCTTGATAGTGAGCGTTTCGATGTGGCTGGAGGGTTGCCACGACAAGGGATGTGCCATCTGCATATATTTATCCATTTATATATATGCTATGACCTCTCTCATTACAGGGTTTTTTTTTTCGTGCAAAGTGAGTTTAAAATTTAACGTAAACAATTTTTCTTCACTCTCACAGTGATCACGAAAAATATCTACAGTTTTTTCAGCGAAGAGTGCGCAGCTTGATTGATTTTCAATTTTCAGGGAGATGGGAATTTCAATTATTTCATTCGTATCTTCATTTCTTGACCAAATTTTTTCATCGAGATCTCTAAAAAAATATATTTTTAATACCTAAATTTGTATTTTTAAGCTTGCAGTGGTCTGCTTTGGTAAGCTTGTAAATGGGCAAGCAATTCTAAAAGAAAAACTCAATTATATCATCGTTTCTTTATTCTAAATTGTACATAAATTTGTAAAAATATTTGTTATTAGATTTTTAAAAAATCACGCATACACGCACAAGCATATTGTTTAAGAATTTTGAAAATAATTTCTTTGACATTGCTTCGCAATTTTATAAATAAATGACGAATTCATTACGCCTGAGGAATAAATTCGGGGAGTTGGCTATTTTTCTAGTATTAAACGCCGCTCATTAACACTCTGATTTACGATCCTTAATTATTGTAATACGTGAATAATTGTTACAATCAATTTTTCGTACATTTTTCCGATAAAAATGTCCGAATTGTACAGAATTATTGTTTTGCATTATTCCTAGAGTAACTCTATCGAATAGAGTATAACTCTTCGAGTCTTATAAATAAATTAAAAAAAAAAAACAGTAACATCATCGGGAAAGTTTTACTATTGAACTTTTGGAAAAACGTGTGATGAAATTTTAATGGATTTCTCATCGAAAAACAAATTCCTGCGAATGCTTCAATGCTTGCCATTTTTTCATAGAATTATTTCATCAAAATGATGAAAGTTAAAAAAAAAAGAAAAAATTATATTTCTCACGCGAAAACATTGAAGGACGAATTAAGGTTTTAATAATTTGATGCAATCATCGTTTTACAATTTCACAATCTGGGTATATTTACTCAGAGTACCGCAAGAATAGCGGAAATCATTGATATGAAATTTTATATTTTTGATCCAATTGGCATGGAATGGTCCATATAAGTCGAAAGACACGTTCATCCTTTTTGCATATCGGCTTGAGTTCTCTCTCTCTCTCTCTCTCTCTCTCTCTCTCTCTCTCTCTCTCTCTCTCTCTCTCTCTCTCTCTCTCTCTCTCTCTCTCTCTCTCTCTCTTTGTCTCTTTATATCCCTGGCTTCTACATCTATAACAACGAGGGTTTCCTACAGTTCGTTGAGAACTCTCGTCCCTGTCAGACCTGGTAACGACTTTGCGTTCAACGAGAGAAGAAGCTGCTTCACAATCTTGTCGTGCCACGAAGCTAACTTCGTCTTTATAGATAGACACACACACATACACACACACACACACACACACACACACACACACATATATATATATATATATATATATATATATATGTAAAGTGTATATAAAGCTAGCAGAATGTAGTAATATAGCGCACCGGGCATCGGAACGACGGGCGGCAAATCGCTTGGAATAATTAATAATTAACGTCGAACGTGACCGACATGACTCGACGAGGGATAAACTCCGCGTCGTTTTTGCGTTCAGC
The DNA here is from genome assembly GCA_963564615.1 of Rhorus exstirpatorius. Lineage (NCBI taxonomy): Eukaryota > Metazoa > Arthropoda > Insecta > Hymenoptera > Ichneumonidae > Rhorus > Rhorus exstirpatorius. Next base: position 32,968,386 of record OY751317.1, read on the forward strand.
TCGCTCCTCATCTTTATGTATAGCAGACGTTTCGTAAATCCGATAGTCGCGGGAATCGACCATTTTTGCATAACGAAACCGAGGGCTCGTCCAACCCTTTTTACGCGCCCAATGATCCGTTCCTCTCGCATCTTCGTTTCCGGAGAAATGTTATAAAATAGAAGCGAATGTTCAAGTTTCGACTATACACGACTTTCGTTCAAAAGAAAGTAAGAAAAAATTATAAAAAATTTCACAAAATCTCATCCCCTTTTATTGTTTGCTTTTTGAAACTCGGTAACCGTCGTTCTTCCCAGCACTTATTTTCGTATCATGCGTCGACTTGATTGTTGCAAATTCATGAAATTCAAAGCAATTCCATTGCCCATGAAAATAAAGAATTTGAGATAAGTTTTCAATTTCCATTATATCTGAAATCCTTAGACCGATTAATGCCCAATAAAATTTGTATCCCTGTAGCCGAAGCTATATTCTCGAAATTCGTGAAGCACACAGACGTAATCCGGAAGTTATAGTTCTAAATGGAATTTTTAAATATTTTAAACCTTTTCTTAACGCCTTGCATATAGTAATCCCCATTTTATTGAACGAATATTGTAATAATAATAATAACAACAATAAGAATAATAATAATATCAGCTTTTATAATTTGCTATAGTGTCTGTTGCACGAAAGTCCCATTCGAGCAAATCTTACGCCACATATAAGCAGAAGTATACGACACAAGTCCATAAATGTGTAACTTGGCCAAGTTGTATGATCACTCAAAACAGGTGCGTTGTCAGGAATGATACTGCGTATACCGAGAGGAAAGGCGAGGAAGGGTGAATGAGAAGTGAATGACTTTAGTGTGAAAGACATGTATATTATATATAGGTATATATATATATATATATATATATATATGGCATATACATATTCATACATCGACTATTAATAATCAAAATGGCGAATTTTCTGTAATTTGACATTCAGTACAATGTCACATGCGCCCTTTTGACTTTAAACCGTTGAATTATGTAGATGTGTGTGTGTGTATATATATGTGTTTATCCGTATGTATAGAAATTTGTTGGTGTCGCTGAAAACGGTTTCGCGAGAATGACAGCTGCCGTGTCTCACGCTAATCTCCGCGTCGGCACGAACTTGATACCTTACCCCTGTATACGTGAACCTCGAGAGACAGACGTGAATTCCCCATTTGCATTCCCCAACGCCGCACGTCTACCCCATACCACCCTCCGTTTCTCTCTCACTCACCCCCGAGTCCTCTTATACGATGAGGCTGCGCTGTTTCGTCTGCATGTATATCTTAAGCATATACGGCTGATAGACAAAAGGGTCCAACTCACAAGAATTTAGGGGTTGTAAAATTGCGAGTTGCGCTCTTCCCGCTGACAGATGTCTCCGTGCACACATAGACATGGCGTTTCATCGTACCGTCGATTTTCCTGTCTCGAGTTTCGACGACGACGATGATAAGGATTCCCACGATGTATCATGGCCGGGAATCCGCAGTAAAAAATAATGCACTGCCAATAATGACGGTCTGAGATTAAACATGATAACTCATTTTCGTTTTTTTTTTTTTTTTTTTTTTTTTTAATATTGAGAAAATCCCCAAGAATCAATTTCATCGGGGGAAAACTATCATTGAACAAATAATTGAAAAAAGAAAAAGAAACGTGTCCAAGAATCGACATATATTGCGAATTCACTGAAATTTGCAAATATTGCCAAAGCACAAGGTCTAGCCTTAATTTCGCGAGAAATTTATTATAACTTCAGCCACGTGAACATGACACCCGGTGTAGGAAAATTCCATCTGATGGCGTATGGCAGGTATATTTGCGCACGGATCTTGGCTTTTCTCTTCAGCGTGTATATATATATATATATGAACAGTACACGTGTCTGGTGGCAGATGCAGAAACCCCCCAAAGCGAGATAGAGAGAGAGGAGAGAGAGAATGGAAAAGTAAAGGAGAGACAGCCAGAGCATTTAAAGAGCAGCGGGACGCCGTTCACCAGCAGCAGCAGCAGCCGGATTATGCGATTTTGACATCAGACAGCTGTTTCTGAGGCTGGTGCTTCGTGGAAAGGATGAGAAAATCCGACGCCTCGTGCCAAACTGAGAAAGTAGTTGGAAAACGTTTCCACGGTTGAATACTTTTTAAATTCAAGAAGGACAAAAGAAGAAAATAAAAACGATCAGTTCGATTCCCAATTAAGCTGAATGTCCCAGTTAGTGAACATTTAACGGAGGATCCACGTTATTTTTACCTTTATCAATCATATCTGAGTACGATGTCCAAAAACTTTGGTTTCATATAAATAATTTTGTTTATGCTGAATTTAATAATATTGCCTTTTTTGTAAGAACATTTAAAAAATCAGGATAAATACAGCAAATTAAAAATGCGCATTTGATGTCCGAGTTACTGACAACTCGTCGACTTGCTGGCCCAGATAATGACACGACAGAGTCCCAGTTAACGAACAGTCCGGGAATCAATCCGAAAAAATATAGTTATACTTTTATTTCACATTTACTTAGTTCCCTTTACATTTATTTGATGAATAAATGGAAAAAATTCAATACACCGAGCAGAATTTCTAAGGGGATTGGAGAAAACTGAAAACTTTTTAGATTATGGAACACCAATCAACAACTCGGACACGTCCCAAATTCGTTGTCCCAGTTGATGACGGAATAGATGTAAGTGCCGATTTTTAAAGCTTAATTCATAATACATCGAAAATAGTAACTACTCTGAACTTTTTCTCGAGGGGCTATTCACTGCCAAATCTCGTGACACAGTGATTGCTGATTTCACGTGATTTCAGGTCGATTTCCAATGATTTCTTGAAATCGTCGATTTCAAGTGATTGCATGAGAATATTTCGGTGATTTCACGATTTCATATGATTTCTGTGATTTCAAGTGATTGTAAGTCATTTTACCTAACCATGCAATAGGGTAGAGGAGAGTTGGGCTCAATTAAATCAGGGTGTCGAATAAAAAGCGGCAAAAGAGGTCAAACATAAAATATATTATATAATTTTTCATGACAAATCATCAGGGGAACACAAACCATAAAATTAGAAATATTTTTCCACTTTTTCATAAATGTTTTCGTCAACTCGCAAACCCTCTTTGAAAATGACTGGAGGGGAAACCGTTTGGCGATATTGGCCAATGATTACATAACCATGTGTAGTCATCGGCAGCAACTCGAGAATCTTTGTTGTCTTATTTAAAATATACCAGGTACAAAGTACACCTATTTCCTTATGATTATTTTTTATGCGAGCATATGAGCCAGAAAATTCTCGAGATTGGGTTTGAAACGTGTGACGTGATTGCGTCTGTGGCTACCGATCTTTTTCTTTTCTTAATACAGGACTTCAAGTGTCTCTCATAATTTGTCACTACCCAACGACTACTATTTTTCAAGGTAGCTCGCACTTTCAACAGCTCTGTGTGAGATAAACAAAAAATGCACTGAATTTTTGCTCGGTACGACAACGATTGGGGTATATTCTCCCCCTCATACTGCTCGTCCACTTTAACAACAACAGATAAGTCGTTCACTGATACTTGTCGCACAACTCCCTGTTCCGAGATATTCTCTTTTTCGCAAAAACTATTCACCAAATTTTTTATTTTGTTTGTGTTTTAACGCGTCGAGCGTCGAGTTCGGAGATTCTCAGAAAATATCAAAAAAATTCAAGAAAAGAAGAATAGATACAATGTACAATACTCGGTACAACGCATACGAAGGTATAGACACACTCAGGGCTCGGAAGTGATATACCCAATAAAGAGCGGAGGGGTATGGCCAAGGATATGGCATTAGTGAGCGTCATCTCACAATTCGGCTGATTTCATGATTTCACTGATTGCATACGATTTCGCTTATTGCATGAGATTTCCTTCGAAATCATCTGAAATCAATGAAATCTTAGCATTTTATTGATTTTACTCGACTTCGACCGATTTCATGGGATTGCACGTGATTTCCAGCATGATTTCATTCCAAAGTGACACAGTGAATTCAAGAATGAATAGCCCCTCGCTTTTTCTAGTCGGAAACTTGAAAACTGAAGCTTTATTTGCGAGTATTGAATCAACGATTCGATAAAATATTTGTCGCGCTCCATGCTGTCAACTCAGCCACCCCGTTTTTTTTTAGTCTCGAAAAAATTATTCTCAATTTTGTAAAAATCATAATTTTGTAACTGCTGATCGGATTTAAACGATTAAAAAAAGAATATTTTTTATTTTTTTGCCCTTTTCGAAAAAAAATATGCCGTCATCGGATAATTAGACAGCTCATTAGACAGTTTTCGGGTTAAATTGCCAAGCAACAATTTTTCCCTCTTCACTGATGCTCTCTTCCATCTTAAAAAAATCCTGTGAAGTTGCTTATTGCCCTCCTCTATCAGGAAAAAAAAATCGTGTGTGGAATTCCGGGTGGTCCTTTCGTAGAAAGGGACATTTAAAAAAAATATGATTTCTTATCTTTTTGGGACATTTTGAACACATTGGCATTAAAATTTTGAATTTTTTTTTTTGTTTTTTTTTTCACCATCACAAAGCTTCCTCCACGAGGAAGCAAAAATTGAGAAAAAAATTGCTCGTGCTATTTCGACGAGAGTCGAGGGACTGGCGGTATGGTTTACTTTTGTCATTAATCATTTATAGCGTCGAGCGCAACGAGAAAATAATTCAAAAGAAAAAAAAAAAAAAAAAACGAACGATCGTACGGAAGAAAAAAGGGCCTGTGCCACGCGATTTGTGGCTCGATGTGATGGGACTTGGGCCCTTTTCGTTGCGAACAGTTGATGTTTCTATGAAACGAGAGAAACAGGGGAGAAATATAAAGAAACGAGCGAGCTGAAAAGCGAAATGCCGCAGGCACACGAAGGAGTTTAATTCTCGCTCGCTTTTCCTGATATATGTATATATATACATGCCTTATTCGTACAAGGGAGCTTTAGCCTCTCGCTTTTCCACCTTAGCTGCATTTATTCTCTCACTCCATGCTTCTCACTCCCGGCTTTAAGATCCTTTCATCAGTGAGCACGGAACAGTATAAAAGAACAAAACGAAAGAATTGAAGAGAAAAAAAAATGGGAACTTGTCGTCTTCGTCGTCGTCGTTACCTTTGACTCGCTGCGCGCTGAAAGAGAATCGTCGGGACGAATGAATGAAACGAATAATCCGTGAAGCTATCGACGGGACCTACGCGAGTCGCAAATTCTCTCGCTTCATTTTATTTATAAAAAAAATGTTTTTTTTTTTTCTACTTTTCATTCCCTACATCTTGCTCATTTTCTTATTCTCTCGCATCTCTTCTCTCTCTTTCTCAACGCTATCGACTTCATTATTAGCCTTTTTCGCTTGGTTTACATTTTTTTCTCTAAGCTCCCCCATACCGGCGAGCTGTTATATTACTCTTGAGAGACGAAGAAATGGAAAACAAGGAGAAAATTTCCTCACTGGATCGGAACGAGAAAATTTTTCATTTGGTCTCTCCGCCGGTACGCGGAAATGCGCGTTTCAATACGCTCGGAAAATTTCTGAAATGATGTAAAGCTCTGGATAAAATAATAATTAATTAAGAAGTCTCGACGAATCGTTTTTTTTTTTTTTATTATTCTCAAGGATAGCCAAAAAGACCACTCGTTGAATGAACTATTCAAAATGATTTATTTTAACGATTATCAGCAATAATTAATAATAAACAAATAAATAAATTTTATGACCGAAGAAACAATTGTTATAAAAGATATCATTTTGAAAAAAAAAATTTTTTTTAACCCTGTTTGTCAGAAAGAATAATTTGATCGAGGCAAAATTCAGAAAAAATCAATCAGAAGAAGAAAAAAAAAAATTTCGAATTTCCATCTTTTTCGCCGCACTAATCGTTCACATTTGTCATAAAACCATGACGTCTCGGCATGGTCCACTTACGAGCGTTTTTCAACGTTAAATTTTGCAATCCATACAGCTTACGTAAGCATACCCGCGATTGTCTCGCTCAGAAAGGCGAGTTACAATGCTCCTGGTCTTTCCATCTTTGTCTATCGCTGACACGAGAGTTGCGGGGGAATTTTTATGGGAAACTCTCGTCGTGGGGCCGAATCGTTTTCCGGCTCTCTGCTGTTCCCCGTATTAGGCTCAGCGGAAAATTACAGACAGCTTGCACGCGCCGTTATAGTACGTATATATATAGTGCTTCATTATCATCGTAAATATATATAGGTATGCATATATATGGATATATATATATATATATATATACCATATACAGCCAGGTGTGAAGAGACCTCCATCTCGTTACGTTCCTTTTTCCGAGTAAATCCATCCGATAAAACGTAATTAACTTGATAATTAAATAAATTATAGGAAAAAAATTCCTTTTGAGTAAAAAATTTGCACAATGTTCCTTCATAATTTTCCATTGTTCGCTATGATTTCTTCGTGAGGAAGCCGAGACATTGAGTCTTCTAATCGAGGAAACTCAGTGAAAACATAAAAATTAATAATTAATGGAATACTTCGCATTTTGGAGGAGGTGTCACTCTAACGAAGATCCATCTTTGGAGATTTCGTGTTTCAAAAAATGAACAAAAAAATCAATTTAATTTTAACACCGTCACCGTTTCGCGCAAAATTTGACATCAGACATCAAATTTTGACTAACGCTGAACCGTAATAATTTCAAATTTCTTCAATCAAAATATTTAATAATGGCCCAGTTCTCAGACGATTGAAAAGCAGAGCTGGGCAGTGCTTTGAGTACCCGGTACTTGTGATGTACTGAAAGTACAATACTTGAAGTACCAAATACTTTGAAAGGATTTCAAGTATTGTACTTGGATTTCTAAGTATTTGACCTGTACTTCAAGTATTATTACTTAAATTTTCAAGTATACATGTTGTGTACTTAAAGTATTTGCAATTAAAATTTCAAGAAGTACTTTTGAATACGTCTTGTTAATGGTTGCATGTACTCGTATAACGCCTTTGAATATATAATTGAGGAACATATTCTGCGCCATCTTTTGTTAAGATTGTAAGGAAAGGACAGTTCAAAGGCTCAAGCTACGGTAATTACGGTGTCATTGTCAATGCATAGCTCCGTTTTTAACAATCCGCGCAGTATATTCTTTATTTTTTCTTTTTCAAACCTGAACCTCAATAAATGTTAATTACAATCTTCAATGCTACATTTTCAAATTATTTTTAATTCTTCGTTTGAATATTTTTGTTCGAATCTGCCTAACCTGAGTGAATTGCACAATGTGAAAATATGTTTTGATACAAAAAGTAGTACTCGAATAAAAATCAAACGAGCTTAAAGAGTAAGTAAGAAATAAAATATAAGTACTAGAACTTACGAGATGTATACCTGAAAACTTGAAGAGTATTTAATACTTGATACTTGACGTATTTCAAGTACTTGATACCTCAAGTACTTTAAATATTTAGTACTCCAAGTACTGAGTACATTCAGTACTTTCAGGTACTTTGCCCATAGCTCTGTTGAAAAGTAATTTTCACATAATTCTATTATCAATTTCTCGAAACTTTTATTTTTTCACATCTACGGAAAACTTTATCAGGGATACAAGTTAATAAAAAAAAATGTATTAATTGAGAGAAACGATCGTTTGGATTCTCCATGTGAACTGAGGCATTTTTTTGACCGAGCACATATATATCATTTTCTCTCGAGTCATATTTGATATTCGTGTGCGGCAGTCGCAAATAGAGAAAAAAAAATTGAGCAAAAAAATTCTTTCTAAACTTTGCTTTTCGCTGTGGTTTTGTCAAATTTTAATTATTCGGCCCACGGTCACGAATAAAATAACTGAAAAATATTATGCTTCAAACTTCATATCCCTCTTTGTGTCGAATTTCCCATCGGTATATATATATATATATATTTATGTTGGTATAGTGTATGACGCTTTGGCAAACATGCATTCGCCGAGCTCTCTTGTAGCTTTTTTTTTCTTCTCTGCAACAATTTTTTTCTGCCAACTTTTTTCTTCTGCCCTGTACACATATATTTCTCATTTTCCGTGTACGGTAACTGTCGGAGGCTTTTGGCAAAGCTCGGATGACCGAACGACAGCATCAACGTCGCGTTATATTCATGTATATGTATGTCTGTGTGTGTGTGTGTGTGTGTGTGTGTGTGTGTGTGTGTGTGTGTGTGTGTGTGTGTGTGTGTGTGTGTGTAAATAAAGTCCGGTAGCGAGTTATGTAGAGTCTTTCAGTTGGTAATTTGGAACGCGTGTCCGACGGAGCGCATGGACGAGCGCGCGTAACAAATTCTTTTGACGGCGAGCTGCTTTTTTATTTTGGCCTTTTTCCCGTCTCTCTCGCGCTCCACGTGCACAACCCCATCCCGCGTTTTTCCTGTCCGCCCTCTTCTTTTGTCGGCTGCTCGGTCGCCAACCCACGCTGCTCATTTTCTCAGTCTCGCGGAAAATCATGAACGAGGCTGTTTTTATACATTAAAAAAAAAACAAAATTAACGCAAATACAATAAAATTTGTTGAAGCGATCGAACTAAGCAAGGTTAATTCTGAGCTATAAACAAATATATTGTAAACTCAGCCCTCTCTTTTCCTACGTAAAAGGTACAGTCCTTGTAGCTTGATTCCTGTAGCGAGAAATTTGAAAGTTTCAAATACGCTTAGGCCCCAAAATAAGTTTTTTTTTTTTCGGTAGACTGCGAAGCTCCGGATCTACTTTATCGAATATTTTGACAATTTTTTTTTTTTTTCTAATCTAAAAGTGTCTTAGCACAGGCATCAAAGAAAACCATTAATCTACTTCAACCCCTGCTGCGTTGTCGAGTGAAAAAAAAAAAAATTCTTTACGTTTGGAGAAAATATTGAGATCGATTGCTCACCAGAGAGAGCTTCGTGACCATGATAATACCACCATGAGGAAGCAATATATGCAAATTTCTAATTTGCAGAATTTTTTTTTTCTTTCTTTAATTTCTTATCGTAAACGGCATGAGCACGATATACGTACTGAAACGATGCGGTAAAGCATCTCTAACAAAGCAATGTGAACACGCGAGTTCCCGGAAAATGGTTTACGATCGTTTCCTACGCGTTTAATGGTACCGTCTCAGAGAGGGGGGGGGGGATGTATGTATTTAGAGAGATGAGATACAAGAGGACGTAACTCCAAAAATTTAACGCTCAGTGTCACGCGTGGTGAGCCTTTTCGCTTGCTAGCAATCGATGTAAGTATATATAATACGTATATTATATATACAAATATCTCTTCGAGCGTGCCACAGTCCGATTGCCATGAAGTTTTGCTAATAAAACCTACGACTATAATACTCACCCACATGTATACACCATTTCCAGCGTTAACTCCTAATGCGTCCCATCCTATTCCTCTCGTTAACTTCTATTTCCCTCAGCTCCTACCCAATCATCTTCTATTTTCTCTTCCCTTTTTTTCCCCCCTTCTTTTTATTGCCTGTCCAACATTAACGGCGTTTCGTCCGTACGAGCGGTACTCTTTTTTTTCGCATTAACTCAAGGCACTCGCAGGGCTATCTTTGACTATCGTTTCCTCGTTAACGATACCCTCTCAGAGGCCTCGATTAGCTCTCTTTTTTTGCCCGCTTATTTTTCCAAGGTGTACACTACACCGTGCTCGTGTTTCACTTTCTGGCAGAGGCTGCCTCATCTCTTGTCTGGTTCTTCTCTGTTGGACACAAACAAACAAAAACACGATGTCCCCTTGATCGATCAGGTTTTTTTCTTGGATTGCAATCGTTCGTTACTCGATTCGATTTCTCCGGTATTTGTTCGAAACATATTGAGTTGGAAATATCGAAGTTTTCAACATGATCGCATTATAGGCAATTCGCATTTAGGTGTACGCTGTAAAAAAACGGATCTGCGTAAATTGTGGTGTCAATAACAGAGCGCTGTTACAGACTGCAATGCAAACTAAAGTATTTCACAATTTACTGACTATAGTTACAATTAGTAAACTAACTAAATTACTTGTGACTAACGACCTAGTTACCAACGAGAGTTACCTAATTACTAACAATTAGTTATTTAGTCAGTCACTAACTACTCATTAGCTATATTTGGTTAGCTAATTAGCTATTGACTTCTTACCAAATTTTAGTTCGCTAGTGAAAAACTGCTAAGTTATTTAGGTGATAGTAGTAATTAACAAAGTAACCAATCAGTACCGAATCAAGTGGTTAATAACCGACGAACTAAGAAACCATGAATTCCTAATTACACTTTCACGTTATCGTTCGATTTTCCCGATAAATTCTGAATGATCACCGCGCACAGAACAGTGCATCATTGGTACGAATTCACACCAGTTAACTCAACAGCGTCGGTTTACGCCATGAAAAAGCATCGATAAACCTATGCGTAGACATCGATCCGGTGTCTATGTAGGCCTAACCGTGTTAATATTAGCACCGATTTATTGGCCGTGTATCCGCTATGATACGATGACAAAAATATAGTCCCGTTTCAATTTATTCGAATCAGGATCACGATAAGGACAATTGAAAAATTCCGATTGTTTGAATCACTCTCGACTCCTTTCCCATATACCTTGATTGACTATTTCGACGATATTTATATCCAAAGACATTCAGGGCTTCATAAAAACTACAACCGTACTTCTATATAAATACGCATGCTTGTGTTGTGTACGTCGAATGTACTCTCGATCGATCGAGAAAACCCTAAAGTTTCTCCTCTCATCCAAAGCTTCGCTTTCAAACTCATTCGCCTCTGCTTCAAGAAATCTTTTTCCCAAAAACTTTTACGTATGCAAGCGACATTGCAACTCGTGGGTGGTCGAACGATTGAACGGTATATCCGTAGATTTCATCTCAGTGTCACGGAAAGAGGTGAAGAAGGGGGGGGGGGCGAGCCCAATTGTTCCAAAGTAGCTTTCATCTGTTTTCCTGGGTCTTTCCCATAGCCCGGAGGGATATAAGCCACACACACACACGCACACACACACACACACACACACACACACACACACACACACACCCTCGCACTCACTCGTCGAACAGAGAGTTCACTGGGTTATAAGGAATATCAACGAGAAGGAAAAAGAGGGCGCAGATAAAAGAAAGATGCCAGAAGAACGCGAGAGCGTGTATATAGAACGAAGAAAGAGGCTCGTCTGGACCGATGCCAAGGGCTTCGGATTTCCCGGACACGTAACCGCTGTTTTTAGTGTCGACGGCTGAAATATACGCCCGTGAGCTTGCTTCCTACGTGTATATAAGCATGTAGAGAGCAAAAATAATGTGAAAAACTCGAATATTGGGGCAAAATGGACACTTCCCTATCGAGAAATTGCAAAATTTCCTTTTAATCCTGTAGCATCATCGCGATGTCAAAAATTTCACCGTGAAATTCTATAAAAAAAAAAGATCTATGCTCGGTCTTCTCGTACTCGAAATGAACATTTTCTTTTTTTCGGACAATTGAATCAAACGAATGAAAAGTGCTGTACAATCGATGATCTCGTGACTCGGGAAATTTACATTTTTTTCCCGTTTTTTTTTTTGTAAAAGTGATCCATTTTTACCCATATTTCGTTTTTCCCCATCTCGTACAACAGCATCGGTATATAAAAAATCGTAGTACATAATACACGAAGCGTATAGCCGAAGCAGAAACGAATTTCACCTCTCGTGCCATGAAAATTGCGCGTCTTCAATTTTTCCTTTGGGGGAAAAAAAAAAATACGTTTTTCCTCTTTCTTTCCATCCGTTCGCTCCTTTCGAATCGCGAGAGGGAATCTCGGCTATAAACACGAAAATAGACCGAGGCACATATATTTATGTACAATATAGATATATGGCGGAACGACGATATGCGTGCGTGGACGATGAGGAGGGGAACGAAAAGAGAAATGAGGACATTTCAAATTCAGCAGAGTTCGTAAATTTTTTTCGATCGTCTCCGGGGGTGGGGGCAGAAGATCGAGAGAGAGAGAGAGAGAGAGAGAGAGAGAGAGAGAGAGAGAGAGAGAGAGAGAGAGAGAGAGAGAGAGAGAGAGAGAGAGAGAGAGCGAGAGAGAAAAAAAATCGTTATGAAAAATCGGAGCATTTAAATGGCCGCTGCTGTCACTTCGATCTTTCGAGTTCCCACAGTGTACCCGATGGGAATTTTTTTCTTAATTTTCTGTTTCTTTTCTTCTCTCCTTTTTTTTTTTTTGTCTTTTCGTTTGCTCGAGCCATCGATTTTTTACGGTTTTTCTAATTGTAATCGACGGATGAAAAACTACTCTCGCTTTTTTTTTTCTCTCTAAGCCATTGATGTTCGGACGAGAAATCAACTCGCGCTTTTTTACCCCGCACCCCTGTGAGGGAAAGCCGAGAGGGGAATTTTGCGATTTACAATTTCAGCCACGCTGCGAGATCGATAATTTTCCGTTTTCTTCCTATTCATTGTACCTGGAAAAAGGTTTTATTCTCATACCTGTGCCCTGTTCAGCCTGCATATATATAATGCAGACAGAAAGAGAGAGAGAGAAAGAGAGAGAAAGAGAAAGGAAAAATGCATGAACAAGCACAACAAAGTCTCTTTCGCGTTCGTGAATTGATCGACAAAAGTCCCGCAGGAATCGTCGATGATTATAGTCCTGCAGGATTCTTCGACGAGGGTTTCTATACATAGTATAGAAACTATAGAGTAAACTATACATGCATTGCAACGGGCGGGACGGGAAAGGGGGGCGAGAATTTGCACGTTATTCGAGCCGTGGAAAAATGTTTCTCCGCGATCAACTCCGATTATCGTCACCTGGTTCGACCGGTCGGGATACACCTCTCCGGCGGGACCTTCGATTCTCTTTATACCTCTCTCGTATATTTGTGAGTTTTAGACAACCAAAAAAAAAAAATCGACACAAAAAGAGATTTATACGATTTTTCTTACGACCGTTTGAGCTTGAAGAATCATATTCAAGCGATTATTCCGACAAAATCGTTGAGAATAATTGGTCCGAAAGGACAATCGTTCGAAATTATTCTCGGCGGTGTGGGGAAAGAGGAGAAAGAAAAAAAAATACAAAAAAATACGATTCTTGGGTGGATAAATTATTTTTTTTTTTTGGTAAAACCATTGAGATTTTTTAAATGGCTCCTTTCTACCTATGCTCCTCCTTTTTTCAACAAATTTGTACATTTTTAATTTTTTTTTTCCACGCGAAATCATTGAATAAATTTAATACATTTTTTACCGAGATACTCGGACTCCCAGGCAGTCATGAAATTTAAAATCCTCGGATTGGAAAAATCGAGTATTGTCGCAATGAAATAAATGTTGAGTCTCAGGTTTCAAGTATGATTTTTCCTTTTTTTTTTTCTTCGTTATCACAAGATCCCCGGCGATTTTTATCCGAAGTGGTCAATTTTTAAATGTGATAAAAAAAAAAAAAAATTACACGATTAATGATGCTCAAATTTTCAGAATTACTGGAACATTCGAGTATACTATATCGTACAAAAAGTTAAGCTCGCGCTCACTCGATAAATGATTGTAGAAATAATTTTTTTTTTCATTAATTACTTTTTAGATCTTTTTGAGATTATGCTAAATGAGAATTTTTTTTTTTCGTTTAAAACGTCAATTCTTATTAAGATCGCCGATAAATTAATCGATGAATCGGCCCACACACACACAAACACACACACACACACACCACACTATATGTACGAACGACGATATACGGAGAGATTGAAAAAAAAAAATAAAAAATTCCTTCTTGATCGAGCTCGCCGCGTTGACTCGATAAATCTTCTCGTCTATCGATCACGCGATCGCGTTACAGAGTACACGGGTAATACATTACGGATATATCGTAAGATCGTCGGATCGCTGTCGATCCACGATGTATCGTGAGACTGCGGAAAAAAAAATCCTGACACGCAGTCCCCGGGTCTCGGCGTGGATGGTGTTTGTACGAGAAACCTGCAACATTGTTGCTAAACGAATACAACAACAAAAAAGAACAAAAATAATACAATTTCGCGTAAATTATAGTGTGAATTGCGCTCTCTCGCTTGCAAGCGCTTAATGAATGAATATATCATGAATTGACGGGAAAAATCGCAAGATTGAGAGCTCGTACGAGATATATACGTAACGAGAGTACCCAAGTGGAGAGGTCTCTTGGATACGTGAGAGATCTCGCGTTTACAACGCGATCACGAACATTCACGATATTTGCGTAATTATTTGACAATTTTGTTTCATTAAACAGAAAAAAATTTTGACGTTCCGATTCAAGTCCTCCGTATCATTCGGAAATTGAAATAAAAAAAAAAAAAAACAAGCTTCCACTCTCTAGAAATATATATTTAAGAAGGTTCTTAACTCAGAGAAAAACGGTAAGAATGATTCTAAAATTTGAGGGGAGGTTTGTGCTGGTACTGGGAATACATCGTAATTATTTCAGATTTTTTGACCACGTAGTTGAAAAGAAAAAAAAACATTAAATATGCCGCTTATACGTGGGCTCTTATGGGAGAAGTATTCGAAGCTGTGATCGGAGATTATTTTAGGAGTGAAAAAACGGTAACATTTCCCCGAAGAACCGCTCAAACGATATATTAGACGTTAATAGATATATAATTTGCCCATAAAGAAAGTTTTTCACCGTGCCGATTGTGAAATATACTTTCAAACAGAATTGAGCGTGACTAATGGCAATGGCAAATTAATAAAATGAAAACGTATATTTGGTGAAACAAATGCCGAACGCAAAACCTGCCCCGCACGTCGCCCGCGCCACGCTATACGTTCCCCTTGCCGCACCCAAGTATATACGTTAAGAATCTCCTTAAATCTCAGAAAAGACCGGAGGAAAGAAAGGATTGCTTGCAATTCCAAAAGCCTCATCGCAACGAGTATAAACATGAAACGAGGCACACCTCTCATGTCAGACTCGATTCTCGGTGACCTCCTTTCGTGACAAGTTCCGCGGGATCAAAATACTTCGTTTACCAGCTGAGAATCGAAGATAAAAGGGAAAACCTTAAAATAAAACGCACCATATACGTATGAGGTTTTCGTGCTCGAAGATATATGTATGTTAAAGTCGATTATTTCACTCTCCTCGCGAGTCCTTGTTGGACAAATAAAGTTTGCTCTACTCCCGCGGAAGATTTATCGGATAAAGAGCAAATTTGCGATACGGTGAGTACCGAGATCGGCCAAGGTTAATAGCCGCGCACGTTATAACGAAGAAAAGTGCAAATGCAAGTCACAGCGATACTTGCGTCATTTTTTTTTCTCGCGATGCCATATTTCAACCGTGATCATGGTCGCGGTTCGTGTTTTTAGCGAAAAATAGAACTATACTCGCTTATCCACCAGCAACGCAGTCTCTATTACCTTTGCATTAAAATGCAGTTAGAGGGGAAGGGGGGGGGGGGCATTTTGAGTAATCGTTGTATTTGATACTCGTCGCTTTTTAGTATATTTTGTAGTATACAATATATATATATATATGTACAAACCTTACTCGCGTATGATTATTATCCAATTTTCTCGATTGCAGCAGCGCTTATTTCCTCGTTTCTCGTATCAGTTAATGATCGTGGCAGCGTGTCGTAAAGTAAAATCGTTCGGTGCTGTGCACACACATAGTTCGTACGAGACGCAAATCAAAGAAAAAATTACTCAGACTATACATACAACAAACGCATAATAATCGAGAATTTAAAAAAAAAAGTACACGGAGAGAAAAGTCCTAAAAAAATTACCGCCGTGCTTGCCCCCACTTTACAGTGGCAAGCACGGTAATTTTTCTAGGACTTTTCTCTCCGTGTACTCGAATTGAACGAATTATTTGTTTTTCGACGATCCAGAGCTTTGCAAATTAATGATGATGAAAATAGTTGCAACTTTTAGGCTTAGAGACACTTTTTTCCCCTGAATATCATTCAAAAATCAATATTGACGTTTTTTTTTTTTTAATTTGCCAAGAGATGTGCCAGTATGTGGTGCTAGTAGATTTTTAGGTTATGGTCATCGTAAGAAATCACCGTAGGTCTTCAAAGAGTTTCTCGATAACTTGAGTCTTGATCTTTCGTATTTTGAGCTGAAGAATAAGTTTATGGCTCGTTAAAACGACTGTAACCTTCCTGCCGGTGAGATTCGGGACTCCGGGGAGTGCTCATTTTTTTTTGGCAATCGTTCAAGCTTCGAAATTACGCTTGACTCGAGAGTTGCTATATACGACATTTTATTATTTTTCAACCGATTTTCAAAGTCGCAACATCGATTTTTTGTGATTTCATGATTTATTCCATCGATTTTCAATTCGGCCTGAATAAAATTGACATATCGCGATATACCCAATCGTATTCTTCAATGAATTGACTCGAGAACTCTTCGAAGCACTTCGAATAAATTTCACTTTGCCGTACCGAAGTCAAATTATGGCCAATTGAAAAATCAACTTTATGTTCGAAAATAAAGAAATTTTTTACAACAGCGGAGCGTAAATAGTATGTTCACCTCGGAGAAAACGGTCGCGTTTGCGCCTCGTATGAAGTTGAGAACACCTCGGCTTTGCCACGGTGCTCAACTTCATACTCGGCGTCCAAACGATTGTTTTCTCGCTCGGTAAAAAATATGCTATTACACGAAAAGTCAATGAAAAAAGAGGTTTTAATAAAAATTTCACGTTTTATTCGTTCCGTGAAAATTCAAGGCCGCGAAAGAGCTTGATTTGCCGGTTCATATATATGTAACGCGAATGCATCATCGGCATAATGATGCGTATTATATATGTATAATGACTGTAAAATCGCGCGAGTGTGTTAACGCGCGTTGGTCTAATATATCGCGGATCTATGTATAGCGATGACACCACGAGAAACACGAAGTGTCGCGGTCATTGCCTAATCATTGTCGACGCGTATATCATATAGAGCACGTTTTGTCTCGCTTCCACGATCGCGCAATCTCGCGCTCCTCGCGACACTCCCCCGCTATACGCATACATCTATCATTGCCTGTCTCTCTCACTCTATCTCTCTTTGCACTCGCGATAACTCTGGCAATGTATATAACCGTGTGCGCGCTGCTTTTGTGATAGCCAGAGCACATCAGCAGACAGTCCGGCGTCGCTGCTATAATATCGTGTAATTATATATATATATACGCTATAGTTTGTATATAGTATTTCCCTTCTGTGTAGGAACTCCCGCACTAAATGTGCACGACTAGCGCGCACTTATCCTCGCAAAGGTAGAAGGGAGTCGCGGATTACGCATATGCAAAGTCTATATTGTAGCGAGAATAAATTTCGATCATATATAATCATTGCTGTTTGCTCGTACTACGCTCAATATCACATTTACGATCCAATTTCAAGGGGAATGTTAATTTTGCTTCCTCGTGGCTATGTTTTCATGAAAAAAAATTTCGAGATTTTCATACCGATGTTTGAAACATCTTAAAACATCAAGAAATCATGTCTAGAAAGAATCTCCAGACGCGCGTGTGTGTGTGTGTGTGTGTTTGTGTGTGCGTATGCGTGCGTGTGTTTTCTGTCCTCGAAAAATTTTAATTCGTCTATCTGGAGAACTATACTTGAGGAATCAAACTGAAACTTAATTGGTATACGAATAGACCATGTAGTACCTGCCTTTATTTACTGAAATTTTTGTTTAAATTCCTTAGGAATTTTTTATTTCGCGAGATTTTGAATTTTTCGAAAAATTTCTGTGAGTGCTCTAACTTTCGTAATTTTCCAGCTATCGAGCTAACTTTTTGTAAGTCAGTGGACTTAGTCACAAGCATGGTTGGTATTGAACTTGGCGAGAATCGCTCGAGGGGCTTATAGATCTCAAAAAATGTAAAAAAAAAAAACTTTCCCTAAAGATTTGATAACTTTTTGGCATTATTATTATTCAAAATTAATCTTCTTATCGTCTTTATTGTGGTTGAATTTTTTTCGATTTTTATTTTATCATAGTGTATGCAATATTGTCGACGAAAGTCACTTTTGGTTGGGAAGGTACGTCCGATACAACCTTAAGAAAGAAAAGCGTGCAAATGAAAAATTTGAACATTTTACTTCCTCATTCTTTTATCTTGCTCACAGAGCTTCCTCTGTGAGGAAGCCAAATTTGGAAAACCCACTTGCTCATAGAAGGAGATCTTTGTGAGCGAGATAAAATAATGAGGAGGCAATGTGCAAATTTCTAATTTTCACGCTTCTTCAATTTGATACACAGCGACAAAGATGAACCATCAGCTTTAAAATAAAAAATCATTAACCCTTAAAGGTATACAAGTATTTTTTTTTACATTGTGATCAATAAAGCTCCGAGACCCTCTCTCTCCTAAGATATTTTACGTGGGTAAAATATACCTATATATGCAAAAAAAAAATACACGAAATATCGAAGAAGGAATCAACACTTTTGTGCAGTCCTTTGAAAATAGCACCAAATGTTCTGAAGATATAAATACGATCCTGTTTCACTGAACAATTTCCTTTTTTTTTTTAATTTTTTTATTTGTTTCTCACAATCCTTCGAAAGAGGAGAAATGACAAATTTTCAAAAATATACGATCCTGTTTCGTTCACTGCAAGATTCACTGAAGATAGTTTAGCTAGAAAGATATTTCTCGTCCTCTGTTTTTGTTTTTGTTTTTTTTTTCTTTCAAATTCATACTGTCAATTTTTTGAATTCAATTTCTCCTTACTGAATCAAACATCGTCCTTCATATGTCCGCCGCCTAGGTAAATATAGACAGACTGGTTTTCCTGAATCCATGCAAGAAAGCGAGAAGGATTTCCGGCGCCATCATAACGATAGAATAATATCTAACACACACACACACACACACACATACACACATACATACATGATTCCATATATGTATATATATATATATATATATTCGATAAAATCGAAAATATTCTCTTTTATATACGCAACGTTTTACCCAACCTCCCCTCAATTTTCGAGTCTGTCTCTCGCCTCCCCTTTTTCGCTCTATCCTTTCCATCTTTTTCATCTCGTATACTTTTTCGCGTATTTTTCCTTCCATCAGAGGAGCAAGAGAGTGAGAGAGAGAATGAGAGAAGCAGAAAGAGAAGAAGAAGAAGAAGAAGAAGAGGGAGGAAGGGTTTTGTACTCCAGCCAGAGCCAATACGTGAAATATTATTTCAAGCTCTCGTCGTCCTGAGCATTCTCGGTTACGTCGACGTCGACGAGTGAAAATCCGCGCGCGTCTCTCGCTCCTCGTTCCCGTTCGAAAACGCGGAAAAATCTCTTTTCCCTCTTTCACGGTATGACGTCGAGATCGTTAAAGCGATGGTGAAACGCTCTACCGTTTTCTCACGGTTCTGGACCAAAACCTCTCCCATTGAATATATATATACACACACACACACACATATATATATGCATATATGTATCTATGCATACACGAACTTGCCTTATAAAACTATATACATACATGGATCGTGAATTTTAGTGGATCTGACGTTTCATCGTTTTTCCCTCTCTCCCTCGTTCATTTTACGAGCAGTAAAATCTTCGGGCCAGTCGCGTCAACGTCGCGAGGGGCCGATAGCTTATATACGAGAGGAGAACGAGAGAGGAAATGTGCGAAAGGAAAAGTTCCCATTGTAAAGTGTTCCACGCGCCCTTACCATACATATATAGCTCATATACAGAGTGCCAAATTATTGAATGTAGTACCTTCATATCTCATGAATAATTGTGCTGGAATAATTGTCGGAAAGTAAAGTTCTAGGGTTTCGAAGAAAAATTGAAGAAACGTTAATTTTGAGTTTTTTTTTTTTTGTTGATAAATATTTGTAACTTTTCTTCAATACAATTGTCGTTGAGATCGAAGTGCAAAGTGTCGCGATTCCGGTGGTTTTCGAGGCTGACAACAATTATTGTTTTCCCTTAATTTTGCCTTGATGTCAAGCAGAATTGTACGAAGAAAGAAAAAAAAAAACCCATTGTACATTTAAAAAGAAAGTAAAGTTGACGTTCGTAACGTATAAGTGCCTCAGACATTGAGACGTGTGTTATTTAAAATTGGACACCCTGTGAATATATATAAGCGTATTGGTATTGTCGTGGGGAATAAAGCTCTATATCGAGAGCATTTTCCGATAGTACGACGAATGGCGAACGAGTCCCTCGGGCATACCGGAAGAGATCCTTTTCGGCATTTTCGATATCACGAGTTTGTATATATAGAGAGACAGAAAAAAAAGAGAGAGAGAGAGAGAGAGATCCTCCTTCGTTTCGGTTCGTTTCATTCTTCACTTCCGGCTTACCTCGTCTCGAGATTCTCGCAAAAAAAAAAATTAGCTTTCAGCTTTCTTATCGACTTTCCTTGATCGTCTCGATTCTTTAACATCGAGCGAATTTTTTTTTATCAAAGTGCCGGAGACACAAATCCTTCACTTTGTATGCAGAATTGGCTCGTAATTTAGAACAAATTTTTTATTTTGTTTCGAAACAAATTTTACCAAGTCTATCGTAATTTCAGATTTTTTTTTTCCACATAAATTCTACAAATTCCTTCGATATAAATCATTTGATCTCAGTCAGAACTTTCGACTGCATCGACATATATTATTCGCTCCTTCAGAACTATTAATTCCTTTTGGAATTTCCTTGATATTCGTAATTTCTCATGACTTGATCGTTCAAACGATAAAAAGTTGAGGAAAAACGATTTAAAAAATATTTCGCTCATTACGCAATGCTTTGACTGGCGAAAGTTATAAAAAACTAAAGAAAAAAATGAATGTATTCACTCAAATTAACCGAATAATGTTCGTGCAAGTGAACGAGCGTGTCAAATCCGTTGCTCAAAGTTTTAAGGTGCTCGCACATAAATGAACGTGTGCAGTTTGCCGTCACACACACGAGCCGGAGACGTGCCGGTCGGACACTAATAAATGGACCCCAGCCAATCATAGCCATGCATTAGTGTCCGACCGGCTCGTATGTGTGACGGCAAACTGCACACGTCGTTTTATGTGCAAGCACCTTAATCCCGCCTGGGCCCGTGCTCTGAACTCCGCGCATAACTAACGATTATTTATCGAGTTTTGACAGACGCCAAGTATTTCACTCTAGACGTAGTAGTCTCTCGGGACATAGAAGCTATATCTATACATATATACATGTGTGTGTGTGTGTGTGTGGGGGGTCACATATAATATTATACACGAGGCATTCCAGGCTCAATTGGCTTTTCTTTAACGAGCCATATTCAATACTTAATGGTTTGAATTTTTTTACATAAAACAAAGGGTCAGCTATCTTTTGGACAACCTGAAAAAATTCAAAAAATCCTGCGACAGTTATAAAAAATAAATGTTGACCACATCCGTGAGTGGCCTGATGGTGTTTGTTTGAATTTCTTTTAGTTTTTTTTTTTTATACCGTAAAATATTTTATAGATCGCAACGAGTTAAAAATTATTCTAAATCATTAATACGGAAGAACGTTTATTTCACGGGAAATTGAAAAAAAACAAACGAAAATTATTAAATAACAGATGATGGGAGAAATGTACAAAAAAAAATGGTTTTGTGGCCTTGTTAAGGATGTATGAGCACAAGGTGGCGGGAAATAAGCGGAAACGTGGGCGCGGGTGAGCGCGGTGAGCGAGGGGCACGCATGAAACAAGAGAGAGTCGGACCGCTCATTATGCGACGCACGCGAAAAATTTCCTTAAAATCGATAATTGTATGTCAAAAGGTTCGTTAACCCCCATTTTTTATGGAACGTATGTAATTGTGATAGTTTTCTGAACATTTAACAGTTTTAATATTGATCGTATCTGATCGTGAAAGATACGAATTTCTGTTTCAAAGTTGCGTCAGCCCAGAATTCGTATATTGCGTGGGATAAATATCTTGATTTCACGAATTAATTACTCGCGTAAAGAGTCGTTGACCCACTTTGAAATTTTGCAGGTTTTATCATATACACTTCTGCTACACCATATAAAAAATTCAGATTTTTATATGATCGAGAAGCTAGTGCTCATACATCCTTAAGGATGAGAAAAATTTACACATTGCTTCCTCATTATTTTATCTCGCTGACAAACATCCCTCTATGAGCAAAAGTGGGTTTTCCAAATTTGGTTTCCTCATAGAGGAAGCCTCGCGAGCAAGATAAAATAATGAGGAAGCAATGTTCAAATTTATAATTTCCGTGCTTTTCTTTCTTAATTCAATTTCAATAGCAGCACAATAATGAACACAAATTTTCCAATGACATTTGTAACGATAACAGTAATTTTTTGAAAAATACAAAATTTCATATACAATCTAAATCCCTCAATCGATTCGTGCCAAATTCGATACCAATCATGATCGTAACTAAAAGTTTATTGTGTAAAAGAAAAAAACATTTGGCTGATTAGCCAAAAACATTGCGGAAATTAGAGCTAAAGGGGATTTTTTTTTCATTCAAAATTAAAAAAATTTGAACCCCTTAAGTTATTTTTTTCAATCTCGGTGCCACGCATCCTTGTCATGGATGCGTTTTGCACGGATATATCCACGTAAAAAATGTTGGCTTGATAGCCAAAAATTTGCAGGGATTCGAGCCATTAGCGATAATTTTGAAAAATTCAACATTTTTTGAAATCCAAATCCCTTAAGCGTTTCTTGGACAAATTCAATACCAATCATATGCTTGTGATTAAGTCTGTTTGTGGAAACAAAAAAAAATTACTCCGATAGTTGGCAAATTACGAAAATTAGAGCGCACACAGACATTTTTTGAAAAATTCAAAATCCCGCGAAATAAAGAATTCCGAAGCGATTTAAACGAAAATTACAGTGAACAGAGAAGGATACATGGTCTACCTGTGTACGAAGTTTCAGCTTCATTGCTCAGGTGGTTCTCTAGATAAACGGATTAAAATTTTTTGAGACAGCATGAACACACTTTTTCTAAATGTGGATTTTCCAACGTTTTAGTACATTTTCAACATTTTGGCATGAAATTCTCGAAAATAAAATTTTCACGATAACAGAGCTTGCTCTGTGAGGAAGCAAAATTTGTAGAAAACATCCCAGGTCGTCATAGAACGGTATATATATGGCCTGGAATTCCCCATTGAGCGCAGCTTTTACTATCAAGACCTTACGTCACCCATAATCATATATCTTCATTTCCTATAAAAACTTCCTGATATTCGACAGTTTCGGCCGTTGCAACGTTCTCGCGCAAAGTTCGAGTTTCGTTGCAGAATACTCCTTTTGTTCTCCAGGGGCTAGGGATGACCCTAAAACTTTGATTCCTTCTGGCATTCAGATGGAAAACGACCAATGTCCACGCGCATTCTCGCTATTGCACAATCTCCCACGGGCATGTATATTGTCGACGAAAATTCCCTGCACAAAAATTTGCGCCATGTAGAGCGATATTAAGCTACAATCGAAAGAATCGTGGTCACACGTTGAAGAAGATAACAATAATATTTCAAATAATTTATCGAAGGTCTAAAGTGAGAAAGAAAACGAGGGGAGGAATAATGTTATGCCTCGTCGTATATCGAGACGATAAATCTTATCGGCCTTGCACCAAGCGTGCAATAACGAGAATAAGGATGATGGGTATGTATAATAATAGCAATAATGCGATAAGAGTGATGATGATAATTATAATTAAAAAATAAAGAAATAAATGAAGAGGGTCAAGGATGTTCAACCATGGTATACTTCTCTCTCGGGATTTCATCGTCGAAAAACCACTTTGCTCTCATCTCATTTTCAAGTCCGTCGTTGTGCGCTTGTTACTTTTTTTTTCTTTATTTTCCACTCGAAGTTTTCCTTTTTCGTTCCAATTTTCCTCTTTAATTACTTCGTTTTTATGGAATAATGAGATGAGCCTGCGTTATTTCCCAGCGTGCGTTTTCTTGTAAATCCTCATCAAAGCGTGCATGTAGGGATATCTCTTCCCTTTTTTTTTCCATCTTTCCCTCGCGATACACATGTCTTAGCATTGCAGCCGTGCAAGTTTTTCTTTTATTTATTCACCGCGAGTATACATGTGAAATGAGAGTAGAAGAATCCTCGTAAAACGTCCCCGAAATCAGAAAAAATCAGAGCTGGACAGTACTTCAAGTACCCGGTACTTGCAATGTACTGGATACAGTACTTGAAGTACAAAGTACTTTAAAAGTATTTCAAGTATTGTACTTAAATTTTCAAGTGGTCGACTTGTACTTTAAGTGTTTGTACTTGAATTTTGCAAGTACTTTCCGGTACTTCAAGTACCAAGTATGGAGTACTTTTGAATACGTCTTGCTAATGGTTGCATGTAACGCCTTTGTATATATAATTGAGGAACGTTCTGTGCCATCTGTGGTTAAGATTGTAAGGAATGACCGTTCAAAAGCTCAAGCGACGGTAGTTACGGTGTTATTAATTGTCAATGCATGGCTCCGTATTTAACAATCCGTGTATTATTCTTTATTTATTCTTTTTCAAACCTGAAGCTCAATAAATCTTAATGACAACCGTCAATGCTATTTTTTTTAATTATGCCTAATAATTCTTCGTTTGAATATTTTTGTTCGTATCTGCCTAACCTATACGAGTGAATTGCACAATGTGAAGATATGTTTCGATACAAAAGTTACTCGAATCAAAATCAAATGAGTTTGAAGAGTACGTAAGGAATCAAATATAAGTGCTAGAACTTACGAATTGTGTACCTGAAAACTTGAAATTTATTTGATACTTCATAATTGACGTATTACAAGTACTTGATAACTCAAGTACTTGGAACCTCAAGTACTTCAAGTATTTAGTGCTTCAAGTACTCAGTACTTGAAGTACTTGGTACTTCGAGTATTTACGGTACTTGGAATTTGAAATACACGTTTACTTTAAGTACTTACAGTACTTTGTACTTTGTACTTGAAGTACTTTCAAGTACTTTGCTTAGTTCTGGAAAAAATAGATTGGAGGTCGCTATCGTCGATTGGATTATTATTATTCAAGCATGAAAATTATTTTAAATTTGAAACAACAAAGCCATCTGGGCTGATATTTAGAATTGTGGCTTATTCAAATTTAAAAGAAAGCATTAACAATATTAATTATGTATAATTATCGCTATTTGATTCGCAGCATCTTCAACTGACCACCCCATCCGAATTTCAACGAGTAATTTGAATTATTTGCCTCTTTTCCAAAATCCGTATTTTGTTTTCTCGAAATTTTATTCGATCTTAAAGCAAAAAGGTTCTTAATTAATAGTATATCTATGGCAAACAAAAGCGAAAAAAATCTTTTTTTCACATTGTTACGATTATCATTATTATTATTATTTCTATTATTATTATTATTATTATTACAAATATGCGTTATGCTGACTAAAGGAAACTGAGGAAACTCTTTGATTTACGAGCGAGCGCGTACGGGAATTTCTCATCTCCATGAATTTTCTCGTTCTCGTAAGCTTTTGTCGTCGTATATAATTGCTCATTTCTCGGCGACGAATCTTCTCTCCGAAGCACACGAGTCAGAGAGAAAGAGGGATAAAAGGGGACGAAACTCGCGGGATTTCGCGATGTGATTTCGGGTCTATGTACAATATTCGACGGCGCGCACTGAGCATGATTATTTTCCCCAATTATCTTCCTCGTATACGCAACAACTTAATTAGCTGAGAGAGAGAGAGAGAGAGAGAGAGAGAGAGAGAGAGAGAGAGAGAGAGAGAGAGAGAGAGAGAGAGAGAGAGAGAGAGAGAGAGAGAGAGAGAGAGAGAGAGAGAGAGAGAGAAATTGTGCGCTACATCGTCGCACAAGGTTTATCGTCGTGGCATAAATATTTTTAATTGTTCTTACGGGGCTATCAATTCCCCCCTTCTGTCTATGTAATAAAATTCGTTCGGCATCATTATTCATTTATTTATTTTATCTCTCGTTGTATTGAATTTTTTTTCAAATTCTTTACACGCCCTATCGCGTGCTTGTAATCTCTCGTCATTAATGGACGTTTCATATACCGAATAAGCGCGTAAAATACACCGAGAAAGAAAAATAAAATTATAATGATTCCTCGATCTTTTCCCCACATGATTGAGTAATTTTCAGCTCCGTCAAAGAAGTTTTATTCTTATCAAAAAAGAAAACTAATTATTTTCTTGTCAGATTTCAACTCCTAAAAAGTTCATGGGTGACGATATATATCGATATCTCGCAGGCATTGTTGTCGTTTTATTTTAAATACATTTTATTTTAAATACATCTTTCATGTTCATTCTATTTACAGATTTATCTTCTCGTTGAATTTTTATACAGTCACAAGTTTAAAAATGTAAAATCATTAATTATTTTCCCCCCTAGTCATTTAATGAGGAAAAAATAAACTAATCAATCAATCAATCAGACGAATCGATCTTCTTCATCTGTCACATTTCTCCACGTTACTTCCTCGAGAATCTTTATGTCATTTTTTCACATAAGTATAACCATCAAAGGAAACACTCGAATATTACGAACCTCAAACTTTGTGTCTTTTGTTTTTCTTTCATTTCGATATTTTTCTTTGCTTTTCCTTCCCAATCATGCACACGGATTCACACGCATACATGTAACACACTAGTCCAGTCATTCTAGCCAAAAAAAGTAGGTTTATAATGCAACACGTTTCATCAAATATCTCGTGAATCGTGCATCGTACGACCTAAATAGTAGAGACCTTTTTTGTAGACAAAGAAATTTTCTACAACTTTTATAGGAAACTTTTTCCTGCATAGGGCATGGTTTTTTATTTATAGCGTGGCAAACTTTTCCAAACATCACTATTTTTACTGTTATTTATCAACCGTTAATTATATATTTAGCAATACCTAAGTTTAGACAAGTTTGCGACGCTATAAATAAAAAACCATGCACTATACAGGAAAAAGCTTGCGATAAAAGTTGTAGAAAATTTCATTATGTATAAAAAAGGTTTCTATTATTTTTGTCGTAAGATGAACGCTTTCCGAGAAACTTGATAAAACGTATTTTCCAAGATAGCGGCTGAAGCTCGACCCCTCGCATGTCCCGCCAACTTGAATTTACACTCCGGGGACACCCCCTAAAACCTTTTCCAAAAGCAAAATCAATTTTGCAGAAGATTCCAGCAAAATGGCTAGAATTACTGAACCACAGCACCAGTAGGGTGGAAAAATGGAAGATCAAGGAAGAGGTGGCCAAAAAAAAAAGTGAGAACTGACTGGAGGGGTGAGAATCGAAAATAGTGAATTAGTATCATCGAGCAACCTCCAATTTGTGTTAAAAAAAAAATCATCTCTCGCACCCTCTCTCTTCGTGAGACACATATACATAGAACGGTAGGATGCATACGATGATTTCCCGTGCATAAAAGCCCTTCGCGAAGGGTCCCAAAAGTTTGTTGATCCTGCGAGGGACTCCCTCACGGTATGAAAATATTTGCTCGACGAAACCCTATACCTTTTATTCGTGTTTGCCTGTATACCCGTCCACAAACGATATTTCGCATACAGCCAACATGCACGTTCTTTTTTTTTCATGAGTATACGTACACACCGTGTCTAGCGAATCAACGCTACTGCCAACGTACCATAAACTGTCTCGTCATATACATGTAAAATACGCTTCCGATGCCCATTTATACGTATCATGAACATCTTTAGGATAGTTTCGCGTCACATAATATCGGCCATTTTTCCGTTCATCATTTTCGAAAATACGAAAAAAAAAATTTTAATTCATATTTATCTTCATAGTTTCGTTTTTTATTTCAAAGAAATGGTCATATTTATATTTGCCTTTTGGTAAAATAATTAAAATGTCGAGGATTACGTAAATATTAAAAATTTTGTGAATTCTACATGTCTGTAATATTTGAGTGATATTTTTTGCCCTTATCCCCATACGCTCGTGTACCGTGAAAAATTCACGAGACTGCGATGGTCTCTCATATGCTCTCGGAAAATCCACTTTGTCCGAGTTCTTTTTCCTCGCTCGTTCATTCGCGTGCAACGCGAGAGAAGACGATATGGACCGAAACTCGACGAGCTCCATCATCCACCGGAAGCTCTCACCATAAGCTGAAATTGTTTATCTCCCCGATATGACAACGACGTGGATGGAAAATGTGAAGGGGCATAGATATACCCTCTCCCATTCACCTCGTTGGAAAATATTTGTTCTGGACGAATCCGGCGCCGCCGTTGTGGCTGCTAGTCCCCTGAGAGCTTTGTAATAAAAGTAAAAAAATAATAAAAAAAATGCGTTAAAAAAAAACGCAATGTGTCACGCGATCCACCCAAAAATCGAGATTAGTCTTATTTTTTCACTAAAAGAAAAATAATTTTCTCTCTCATCGGCAATTTAATTTTCACTTGAACATGTTTTAGTTTTTAAAAAATTGACACTTTTCCTTGTATAAATTGAAATTGCCATTTGACATTTTTAAATCGCAATGTGATTTTATTTTATTTTATCTTTTTTTTTTTTTTGAGAGCCACGAGTGCGTATAATATTAAACTTCGTACGGAAGTTTGATGGATCGTAGAGAAGATGAATCTTGAGATTATGCAACCAATCTGCAGTTCAATTTATAATAACGTCAAATTTGAGATGGGTCAAGTTGTGACGAGCGATAAACTCTGGAATGAAATGCACCGCGTATCTTTTTTTTTTCCAGTTTTTGTTTTTCCAATCTGTTTCCTCTATGAGATTTACGCAAGTGACTCGAGGATCAATCAAAATTCTCGCGATTCAAATGTCAAGATTCCCGTGGTATTATCTAATCGTGTAGAACAGCTGCATGATTAGAAACAGACGGAAAGTCGAAAGAATTCTTTTTTTTTTTTCTTCGTGTAGTTTTTTCTTCTCACACATTTACGCCGTCGTTCTGAACTCGCGAAGCTCAATATGATGTAACTCGAAATATATTTTGCCGTATAATCGAACGTCAAATAGTTGTTCCATTTAAAAATATGGAAATATGAATTTTCGAAATCTTTAAGATTGTTAAA
Source organism: Rhorus exstirpatorius (assembly GCA_963564615.1). NCBI lineage: Eukaryota > Metazoa > Arthropoda > Insecta > Hymenoptera > Ichneumonidae > Rhorus > Rhorus exstirpatorius. The sequence continues at coordinate 32,997,487 of OY751317.1, forward strand.
TTAACTTATTTTTTAGAGAGAGAGAGAGAGAGAGAGAGAGAGAGAGAGAGAGAGAGAGAGAGAGAGAGAGAGAAAGAGAGAGAGAGAGAGAGAGAGAGAGAGAGAGAGAGAGAAAAGATCGTAAATGAGATTCATTGGAATATAAATTTTGTTCAAACAGGATAAACAAATTTCCCTCATTGGATTATCCAATCTCAAAGATTGAATTTAATATGTGGCACTTATCGTCTTTCTCGTATATTTCCCTTGATTTATAATACACGAGTCATCGGGTTTCCATAATTCATGCTATGAGGGTAATAAAACCCGAACGAAATTTCAGAGATGCATTTGTCTTGATTAAAAGATAAAATCGAAAATGATTCATTACGAAATAGACTTTTTATAGTAAGAGAATAAATTCATCTTGTTGGATTGACCAATTTCAAAGATTGCACATATATATATCTATATATATATAATATATATGGCTCATCGTCTTCCTCATCTTCTCTACGATTTTTATGACCCATCGGGTTTCCATAATTCAAGCTTTGCGAATAACACTTCTTAAATTGTAACAATGCAATTTCACTCTATTAAAGCTGGCTCGTTATTAATAGAACAGTAATTATTTTACACAGGCAAAACGATGTTGTCCCAGGAATCCGACCCCAACGTTTTTGACCAACTTTACAACTAATCTGATGACCAATCCTGTATCACATTTATTTCATTCAAAAGATATATATATAATATTGTTCTCTGAGTTAATTCGATAAAAGTATGTAAAGATACGTCGCATCGTTATCTTATCCTGAATAGTAAAGTAACTTTCAATGCTCTCCTTTAGAGAGCCTGGCGGCATGACAACAGGCTTGTCTATCGATTTGTATTCCACATTTATATTTCATATAAAAATAGCCTTCTGTCCACTATTTCGAAGCCCTGGTGCCTGATAACCACCTAAAATCGTTCATGAAGCTAATCCGGAGTTAACCGATCCAACTCGTTTTTATCCACGTAAACCATCGTCAATTTCTTGCTTTATAATATCTATTAGTCTCTGCACCAGAGACTTCAAGCACAAACGAAAAAGAAAAACAATCATATATTCCACCTGCGATAGCCCTCGCTCCTCTGAAAACAGAACTGGACAAGAAAAGCTTCGTCCATCATCAAAAGCTGTCCAAAATGACTTATCAATCGAGCCTGAAGCATCGTTCATTACAACTTCGTTATATCATTAACGTGCTTTGACAAAAAGATGCGTCTATTAACCTCGAACGTTGATTAGACTGAACAATCGCGTGCTGATTGATAATTAAACTGATAATTAGCAAACGGGGTTAGCTCGCTCGGCTCATCATCATTACGGGAAAGAGCTCCAAATTAAAATTCCCAAAAAATGCATCAAGACCAGGCCTCCGCTATCTATGAAACTAATATAATAGCACTTGGCATTACAACAGAGTTCATACTATACATATGCAATTATATTGAATGAGCTCAAAAAAATAATTAAAAAATCTGCTCGTTTCATATTGCATTCTTGTGTCGAAAGTTCGACGCACCTTATTCGCGCACTTTGCGCTTACAATGGTCGACCACGTGGCCCTTCTTTTGCAGACCTTATGGCTGTATAGGTCGATCAACCATACTGTCGTCAAGCAGACCATTTCTGTCTTTCTCCTATTTTCCACATTTACCAGCGATCGATCAATCGCCGCTCTATAGCGGAGCATCGGTCACCCTGTCACACTCACTCAGGGTAGTTTTCGTGCCACGTCGCGATTCCTATTATTATCTCTATTAGTATTATCGATATTATTATTATTATTATTATTATTATTACTATATTTATTATTATGGAAAATTATTGCCGCATATAAGAGAATATGAAGGGAAAGGTTGGCGAATGTGCCGTGGAATCCAACACTCGACGACAGAGAAAATCTACGCGACGCGGAAGGGTAATAAAAAAGGCTTCTGGCTTTTATTATTATAGAGAAGCTCGTGAGGGAGGATCGCGAGGCTCGCGAAACGGTATAGGAGAAAAAAAAAGAAAAAAAAAAAAAAACCGAGAAGGCAAGAGAGAGAAAGGCTTTTCTTGGCAATCGCGAGCACCCTCGACTGTACGAGAATGGCATTAACTTTTCGCCGCGATATGTCCGATAACGAAATCCATCGTCCTCGACTATTCTCTCTCTCTCTCTCTTTCTTTCTTTCTTTCTTCATATTCTTTTGCTTCCTATTCACGATATCTTGCAAACAAAAGGGCGCAATCGGCATTATTGTACATGCAAAATTCTGCGAGTAACATCCTTTCGTTTGCTAACAATTTAGGTGTATATATATATATATATATATATATATATATATGGTACAAGGTGCATTATGCGTTTATGCATTATGCATTATGCATCGTATTGCTGGTGCTGCACCTTCTCGATCCTGTCGTCGACGACTTACGTACAGAAAGGTATGGCGTTGCTCAGCACCAAGGAAGCGTCTTTCCATGTATGTATATGGGGAATTCAGAGCTAGCTCGGCACAGATCTGCGTTTAGTATCATCATGAGTTTTGTCCAAATTTTTCGTTTTTTGTTTATTATTTTTACAAATCTTAACGGAATGCTGTTGTCTTTTGTAGATTTTTTTTCCAGTCGCTATGTAGAACAAAAAAGCTTTGAATTGAATAAAAGGGTCAGCCGTTTTTTTTTTTTTTTTTTGGAAATTTATAAAAATCCTGTACTATAGATATAAAAAAAAAATTTTATGCGATAAGGGTCGCCCTATACTGGCGTCTGTATTATCATATTATTAATATCTTTACGACGGCAATTGGTACTTGGATACCAATCAATTTAGCCCAAATTTGACACTTGCATCGTTTTTTTTTTTTTCAATTGTGTTTCTCTTTCGAAAAATAATATAAAAAATTTCGACCAAATGCTTGCTCACTTCGTAATGTCGCTTAAAAGATTTTGGTCATCTGACAGAAGAGTCGTGCGATTGTTTTTTTTTTTTATTCGTAAAAAAAAAAGCCAACCTCTTGCTTAGTGTAGAATTATAATAAACGAATCATTGTCAAATAGCAGCTCGATATAAAAGCATGATTTGCAAGTAAAATTGTAGGAAAAATGTAGAAGTGATTCAGGATCGAATGCCGAAGGATCGCGAACCCGTCGATTTAGCCTGGAAAGCCTTATACCGCATGACGCTACGAACAGACACGCAGCCTCACGGGTCCAGGAGCTGCTTTTATAAATTTATGGATATGCGAAATCGTGTGTCCACTCTCGTGCTCTTCCCCATTTCCATTCTTGAAAAATATATATAAAAAAGGAAACCTTTCAGCGAGGTTTCGAGTGACACGCGAAAGAATCCTATATCTATAGCGAGAGATGAAGATCGCGTATAGCAAACATTTTTGACTTTCGTTTCAAATCTCGAAATTTGCGAATATAAAGAGGATGGAAAAAAGAGAAGAAAACAAAATAACGTTGAACCTTTGTACCCCCATGTCAGACTATATGTGTACGTATAGTTAAAGTCTCTCTCTCTCTCTCTGTGTGTGTGTGTGTGCGCGTGTGCTGAATGAAAGAGAAGAATAAGAGATCAGAGAGACAGACAGCAGACGATTTGCCATCCGGGATTTAGAGGTTAAAGTTTTCGTGAACCACCCACACGTCAACGTGCATTCTATATATAATATTGTCACATTTTTGTACCGTACACAGGATTTACATGCAATGATATTTCACGCAAAGTTAAACGGTGTTTTAGACAGAACGTTTATTCTGGAATCTCAGAGCATAAAGCTGCTCTGCGGCGTCACGTAATAATCGATGTACAGTACAGCTTAATTGACAATAATGGTTATTGGATACTTTGAATGATTAATCATTCATAATCGTAATTAATATGAATTTTTTTGCTTGCACCTTTTTATTTATTTGTTATTCTTGATAAAAGAAAGAAGGTCGAGTATTTGTGCTTATCGGGTATGATATATCGACAATATGTAGACCTATACAATGAATATATGTATTACGAGGCCGATTTCTAACCCTCAGTATTTATCCTGTTCCACCGGGCCTGGCGTGTAGTCGTCCGTAAAGGAAAAGTTTATGGATTTGTATGGATGGCAACGAAAGAGTGAGTGAGAGAAAGAGAGAGAGAGAGAGAGAGGGAGGGATTTTGCCATTGCTGCAACCCTGTCGAGAGTCGAATGTCGACGACGTTTTTCTCCACCCTCAAATACATCCATGTACATATAGAAAAAGGAAACTCGCTGGTTATGGTACAGTTTGCTGACAGAACGGACGCGACGAGGCTTTTCGGAGGGACTCGAGCTCGCTCAGTTGGTTCAGTAGGACATATCGATCCGTGCAAGGGTAGAGCAACTCCCTTTCACTCCGTCCATCGTCGCACATCCCCTTCAACATTCGAACAACCCCGCAAACCAAACCAGCGAGAGAGAGATAGATAACTCTATATAGGTTCGTGTCCTTTTAGCCCTTTTCAACTCACCCTCTACTCTCTCGTCCCCTTGCACTTTCCCTTTTTCTCCCTCTCTCTCTCTCTCTCTCTCTCTCTCTCTCTCTCTGGATTTCCTTCTCTCACGTTCGAGTTAAATTTGCCTTATACCTCAACCCTTCGTTCAATTCACGAGTGGTCATTATATGCATTAGGGTAAAATGGCAATGAAAATGTTTTTCATCCCCTTTCCCCCCACTTTTCTCAAGTCCACGTTCATGTTTTATTTGCTCGAATTAATTTCGATAAAATGTGTGCGTTTTTCAAGGGATTTTTCGAGACTGATACTTTTCGAACGTAACAAAAATTACGAAAAATGTTTATATATTTGCTTTATTGCGAATATTTTGGTGCATGAGAGGAATAAAATTTCAACGATATATAGTGAACTACACCCTTATCATTCTATTTTTGCCATTAATCTTATTTTCTACACCCAACCCCCTTTTTCATTCACTTTATTTCCCCATTTCCTTCTCTCTCTCTCTCTCTCTCTCTCTCTCTCTCTCTCTCTCTCTCTCTCTCTATCTCGTTCTCTCTGTTCTGCTTGTTTTCTCCGATACCCAGCACTCTCGAAAAAAAAAAAATAATAATAAAAAAACCATTAGCTCACTTGCCCTGAGAGTACACCCTCACTCCATAGGTCGAAACAGGCAACGATCATCGCTCTCGGGCAACAAAACCCTCACCACGACCGCAAGAACAAAGTAGCTCAGCATTTTTCGTCCAATTCCAATTAAATTCCGTCGATATTTCAAGCCCTCGAGCCTCGCAGTATGCCCTATACTCGCTATGTACAACCCTTTCACTCGTTTTATGTTTTATGCTCGGTATACATACAAAAGCTTCAGACAAGGAAAAGAGAGCTGTACTGCGTTTCTATTTTGTTAAATCAACCCTTTTTCCCCATGTTCGTTCCTATTTTACATTTATTTTAATTATCACAATAACTAAAAAGAAAACGAATTTTATCCTTTGGTACAATCAGCTGAACGAGATGGAATAATTTCGCATAGAATATCGTAGAAACCTCGAAGAGAATAATTGGTAAAACTTCGTTGACGTTTCTCACTGGGGTCTCGATTGGACAGTCCGTAAAAAAGATCAAAATTAAAACATAAAAATCGATCAACTAAATACAGCCTCCCCTATCGTGAAATTAAAAAAAAAAAGTGGGTACAATTTTGACCATTCCTGTTTTTTCATACTCCTCATATTTTCTCCCCGAGTCTCTGCTTCGTTTTTTCACACAATTATTCGCGAACAGTTTGTCAAGATTTCGATACAATGCATCTTTCAAGTTTCCTCCACCACAACTCGAAAGAAAGAGAGAGAGAGAGAGAGGTAGAAGGAGGGAGGAAGAGCGTGATTTATCACAACGTCGACGCAAGCTCGACTGTTGCTACTGCGTTTTCTTCTTCCTCTCAGAAGGCGCGTCTCGACGTCTCCTTATTCTCTTTCTCTCACTCCCTATGGCAGGTTATAAGACAAAGACATAGCCAGGAAGAGAGAGAGAGAGAGAGAGAGAGAGAGAGAGAGAGAGAGAGAGAGAGAGAGAGGGAGGGAGGGAGGGCGAGAAAAGACGAAAAAGAGGACATGGAACAAAAAAAATGATGGAAAAGCGAGACAAAGTTATATATACGGATTCACGTTTGGTGAGAGGCGTCGTCGTCGCATCTCTAGTCGTAATTCTTAATAAAGCCAACGCTCCGAAGCTCCCCCCCCCTTCTGCCCCGTAGAGATGTAAATTACCTGTCGTCCCAGGGTCGATTAATAATCGCCTTCGAGATACCCAAACTCTCGTATATATTTCCTCGTCGTCAACCCTTTTCTCCGCTATACACACACCCTCCTCGCGTCTTTTCCTCCAATCCGCCAAACCCGCGTCTCTCCATCATTCGCGAGGAGAGCGCGCTATACTATACGACGCTCTACATTTTCCAGCATCGGCGAACTCGCGCTTTTCGACGAAAGCTCGTAAATGCCCGCGAAACTTGTGCGTCGTGACTCCTCTATGTATATCTTCCTCTCTCGTCGTCGTTAACTTCGTTACAGATACAGTTCACCCTCATACCTCCATTGAGAATCAACCGCCCTCTCTTCATCCACTATCTCATTCCTCTCCTCTACTTGCCGGAAAATTCGCTGCATCAGCGGATAGTATGAAATTTCGCAAAAGAGGAAGTCCTCTTTTGCGAGTAAAACTTTTCAACTCCCTCTCCCCTTTCTCTCTCTCTCTCTCTCCCCCTCTCTCTCTCTCTTTCTCTCATGCGTGTATATGAATACGTTTGAGCTTCTAGACGACGACGACGACGACGACGAATAAGAAACGGAGATTTCATCGTAGATGGAAAACTCGAAAGGCTCGCCCGAGTGACTCTCGCAAGAGCTTCCAGAAGAGCTTTTATATGGCCAAAATGGCGCAGAGAATGCTTGTGAAAGCGGAGAAATCTCCGGGAGAGATTTCGAGAAATTGGCACTGTGTGTGCTATACACTCTCTTCTTCTCTCGCTCTCTCTCTCTCTCTCTCTCTCTCTCTCTCTCTCTCTCTCCCTCTCTATCACTTTCTTTGGTAACGATGGTATATGACATACCAAAAGCGTTCTCTAACAGCGATCTCATTCCGCACGTATACATATACATGTATGGGATATTCAACTGGAATTGGAGTGATTTTTTGATGGAGTTCACGGGTTTCAAACCGTCCGTTTGAAGAAAAGGGGGAAAAAATGGTATCGCACTTTCGTTTTGCTGAATTATTCTTTTTAGTAATGATTGTTCCATAAAAACGAAGATGTGCACAAAGTAAAACGTTATTAAATTATAAATTCGCGCTAATGGTATTTTTTTTTGTATCAATTATTATATTGAAACGGGAAAAAAGTAATTTTTGAACGGAGACTCGAATTTGCTGACTTGAAAAATTTGTTCATTTTACGTGAAATTCCCTATATATGTGTCTACGTAGATCCTTCGGGTTCTATGTAGTCGAGACAATGTCCTTTTAACTTCTCGAATGAATTCGTAAAGAGACAGACAGAGAGAGAGAGAGAGAGAGAGAGAGAAAGAGAGAGAGAGAGAGAGAGAGAGAGAGCGAGAGAGAGAGACAGAGAGAGAGAGAGACTTGCCAATTACTCGGAACGTTTAATTGAAAAGCATAATGAGATGGAAAAGAAACGATGAAAGTCCTACATCGTTGAGCTTTCTAGCAACGTGGCATTGTGAAAAAATTTCTAGATATATTCCGAGAGATATCGAAGCCGAAAAGTTCTCGCGAATTTATAAAACCAGAGAGCCCGAATTTTTTTTTTCCGCTTAGAAAACGTGCGATGACGATCTCTTGCAACTAGTTTTTTTTTTCTAAAATAAAGTTTCCAGTAGCCGGAACGTATACGTTTGAGGGTGGGAGGGGGGGGGGGGGAGCAGAAGAGAGAAGCTACTAGAATCACAGGGAGTCATCGCTGGCAAACATTCGCTGACAAAAATTGAGAGAGCTCTCGCGTTTTCTCTTATCTTTGTGCTATACCAATGACTTCGTAAGACGTCACAATTAAACTCACGTCTCGGTTAACTTATACGCTGAGTCCGATGGTCGCCTCTGTGGTGAGAAATGAACAAAGAGAGTATAAGAGAGTTAGATATGAAAAGTTTTATATGATCGAAGAGTACAGTCAGTGTGATACATCCAAAATGCAACGAAATTTTCATTTTTTTTCAGTTTTAAAAAAGTTGCGAAAAAAATTTTATCCCATGTCCTTCTTCGCTAATGACACACTGCACCGTAATTTTGTCAAAATCTCATCATTTAAATTGATACGAAAACTTACAAACAAAAAAGAACGATAAATGGCACATTTGTATCATTCACTTGAACTGCAAGGGCTTCCGAATATCCCTTATTCAATCACTTCCCGCGGAGAAGTTCAAACTTCATTCACATAGTGTGCTGATTCTTTTCGCAACGGTTTTTCAGCCGTACAACGTGGCTTGGTTCATTGAGCCACGATAATTTTTTTGGACTTTTTACGAATTTTCAAAGTCGTACCATCGATTTTCTCAAATTTTCCAAAACCCAAGCCAACCCACTTTTGGAAAATGTAGTGTCAGTGATACATAAACGTTGATCTATTGCGTATATGACGAGGCAACATTGTTGATTATGTTTTTTGGTGATTTATTCGTTGACTTTATGGATTGTTTTGAGAAAAACAATCGTCATTAGATTATCGTTGATTCGTTATTAGAAAAAAATAATGCTTTTTAGGTTATGCCCGAGAAAAAAAGATATAATATATGAAATATAAAAACAATTAGATTTTCGTTTTAATTTTTTTTTTCTTTTCGTGGGGATTGCTATCGCGTTACGTGTCTTTTTCAATACTTTGAAGCATACCCTGTATATCTATATCGTGTATTTAAAGTTCTTGAAAATGATAAAATTAGAACAACACGACCCCGAAAACTTTTATCATCGATTGAATAAATATTTTTCCCGAATGGCAATTTGTATAATAACTTACGAATTCGAGCTACATGACATTGAATACATCTCGAATATTCAGAAACTCAGCAGGCCCAAATTTATCCCCTGGCCCAAATTCACACAAATATATACGTATATATATAGATATATATACGTATATATTAAACGTGTTTATTGGTATTCGAATTCCCAATTCACGGGAATTCTTCCATTTTTTTTTCTCGCCATTCGTTGCTTCGTTTCTCATGCTTGCCAAGATCGTAATCCCCTATGGTGACAGAATTTATTGCCTGACTGAGACATTAAAAATCGCTAATCTTTATGGATTTGCCTCATTCGAAATCCTCCCTCTCTCTCTCTCTCTCTCTCTTTCTATTTCGCTTTTTTACTGGTGCCAGTTTCATTACCACCTATAGTCGTTGTCGTTATGGATGGAAATAAAGAATCTTTTTTTTCTCTCTCTACTTCGTTCCCTATCATGAAAATGAGAGAGGGGAACGAGACAGCTCGTTTCTTTGTCTTCCGTTTCGTTGGATCAATCTCCATTCGCGAAATGATCGTTGGATATAAAGCAACGCGCGACGCATGCAGATGGCAATCAGAACCGAGAACGCACGAATAGAGGCCAATAAAAAAAAAAAAAAGGTAACAATGAAAAGGCGAAGGGTGCACGAGCAGGCGAGTGGCTTACGCGATACGCGAATAGAAATCGACGATCGTAAAAAGTAAAAGAAAATAAATAAATAAGAATCGCACCGTTATAGCGCATTTTCTTCCATTGAAGGAACAGTGACGGACGAGCCAATTGCCACTCACAGCCATTTTCGTGAAAACTCGATAAGGCAGTTTGCCTGGATAGTGGAAAAATTAGGAGCAAGGGTGAGAAAATTAATAGCAACGCGTTTAAAGAAGAAGCCTTCGATTTTTTTGATTCGAGTAAATTTTATTCCATATCAACCACGAAAAATAATCGCAGCCATCATCATTTTTCTCACAGTCACCGTAATTCATTTTCCATGTATATTTATCAACAACGCCGCACTGACATTTTTAATTTACCGATTTTCCTAAAATTTCGCCTCGAGACTATATACGTTCCCAACAAAAAATGTCTTTCTATCCCTTTTTTTTCATCGACGAGAGAGAATAATTAATCGCGCAAATAACTATAACGTGATACGAATTAACGCGAATAATCGGCGCGGAGTTGCATTATATTTTTATTTTCCCCAAATTGATTGTTTCGCTTCATCGAAAATTATCATTGAATCACCAAAAACGAGTTTTGCCACCATTTTTATCGCAGGAAAAATGGTGATCGTGTGAATAAGTGGTGAGCTAGTAACGCCACCCTTCCCGCGGGGATAAAAAAAACAGCGTCCACCTACCCCCTATATATTTAACACAGCCACTGACAACCCCAGAATTGAAAAAGTTGCGCCCCTCACTCATCTCTCTCTCTCTCTCTCTCTTTCTCTCTCTCTCTCTCCCTCTCTCTTTCTCTATCTCTCCTCCATTTAAACACCAAAATTTAGCCCCGAAATTTTCACCCCCCCCCCCCCCACCCCCTTCATATGTAACAGGAAGCGACGAATCCGCTTGTGTGACAGCAGCAACTGCACTGACAGCCGCTGTTCGAGAGGTCGTAAAATTTTCGATTGTTTGTTTTTTTTTTTCGTCTCTTGTACCTCCTCATCTGGTCCATACGAGGGTTTTTGCAGCAGCCGGCCACGTGGTGTTCCCCGAATCCTCTCTGTCTACAAGCGGCCTCATGAAAAATCAAAAGCCCTCCCCCCTCCCCTTCTCCGAAAATCATGATAATACCCAGGAAAAAATGTCATTCGTGAAATCGTTCCGAGATCGTAAAACTTTTTTGAATTATTCAGTCTCACTCGCCGTTCGACTATAAACGGCGCACCCTGGTCTCGTTTTTCTTCCTACCAAATACGTGTGTGTGTATATATTTTAATATATATACGTTGTGTACATAAATTGTATACGATCGACTATAGGCTCTAAGAATAAAAAAGGAAAGTCGTAACTCGACGCAATTTTGCATGTAAAATTACGTTAGATACGCCTTTTTTTTTCGTGCATCGATCAGTCGACGTGCCCACGAGATGAGATACACAAAACTCTATGTTGATGTACGTAACAGCGACATTTGGTTCAGATTTTTTTCTTTTTTGGTTAGGTATGGGTCGTAAAATTTTTCGGTCGTGCTCTCGCACAGTTTTTCCATTTATGTTGGGCTGCTTCGCCTTTGGCTCAGTACGGTTTCTTCTTCTTTCTATTCTCGTTGCTTTTGGGACACCTAAAGTGACAAAACAGAGAGAAAGAGAGGGAGGAAAAGTCGCATATATATATATATATAGGGATGAAAACTCGGCGTGAGCGAGTTACGAGCCGGCTGGGAAAATCGTACATGAAAATTTCGTTGCTCGTAAAGTCTTTGAGAGACCCTTTTTCTCCTGTCACTTTGTAGACTTTTTTTTTTATGCACACGCTCGTTTCGTATAATATATACCATGTACTTGTGACCGGGAGTGACGGATTTCGTTTGAGGATCGCGACAGTGTTTTTTTTTGCATGGGATGTTCCCAGGACACAAATTGGCAGAGCAATGATATGGAGATGGTCTCGTTTTTTTTTCTCAAAAAGTGCGTGGCCCTTATCGATGCCCGAAAAAGATATTGGAAATGGGAATATAAATAATGTAAAATACAATTATAATTTGATTATTGAACTCTTTATTTTCACATAAGGAAGGACCGTCTGTTCTGTTCAAATATTTCTACGAGACTAAAGACTTGTGACTCTAAAGAATATTGTCACCAAAGAAGAAAGAACTCTTGGTTCGTTCTTTTCCTATGCCAGGTATCGAGTCGGCTATTTATGTTTATTACTATGGGTTTCCCCGCGTCGATTCGTTTTTGAACCCTTCGTCTTCTATGTACATATGTAGGTGTACATACTCTTCTTAGGGCCAGCGACTATACTCTCCAATAAAAGATATTAATCTCGAGAACTCACGATTTTAATAAGCGAAACACGGGTGTCTTTGAATCGAAGAAAAAATTCAGTACTCCTGCGATCCAAGACCGCGTGTGATACGAGAAATTATTTAATTTTATCGGGCGAGAACATCTCAGACCTGCCGTTTTGTGTTCTATGCATATTCATCGAACTGAAAATGAAAAATCGAAACCATGCACTATTGTAATCAGTACAATTTACGAATCTTTTGTACTTTAAAAGAAGCTCTTATTTTATTTATAAAGAGGACATTTTTAGGATTTAATTTCACTGGTTAACATATTTTTTTTTCTTCAATTTATGGGGGGTCACTGGTACGACGAATTAAAAATTTCGATAACCTCGTAGTCATGTTAACTCTCGTACGCATAAATGTAGCTTTCTTGCATCATAAAAAGGAAGGAAATTTTAAAAAAGTGTGAAAATCATTGATCGCTTTCCCGTGAAATATTCCATGTATGTATTTACGTACATCAAGGTAATAACCACTCAATTTTTTCCCTCTGCCTGAACTGTCAATTTCACAGTCTCACCTCGTGGGACTCGATTTTCGTGGTCATATACCAACCGCACAAAATATTCGCACATGGACACTCACGGCGTGGTATAAAAATTGTTATCGAGTTATTCTCAAACATTTTTCATGCCCCGCTTTTTATTTGTACACGAGACAATGCAGTATACATATATGACCATAATATAGTGCAGGGTGTGGAGGGTTTTCCCTTCGAGAGATCGTAATAATCAGAATGTATGGAAAAGGGTCTCCATCTAGCGGGTGGTAACGCAAAAATATGGTATCTTTATGCGTTTGCGTATAACCGCGTAACACTATAAGGGTCATATTACGCAGTATTTTTTTTTTGCCCAGCCTCGTATTTATATTACCTAGACTCTCCTCCCCAGCTGATTTCTCGCGTTTTTTCCATTGCGGGAACCAAGAATTGTGTCATCGAGGCACTGGAATTCTGGAGAAGAAGAAAACGAAAGATTTTCCAGAATACTTTCGTAAATTTCAATCGTTTATTTAAAAAAATTATTATTCCTCTGAAATTATAAGTACTAATAATTAAAAAAAAAAATACTTTCATTTCAAAAAAAAGTTTTTTTTTTTCCTGTGAATTATGATTTTATTTTTTTATCATTATTTTTCTTCGTTAAATGATTCTTTGTTTCTACAATAAAGTATTTTTATTTGCGTAAAATTCATTCGAATATAACGAAAAACGGACGCAGACTTTAAGAGACGTGCGCCTCGTGATGGTCCTGGCTATAATGTCGATGGTTAAATTCCATATAGGGCATACAAGCTGTGCTTATATACACAACCGATACGCCTCTTTGGCATTAGTCCATCGATGTGAACTGGCCGCCCGAGCGCTTGGTAACTTATCCGATTACCTTCGACGCGTTTTACGAGCCAACTTTTTAGACGCCGGTGAGAGACGCCGATAGCGAACTCGGGGATAGAATGGTGGATAGGGTTGTAGGGTCGATGCGGGGTCTTATAACGAAACACAAGAGAACGTCTCCTCGCCTGCAGAGGAAGAAATAAATACGAGAATCCTAAAATTTTGGGGTAAACAGCGAGACAGAGAGAGAGAGAGAGAGAGAGAGAGAGAGAGAGAGAGAGAGAGAGAGAGAGAGAGAGAGAGAGAGAGAGAGAGAGAGAGAGAGAGAGAGAGAGAGAGAGAGAGAGAGAGAGAGAGAGAGAGAGAGAGAGAGAGAGAGAGAGAGAGAGAGAAGAGATGAGAAAAAGGAAAAGTCATCGTGCTGTGGTCAGCGGGGGGCAATATATATGGGAGTAGATAGGATTTTATTCGGATTTTAGTGCCCAGGGACGAAAAACTATTCAATATATATATATATATATATATATATATATATATATATATAAATCAAACCTGAAGCTCTTACTGCCTCGATGACCCGATTTTCATCATCTCTCGTCTCGTTGGAAATCAGTCGAGTCGAAGAGGGTGAATTCTAAATATCACGCACATGCATGGATCAACTTTCCAAATCGGAAAACTTATCTTTATGGTAAACCATAAAAGTAGGATTTGTTTGTTTTCAATATAAATAAAAAAAAAAAACAGTATTAAATAAATTTCGTTCGTTTAAACAGAGTTTATGCAATACGAAATGAAAACAATGATTATATCTTCAATAATTTTGCTTCAAAAGATTTATTTCTTTTTAAAAAAGATATAAAAGAAAATGTGAAAAAAATCCTCAAGTCCCATTGTCCCCTATACAGAATTTTTAATCATAAATTATTAAATTCTTAGGGAATGTATACAATGCCTATTTTTTTTTTCTTTTAATTCAAATAAACTCTACTGAGATCAAACGAATTAATCTTTCGCGACGAAGCCTCGCGAGAGGGACATATAAATACAGAGCTCCGTGGATTTCGCGAGCATTGTTTCCTTTGTTCGTATACAACATTTCTCAATATCCCTTTATATTGCCGGGTACATCGTCTTTAAGCTCGCCAACCCCCTCTCCCGGAACAATGGAGACGACTCGCTTTTTCGAGGTTACAAATTCGAGGTCTTTCGTTCCCTTGCTGGAGAGCATTCGCTCTAACCATCCCAGTAACAGCGAGAGCCCTCTGACATTGCGCGCTTTGCATGAGGAATTCTCGCTGGAAAAATCTCTGATACCTCTCGCGAGAATCTCGACGACGCGGCGTAAAAGTCGCGAAATGAACGTAACTTGAAAATACATAAAAAAAAAAAGAAACAATTGACAATAATTTTTTATTTTTAACGAAGCAGTGAAAATAATTGTTCTTAACAACTTGTCAGCGGTAGTTGAAAGCGAAGAATTCTTTTCAATTATTTTTCCATGTGAATTTGAAATCGATCATATTAAAAAAAAAAAAACCGTTACGACCCTTGAATAGTTCATTTTTCATCGATTGAAGTGTAAAATTGGATCAGTGTGGAGTCTTGTTCGAAAAAATCGAAATCAAAGTTACTCTTTTCAAAAATTACCTTATGACAATTGCTTTATTCGTTCTTCTAACTTCTTTCCTCATCAATTTTCTTCATATCAACAAACAAGTGCATACAGATTTTATATCGGTATGCACCATCTTCACGATATTTTGCATTTTTACAAATAATTTGGAAAACTTGGGACTCGCGAGACGAGTGAAGAGCGACTCGAGCGACACACGTTGAAAAACGAAATGAAGAAGACGGAGAACATGAAAAATAATTAGCGAGAATCCGGTTCGCATGTAGGACTCGAGAGAGAAGATAATCTCGAGAGTCAGAGGGTGTCCCTTATTCTTGGCCTAGCTATACGCAAAGTTTCGTCGTTCTTTCTTTTTTTTTGTTATAGATACTTTTTGCGGCTACGCTGCTGCTGCTAAATTTACCCCCTCGAAGGGATTATAGAGAATTATACAACGTGTCCTAGGCCTTTCAATATGTATACATAAATACACGTCGACTGTTTTGGCAAGGAAAAGGGCCTGGTCCACGCATCGTTGGGTATTAAAATCGTTTGGGTCAGGCTCTTTCGATCCCTACGAGCTTGTATATATCTATATACAAATATACATGTATGTACAAACTTTATTCCCGATTTTTTCGCAATCCGTATACATGCCACACGAGGGGTGGGGGGGGGGGGATCCCCTCTCGTCGTGTGTTTCCCGTTTCTGTCAAGGTACGAAATACGTTATAGGTATTAACTACACAACGTTGTATATACGCACGACAATGCTTGTCGACACAATGCTCGCTTGAATTTATGTTTACGGTCTCGGAAAACATTTTTGACCGTGGCTACACGTGGGATATCATGGTACGGGTGGTTCTCCGGATGATGAACATGATTTCACCGCTGAACCATCCAATCTTTCTCTTTCTATCTCTCTCCACTCCAGAGCTTCTATTTTATTATTTCTGCGAATAATGCACAGACTGTGTATGTATGTGTGTGTGTGTGTGTGTGTGTGTGTGTGTGTATGTGTGTGCGCGCGTGCGTGTGTGTGTGTGTGTGTGTGCGCTAGGGCCTATTGATTTTCACCGGTGCCGAATGGACCATGAAAAGCAGCCTCCCCGCGAGTGCTTTCAACAGAACCGAATCGTCGCTGAATTCCAAATCCACGCAGTTCAGCCCATATGTAAGCAGATTCCCTTTAAAGATCGCACGAAAACAAAGGGACCCAGTGATACACATCTAGGCAGTTTGACCACACGAGTTTCCCTTTTTTCAGCGTTCCCATGTCGAAGAGTTCTTGTCGAACTTTTTGAATTGAAATTTTCCTTCGAAGTTCGTCGGAATTAATGAAGATCGATTCGTTTCGAGTTAGTCTGAATCTTGATGAATTACAATCATTCATATCAAATATAGCATGAAATTTGCCCGACAGGTCGCTGAATTTTCACGTGACCATGAAAACTCGAGCAAGATCATCGGATTTTGTTAGCTATATAAATGAATCCAGTGGCAATAAGTTCGAAACTATAATGAATCTAATCTGCTGTTCCAAGTTATATAAGAAAGAAATTTGTGAAAAATTCTTCCTGTAAGAACATTTTCAAAATGAATT
Organism: Rhorus exstirpatorius; assembly: GCA_963564615.1. NCBI lineage: Eukaryota > Metazoa > Arthropoda > Insecta > Hymenoptera > Ichneumonidae > Rhorus > Rhorus exstirpatorius. The sequence continues at coordinate 33,014,099 of OY751317.1, forward strand.
GAAAAGTTTGTTGCATTGCGTTTCTGACAATAATCCGGTTTGACGAGAAAGAGAGCAAGAGAGAGAAAGAAGGAAAGAAATGAATTTAGTTGGGTTAATTTAGTTGGCACGCATCAGCAACAGGAGTATTTGTGTCGAGCGCAATAGTCTCTCTTGCATTGCACTTTTTTTTACAGACGTACTCTTCGTCCTGTGCAATGCAGCTGTTTTTGTGTCGCGAGACTGCAATAAGGGTTAGGAGTGGAGTACATAGAGGCTGCAACGCCATAGCCGGAAGGATTTCCAGTTACTAGTCCCAGTCATTCTAGCAAAAAAAGTAGGGTTATAATACAATCGTCTACAGAATTGATTTTGCTTTTGGAAAAGATTCAGGGACTGTCCGCTGAGTGTAAATTCATGTCGGCAGGACGCGGGGGCTCGAGATTCAGTCGCCATCTTGGAAAACATGTTTTAACAAATATCTCGTGAACCGTGCATCGTACGACAAAAATTATAGAGACTTTTTTTGTAGATAATAAAATTTTCTACAACTTTTATAGGAAACTTTTTCTTGTGCAGTGAATGGTTTTTAATTTATAGCGCGGCAAACTTTTCCAAACATGGTTATTGCTAAATATATAGTCAACGATTGATGTAACAGTAAAAAATGGTGATGTTTGGAAAAGTTTACCGCGCTATAAATTAAAAACCATGTGATCTACAGGATAAAGTTTCCCATAAAAGTTGTAGAGAATGTTATTATCTACAAAAAAAAGTCTGGACTATTTTTGTCGGATGATCCACGGTTCACGAGATATTTGATAAAATTTCTTTGCCAAAAAGGCTGCTGAACCTCGACCCCCCGCGTCCCGTGAACTTGAATTTATACTCAGTGAACACCTCTGAACCTTTTTCAAAAGCAAAATCAATTATGTATGTAAAAGATTGCAGAAAAAAATTGCTAGAATGACTGGACTATATAATTCGGAACGAAATGACGAATGTCGACGTCGCTGGTCGACAGCAGATTTTTAATTTCTCATTGTTTTGTACCTGAATTGTGATTTCAATTATAAAATCCTGAATGAGATCGATGTTCAACTTGCGAAAGGCTGTTCGTACAAAAGAGAAAGCGCCATTTGTGAACAAACGAGAGTTCCAACTTGAAATTTACAAAGTATCTTCCCAGGTATACAGAGATAATTCAACAAAGTGTTATGTCCAAATAAATTAGTTTGCTTTTTTTGGAAAAAAAAAAGTAATTTTTCTCGTTTTTGGCCAAAAAAACAAATTCGAATTTATTGATTTTTTTTTTAAGAAAGCGCAAAAAATTTCCCATCCAAACCACATCCATTTACACACGAGCATACGTATACTTGTAAAACGAGAACGCTGACAAAAATGGTCGCTCTCCGATGACAGTCACAGAGTTTCCACGATAGAACTCTTCAAAATAGTGTCTCGTCGTTGAAAAATTCCCACGTTATTCGATGATTCATTGCTTCTCGTCGACAATAAATGCAATTTAATACACTATACTGTTTGCAATTCCCTATATGAACAACTTTGAAAATTTTCTATACAACGAGTTTTGACAGTCCGCTGTCAATTGCATTCGACTCTGGCTTCTGGCTCGAATCGATGAATCATCGTAGCTGGAGAATTTTGTATAAGAAGCAACGACCATTCCACCACCCGATGGCTCAAATAAATATAAATATTAGCGTTCGGTAAAATAAGAAAAAAAAACTATACGGACAGCATTATTCACGGGAGTGTGCTTAATTTGCCCCCTCCCGACGCCCCCAAATCTCCGAGAACCTTCCAGAAAATATTTTTTCGAGAATTTCCAACATAGCTGAACCATCGAAAACGCCCTTAGACACGTGTGTCTAATTTTTCATGGGTATTTATATATTTGAAAAAAGCCACCCTTACGCATAAATACGGGAATGTTATAGCAGGGGTGTTGGGAGGATTGAGCAGCATTGGGAATTCGCTTGGACAAACGTCATGGCAAGCACCAATTTGGGCGATGGGGGGGAGAAAGAGAGTTCCTGGTCCTGCTGCTGATTCTGACGAGGGAAACTCTCTTGCAAACCGGAAAAGGGGTGTGTGAGAGAGAGAGGGAGATTGAGATACGAAGCGAAAACGAGAATTAAAGGAAAGCAAGTGAGTGAGAGAGAGAGAGAGAGAGAGAGAGAGAATCGTTGCTGTTAGCAAGGAGTTGCGAGAGACCCCCGAGGTTCTCTTTGTGTGGCAGTGGCGCACGCGGCCTCCTGTCCTCTTTGTCCTCGCTCGCAGGAGCGACGAGCCGGGCACGCTTCTCTATGCTCATTTCGTATATATACCTCTTCTTCTTCCTCCACTTGGTTCTCCACTATCCCCCATGTGCCAATCGATAAAACGCCCTGGTTAATGGGAAACTCACCCGCGACCATAAACCTACACACCCTCTCGCGCGACCTCGTACCCTCCCGACCGCTCTCCCGTTATATACGCCCATCTATATCGCGTAACGTTTTCCGTGAACACTTGAAACGTTACACGGAGCGCAAGTTATTCATCATCAGCATCCCCATGCTTCGTTTAACGTCCGGTGAAAATTTAAAAAAGGACACGACTTTTTTTTAAATATTTTTAGCCAGCGAAAAAACTGAGCTACTGTATATCGTGCAGATTTTGAGCCTCAAGTGGCCCCTGGACTTTTCTGATCGAGGCTTCAATGATCGATAATTGATATCAAACAAACGGACGTTACACATGTGATTTGAGGCTACGGCAAAACAAATGTGCCAAACGCAACATGTCCCACACATCACCCACGTCCGTGCCTTGCATTCCCCTTGCCGCGCACACGCAGCACTCGACCCTCCTTGACTTATCATTGTTGATTTTTGTTAGGAAGTTCATTGAAACGATACATTTTTGTAAGATATTTCAATTTCCTACATTTTGCAGGAAATTTTGAACAATATTTTCATTTTTGGCACTTTTGTACCCTGACGCAGCATCGAACATTGACAGTACACATGTATAATTGAATCTCACCAGAGATATATAGGCAGCAGCGCGACGTGCAAGGCACGTCATCTTTGGCTTCCTCCATTGTCGCCCGGTGAAAATTGATGAAGACCTCCCAACAACATCAATCCGGGATAATTAAGTTACAGCTGGACAGTAGACGCTGTACGACACCCTTATACATAAATACATCTATATATCCTTGTATACTTTATTCCATGATGGTGAGAAAACGAGCGAAAAAGATCTGCGGGAATGAAGAAAAGTGAGCTTCGATGCTTTCGCATTTTTTTTCTAGACCCCCTTTTTCTGCAACGACTCGAATACTCATTTCTCTCTTTCTCTCTCTCTCTATCGCCTTATCCCAACTATTCTGTATTTATTATTTTGTCTGGGGGGGGGATAGATTCTTCACGAAACGACTTTCGGACGAAAAAAAACGAGTCGACAATTTGTCAGATCCGAGACGTGCCGTTTTTTTTTTCCGGTGATCGAGATCGTCGAGATGTCACTTCGTGATGGATCGGCTTGTACTTTTTTTTTTTCTTTTTCTCAACTGACCAACTCTCAGGGTCGTTTTAATTTTATATTCTTATGCTTAATCCTCACAATTTACCTTTGCGAGAGTTTTAATATTTATTTTTGTTCAAATAAAAGGGTCTCGGATGTATGGGCTGATCCGCCTTCACGAGTTCGTGATCACCATAGGGCTATTTTCTCTTCCCATGACGATGTATATGACGGTTTTTTTTTTTTTCTCAAATCAACATTGTGTCCGTTGATTGTGACTGACATCGGACGATTTTCTACGCCAATCCTTTCGCCACTTTGAGTAATGTATAGTACACTCGAGTCAGAGAAATAGAGATGCGCGCGCGCGTGTGTGTGTGTGTGTGTGTGTATGTGTGTGTGTGTGTGTGTGTAATAGTCATGATAATTGTGCACTTGCGAGCAAAGCGTCAATTATTAAAACGGCCTCGATGAACCTCTAGGCTTGAGTGAGACCCTGACAATTGACTCTTTCCAAGCTCTGGGTAACCACTTCATTGAGACACCGTTAATATGCATTTTCGTAATGTTCGGTTGAGTTGGGCTCCTGCAAGACAGCGGGAAAGAGGAAGAGCAAACTTAACAGTATATATAGTACCACGATTAGCAGCTAGTCCAATGACTGATTTTTTCACCATTACTAAAAAAAAACCCTCTACTATTGTCATCAGCTCTAAATATCCTAGTACAGAGCCATAATATTCCTGGGGGGGGGGGGGGGGGGGAAAGTACTTTTTTTAGCCATGCAGAAAGCCGGTTGTAGGGTTGAAATTTAGAAAAAAAAGTCCAAAGAATTTTACGGTATTGTTTGCCAAAAAACGCACCGCTGTATACGAGAAAGAAGTTATTCTTTTAATAATGCTTGGGAAAAAAAAATAACAAAACGTATAAATTTCGCATAATCTCGAGCTTAAAAAGACTTCATTATCATAATTGGCGGTTAATTTTCTGTCGAATGGATTTTCAATGTTGCAGGGTAAAAAAAAAAATAGTCGCCTTGCAACTTTTTGCAATAACTTTTTGATGGCATGTCATGAGCATGAAGCCCTGACTTTATGTTGCGTGAATAGCCACAAAGTTAATTTTTTAAATATATTAATAAACTCAAAACTTTCTCTTAATTATCAATTATATCCTAGCATAATTTTTGAAAATTCATCTTATGCTATATAGGTAATTATTGAAAAATTGATTTTTCATGATTATAAATCACTACAAAAAAAAAAAAAAATAATAATGGCTTTATCTCGGCAATGTTTCTCGTAATGATCGAGCAATATATAATCGTCAAGTTCGCGTATATGTCCTCGATGAATTCTATCGAAAATTAATCGGTTAGCCAAGAAAAGAGGGGAAAAAAACTAACGTATCTTATGAGAGATTTCGCACGACCTCCTCAGACGATATTATATCTCGTCATGAGCGTATATATATATAACGAATGAGCCCGAAAGATTTATGCCCCTGCGCGCGTGCACGCATACACGCATATACGCGCACAAACATCCGCAAAGACTCACATACATACATACATACCAAAATTGGATAAACGCGATTCGTTTCACTCTCGTCCCGAACATGAAGCTATAATCAGACTTGATAGTTTGCATAATTTTATCGACGAACAGCACATTGAGAAGACGGAGGAGATGATAAAGAAGAAGTAAAAGAAAAAGAGAAAAAAAAAAAACAGTCGTCCGTCGCCGTCGGTTCGTTGTCAAACGAAGGATGAAAATAAAACATGAAAAGAAGATACAGGGGAAAAAAAAGGAGAACGATGAAAAAAAAAACCCGTCTGTCGCGTACGAAAATTTCATGCGAGGAATATTCGATGTGTATGTAGAAAGCAAGAAGCCCATCAAACACGTCAATATCTTGGATGAAATATTCCGATACTATATAAACAGATTTCTCCACGCGCTTACAATCGTAAAAAAAAAAAAAAAAATAGTCTCCTCGATCTGTAGTCCACGTTCTCCAGGACCCTCTGCTCTCCGGCAATAATACTTTTCGTTTCATCTTGTTAGGGAATCGAGTATAGTATATAGTAAGTCGGAATTCCATCCAGATTTCTTGGAGGGTCCCTCCCGGTAACTATGACACCATCAATTGATGAGATAATATGATCTGGAAAAAAATTCCAATCGATAAAATGGAATTTTTGTCCGTTCTACCCAAATTATATATCCAGTGATTGGCTATACCAACGCAGCATTAGTGGCAATTTCACGATTCCACCACAAACCAAATCGTCTAGACATGAACGCAGTTGCCAACGCTTTTGACCCAATAACATCTCTAACGCAGAATTAAGCTTTTACGAACATCTCTAGCCAAGTACAGCTCTGCCAGATGATAAAACTGTTCGGCTTTGCTGATAATAAGTACACTTTTGGGATGAAACAGTTCAAAAAATTGTACCAACCATCAACCATATACCGGAGAGTTGTAATCTGGGAGAGCGATTATCGAGTAGAGATGATCTCAAAAGTTTCATATTCGTTGAGGACGGTTATTAGGTAGAGTTGTAATTTGGTAGACTCGTTCGTATATAGAGCCTATAAATTCTGCTGGAAGTCTTCTGCGTTTCGGTATAGAATTGTGAATGTGCCGATCAAGACATCATAGATCCTGAGAAACAAAAGTGGTCCAAATTTGCACCAACTTTTCTCTACATAAATATAATATATATGTGTGAATAAATGTATACAGCAGCCGGAGAATCGATTCATTCGACGATACGATAGCGGCCATCAGTTCGCTCGCTTGCGCCGAGTTGGCGCCGCGCCTCAGGCAGTTACGTCGCGTTACGTTAAACCCATTGCCTTTTACACGCCCATTGAGTCAAACGCCTTCGACGATCTCTCTTTATCTCTCTTTCTCTCTCTCTCTCTCTCTCTCTCTCTCTCTCTCTCTCTCTCTCTCTCTTCCTCGCTTCCTCTCTTTTTCTTTTCTTTTCACGAAAGCGCGGTCGGAAGAATCTCGTCGACTCTTCTTTCGATATCACGGAAGAGTTCGCACCGAACGGCCAAGTGGATTTTTCGCTTGTTCTCGTTTACACTCCAGCAAAGTCATACACACGACCTGGATTTTAGTGCACTCTCAATACCAAGCAGCACATGGCGAGAGGAGTAACTTTAACGGAGATGCGAAAAAACGTTTTATTTTTAAATTACATTCGGAAAAATAACACGTACAAATTTCCCGAGGCAAAATGGACTGTCGAATATGTTTCAAAGAAATTCCGTGGACCTTAAACTTTGTGAAGAAAAAATAGATACGCGGCCGTGAAATTTGTATTATACAATCGTTTCAACAAAATTGTACCGATCGTGTCTCTTTGCTTCATGAGAATATAATTTTCTGCTGTATAACTGGTGAGAAAATTCATGATCTTGTGCCACATCATGTAGAGCGTCGCATTACAAATTCTTACGGACTGTCCTTCTAATTATAATAGCCGAGAAAAGAGGCAACTAATAATATGATGATGTCTCGTTGTGTCCCATACTCCATACCTAAATATTTTCGCTGCTAATTGTTATATTTAATTCCTCGATGTTAAGAAAAGATGCTGCAATGCTCAGGAAAAACCTCTGCGCCGTTGGCTGATCGATGAAAGTTTGCAGAAACAATTTTTTTTTTTTCAAATGTAGCACTCATTTGCATCTTAGATACCAGTACTATCATTATTGAAAGCCTTCAAGGTGAATCTCCCTGATTTTGCTGATTGCAGTATCATCAGTAGATACGAATATTGAAAAGCGGTTTGGTGACCACTATACCATTGAATATCGACGATATACTCTTGTACCGCACAGTGAGACTTCGATTTCGTGTAATTTTGCTAAATATGCGTATACCATAGAAATATATGCATACATTATATATTTAAGAGGAATACAAAACAGAGCGGAAAAAAATGGATAGATGGGCTTTGGAGAATTTATCTTCGCTCAAAGTTCTTTCTCTCGGGCTAAAGTTCCGTGTCGATAAATCGATTTTTCGATATATTCTCTCCTTGCCGGAACATCGACAACGACGCGGACGAAGCTTTTCCGATCTACACACAGAGATATATATATATACGCATCTATGTACAATATTATACTGTAGCGTTCTTAAAACCCTCTTAGCTCTCCGCCCATATAGACGGGGATATTCAATTTTCACACCGCAGGGGAAAAGCACCCTCTTATTACGTATTCCTGTGGACGATACGAGAGTTGCCATCGTTCTTCACTATATAATATATATAGATGTATATATAATATATACATATAGATTATTCTCTGTCCCCCTCAGATCTCAAGTTCTCTTACAGATCCTGTGGAATCTTCTCATTCCCATCTCTCGCTGACTCTCTCTCGCTCTTTCTCTCTCTCTTACGCTTCCTCTTTCGCTGATCTTCACTAACTCCCCCTTTCTATCCGACTTGCACACGCCAAGAGAGCATATTAGACGACGAAGCGACAAAGTCGAATATTCTAACACACTCTCTCTCTCTCTCTCTCTCTCTTTCTTGTTCTCTCGCGATTCTTGGCGGTTGCCTCACAAGCAAATTACCTGCCTCTCTCGCAACCCAGGATGCTTCGGTCTTAACACGATTAATGTCAATTTCGCTCGACTGAGATAGAGCCAAAGACGCGCGAATACCAGAGAACGAAGAAGTTTTCCTCGATGTGGTACGAACGAATTTCTCGTCTCCTCACGTTATGTGCAATGCTAGTATATACATACACGTGGGTGTGTGTAGGGTTAGGATAACGATTTTCCAGGAATCTAACGGAGTGCAACATTTTCGAGTCGTATATTTGGCCCTGCATTGGAATCGTTCATCATCCGAGCCAGATGTAGCGCTCGATAGTTTCTCCTGAACATCTTTACCCAATAAAATCTCTACCCAATAACATTTCTACGCAATAGCATCTTTATCCAGTACCTTCTATCCCCAATAACTTCTCTACTCAATAACATCTCTATCCAACGACATCTCTACTCAATAACATATATACCCAATAACATCCCTTAGCTAATAAAAACTCTACCCAATGACATCTCTACCTAATAACATTTCTACTCAATAACATCTCTACCCAATAACTCTATCTACTAACATCTTTACCCCATAACATCTCTACCAAATTACTCTATCTACTAACATCTTTACCCGAATAACATATCTGTTCAATAACTCTACCCAATGGAATCTTTACTCAAGAACATCTCTACCCAATAAAATCTTTACTCAATAAAATCTCCACCTAACGCCATCTTTACCCAATAACACCTCTATCCAATAACATGTTCACCCAAAACATCTGTGGCTAATAAAATCTTCACCCAATAACATTTCTATCCAATAACATTTCTACCCAATAAAATCTCTATTCAATAACATTTCTACCCAATAAAATCTCTAACCCAGTAACATCTCTACCCAATATAAGGTCTCTGCCCAATAAAATCTTCAAAAAATAATTTTTCTACCTGATAACATCTCTATCCGATACCATCTCCATCCAATAACATCTCTACCCAAAACAACATCTCAATCCAATTAACATTTCTACTCAATAACACCTCTACTTTATATATTGAGTAGAGACACTCAGATTCAGGTGAGCACAACTCGGATCCTGATAACCGCAAATATTCCACCTTGAAATCCCGGTCCTAATTTCCACCAATCCATCTGGATCCATGTAGAGGATCGAGTAACAGAGACTGGGAAAATGAGCCGATTGACCGGTATAGACAAAACTGTGTTACCGCTCCCAATTCTTCGGGAGCACGCAGGGTCACATCGTGTACACGACGTGAAGGGAAAGAAGACGATGCCCGTTCCGCAGTGTATAATGCGCTCATGAATATTCAGGATGAAAGTGAGGGAACGACGCGTGTCCTTAGAGTACGCGCCCTCTCCTTATATATAGTAACATACACTCACGACTCTACACGCTATATACACATCACTCTGTGTATATATATATATATGGCACTCGCGATTCGCGATACACGATGCTAGCGTATTCTCGCGTTCTCCGTCCACGACTCTCGGGTTTCGTCGCGGTGAGATGCGGTTGTTTTTCGTCTTTTTGAATCTTGGCATGTGATAAAATTGAAAAATTCGTACGTTTCAATTCAACCAGATCCCGAGTGACGAGAGGAAAAATTTTTTCTACGAATGATCAAGTTGTTATTTTTCTTTTTCATTCTTCAAAACAAATGGTGAGTTATAGAGGATCAAGGAGATTCGAGAAAACGTCGAAGAATCATTAAAATAATGAAAAAACTTTGCTCCATTCACGATACTATCCTTGCGTCATTTTTTTTTTTTTGACAAATATGATCCCGACTGTGCTATAAATATCCCAATGAAAACAGATGTATCCAAAAGTTTTCGGTCATCGTCGATATAATTTGCCATAAATATTTCACAAGGCGCGAGATGGGAAATGCTGCCAAAAACAAAACGAGGGCAAAGCTCCTTTCTTCTCATCGCTGACGTTACGCACGTCTCGGACAAGTTCTGTCAACGACGAGATCCACCCAGGTACACGAACTGTGCGAAATATAGCGCGTCGTAAATGTCCCGCGAGTATATCGTATACCAGAGGGATCGACCAAACGAACAGACGCGATCTGAGCAAGTCGCGTCCGTCGCGGTCGTGTGTATGTACTACGTACTCGCGAAAACCCAAAACGCGCACACAGTTCGAAATTACTTTTGAGCTGAAAGATCAAAAGCTCATCGTAGACTCTTCGTTCCACCTTTTGGCTGCAGATGTTACGCGTCTTTTCAGCAAATTCTCACAGCTGCGTTAAATCTCAAAAAGTATTTCGGAATTTTTTTAATAGTGAAAAAAAAAAAAAAAATCTGTAAAAGCTTCATAATTTTTATCACACGATGGAGAAAAAGTTTTGGAAAAATAAAAAAATTATACGAGTGAACAATGTTGAATTTTATCGCTTGCAGGACATTTATAGTTTTGCCAAGATAAGTCTCCATGCGATAATGTACACGATTTAAAAAAAAAAAAAACATTTCACACGAAATTTCCATTATAAGCCATCATTTATCTGCACCAAAGTCGTCATCTTCTCAATCTTACTGCATTAAATTATGCTCCGAATTTTGGCTGAAATTTTTTGAAAATAAACGTACAAAGTGTTCCGGTAAAAAAAAACCCCCCCAAAAGAAAAAGGAAGTCCCAAAATTACAAGTTTCCTTGCTGAATTTTTCGAAATTCATGGATAGGACACGCTCGTTCGAAACGATGTCTTCGAGTCTTTTCGAGATTCTTTCATCCTCGTTATTTTCAACATTCCGGTTAGCAACACGCACTCTCTCGTCGATGGTATAACTGTATACGTGCAGCTGTACTATATTCACGAATTTTCGATGTTTTGAGCGTGTAGGAAGAGAGCTTGGGTTACGACGAACCGGAGAACGAACGAGAGTTGCGAGCGCCCTTCCGCAGAAAGAACTTTACGAGGCTTCGACGAAACCCTTCAAACATGGCTCTCTCGGAAAGAGCCGAGACGGTTTGACCAAACCAGCCAAAACTTTCGTCGATGCATATATATATATATATATATATATATATATATATATATATATATATATATATGCATCGACGAAAAAAAAAAAATATATATATATATCGACAATATATATATATATTATCAAGCTAAATTGAAAGGCGTTCGTCGTTCCCCCTTTAAGAAAAAAAAATCTGAGACAACACAGTCGGTTAAGCTAATTTGTACACTCCAGATTGCATGAATACGTTGAAATTCATATTTTCGTAATCTTCACCATAATCTTCCTATTTTTTTTTAGAAAATAATAATGTCAATATCAACTATCCCCGGTTTCTGGAATTTACACAGAAATTAATTACTAAAAAATGAATGTACCGTGAGGTTGAAAAAAAAAAAAAAATAATTTTAATTACGACTCCTAAGTACACCGCACTCGATAAAACAAGTTTCTTGAGTGCGCTCGAACACGTTTCTCCGGGTCACTGGGTCAACACTCCCTGATGACAACGCACACACGCACACTCTCTGTGATTCTGTCGAATACTTTTCCTTCATTCCCTCCCGAACTTTCGTCGTTGTGCTTCTGTGTCTGTGCGTGCCGGAGTCTTCGTCGTCGTCGTCGTCGTTGAGAAATTCTCAGCTGTCCAACTCTCGCGCGTGTCCACAATTTCGATGTAACACGAAGAATGTGTGTATAGGCAAGAAGGGAACAAAAAGCCATACAACGAGAGCCGGAGAAAGAGAAAAATGCGGTAGTTTGTATTACGAGGCAAAGATGGAGAGAGATGAGTATTTCTTTTGCGAAGCAAGAGAGAGAGAGAGACAGCAAGAGAACGAAAGAGTTAGTGAGTGAAAAAGAGAGATGAGCATTAAGAGTGTGGCTGGATCGTACCCAAGAGAGCAAAGAGCCACTTGGTCCTTTGCCTTCGTCAGTATTGCCAATCGTGTCGTATTGCTCGACGAAAAATGTCGAAAATATACATGCCCAGTCATTATTGTTCAAGGAATTCAACGCCAAAACTCACAAAATGCTGAAGTATAAAAAAATTTTTACACATTTTGAGCGATGTTGTTCAGTCTCGTTCAGTCTTGTGTAAAGTTTTCGTTCGTATCACCTAAAAAAAAAAGATCTTTCAGTCAGATCGATCTTGCCTACCCTCTTCTTGATACTTCAATTCGATGTATCGTATTAAATTATTTAAAACTTCAATTTAGCTCAAGGTCTTATTCGATTAAATTCATCATTAAAATAGCAATCCCATTTAACACGATGCGTTTATAATTCAATTCTTCTGATCGATGAAAATGATTATTTGATTGAAGTGAAAAAAAAAAAAATTGTACAATGGTAGCAATCATTTTGCTAGTGAAGTTCCCTTTGCATTAATCCCAATAATAGTTTAGTGATATCTCTAATGATTATGCTATTCAATTTTGATAATGATGTGTTTGATTTGATGATGAGTGCAATAGTTATCATTGCTTGCCAATAATAATAATTAAAACGAAATCTAACAGTGACTTTTCAAATCCAATAGTAATTATTTTTCTATCGATCCATTTTTTTTTTCAAAAAAGTAATTTCCTGCCATTATTACTATCCATAATTTATTACGATTTCCTGCCGGGATTTATTTTTTGTAACATCGTTTTACTTTAACCTGTACCGAAATCCAATAAATGCTACTATACGTTGTGCTGTAAAAATACTAGGTTCAGTTGGGTCCCTTTAAGATCTCTCTCCATGTTTTCTCACCCCTTTCTCTCTCTCTCTCTCTCTCTCTCTCTCTCTCTCTCTCTCTCTCTCTCTCTCTCTCTCTCTCTCTCTCTCTCTCTCTCTCTCTCTCTCTCTCTCTCTCTCTCTCTCTCTCTCTCTCTCTCTCTCTCTCTCTCTCTCTCTCTCTCTCTCTCTCTCTCTCTCTCTCTCTCTCTCTCTCTCTCTCTCTCTCTCTCTCTCTCTCTCTCTCTCTCTCTCTCTCTCTCTCTCTCTCTCTCGCTTTGTACGTATATATTTTTTCTCTACATGAGCCTTGCGCATATTCTCCCAATCTCTTCCACAACGTTGCCAAAAAATAACATCGTCTCGCTCGCACTCACGTGCCGATTATTCTTCATGAAGAGTTCACGGTGGCTACGCACCGAAATTACAACCCTTTCGGTATCCAAGGGGCGTCACTGACCACCAGCATCACCGACTAGGGGGGCCAAAACCAGAGAACAATGACTGCCCGGATTTATAGAGAGCACCCTACATTCTTGCTGGACGACCTACATGCACGAATTTCACGATATATATATAGAGAGAGAGAGAGAGAGATGGGGATGATTCGGTAAAATGGAATAAAGCGGAGAGGGCGAGAGTAAAAAAAACTCAAGATGTAATGGAATATATACAGTACATATTTTATATGTATATATACATTAACATTTATGTATATATAATAGTACTATATGTACATATTCAATCGAAACCTGTCCCTAACGACGGTCACCCGTTGCCAGGGAACTCTCGCCCTCTCACTCTTTTTTCTATGCCTTAAATTCGCTCTCGCGATGTTACGAAATGTGCGTTAGCTCATTTCACTTTATTCTTTCCACACCCTTATGCAGTATTCTCGTTCGTTCCGGACGATCGGAAATCAGAAATATCCAGAGCAGAACAAAGGAGATATTGCCTCAATAATCTCTCGCTATTCGCATTTGGAATCTTTGAATTTTTTCTTTCACCCGCGAACGAACAAAAAAACTCTCGACTTCCGCATCTCGCGGGCAATCGAGCCATCGGGCATCAAAACATTTCGGAAGATCGGGAAAGAGAGAGATTGATTGATTGATTGATTGATGTTTATTAGCTTTCTCAGCTATTTGTTATACATATTTCTTTCATCTACATACGCCATGCTTTATTGCTGACACAGCATATTTTATTTAAACATTCCTTTGAACTGCTTAACTTTTTCACAGCCTTTTACATCAGCTGGCAACGCATTGTACATTTTCACTCCTTCATAATACATACTCTTTTGTGCATTCCTCGTTCTTCTAAATTGTATTAGTATATTTCCAGCTTGACGTGTTTCCTTACCACTCCTCTCGTTCCTACTATTTGCAGCCGATTTTTCAGTTCTCTCTCGACAGTATATTCCTCAAGGCTTTAAAGACAACATATATACTTTATAGTACAAGCTTTGCCTTGCCGACATGAATTGTACCGCATTCAGCATATCTTCCACCCTCGCGTAGCGGTTGCATCGTAATATGACCCTCATCGCTCTGTTTTGCGCGATCTACAGTTTATTCAACTCTGTTTCTCCCATTATCCACTAAGAGTGTTATTGCACAGTACTCAAAGTAAGATTGCTTTATATATGACACATATCTCGTATATGAAGCATTCTCCACCAAACCGGCCACATTTTTTCGTGACCATCCCCGAAATTTTCGAAATATAGTTGAAGAGACTCTGAGTGAATTATTTCAGATTTTTAAATCCAACCGCTTTGGAAAAACTCTATTTTTTTTAAGAGTAAACATATCTTTAAAAATGTAGATCGCAGGAAAAAATTATCCGAAATAAAAGTGATAGTTTTTTAATCATAATTTCAATGAAATCCATTTCATAATTTTATGATCCTTGTAAAATAGATTTTTCACAAAAAAAAAGGTACAAAATTTTTTTTTTTCGTCAACGAACACGACTTTTATTTTGCTGCCAAATTTACTCAACCTTTCGGCGCACGTGTAGATTCGGTAAAAAAAAAATTGCCAGAATGGGACCGTCAAGCATTCGGGACTAAAAAAAAAAAAAACAAATCATGTGAAATTGTATAAAACTGAAAATTAGCCTGCTGAAAATGTTTTATTCCCAGAAAACTATTGATTATTATTATTATTAATTATTTATTAATTAATTATTTATTATTATTATTATGATTATTATTATTGATTATTATGTTGGCACTGAAAACATACATTTAGATCTTGAAAAAAAATCGGTTTGACGCATAATTCGTATTGTTTCGTATGCATAAGGATAAAGAAATCGTTCCCGATATACTTGGAATCATTTATTAGGTGATGTGTACAACTTTTATCTTACAAATTTCATTTATATTATGGAACTCTTTTCCGAAACAATAGCTCTTGTAATACAGATTTTCAACTAGCATCGCTTTATCCTTCTTGAACAACGCGCTCTCTCTCTCTCTCTCTCTCTCTCTCTCTCTCTCTCTCTCTCTCTCTCTCTCTCTCTCTCTCTCTCTCTCTCTCGTAAGTAAACAAGTTTTTGTAACACCTGCATCGTTTTTTTTAGACCAGAACCGTTGACGATCCCATTCTGGTGATTTTTCTACTGAATCTACACATATGCCTGAAGGTTGAGTAAATTTGGCAGCAAAATAAAAGTGGTGTTTCTTGGGGGGGGGAAAAAAAAATATTTTTTACCCTTTGTAGTGAAAAATCTAGTTCAAAAGGACGATAAAATAATGACACAGATTTCATTGAAAAGACGATGAAAAACTACAACTTTTACTTGTGATCATTTTTTTTTCTGCGATCTATATTTTTAGAGATAATATCTTTACTTGAAATAAATATAATATTTCCAAAACGGTTGGATTTTTAAAAATCTGAAATAATTTACTGAAAGTCTCTTAAACTAGTTCTACAAACTGGCAAAGTTTTTCGAAGTTCGGTGAGGTTCGCGAAAAAAAAAGTGGCTGGTTTGGTGGAGAATGCTTCATATATGCAGGTACATAGGGCCCCATTCCGTTTGAGAAGCTGGTTTTTTTTACTAATTTTTTTTTCACATATACTCACAGTGGTCTTCGAATTTTAGCTTGTTATCGATAATTTTACCCAGATGTTTCATTGTCTCTCTGCAGTTCCGTTCTATCCACACATTTAAGTACAATATTCCCATTCACGACTTTCCTTACACTGCTGACAATCAATATATTTTCTTTTCTCTACATTCAAAGAGAGAAAAAAAAAGAGAGACAGAGATTGAGATTTAGTAAAAGGTTTGACAAGATGACGGGGACGAAAAATCGCTTTGAATTTCCGAAAAGATATATACATGTGCCGTATATCATTTTATTATCTGCGAAGAAAAAAAAAAATTGGGGGATACGACGAATCCAATCTGCATAATCATAACTTTGACATTACAAGTCTTTTGAGGCTTGAAAGGTTTCAGATAATCGATTCTCGGGTCGTTATACTGATATCGAAATGTCACGAGATATACATTTATGCAAATAGCCGAAGATCTTTTCGCGATAAGGTTTCGATTGATGCGAGGCAAAGTAAGGAGGGGGTTTGAATTGCTCTCGGGTACTATCTTTTTCTCTCGCATGCTATCCACGACGTCGATCGAACGGTGATCGAACGAGGAAAGTGTGACGCTATCACTTAATAGTATCTCGTAATATCGAAGGAATCGTATCAACGAAAAGCTCCTAGTCATATACGTACCGAACATTTTATATTCGTATATAGATATACATTTGTATGTACTATATAAAAATTAAAAAAAAAAACGATTGAAGCGACGCTCGCGTGATCGGACTTCTCATTATCGTACGAGGTAGTTTCGAGATAAAGACGAGGAAGAGAGCAAATTCAAGAGATAAGGTAAAGATCGGTGAAACAGTATACTTATATTACGTGTGACATCGTCAAATCGAAAAGACGTCTTTTCGATTCATTTTCTTTTATAACCGATCCATATCCGCAGCACAATTCACCACCATTTTTTTCCCTTATTCGTAAAAAAAAAAAAACTTTATAAAATAAATGCTTAACCCTTTTGGTTATTTTTTGAGTGCACAAAAATTTATGAGCTTACTATCGATTGTAAAAAAAAAAAAAAAAGAAGCACGTGAAAAATTTTCGTTCCTGAAGCGAGATACTTTTGCGAAATTGTGAAAATTGTCGCGAGAAGAGTTGAAAAGAGGGATGAAAAGGAGATGAGGAAGAAGAAGAAGAAGAAGAAGAGAGATCAACTCGAAGATGCGAGTCACTCGAGGGTGAAGGAATATCGGAAAACGATCTAGATGCCCGAAGATTTTTCCGTTGACTCTGCCCTGTCGCAGTCTCATCTCTCTCTCTCTCTCTCTCTCCCCCTATCTCTTTCTCTCTTAGCGCGGGAAGTGGAGAAAACCATTGAGGCCCGGAGACCGTAGCTCTTCCACCTTTCGTTCATTCCACCCCACACCACCGACATTTTCTCCCTTGCAAGAGGCATAGCCGTTTTCCGGGTGAAAAGTAAACGCCTAGAGAGAGAGAGAGAGAGAGAGAGAGAGAGAGAGAGAGAGAGAGAGAGGGATATTCCGGATATCGGAGACGAGAGAGTCTCTCTTGTGCTTGCTGTCGAGAGCGGTGAAGAGTAT
The DNA here is from genome assembly GCA_963564615.1 of Rhorus exstirpatorius. Classification (NCBI taxonomy): domain Eukaryota; kingdom Metazoa; phylum Arthropoda; class Insecta; order Hymenoptera; family Ichneumonidae; genus Rhorus; species Rhorus exstirpatorius. The sequence continues at coordinate 33,031,591 of OY751317.1, forward strand.
AACCAGCAACCAGCTGACTCTGGAAAACTTGGTCCATTATCGTGTGGCGGAGCTGCTGCTGGCACGTTGCGCCGAGTCAACCAACTCGCGGGTTAAGAGGGGAGATAGGAATATAGAGAAAATGGAGTGAAATATCGGGTAACGATCCTCCCGACGCTCCTCTGAACTGTTTTCATCGTCTTACCCTCTCTCCCCATCCCTCATTTTTTTTATTAAGTATATATATATAAATATGTCGATGGTAAACCGATGGCTCAACACGAAAAGAGAGCATCGAGTCTATGCTTGCTCATACTCGATATGCCCTTTTGATTCAAAGCTATATAATATATTTAGGAAAAGAAAAGAGCGTGTGACGTTGGGAAAAATCATAAAAATGGACTGCATCTCGGCGTTCTTTTTCCAGTCCTATACGCACACAAGTATAATCGTAATTTAGTTTCATCGATTCGAATTTTCATTAAAATCTGATACTTTCTCTTGTTTTCTACGGGTCAGATTTTTTGAAACCCCCGCATTTTGAATCTCCACATGTTCATATTCGAGCACCGTAACCTCCAAAACCATATCGGGGATCATTCTTCTTTGGCAACCGATGGTTTTTCTTGTTCGATTCCTCATGAGCAAAAAGTTCAGTCTCCCAGTTGGATCGAAGCAGCCAACTCAATACGGAATTCGAAGTGTTAACTCGACAAAAGCTTCAATGTAAAAGTATAGGTAGAAGTTTCCGTTTCGGAAAAGCATTTAGATTGAAGGAGGTAGACATGCAAATTCGGTAAATGCCTTGAAGGATTCGTTGGATAACGTCTGTGCAAGTGGAGCTGGAAATGCTCAGCTTTACTTTCAAACGATTGATCAATCGATCTATCAAACAAGGATCGGCAATGTTTTTTTTTTATGCAGATTATCGTTGTGTATATGACCGATGGAGATATGTATGCGGTTAGCCTGTGGCTATGTCGATTTCCCAAGAAGCAGGAGTGGTTCATTGCTTGGATGGGTGATCGCTTAGCTATTATCCTGAGACTTTGGTGCACCCTGCTTGATTTTTACACTCATAAGAGAATCAAATAATCAGAATGAGGTGAACGTATGTATCAGGGCAGATTTTCCGCACTTTCCCCGTGTTCTCGTACGAAATACCTGGGGATCGGAGATAAATAATAAAGAAAAACAAAAATAGTGTCCGAGTATGAGTCTATAGCCGAATCGATTGACCATCCCGGGAAAAAGATACGAAATGTGAAAGGTGCATCAAAGGTAGCATCGGTCGTCCTTGGGATTTTTTTACAAAGATCTAAATTTTATCGCAGTCACAGTTTTATTTTTATAATTTTTTTTCATGATCCTCTTAAAGATAATCGATGTATAAGAAGTTTAACGTATACGATGTCTCGTAGAGTCCAAAATGTAAAACGAAGAGATCCTCTCTCTCTCTCTCTTTCTCTCGTTCTCTCTTTCTCTCTTTCTTGTCATGCTTCCGGTGTCTCACAGATGCGGGTGCTCGTGCTGCTGCTGCTGCACTGGACACACAGCTGACTCGGAAAAGTTCATGTTCAGATCGCAGTTGCGCCGACTCGGCGAGCGTGCGCGCGTCGTTTCGCGAAAGAAAGAGATAGAGCTTCAGAGACAGAGAGAAAGAGAGAGAGAGAGAGAGAGAGAGAGAGAGAGAGAGAGAGAGAGAGAGAGAGAGAGAGAGAGAGGAAAGAGAGAGATCGGGAGGGAGAGAAAGAGAGAGAGAGAGAGAAAGAGAGAGATCGGGAGGGAGAGAAAGAGAGAGATGGAGCTAGATAACGCTAGAAAGAGAGAGAGAGAGATAGAGTCTGGTCCTTCGTGGCGAGATACTGGAGGAGTAGGCATCATCACAGGGATGTGGTAAAGGTGCCAGCACAAGAGTGCGCGAGGTCGGACGGATGAAGCGGGGGAGTGCAGGTGAGGAGGTTGACGAAAGAGGGGGAGTGGGGAAGGGGACGTTTTATATGTGCGTGGAAAATTGCAACAGCAGCGCAACGTGAACTCGCGGAAGAGAGAAAAGGATTGTCAGAGCTGCGGGAGTGGGGCAAGAGGGAAACTACCGCGGTGGCTAGAGGGGCAGGGAGGGAGGGAGGAAAAGCTGGAGAGGTGGTAGAGAGAGAGAGAGAGAGCGAGAAAGAGAGGGAGAGAGGGCTCTCCCGGCTGACGGTCGAAGCGTTACAGTCCACACTGTCAGATACGTAAAGGCGTAACCCAGACGATTTTCTCAGCTCCCAGCAATAGTGAGTTACGACTTTTTGCTTGTCAATAGTCGATATACATAGTAACTACGTAACTTCACGCACACACACACACACGCACACACACACATACACACACACACACAAAAATACAAGAGACGTCCGGGATCCCAGCTGACTGGCCGGTCCTCGGTAAAACTCGGTTAAATTCGTGGAAGCTCGGTATCTTTGTCTGGCGGTGATGCAGACCCAATACACGAGGGTAATACCGGCTATTCGGAGCTCGCTGTCAGTTGGCGCTGTGACACCGGAGGGAGATGACGGTGCTCTGTTCCCTTGGAACTATTAACATCAGCACCGCGTCATTGAAAGACAGTTGCATGTGTATATAAATATATATAATTGTATTAACGAGAAGCCGAGAGAGATACATGAACGATTGGTCAATCAAGAGGATTTGAAAAAAACGAGACAGCGAGAAAGAGAGAGAGAGAGAGAGAGAGAGATATAGATGGATATTGAGAAGAAAACGTGAGGAAAGGGATAAAAAAAGAAAGAAGATACAGTCAGACACTGTACGGACAACTCAAAGACACTGTGACATGCAACTCCAAAAGAGTGCTCTTTCGTTATCCAAGAGGCGAAGTACTGTGAAAAAAAGCGATCTTCGCAGAGTGGAGGGCAAGGATACATGAAAATTAACGATCATTAGTGCGCGCAACGGGGCAAAGAAAGGCAGGAGGAACGTAAAAAAAAAAAAAAAAAAAAAAAGAAATATACGGTGTCAATGCAAGATATTGTTTCGTCAGGGGGGAACAAAAGAGAAGCGTTAATCGCGAGATATCTCGCTCGTTGCGAGATCCAACGACTCGAGGCTCGATCTTCCAAGCAAGAGGAGCAACGAGTTGAAAAAAAAAGAAAAAAAAAAGATAAACATCGAGAATCCTCTTACCAAGCTGGAAACACATAAGTTTGAGCGATTTTCGTTTCATTGCGGTCTGCTTGATTGTTTTTTTTTTTTTTTTTTTCTTTTTTCTTCGTCGATATTGTTATTCGCGTGACTAACCGAGCTGGAGTGAGATCTCCGGTATTCGTGATGGTAGACGGAAAATCGTGATAAATGTGAAAACATCGTCGTGTTTGATAGCGATATTAAGAGAAAGAAAGAAAGAAAATAAGACAGGCGAAGAGGAAAGGAGAGAAAGGACTGAAGAGCCGAAGAAACGGAAGAAGCTTCGTTCTCGTCGTGAAAAAAAAATAGTGAAGTTTCGACGAATTTTTCTTTGATTATATTTCGTTTTTTTTTCTTGTTTTAAGTTTACCGATCGCGTGACTGCTCTCCCGAATGGGGGAGAGAAAAGTTCTCTGTGGTTTTTCGATTAAAAGCGGGCGATAGATTATCGTCGCAAACCGGAAACTCGATCACCACTTCCAGGACCACACGTCCATATCCCATTCTCACTGTTTTCAACAAATTTTTTTTTACCCCACAGACACAATCACACACCTTTTCTCCATTCTCTCATATATATATATATATATATAATTTTTTTTTTCACAACCTTCGACTTTGCTACGCGAGTTATGTGTCAATTTTTTGCTTCATCAATTCTCGTCGTGTGTTCGTGAAATAACGAACGATCGATGAAAAGTTCTTCGTAATACATCGTCGATTTTTTTCGATATCCAGCGAAGTGAAATTTCGAAATCTCGATTTTTAGTTTTTTTTTCGCGTTGGTTTCGTTCTTTTTTTTTTTTGTTTTGTTCTGTTTTTTCGACGCTGGAGCAACGACGAATTCGGGGGCGTCTTGAATCGGTGAGTTTTTGCGATTATCTTCAATTATATTAATCGAGAATTTTCGATAAATATCGTGAAGTATATTTTTGACTTTTTTCGTTTTATTTCGTACGAAATGTAATTGCAATATGTCGTATGGAGTTATTTAATCAATGCGATGCAGCTGCTATCGCAGCCTGAAATTTTTCCTGTCATTCGATTGCATCACGAGGAGCCGAACATCACCATCTCATACACTCATATGCACACATTTGTATACGTTGCATACGTATCCATTTGTGATTTTATTCTCTCTATCTTTCTCTCTCTCTCCCCCTCTCGCCCCTTTCGCCCTGCGAGCGCTTTTTACTTCCGGATTATGCAATTTCTGCTAAATTTATCGTAATTCAACATCCCCCGGTTGACGCGCGTCGCGGCAGAAGAACGCTCACGAATTCTCGGTAGAGACTCGCCGATCGAAACATTGAAATTCACGATGAGCCTCATAATATGATGAGAGCAAAATCCAAGCGTCTCGCAATTATTCGAGGGAAGATTTAGAATTTGTGGCTCGTTTTCCATGTCTGATAAAAAAAAAATTAAAATAAAAACATTAGTCGGTCATGCTAGTAGGTACTCTGTTGTCTTTTACGATAAAGGGACATTCTGTCGATATTGTGAGAAGAAAAAAAAAATGATATTTTCGAAAAATCATGACTCGAACATCCAGGACACTTTAGACGGACCTCGATAAAACGCCATTCCAGGCAATATCATAGGGCAAGCAATGTTTTTTTCAGCCCATGCCAATTTTGAGATTTTTTTCTTTCCCCCTGAAAATCGATTCGGTAGTTGTGGCCAAACGTCGTTTGAAAAAAAAAGAAAACAAAAAATCGATAAAGTGGAAAATTATTTGAGCGAAAAGAAAAATGTAGACCCTCGAGAAGTGGAAAGTTGTAAAGTCGAAATTTACAGGCAAATAAATCATGTCTTGAGGAACTATATTTTCTATATATTTTACATAAATTTGAAAAATATCACGAAATATATAGTTCACATATAATCACACATATAATCACATTTTTCGTCGAAATTTCTGTCACATGAAAAATATATTTCGCATTTACATGTTTTTTTTTCCCGTGGAGTGAGTATTGTTTTGTGAAAAGGTTCTCGATGGCCTGAAGAATCTTGGGAAAAGAAATGTTAAAATTTTCATTAACGACCCTCATTATAAATACGTGCGTATACATTATTTACTCGAGTATTCCGCAATTATCGGAATTATAACAATTCACATATTGATAAAAAAAACTCGAGGGATCGACGAGAGGAGTAAGAACGTGAAATATTAGTGAAATATTAACGAGGAGGCATACCCGAGATGAGTAAGAGCGAGTGCGAAATAGCCATGGTGGGGACAAGGAAGAAAATTCATGAATATTGATATTATCAACGTCATGGCAATCTGCGGTAGCGGAATTAAAACCGGTAGTCGAGCCTTCTCGCGATCTCTCGACGATCGCGGGCCGGGCCGAGATGAGGGGGACGAAGGAGTTTTTGCGAGAGTTGCGTGTTCACGGGACATTTGCCTGGGCGAGATTAGACTACTCATCAGCCAACACCACTGTACGAATACCCCGAGCCTTCCTTCTCTATGAAATACGTGTTAAACTAAAAACAAAAAAAATTGCAAGAAATGAAGAAGAACAAAGTCTGGACGCGAATTTATTCGCTGCTTTAATGTCAATCACGTCACAAGTTGTGATTCAAGAGAATTTTCATCAAAACGAAAGAAGGAATGAGCACAGAATTTTGTCATAAAATTTTAAGAAAATTGAAAAAAAAAAACGATATTTTCATTTTTTTTTTCATATTAATTGAATATATTGAAGAATTATAGGAAAAAAGCACTGTTCTTTAAATCATTGTAACGAGTTATCAATGTCTTATTTGAATAATTATTTGAGCGAGAAGTGACCGGCTCTGAATCGAAATAGCACAACTTCATAGGCAATCAACGATCAAAGAAATCCAAATCAACGATACTTTCTTGCTTAAAACCAAATTTATCACAGATTTTTCTTGATTGCAAAAAAAAAAAAAAAAAAAGTAAATCGATAAATTTCAATGTTAATCAATGAGAATTTCTCGTCCAGAGTGTCAATTTTTTTTTGGCTTCGTGAATACTCAATTATTATTTTTACAAACAAATTTTTAAGATGGACAATTTTTGTGCAATCATCTTCGTTGATCAAAGTTCTGATGAAGAATTGAAAATTTCTCGAAACAATCACGATATAAAAATTAATTAAAGTTATCCGTAGTTATTTGTAATTGAACACAATTTATTACAATCATTAATATATTAATCAATCTTTTTTATCTTTATTTTTTTTTCATTTTATCGCAACGAATCCTATTAAAATTGACAATTTTTCATCCTTTAACTTTTTTTTCGAATTTTTATTCCAAGCGTCTCATTTCATTTTCGATTTCTCTCACGCACGCGTGAATTTCGAGCTTTCTTTTTTTTTAAACAAATTCGACTTTTGTCTCGCAATTTCCGTTTGAGCTGCACGATCTTCACTGATAGATGTTGTATATAGCGAGTGGGAGATGGTCGATAGCAAAAGACCGGGACACAACACCGGTCTGGCGTGCGCCGCTGCCTCTGTATATGCCACTGTACTGTACTCCTAGTCTGCCATATAATCCTTATAGAGTAAGAGAGAGAGAGAGAGAGAGAGAGAGAGAGAGAGAGGACGGGTGATAACTCACGGTGCATTGTTAACAGCCGTGGCGATACCCGGTGCATTGTTGAAATTCTCTCGTTCCGGAACGTTTAGTATATGGGATATGCTCTCGAAGCTCCTCGCCCCCACTCCATCTATGGGCAAGAAATCCTGCAGTCAGAAACGCTGAGAATCCCTGATGATTATTCACGTTTCTCTCACTCAATCCCTCTTCCTCTCTCTCTCTCTTGCTCTCTCGTTCTGTAAATCTTTTCTATCCCTTTCGCTCCCTCAGCGGGTTTCACCCCCTTCTCGGATGAGTTTACATACGTGAAAGGGCTCAGTCCTCGATGTATGGAATTGCATTTCAATTGAATGTATTCCCCGAGAGAAAATTCCCTCAACCTCTTTCATCTCTCTCGCTCTCTCTCTTTCTCTCTCCATCCCTTTTGCTCTTTTGCTCTCTTTCTCTCTTTATCTTTTCTGTACACGAGTACAAAGCTGAACAGCTTTTGGCGATTCTTCTCCATTCGCCTCCTGTACATATCTCCATGGTGTGGAAAAATAAATTTTTCCATGCACATTTCGCAGAGGGCTCAACGCGTCAATGAAACGAAAGAACCATTGGAAAAGATTTAATCTGAGTATGCAAGAAAATATAGATAATTGTTTGCGAAATAACAAAAATCACAGCTTCGTTGAAAAAAAAATCTTTTTATCCATCATTGTTCTTTTTTTTTTTAACGAATATCAATTATTGTTTTGCACAAATGGTTTTTTTTCATATTCATAGCGAAACAGGCAACCATTTCGTGGCTGTTCAATATTGAAAAAAATATTTTTGCAATATTTTGCCGGGATGAGATATTTATTATTTCTTTTTTGCGATTTTCATCGCAGAAGAACAGTGAGACGCAGAGACAATTTTATAATACATTTTTTTTTTAATAAATATATTTTCTATCCTGTATACTTAAAAGCATAATATGACCTATTTTTGAGTTATCTTTTCAAGTAAACAAAAACATTCGTTAATTGTTATCGAGCCTTTCGATGTACTGCAAGTACAGTACTTGAAGTGCAAAGTACTTTAAAAGTATTTCAAGTATTGTACTTGAATTTTCGAGTACTTTCCTGTACTTCAAGTACTTCTTCAAGTATTAAGTATGAAGTACTTTTGAATACGTCTTGCTAAACGGTTGCATCATGTATAATGCCTTTGTATATATAATTGAGGAACGTTCTGCGCCGTCTTTGGTTAAGTTTGTAAAGAATGACCGTTCAAAGGCTCAAGCTACGGTACGGTGTCATTGTCAATGTATGACTCCGTTTTAAACAATCCGTCTATTATATTCTTTATTTTTTTCTGTTTCAAACCTAAAGCTAAATAAATCTTAATTACACTCGTCAATGCTATTTTTTAAATTATTTCCAATTCTTCGTTTAAATATTTCTCTTCCAATCTGCCTAGCCTGAGTGAATTGCACAATGTGAAAATCTATTTTGATACAAAAAGTACTCGAATCAAAATCAAATGAGCTTAAAGAGTACGTAATAAATCAAATATAAGTACTAGAACTTGCGAGATGTATACTTGAAAACTTAAAAAGTATTTGATACTTGATACTTGACGTATTTCAAGTACTCAAAATATTTAGTACTTCGAGTACCCAGTACTTGAAATTCTCGGTACTTCAAGTATTTATGGTACTTACAGTACTTTTTACTCTGTACTTGAAGTACTTTCAGGTACTTTGCCCAGCTCTGTTACATAATATGAAATATATTTTTCGTTAAATTATGGGGAAAAAAAAACAAAATTATCCCGACAAATGGGCAATTTTTTGTTCATTACATTATACATACTCGCAGATAATTACGAGATATATCCATTGAACTGGATGAGGAAAATAGCTAACTCAATCGTACGAAAAAGAAAATGAAAGAAAAAAGTTAACGAAGAGTAGAATTTCACTATTTTTTTATTGGCAGACTCGAATAATCAAGAGAGCTCCGTCGATTAAATAGTGGCAGATGAGAGGCGAGGTTACGTGCGGTGTGATTGCTGGAAAACAAAAAACGAGGGGGGAAAAAAACAATTTTCTCCCTCTACATCGAGACAAGTCGAAAAAAAAAAATCGTAGCGGACTATCCGCACTCTCCGATTCGTACATTTTTTTTTTTCGTCTCTCTTGGTCCGTTTTTTTTTTAATTCCCATCGGGCTGCGGTCCGCAGTTTTCGCTGTACAGGAGAAACAGTGAAATTGGATGAACAGAGAAAAATAAATTAACAAAAAAAAAAAAAAAGAAAGAAAGGAGCCTCGAAGCAAATACGAAGAGATAGAGATCGGATTTTGCTTTTTATTTTGTTTTATAATAGTCTCGCCCACCGAAGAGAAGATTCAAACCGGAAGTGGCCACGCGAATTTCGATTCCTGCTCTGTGGCTTTTTATTCTCACAACGACGTGACCACCGAGGTTAATTGATAGGTGCACGAGCTCTCGAACACGTTTTTATTTATTATTTTTTTAATCTATTTTTTCACAAATTGGTATTTCATTCGGTTTCTCGTTCACGAAACATCGAGCCCGCATCTTCGTATACGTCTCGTGATGTTTTTTTTTTTTTTCATCTTCTTCTTTCTTTTTCGACCATCTATCCAATTCCCCTCTCTCACAGAGGTCCCTCAGGGGCTGTATATTATATATATATATATGTTCATCATTCCGTACTCGTGAGGTACTTAAAATTGGATTTAAAATTTCCACTTAAAATTGGAGTTCATGTATTAGCAATGAGCAGTGTTCATAAGAAAAACGATTAAAAATACTTTGACAACAAAATAATAATGAAAATTTTTTCGAAAAATTATGAGAAAACAACTGTTGTAAATTATTTTCAGTGAGACTTGTTGATTTTTTCATTGTCATATTAATTATTTCTACTACTTTGGTCATGAAAATTATTTTTAACTATTTTCCACTCGAACGTTGACCATCCCTCAGGTGGTTCAATCAATTAGTAACGAATTCAACGAAGAAAAATGTGAATAACTAGCCTATCTGTGTCACATTTTAATGAGGATTCTTCGAAAACTGATCTCAATTTTTCCATCTATTTATACAAAATTTGAGAAATGTTTAACTGTTCGCAAAATCTTACGTGAACTCGAGCAAACTTTGTCCTATCGAGGCGAAATTTTTTTTCATAAATGAAGCAATAATAGAGCGGGTCTGTGTCAAATTTTTAGATTTAACTTAATTTTATTTAAAATAAATCTAATTGAATTCAAACTTTAATATTGCTTTAAATTAAATCCAATTGAATTAAAACTTTAATATTGCTTTAAATTAAATCTAATTGAATTAAAACTTTCATATTGCTTCAAATTAAAAAAAAAAAACGTGCAAATTGAAACTTGCATATTTGCTTACTCGTAATTTTTTTGGACGTACACAAAGTTTCCTCCTGCAAATTAAATGAAAAAAGTCAAAAATAAATATTTGAAAGTTTCCTCAAGTAGCCCCAGTCTTCCATATCATATAAAGTCATTCGATATATTCACAACTTGTAACATTACCTCGTTGTATCTTGGCGGTAATTAACTCTTCATCGTGTCGCGAATCTATTGATTGTCGCATCAATCATTCACAGCATCATTTCGATCCAGCGTACCGAAAATTGAGCGTGGAAGACAGATTCGAATTAGCATTTCCGGTTTGAACTGGTTAGCCCACAAGGTCGCTGCATTACGTTGAAAATAAAAGAGTGATAACAAAAAAAGAAGGAATCAAAAAAGAAAAGGATAATCAAGAAATGAAAAAAAAAACGTGATGCTTGAGGGGCGTCTCTGACCCTTGCTCTCTCTCTCTCTCTCTCTCTCTCTCTCTCTCTCTCTCTCTCTCTCTCTCTCTCTCTCTCTCTCTCTCTCTCTCTCTCTAGCTATTTTGCATTTTATTACGGCTATATAGTTTCGTCTTGTAAAGAAAGGTAAGGGGATACCTGACTCTCTTCGTTGTAAACCCTTTCATCTCTCTCTCCCTTTGCTTTCTTTTCATCAATTTTCCCTTCTTTTTTTCCATTCTCCTTTTTTGCTCTCTCTCTCTCTCTCTCTCTCTCTCTCTCTCTCTCTCTCTCTCTCTCTCTCTCTCTCTCTCTCTCTCTCTCTCTCTCTCTCTCCCCCTTTCTCACTCTCAATGAAGAGCAGTCCCCTAATATGCAGGAGAATAGCAAACACGTGTGCAAGCTTGTGCAACTCCCAGTACGTCACGTTTGTCGCTGCATCCCGGCGAATGAAAGACGAAATGCAATAATTCTGCAGCCAAAGTTTTATATGTGTGTGCGTGTGTGTTTTCTATATTTAGATATAATATTACGTAAATCATACCGGTATAAGTTATAATACGTGCATGCAATACATGGAACTTTCTAGGTCAAGTTGACAGGTTTGTCAAACCTACTATTTTGCATTTTTGGCCAAAAAAAAGAGTTTATTATTGCCAATCGAATTTCAAAGTATTTTTCATGACCGCGAAAAATCAGAATATCTCTCGTTGACTCAACCGACTCCAAGTCGACTCGCGAACTTTTCAAAACGCTATAGTTAAGCCTAAATCCGTCGAGTTGGCTGACAGTTATAATGACAGGAAATTTTGACTTTGAAAAAGTTCTGATAAAAAAAATTAGAATTCTTTTACTCTTGTATCTTGTTGCAACATTGAGATACTTCATCTTCGCTTTATTATATATATATATATATTTATATATAAACTTTCAGGGTACGTCTTCTCCAAAACGTAATCGTACAACTTCTCGTTCATAAAATCATCCAACGGTACTTCTCGTGATAAAAAAAAAAATGAGAGTATAATTTATGCTGAGCACGAGTGCGAGCAAAAAATATGAGTCGAAGTCTTTTTCGTTTTTTTTTTTTTTTAATACACGATAACATCTTTTTTACGCGTCTCGTGATTACTTAAGTATTTTATCACATTTTTAATATCATATTTTTATTCACATCCATTTATTATATATGAGTTATTCCACGTGAAGTGGACCACCTCCAGATCTCATCATCTTCGATTTCGTTCTTCTTTTAGGATTTTGTTATTCTACATGAAAGTATCTTCACTGATTTATTTCAAATGTTTTCGGCCCCTCGTTCCAGTTTTCAATTTTTAAAATTTCGTGATTTATAGTCTATCGTGATACAGTCAATTGATTCGTCTTGAATCCAACTTTTTGAATTTTTTTTTTTTCCGGAAACGTTTTGGTTACCAAAATTTGACTTGAAAACTGAAAACCAAATTTTCGTCAATTTTGTCAGAGGTCGGATAAGTTCGGAACATTTTTTTTTTTTTCGGATTCCACGCATTTTTTCACGTGCGAATACACGTCTTCTTCCAGATGGAGAAATTCGATTTACATTTACTAAAATATAATAACAAAAGCTGTTGATTTTTTTAAATGAAATTTTATTTCGTTATTCATTTATTTTCTTTTTTAATTCATCAAACCCATTTTTTCTTGAACTTTTTTTTTGTGTAGTTCTCAAGTAAGTCGACAGCATCAAACTTCGAAAATAGGTATTATAGTACTAAGGAGACGTTCGTGTGATTTAGATTCGTCGTTCAGGAAGGTTATTTTTCGAACAACACATATAAAGGATAACTAAATCCTTAAAGCAGAAGAAAATCCGAGGTGATGAGGTCTGGAGGTGGTCCACTTTACGTAGAATACCTCACACACATATACATATATGTTATATATATATATGAATACAACGAAGGGAATATTTAAAATTTTGTGCTGGCCGTTTCGACGTACCACGCGTTGATCGAGCCTTATCAGCATGTTGCAAGAGAAACTCGTCCAGCTGCATGATAGTGACTCTGTTATGTATAATATACATGGAATTCCAGGCCAAATCTTCAGAACCTTGACCCCCGAAATTTTCGACTCATCGATTCGACCCTTTCGATCTTTTTGAGATTTTTGTATTGATCAAATTGTATCGTGACAGGAAAAAAAAAATAAGTATGCTAACAATGGACACCATTCAGCTAAAAACAGAGAGTTATTTCAAATATTTTTACATCGAAACCTAGCAATAGTAAAATAAAACATAATTATTCTGTTGGAAAAGAATTTTTAATGAGTTATATACTTATTTGAGTAATTGTGTGAAATTTACTACCACGCGCAATCTCAATTATTTCTTCGTCGTACAATTATTTATAAAATATTAAATACGAAAGGATTAATTTTGAAAAAAATTAATTTTTCATCCCAGACTTATTTCCTGATAATCTCGATCTTTCCTTAATAATCAATATTAAGCAAGCAAAAATCATTATACCACGTGCCTGTGTTTAATGATTTTTTTTTTCAATTATTCAATGACTAATATCCTCGATTCTTTTTCTATCGTGTGGTCATTTTTTAAACAATCCACGTCGATCAAAAAAAAAAATCATTGATAAAGTATAAATCTTAGATTTTCTTTAGCAACCAAACGAAAAAAAAATTTCAAATAATTCGGATAAATCGTACGTAGTATTGGTTTTTTGTTCGCTCTGAAATTTCACACGAAAAGAGAAAAATTGAAAATGGTAATACCGACCATGTGCCCACGAATGCTCCGTACGTTTGAGATAAAAAGAAAGCAGGGAAAAAATGCTCGGCCTTGTTATCACCAGGGCATTGCGCCTGCGTTTTTTTTTTTTTTTTTTTCATCCGACCTCATCGCTTCACGCTCGACTCTTTTATCACGATACGTTATATATATCGCGCACAGCAGATGATATTATACGTTGCACTACATAAGCTTGAGCTTTTGCGATTTCTCTCTCTCTCTCTCTCTCTCTCTCTCTTTCATCGTCGTTGTCGTAGTCCGGGTCTCATCGTCGTCGTTCTCGTTTTCTCGTTTTCGGTCGATTCTTTCAGTCACAATCATCACACACGAACACGTCATTCAGCACATCATGTCAGTATTATCTGTATCAATGAAGCTTCTCATGAAACATACAGATATTCGAGAGGAAAATGACGTACAAAAAATGAAAGTCCATGGTCAAAATTTTGGCTAGTCTCCAAGTATTATAGAAAATCAAATAGGAACTGAGAAAAGATTTTCCTGAAAATCGAGGGGAAATAAAATTACGTGAGCTCCGCTTGCGATTTCCAATATTTTTTATACATGTATAAGATAGGTGGTGTATATGTTTGTGTTCGTGTGACTTGATTTGAAAAATTGTCGAATGATTCCAGTACGTTGAAAAACGAGGGCAAGGCAGGCTCCCTGGTAATATTGGTATATATATGTGTATGAAAAGGAAGGAGGGATAATATATATTTTTTTTTTTTCGCATTTCCATGAGAATTGAATCTCCTCGGAGGATGAAAAAAAGTCGAGCGAAGAAACGACGAACGAGAAAATTTCTCTCCGAGGTTATAGGGGGGAAATAGAAGTGTGAGAAGGAGATGCGAAGGAATGGAAAATAACGTTACAGCATGAAATCAGTTCGTGAAGCGCTTCCGGTGAAAATTGCGGAGATGAAAGACAGCGAGGGAGAGAGAGAGAAATGAAATAAGTTTGAAAAAAAAATTAAAAAAAAAAAAAAAACAAGCAATACAGATAAAAGGCAGTAAAGAAAAAAAATTGGTCCAGTCTTTTTTTTTTCTTAATTTCCTTTAACGTTTGAAAATTCAATGACTCTCAAAAAATTTCTTCGAGTATGAATAAAATAAATCTTTTGATAAATCTGACAAAATATAACGATATATAAGCCTCCGAATGAATTCAATTAATTTTCAATTCGAAGGGGACGAAGTGAATATTCGAATTGTGGAGACAGATTACTTTGTTCAAGTCACGAATTTTAAGAAATTATCGGAGCAGCTTTGACATTTAAAAACGGGCCCTTTAATCGTAAATATAAGAATAAATCTAATATTCGATGAATTTGCAGACGATTCAATCTACAGAGAAATTGACGAAGAAAATGAAGTCTCGAAGTCGATGAAAATTTTATTTACACAGTGAATTCTCGCATTTCTCTTAAAAAAAAAAAATCCAATATTTGGCGACAAGAGCCACGTGTCGGTATCTCGTCCTGAATCACGAAGAGCTTTTCTCTCCTCCCTCTCTCTCTTTCTCTCTCTTACCCTCAATTACAAAATTTATTACGGGGTACTCTGGTCGCTAACTCGATAATTGAATCGTCCCTTTTTCCATTCCGAGGAGTCTCAATTTTTAGTCCTCCAGCTCTCTCGCTCTCTCTCTCTCTCTCTCTCTCTCTCTCTCTCTCTCTCTCTCCCTCTCTCCCTCTCTCCCTCCCTTCCTCTCTCCCCTTTTCCCATCGCAATTCTTTTTTCATCATTTTTTTTTCGCCATCACGACCATTTTTTTTCTCACTCCCGCCTCGATTTTCACGTTTCGCCGAATTTTTCGTTGCCATTCGTCACTCGACTCGAAGTTTCACTTTAGCAATGAAAAAAAAAGCGTGACGAATGACCAAGCAGAGAGAAAAATATGAATCACTCGATGGTATACAATGAAGAGAAAAATCTCGCGCTGTAAATCGTTCTCATATTTTTCAATTCATTTTTCTTTTAACCCTCGAACAAAATAGAACGATTTATACGTTTGTGCATGGATAAATATTATAATTAATAATGACTTTAAAAAAAAAAATCCTAGATCAATCGGAAAATTCGTCAAATCTTGAAAAACAATTTATCTTAACAAAAATCGAAAATAAAAGCATAACCACTGAAGTAAGCCATAATTCTCATGAAAACAAACAAAAATTGAACATTTCTCGAATTATGATTGTACTTCAGTATTAAAAAAAAAAAAAAGAAAATTTCAGATTTCTTAAGTTGTGTCAAGTCTTTGTCTCAAGGAATACATTTAAATCATTGCTTTTGTGAACGGGGAAGGATTTTGGAAACTTTTTTTTCGTTTTTTTTGCTTCACCGTTTTTTCGAAGGAAAATAAATCATTGATCACTGATAAGCATCGAACCACTGAAGTAGCAATGTTTTTTTTTGGGGGGGTGGGGATAACCAATTGTACCAATTCTAAATGTTTATCAACTTAGCCAATTATTAATATCTACTTCGTACAATTGTCAATCGTTCAAAAGTCGATCGAGTTGGCATGAAATTTCCCATATACGTGCATGGATCCATTAATATATATATATATATATATATATATATGTAACTATATCAGTGCTATTGAAATCCGTGCCCCTCGAGCAAAAGCGCGCACACCGATTGACCGGCGAGAGGCTCTATAACCGGCTTGCAATATGGCTTCGTTTATTGCATCCGTTTCTCCCTCTTTCCCCTCTCGCTTTCTCTCTCTCCCTCAATCGCCTCTCTCTCTCTTTCTCTTCGTGCACATACATAAAATATTCTCCTGCTTGAAACGCACATCGAGGCAATTTTCCAACACACTTTTGGTCTAGATGGTTGGTGCAATATGATTGCAGGGCTCCCGAATTGACGACTCGTTATAAAACACGAAACGAGAGACGACGATGTTTCTCCCGATCGTATATAAATATATTATACATAGGTGCCATATATGTAAAAACGAGGGAACGAACGACCGGATATTGCAATGCACGGGAATCATCAAAGCAGGCATTTTTGTTTTTTTTAAATCAAAATTGATTTTGAATGACGAGATTCAGCTAAAAGTTGTTCAATGCACAGCCCGAACATTCGATTTCTTGCTGTTTTTTTTTAGCTCAGTACTTCTTGTTTCTTTTTTTTCCACAATTTTACGTGAGAAACGTCCTGAGACGGTGGCATCTGTGGTGTCAATGATCGTATAGAAATACGAATTGTCAAAAATGAAATTTCATGAATTTTCAAAAATTCGTATCTTCGAGAGCAGTCAGCGCGAGTGCTGTAGCGTCACGAGAACTTCGGTTGCATGAAATTTTCGATAAAGCTGCCCTTTTTTTAATCAGCTGATGCATTTTTGTGTGTGTGTGTGTGTGTTTTTTTTAATACCAAAATTTCATTCAACTTTGGGTAAAAAAAAAGCGCAATGATAATAGGCACTTACGATCACTCGTTTTGTAAACTACAAATTTTGGGGACCAACGAAATATCATTTTTTTTTAAATTCATATCACCAAAACTCTTGAACTTGGATGCTATTGGCTCAGCACTTTTTTTTTTAACGTGAGTGAAATGAAATGTTTCGAGCGAAAAAAAAAATATAGCGACTTTGAATAGATGGCAAAATAAAATGCAACAGTCGATTCTAAAGAGATTTTTTTTTTTTCAATAGATTTTTCATTACATTCGAACTTACGAACGAATATACAAAGGGGACGTATTCGTCGAATTGGAAAAAAATCGTAATCGCATAAAGAGCAAAGTGTGCCACGTGATTCTAGAAAATAAAAAAAGGGCTTGGTTAACGGGTTGCCAGCTGTTCTAGAGACGAAAGAGAGAGAGAGAGAGAGAGAGGGAGAGAATGAAAAAAGAGACTCGTGTGTGTCCGTCGTATAAAGCCGCTCCCGATGGTTGGTAATATCTGCACGCTCTTTCTCTCGGTGCAAAAGCATATATGAGGCCTCTCTGCATGAGCTGAAACGCTCTCGCAAACTCGAGAGCGTGAAGAGGGCCAGGGTCTCTCAACTCGATCGATGACTTTTCTTCACCAATTTTCATTAATTTCATTCACTCGGTCATAGAAAATTGAAAAAAAAATTTTAAACTAGCCAATATACATAAATGTAAGACGAGGTGTATCAGAAAACGTTGTATGTTAATTTTGTAAAATTGAATCTCTCAAACAGAAAGTAAAGCGTTTGCAGGAAAAATTATCAATAAAATTTTTGTCTCGTTTTATGAAAAAGGCGCAGTCGTTTCGAAAAATCGTGATAAAAATCTGAATGAGACGACCGAAAAGTAAGACGAAACCAGCGAAATAATTTTAATCTTATTACTATTAAAAAAAAAGATTAAATTTAATAATTCTGCTTGCCAAGGAAATTTGATCTAAACGCAAAAACAAAAAAAATTCTAACTTACAAGGTTTTCTTTAATTTCGTTCGACTCGATTATTCCGGCTGAATTTTTTCGTGTCAATTTATCTATGCTAATATTTAGCTAGATCAAACCATAATTTTTTAAGTAAAATTTATTGTCATTTTTTTCAAAAATTCACATTCCCTTAAAATTTTAATTCTACTATCAATTTTCTTTAAAGTCATTCGCTAACTCACTCGATCCCTGCTTTTCATTTGGTCAAAAGTTCGATAACTTCAAATTTTTCCCAGTTGAACAGTTCCTACGTACCCTTTTTTTTTTTAATCAACATTTTACAAAAATCTCGACAACCTGAATAAATTTTAATTAAAAATTACTCCTAACAATGACGAATAATGGCGAAACTTGGGTGCAAAATTGACTCTCAACTGCGCCTGAAATCGATGTCAAGTTATAATGGAATAATTGTCAGCAAAATAAAAGCTCGTTTGTCGCAAAATTTTAACTGACATTCAGCAAAAATTTGTGCTTATGCATACTGAATTTTTGTTCAACACTGAGGCATGAAAAAAAAAATATATATATTTTCGGAAACAAAGCTTTCTCCGCAGACAGCAAATAGATATTTAAAAAAAAAAAACATGAAATTACGAGATAACGAAAGTCTCCTGTATAAATATATTGATGCGAAAATAATATTTCATTACCATTCTAGAATACTTTACGAGTTATCTCATATGACATTAACAAGTAAAATGCTAATGCCTTCACGTTTTTCGCGGCGATGACTTTTGTCCGCACATGTTTCTCATTTGCTTCCTTATCTACTGATCCTTCCGTCCGAGACGAGCTAGAAGATAAAAAAAAAAAAAACCGAGCGTTCCAAGATCGTCTAGACACACGATCCGTGTTGGCCTTTCACGGAGCAAAAGAAAGATAAGAAAAGGTGTCCCCTCTCCCTTACTCGTTTGTCACCGCAGCATCACCTGACCGCGCAAAATCATACGAAACTCTCACGGTTCGTCCGTCGCAGGCAAAGTTTTCTCGAAAGATTTTCACTCTCGGCCGATCCATTGAACTATAATTATAAAATTTATAAAATTTCGTTTTCTTTTGAATATTTATCAAGAATCATTTCAAATGATTAAAAAAAAAGAACAACATTAGCGTCCATTTAAAATAAAAATATAGTTGCTCAAATTCATTTGTAAAAAAGATGGATATTCATACGACAGTTGATACGAAATTATTATTATTATTTTTACGACAATCATTCCTAATTATTTCGTGGTAAAATGATTTTGAAGTTTTTTTTTTTTCACACACGTCGAATAATGATTTTTGACCGGAAACTTGCGGAATTTAGCAATTCTCGTGCAATCGAGGTGAATGACACCGGGGACTCACTGATTTACATTTACCGCGAGTTTATATATATTTATATTATATTATATATGTATAGTATATGGACCCGACACATACGCATACATCAAAAATCTCTTGAAACGACGCCTGTTGTGGCGACGTTTCTCCTATCCGTCGTTTTCTCTCGACGCTCGGCTCGCTGCTCTATTCACGCTTCATAGATCCTTAACGCGACGCGGAACACGCCATTGACTAGCGATTTGCATGACAACGTGCGAGATTCGCGGTAATAGCATGGAGTATAAGTGAGGCTAATGCTTCAGAGGGAAAGAGAAAGAGAGAGAGAGAGAGAGAGAGAGAGAGAGAGAGAGAGAGAGAGAGGGCGGGAGGGAGAACGGGAAGCTGCGTATGCGATTATTTTTCACCCTCGGGGGGTGCAGAGATTTGAACGAGTGAATATGTTTGTGCAATCTCCTCCAAAGGGTGATTCTATTACAAAGGCATCGTCAGGACACCACGGTGACGATTTATTACGAAACCAGTCCAGCGTGTAACCATTTATTTATTGCGAAATGAAAATTAACGAATATTTATTATTTTTAGGGTATTTAAAAAAAATTCAATTTAAAAAAGAGGAGTTCTAAAAGTACGACGCCAGTGCGTTTGCACGACATAATTTGCAAATTTTGCAAACTTCATTGGCTTGATAATTGATGGAAAACAAATCGAAGTATTCGCCAACAAATTTAAAAATTCATGAAACGATATGAAAAAAGTGTGCAAATTAGAAGTTTGCACAATGCTTCCTCGTAGAGGAAGCTTCGTGAGTGAGATAACATAATGAGGAAGGAATCTGAAAAATTCTAATTTGCACGCTTTTCTTTCATTGTCACCTAGACTACCACGATAAAACGTTGTGGCTTGATAGGCACAAACATGCGAAAGTTGAAACGCCATGCGATACATTTTCCAAAAATTCCAAAATCTTATAAAATATGAGCTCCTGAAAAAATTCTTGCCAAATTCAATTTCAATCATTCTTGTCCCCCAAATTATTTCGTCATACACGCGCATACATGAGGACATTTTTCCAAATATATTTTCGCAATGTTATAAGACGTTTTGGAAGTTTTGGCGTGAAAATCTCGAAATTTTTTTGCTCACACAAACACAGCTTTCTCTATGACGAGGAAGCAAAAATAATTGATCGAAAAATGGTAAAAAAGACGAAACGTTTTTTCATTGGAATCGCGTATCGTTTTTTTTTTTTACAATTATCCTATTGAAATTCAGTTCTAACGGGAATCAAGTCACCATAAAACATTATTCCCGAATTACATTTCCGAATTTTTCTTTTCCGAGTTTATTTCTCTCACTAGATATTGACCTCACGCATCAGAATATGCTTCCGCGGTTGTCTCGGGTTTATCACTCTATCTATATGAGCGTCCATATGATAGAATCGTCCAACACCACCCACATAAAAGTTGTAACTATCGACAGAGAACTTTTCTCACCGCGTTTACGAGCATTACTGCTCTCTCTCTCTCTCTCTCTCTCTTTCTCATTATTGCTTAGACTCTAGTCCGAATCGAGATAACGATCACCGGGAAGACGTTACGATTCCTCGTCGTCATCGTCGTCCACGCGGGCTCGGACAGTTTTCCATTCTAACGAGGTGTGGGTAGGTATGTCAAGTGCGGGGAACGACATCGGACAAATGTCCCACGTGAATTTACACGGAAACGCGATAATATGGTTTTTTTTTTCCGGTTGACGTTTCCCATATACGTGATGGGAAAATAATGAAAGCACATTTTTCAGAAAATAAGTGTGAAATAAAAAAGTAAAAAAAATTTTCATGATTCATTCCGTCATACGGGACATTCCATGCCGATTATATAATATGCACCAAAGTCAAATTATATGACAGATCTGCAATGAAGGAATTGATTGCTAAAACTGTTTTCCTACAAGTATTTAAATAATAATCACAATGATAATAATAACAATAATACGTATTGTTATTATTATTATTATTATTATTATTATTATTATTAAATAGTTATTCGACTGAGAAGAATTTTGAAAGGAGGAGCTGCCTGAAAGTACGAGTATGGTGCGGAGGAGGCTCTCTTGAATCTTCTCTGATCGAGACAAATCGCCCGCAGTAACTCGAGCGCCAGACCTAGGCCCTTTTCTGCTACGGCTAGCTGTTAGTATACCTCTGTGTGGTACGTGCTGGGCTGCCTGAGAGCGAAGGAGAGAAATATGAGAGAAACAACAGGAAAAAAAGCAAGAAATAGAGAGAGAGAGAGAGAAGACAGCGCAGACGATGCACAGGAATCTTTGTGAAGATTTACGGCAGACGCCCCGTTATCCGCCTCTCGGCGAGTAAAAAAAAATCCCCCAGGATCTTTCTCCCCCGCCTCAATGTTTTTTTTTCTCTTTCAACTCCAGAGCGCGAAAAATTCTCTCTTAATTTTCGGCCATAATTCGCACTCGCGTTTAGTCACCGAAGGTTGATTTTTCTTCATTTTTTTTAACGCTCCGATCGATTTATCGAATTGTGGAGCTGCTTAATCGTGTATATATATATAACGAGTGTATATATATATATGGAAAGAACAAGCAAACGTGCACGCTCGTGGCATATCTGATGTACTCTCACTATTTTGGTACGCACCCGCGGTCAGCGTGCCAGGAAAAGCGCAATGCACTCACTATAAGCTACATTCTTGTGATAGCCGAGAGAGCAAGAGAAACGTTGGAACGCTCTCTCTCTCTCTCTCTCTCTCTCTCTCTCTCGATTCTGGGTACCATGTGTAGATATGCGAGAGTTAAAGAGAACGATCTAGAGAGAGAGAGAGAGAGAGAGAGAGAGAAATGAGTGTGAAGTTGTTTCGGTGCAAAAGCAGATGCCTGGCGTCTTCCGGGGGCATTCGCATACGCACCACATTCTCTTGTAGCTGCGTTCGCCAGCAATATATACATATATTTATTTAAACGTATGGACAATTATTTTTTTTCTCCCTGTCTGATCATGTACTGGGATTCATCACTTTTGCCCTACTGCAATCGCAAGACTTTTCCGCATTCTTCTTCCTTCGGTGAAAATTTCTCAACACATACAGAATCGACAGGGGAGACTGCGGGTCTATACTAAAGGCACATTTTTTTACATTTTTACACATTTTTACACATTTTTTTTAAATAATTTTTTCAGACAATTTTAACTCATCATTACCGAATACCCCTGCTTCATCAAGACAATTGTAATAGCCTCGAACGATCGTTCCGACGAATTTCCATCAATTTTTCGTTCGACCAATTTGTTTCACGATCGAAAAATAATGCCTGTCTCCCGCTCCGCTATTCAATTGACCGGTTTCGGATCGTACTTTTTTTCCGCTTTGTTCGATATACAGACATGCGGGTACAGTATTCCCTGGCCCCAGAGGGTAAAGTACTCGTATAGGGGTTGCGTATATGATTTTGCAGTGTACAGAAGAAAAAAACCGGGGGGTTCACGTTTCATTAGAGTGCAGAGACGAAAGAGATAGGACGAGAGAGAAAGAGCAAAAAGGGTAGAGCAGAGGCAAGAGAGGCCTCTCGATGCAATCGAGTAAATGTCCCGAGATGCGCGCGTCTGACAAGTTTGTTGTTGTAGCCTCGTATACAATATAATATAACATCCCGCAGCAAGCTACGCGTGTATACACAGCGAGAGAGCGTGATAAAACGAATCATAGGGGTAAAATGGACCATTGTCGGAAAAATTCGGGTTTTTGCCCCTAACCAGCGTCGCATATTCAACAGACTGTATCTCGGAAACTAAAAGTACACGGTTTCAATAAATCCAGAAAGATGTTTCATCATTTTTTGCTTTCTCATGAAGGGAGCTTTATTTTCGTGAAAAAAAAATTCGACTTTTCGATGCCAAAGTGTTCAGAATATGCCAAAACTTGGAGAAAGCACATTTAAAAAAAAATTCTGTATGTATGTTATGTATCTCTGTGTATGTACATATGTCAGTGCTGACGGTACTCTCGAATACACTGTGGGACAAGGATGTTTGATTTTAAATTTGGCAGGAATCACAAAGCTTTCTCGATGAGAAATCCAAAATTACGAAAACCATCTCCTCACAGAGATAACTTTGCAATGAGGAAGCAAAGTGCAAGTTTCCAATTTCCATGCCCTTCGTGTCGTAAATGAATATGGAAAAAAAAAAATTATCCCCTAATTTTATGATGAAATTTGGCATCTTGTGATTTGGAAGATTTCATGAAAAAAGCAATTTTTCGCAACAGTGGTCCATTTTTCCCCAACCTTGATTTTTTTTTTCATTCTTCTCTCGGTGTATGCTATCCCATCGTGAACCAGATATGTATAGAAAATATTCTACAGAATTATAGAGTGCACTCTACTCCAGAAACCACTTTGTTCTATAAATTTCAGTCTTATTAGAACGAAGTTTACCTTGTCTCCGTCTACGTGTATATAAAGATACACACAAGTATACTCTAAGGTTGTATACTCTGTCCACCCGATGATGTACATTTGGTTCACCGGCATAGAGTATAATGAAATCTGTTTTCATTTCATTTCCTTTTCTTAGCTCTCTCTCTCTCTCTCTCTCTCTCATTCTTTATCGTGTGTTCCTTTTACCTTTCGTCTTCATTGTCTTTTACGCATTCTACGATTCTGTCTTCTCGTACTCACATCTCATTTTCGCATGCTTTTCCACTTTTCCCGTTACCATGCTCGCCCCCTCGTTTTGTATTTCGTGAGAATAACTCCTCGGGCCATTTGAAACAAGTCCGGAAGTACTTCTATCTTTCTCATTTTTTTCTCTTTCTCGTCTTCTTCATCCTTTACTATACTGAAAACTGAAGCAATATCGTTGCATGCAGCAATATTTGCCATGTACTTGATGTCTATAGAGTAATATATGTATTATATATATTATATAGGCACTCTGTATATTATAGTGAAGTTACTGTAAATAGAAATGAGCGTGACTAGTTTATAACTTTCCAAGAATCGCGATTGCATGTCGCTTACTCTCTCTCTCTCTCTCTCTCTCTCTCCTTCTGTCGTTCTATCTCCACTTTTCCTTTTCTTTCTCGTGAGTTGCTGTATCAATCTCCACCGCCTCCTCCTCGTGTATTTCCTTCATTCTAACCGCAAATTAAAATCGAAATTTTCTTCTCAGCTCTCGGGCTCACTCTTACCGGAAAACGAACGAAAACTTTGATAAGAATGAATGAATGTTTCTTCTTCCTCCCCTCCTCTCCCCCCGCCCCTCTGAAGCCAATTCATCCCCTCTGAGGAACGTTTGCAGAATCGAACGATCTTCCCATTTCGATATTTCTGTAATATCTTCTCGTTCTCATACTTTTCTCGGAGTCTTGGAGAAACTGAGGAGAAAAGAGGAGAAATTCGGAAACCGTGATAGTCTAGTTTTAGTGTATTATATGTTCACGAAACACTCTACGCGTTAATTTAGCCACATTATTTTTTAATATCACCGTAAACTGTTCGTAATTTTTTTAAAAAAGTATACTTGCAACTTCCGCGAAAGGAGTTATGTTTTAGAATTTTCCTATTAAATGTATCCTATTAAATGGTCAGAGATTTGATTAGCCATTTTATCGAACTATTAACAAAAATCGTCTTTTATCGTCGAAAATCGAATTTGACGCGTCTAACCGGAGTCTGATTCACATCAGATGAAAGATCGCGGTAATATAAATTTCTGATAACTGTCAAAAAAAAAATATATATATATATATATATGCATACATTTGACGAACATATTGGGCAACTGAAGATCGTTGATGTACTATTTTCTTAACTATTTCGTGACCAAAAAAAAAAAAAACGAATAGAAGAGCAGACTCATCCGAAAGGAATCAAAGGTTCCCAACGTTTTTTTTCGCATCATGGACCTATCCAAGATTCTATTTTACAGAGTAAAAAATAAATTCCTTTATTCGATCGAAAAATTGTTTACCGAGAGTTTTCCAAGCACTCTGAAATATTTTTATTGCAATTTTTTTACCGTCCAAAGTCTTTAGAATTAGAAATCCCGAAAGAGTTTGTCGTTTTTCATGACATTTGACAAGCTAAGCAATCAAGTGGCTGCCTGGAAAATGAAATAATTCAGCGACGAATCTGCATGGATGACGCGACGCCTTGGGCGAAAACGAACTCTCGACCCCCCCCCCCCCCCCCTGTTCCTATGAGTTTGATGAAAAACCATTGCCGAGAGATTGACTCACGATACGCGCGATGTGTCTGGCGTCTACATTTTTCCATCTCTTTCAGGAATCGGGGGATGTTTTTTTTTTTTTTTTATTTTCAAACGCCAATCCTTTTTTTTCCTCCTTTACATTTTTCGAATCTCAATCTTTAAACATCTTCTCGTCGCGAAATAGCAAAGTTATACACTTTGCGGAAATCGCTCCTGGAAAACGAGATGAAGAGCGAAGGAATTCACGAACGTTTGATAAGAGAGAGGGAGAGAGAGAGAGAGAGCAGAGCGATAGGAATGAAAATTGAAAACGTGTCGATGGTTTACCTGATACCGTACAGGAAGTTGTGAGCTGGTGGGAGGCTAAAGGGGTGGAGGGTGAAGAGCACTTTGAGAATGAAAATTGGAAAAAGCTCTCTCTCTCTCTCTCTCTTCGTCTTTTTACCCATACCCGTAATGTTCCTTAAGTACGGCAGTCTCCTTTTATACCGCGTGGATGAGAAAAAGTTTTTCCATGAAAGCGTCGAATTTTTCCGACGTACGTCGTGAAACTCGAGCGATGGAAAAATCCTCGCTATATATATATATCTTTGTCGCACATCGACGTAAGATGTATACGTGTAGCTGCTGTAGATGGCCCTAGCGAAGAGGAAATGCAAATTTCCATCATATGCAAAAGGTCAAATGTGAAGGGGATTGAGACTACGTGGACTTGGAAAAGTGCAACGTATCGATTTATCGAGTGATATAACATGTCCAGAGAAAAGAACCGATCGTCGTACCATTTTTATTTTTATTTTTATTTTTTTTTTCATGAATTAATAAAATTCTTTAAATTTAAAAAAAATCATCACAATGAACCCAAATTTATGGCGATAATAAAATTCATTTCGTGCGAATAAACAAAAATGATTTGTCGGAATCAAACGAAAAAATCGTTCGACCAAATATATGGGAAATAAAAAAAAGAAGCCTTGCAAGCGAGATAAAATATGAGGAAGCAATCTGCAAATTTTCAATTTAATATTTCGAATTTAAATTTCATTCAGCATGGACCTTTCCACGGATTCTGATCTAATTCAATACCCAACGATTCTTCCATTTTCCAATATACCGATATTCGAATGTTAATCAATGGAAAAATTTCGTTAATTTCACTGAATCGTATAGCCGCGCTTGAAATTTACATATTGAAAGAAAAATATATAAAGTTTCATTTGATGTAAATTTTTTTGAAATAATCAAGCATGAATCATTATAATATAGTCCGAATCGTATATCAATTCTTTGTGACGAGCAGTAGGCGCGAGAAATTTGATCACGTCATTCTGTCTGATTGATGAGAAAGCATTAACGTCACGTACCGGTTGCCAATAAACTCTCTATTTCTCTCTCTCTCTCTCTCGTTTCATTCGTTCGTCGTATAATTTGCCAGCAAGCATTTATGCACAATTAAACAAACGTTACTTGTTTAAAATCAGAAAGACCTGACTGAATTCGTGTAAAATGTAAATATACGCAGGTTACGCCTTTTTGATACTCGGCAATCGATATACAGATATATGCAACGTATGAAAAATATGCTCTCTCCTTTCAATCCTACGAATGACGGAATTAAAAACGTCACTTTCCATGAGGCTTCGATCGTCAACGTGGATCGACATGGAAAAATTGTTTTAGTATGACTAGAAGAGAAAGCGTCAAAGGTTGATTGGTGACTGCATCGCGAAATGCACTATGGCATTAAAATCTCGAAATATATATATATATATATATATATATATTTTTTTTTTCACCATTACGAAGCTTCCTCTATGAGAAAGCAAAAGTACTTAAATACGATAATTTATGTACGTCTGGCGACGTAAATCTCATTCGGATACGTGGAAAATCGAATTTTTCAATTCTACTCGGAAAAATTGCAATTCTAAACTTTCTGAAAGTGGGATATGAATTTTTTTTTTGTTCCATTCATTCGTTGGTGCATAAGCTTTGGGGCAACGATGCAGTACAGGATCGAATGACAATTAAAGCAATAAATTTATTATTGAAATTTAATTATGAATTTTAAAAGATCTAAAAAGTTTAGAAATGCCATAATGTTCATAGCAATTGAGTATCGAAATTATTCAAATTGAGTAGTTTAGCTACAAATTTTTTTTTCGTGCAATTATCGGAAATCTTTCAAAACATAAAATGAACTGTTAATATGTAAAGTTAATTCTAGATTTCCCAATGACGAAAATTATAAAAATTTACGTAGACGATTGCAATGAATCAATACGCGATCGTAGCCAATATTCATACGATATTTACACTTTTTTTTATCGTATCATCCCTATTATTACAATCACGAAAAAAAAGAAACGAAAATCCCACGTTAATATAGTCGACTGAAAAAAAAAAAAAATTTCCTCCGGATATTTCATTTGTTTTCGTAATTTTTTTTGTCTCGCTCGTTATAACGTGGCAAAATCACACGTGCGGTCCTCTTTCTGCATCCGCGTGACGTTGGTCTCTCGTCGTGCGGGGATTCGGTTGTTTAGTCTGTCGATGCTTTTGCAAAATTTCGAGCCCGAACACGGTGAGAAGCAAAAACGTCGAAATCACACGCTGTACAATATGCGCACGGGGTCTTCGTTGAGCTACAGTACGTTCAGGCGATTATAATTGACATGATACAACGATGGCTGAACAAACAAAAAATACAGCAATGATACAGAACTGGTCAAAGTACCAGAAAGTACTTCAAGTAAAAAGTACAAAGTACTGTAAGTACTTTAAGTACTCGTTTATTTCAAGTACCGAGTACCGTGAATACTCGAAGTACCAAGTACTTCAAGTAATCAGTACTTGGAATACACAGTATTTCAAGTGCTGGATGTACCAAGTATACTTGAGGTATCAAGTACTTGAATACGTCGAGTATCAAGTATCAAATACTTTTCAAGTTTTCAGGTATACATCTCGTAAGTTCCCGTACTTATATTTGATTTCTTACGTACTCTTTAAACTCATTTGATTTTGTTTCGAGTACTTGTTGTATTCCTTACAATCTCAACCAAAATATGTCACTTGAAAAAGTACTTGAAGTACAGGAATGTACTTAAAAATTTAAGTTCATATACTGAAAGTACAGGTCGAGTATACTTGGAAATTTAAGTGCAATACGTGAAATATTTTTAAAGTACTTTGTACTTCAAGTACTGTACTTCCAGTACATCACAAGTACCGAGTACTTGAAGTAGGTACTGACCAGCTTTGCAATCATAAATGTATTGTATTTATGTTTTGTCTACTTCGAAATTGTTTCGAACAGCTTTTTTCGTTCGTAAAAAAGTTATTGAACAATACAAATAAAATAAAATGCTACGTATTCTTCAAGTGCAATATCATTTATTAAAGTAGTGAAAAACATCCAAGTATTTCATGCATTACACTACGACCTCGATTTAACGGCCAGTGGCGGGACCGGCTCCGCATCGCACCTTGTTAAATCGAGGTAGCGTATGCCCGCCCATGCTGTATCTGCGCATCGGCACTCCGTGCTACGGGCCTGATCGGGGAGACTTTAAGCGTCCCCCACCATCTCCCACCACGCGAAAAATCGATCGATAAGTGCGACATGGTGGGGACTGTCTATTCAATCGAGGACCATTAAATCGAGGTCCTAGTGTAGTACAATACTTCAAATTAGAATCTTTTTTTTTCAATTCGTAAAAACATTTAAGACATAAAACCTTCATGTCCCTCGTATATGCTTGGGAAAAAAAATTGCATCAATCCTCTCGCTTCTCAAAGCTGCTGCAGTTGCACATAGCCATACATAAACACACACACACACACACACACACACACATGTATATATATATTTGTGTTCGTGGTGATCCTGGTGGGACTCACACATACGAGGGTGGCTTATTCGTTCTGCAAACACGATATACACTTTGTGCAACGTCTGGGAGAGTAAACCGAAAAGTTTTTACGACTTTGCTGTCATTGGAGAGGAGAGACTGGACCGCGCCGCGTCGTCGTAATCTCGCTCGTCGTCTCGCAGAGTTACGGTAGTTTTTCGTCGTCTTGTGGCCTGGATTTTTCGAGTAATACGTATTACCCCCCCCCCCCCCCCCCTGATATACATACATATATTTATATCTAAAATACATGTTGACACCAGTTGAAAATAAACTTTTAAGACTGATAAATTTTCGAGACCTCTTTTCCGTCTCGTGTATAAACACGAATGTAGAGATTTGGCTGATGACGTTGATCAGAGAAACCATCACGTCTTGTCACTATTATACTGTTCATGATGAGAGTCAAAAAAGCATAGTTCGTCGTATACATTATAGGAGGGTGCCCGTATTTGCAATAAAACAAGCGGGATAAAAGAACTTGCTTATTCCTCCACATTCGTTTCTTCAACTTTTAGTCGACCTTTTCCCCTTTCTCTCTCTCTCTCTCTCTCTCTCTCTCTCTCTCTCTTTCTCTCTTCATCCTCCTTATCGTAATCTCTGGTTCTCGCACACTTTTCTCGCTCCCACTGGCGCCTGACCCACTTTTCGGCATTGACGCACACGACATAACATTCATATACATATATATATATAGTCATTTCAACCCGCTGGAATTTGCCTTATTCCTCGCTCAACTCTTTTTTTTTTTACGAGCTCCACACTCCAAGGATCTGTCCTCGCCTGGATCCGGGCTGAATGTTATGTCGGGAACTCGCGAGTAACGAGACTGGAGAACTTACGAGGCAAGGATATAACGCTCTTTCGAGCATTTAAATTCTCTTTTTCGTTTTTACGGACTTTATACAATCCTCGATATGTATCGGTGCGCCTTCATCGTAAACGGTTTTTTCAGGTTTTTACGTCTCGTCTGCCTTTGTTCACATTTCCATTTCATTCGTTGGCACACATACTCCCCCCCCCCCCCCCCCCCCCCAAGAGTGCTGCCCATAGTCACTTATTATTTTCTATGATGTACTATACTTGTATCGAATTTTCACGATGTAACAGGGAAACTGCGGGAAACCTTATCGATTTGAATTTTTATTGAAATATTTATTGAAACGAATGAAGGTTCATTGTTTGAGTTGAAACGAACATTGTCATTATTTTTCAATTATTCGAGAAACCTGAAACCTTACTATAGCTTTTCCCCAACGATACTTGAAAAAGGAAACCCAAGAATACAGATAAAACGTACTTGCGTATCGTGAAAAGTATTCTCGAGAGGATAAATTCATTCTGTCAGGATTGAAACAAACGGGTGCATAACATGACGCGCGCAACCCCCCCCCCCCCCCCCCGCATGGAAAATCGTTTTTTCGCGTGCAACTCCCAGTATTTCTGTACTCTTATTTAATGCACTGTACACGTATTATCGTACAGTGTATACGAGGGAGCCACGTTATTCGTTCGCGACTGCGAAACCCCTTTCAACCCCCGACTGAATACTTTTAATTAGCCGGTGCGAGCTACCCTTGCTCACCATTCATTTGCCTCTCGCATTACGTTCTCATTGTTTTGTTCCTACGTTCTGCGTTAAAAAAAAAAAAAAATGTGGCTGTGAGAGAAGACAAAGAAAAAATGGTAAGGACAGAAGAGAGAGAGAGAGAGAGAGAGAGATAAACTGGGAAAGAGAGACCTAATAAAGTGCATTCCTCGCGTAATTCTTCCTCTCTCTCTCTCTCTCTCTCTCTCTCTCCCTCACTCTCGCTTTCTTCCCATTCCACTAAAATCCTCTCTCGTATCGTCCTCCATACCTTCATACTATTTTTGCTTCTCTCACCCTCCTACATCCTCTTGTTTCGCGTTCCTCTTTACTCACCGCTCGCTTTCCCTTGTAATTTTTGTTGGTACACGCGAGGAATTTCAATATACGCCCTCCCCTCTCTTTGTGTCTGTGCATATGTGAGTTGTATTCACTCAACTCTGGTCAATGCTTCGTTGCCTATGGCTTTCCGGTATAATCCTCTTCAATAAATCGAGTTAACCTATTCGAGAGAAAGAGAGGAGAGAGAGAGAGAGAGAGAAAGGGATGCTTTTAACTTTGTCGAAATGTGTACTCGGTATTACTCCTCGGTGTACCACACAAAGCGTGTGCGATTCCATGCAGCACAAAAAGCCAATTTTACCTTTGTCCTCGCATCAACTTAATTCTCGTTTCGTTAATATATCAGCTGCATGCGAATTAATGCGAAGGAGGACACGATGAAACGCGTAGAAATGTACGCGTATAAGAGGGCACAAAATGGGAATTAGCTAGCGACAAATTTTTCGCGTTTAATTGTTTTTATTTTTTCAGCTTTTGTAAACATTTTTATCGTCCTATTGAGAAAAATGTATTCACATTACTTCCATGTGGGCTTAATGACTTTAAAAATAATAATTTTATCCTTCGATTGTTTACTGGAAATTTCTGTAAAACTTTATCGTCGAGTGCTGTCGAGTTATTGAGAATCGAGACTTTGCAGGAATTTTGATTTACATTTTACATCGCTTTTCACCTTTTGATGAACCTGAACTGCAAAAAAATTATTTCTATTTTAATATTGTTTCATTATTTCGATATTAAAAAAAAAAATCAAGATTTTACAGCTGTAACTTTTTCACGTTTGATTTTTAATTATTTCCATACTTCTTAATTATTCAAGCGCATGTACGTTGATCAGGGTGGATGCAAAAAAAAACCAATTTTCAATTTTGCTCTACTCCGAAATTTCGTTCCTTGATTACCTCGAAGAATACAGTTGTAATTTTCATTGTCAATAAAAATTTAGAGGTCGCTCGATATCTTTCAAATGTTCCATTTCCTTGAAAATCGATCTTGAACTTTGCTTCAATCAGAATAAATCATAATATTTGATTGGCATTATTAATGTTTTTTTTTTCTTCTTGACTCGGTAGTTTTAACGTATGGGAGATAAAATAAAGCGTACGAATCCACGAGCCAGCGAGAGTTCACACTATTCTCGAAGTCGTTTTGAAAAAAAAAAAAAAATTGACTTGAAAAATTGCAAATCATAACTCCGATGTTCTTGAGGCATCTTAACATATTATCGTAAGTCAACACTGAAAACCTGATTTATCGTTTACGCAAAGCTTACAAAACAAGTTGCTCAACATTTTTTCCAAGACATTGATCGACCTGTTGGATTTTTATATTTTGTTCAATCGAAATCGCAGACGATTTTTTACCAAGGTCACAGAGAGCCTAAATTCCGACACAGATGGTGATTGAAAATCATTTTTTTTTTTTTGTTTGCATTACCCTGATGCATGCAACGCATAAATATTAAGAAGGAATGAGAATGGAAAATTGGTAATCACGATATTTCACGTGCAACACGAGGAAGATATTTTTACCTGTGTATATGAATATAGATATATAGGTATACATCTGTCAATTGCTAGAAATTCTACACGCCAAGTCATCTCAGTCCCCCGTCATGGTCACGTAATAAATTCATCGAAATTTGTCGTTTCGCGAGTACGAGGACTCGCGATCACGTGATCCAGGACGGATAATATCCACCATGAATTGCATTATCCTCTTGACTCATAATATATATATATATATATATATATACGTATACATAATACTCCATAACATGTTCACGTATCGTGTTCACCACTTTGCATTCGTTTATTATTATTATAATTATTATTGCCATTATTTTTAAATGATTTTTTGTATAAAATAAGCTTGGTATTAGATAGAGAGAAATTTATATAGAAAGATATGACTTTTGGGTGCAGTCACGAACGAGGATTCGTGCAAGCACGAATTTTCATGTCGATTGAGTCTTCCAGCCGAAACTTTACATTATTTTTCGTGTACGATTTATCGCTTCAATTCTTTTTTCTCGCGATTACAATTCTTCTTTTTTTCGTCAATCATCAACTTCTACGATAATCGAATATCGAGCATAACTTTTCGATAGAATCGATTTTCTTTTTCGTGCTTTTTTTTTCTCCATTTTTTTGGAATGACGTTTCACCTTCTTTGATTCGCTTACGCCTGAGAGCTGTTCGCACCGAGAGATTTATTTAATGGTGAGCGACGAAGATGCACTGAAGAGAGAGAGAGAGAGAGAGAGAGAGAGAGAGAGAGAGAGAGAGAGAGAGAGAGAGAGAGAGAGAGAGAGAGAGAGAGAGAGAGACAGAGAGAGACAGAGAGAGACAGAGGACACAAAATCGTTATTCAAGAGGAAACATTTACGAATGCTCATTTATACAACGATTCTATGGGCTCGGAGTAAAGACACTCATTTAATATCCACTATAGCGTAACGAACTTTAATAGAGATAGAAGAAGAGTGCACACTTATACGTGGCTTTACTGGAGATATATACAAAACCGGAAAACTGTTAATAATTCTCCTGCAAGAGAGAAAGAGAGAGAGAGAGAGAGATAGAGAGAGACTTTGTCCTGTTGATGGCTCCTTTCTCAGCATACAAAATCGGGGTCCTCTTAACGAAGGGGGGAAATTCCCATTCCTTCGTTACACGAAGAGACTATTTTCACTCGCAATTATGAGATATACACTCATTGCCCACGAGAGAAAGAACTTTTTCCCTCCTCCCTTATATATTCTCTTCCGTTTCTCGCTTCCTCGAGCACGAACATCTGTTTTATTCTTTCACTGAATTCTCGTCCTTGCAAAATTCGGTCTTCATCGAAATGTACAAAAGTGGATATACTTACTCTCGTGTCAAATTATACAGAAATTTTTAAGTAAATCGAGTGAATTTGAAATGATGGAATTAATGAAATAATGAGGGTTTCGATTGAAATAAGGGTGCAACTGGAAAAATTTTGATTTTCGAAAACCAAAACGTGGTTTGCGAAAGAAAACGTAGAAATTGATCATGAATCAGAGAAATGGGCTCTATGACTTTGCATGGATAAAGGTTTCGAGCAGCCCTGGGACTCTGTGAAACAACGCCTTAGATTGATCGTGGATGAGCTTTGGGCACGTAAATTCCATCGAAAAAATATATTATGTCTTCATTTTAATTAATTAATTTATTTATTACTTTTGCATACGTTTGATTTTAAATTTGCGACCATTTTTTAAAATTCAAACCCAGCAGTCTCAACTTATTAATTTTTATTATGTGAATATACAAAGCTGTATCGAAAATATCAAAGTTTTTTTTTTTTTCACTTCGCAAGTGCAAGTATGAAAATATCATGCACTGGAATTTTTTTTTTTCGAAAAAAAAACGGCAAAGATAACTCAGGACGTTATTCCATCCATCGTCTCAATTGTAGCAATGAAATTGAAAAAGAAATTTTTTTTTTTTTTCATCGAAGAACAAAGTAACGACGAACGTAAAATTTCGCTTGTTCTTATCGCGCTGAAAGAGCGATATTGCAACAGTGACATCACCCGCGCGGATGGATTCGTCAGCGGATCGAGGTTCGAGCAATTAGCACGATTGTGCTATTTAACGTGTATACACATATGTGCATCGTATGCGCTTTGTGGTGGTTGCAGCAGTACAGTCGGTTCAATCGCGAATAATAATAATTTGAAAAACTGCTTTCACGATATTGCGAAAGAAAGTTTATACGACGATGATCCAGACTCGGCGAACTAGACTTTGCATGAAAAACATTGATAATTAATTAATATACACGGAAATGGCTTAATTCGTTTTTTTTTTTCTCAATCATTACCGCAAAGCATTGCAGTTCGTTCACTCTTTTCGACAGACCAATCAGTGATACTCCTTTGCTTTTAATGAGTCACAGTACACGCTTTATTCGTCGATAAGCAATTCTTTGTGAACTCTTAACTTTGTTCATTTACCATCCGAACGAAGAATCATCGATCATATTTGAAATTTGAGATATCACTTTTATCACAAAATCCCTTTTATTAATAAACAATATCATTGAAATTGCTTATCGCTGAATTCACCGAGCACGTTTCAAAGTTAAGACTGAACATCCATCAAGATCTTTTCCAACAACACAAATTTAGTTGCCAAAAACAAAAAACTGTTCGTAATTTAAAAATAAATTAATCCATTTTTTTCCCCAATATTCAGCCATTTTTTTTTCAAAATTCAGACTCACTATTATTTTCTTTAAATTCCCATTGGAAACTTTGTGGAAAAAAGAAAATTTCCGTAGACCCTCGGTGACTGGAGTGACTGTACCATCATCGAGGCTTTCTCAACTGTAATTGTACGAATGATTGACGCAAAAGAGACTGCTCGTTCTCTCTGTCTCGTCGCGTGAACGAAATGCTAGCAGATGTGGAGTCTCCAAAAAACAAAAAAAAATAAAAAGAAAGAGGGAAAAAAAACAATAGACTTTTATGTCCCAATCTCATGAATCTGAATCGCGACGTTTTTCTTGAGAATTTCGAGCTTGACTCTCTCTCTCTCTCTCTCTCTCTCATTTTCTTTCGATGTATATATGTGTGCATGTAGTGAAGCTTGGGGCACTCGTGAGAATTCTTTGGAAGAGAGAAAAGTGAACGCAGGGAGGCCGATGGAGGAGAAAGCCCGGCGGAGAAAAGCTCTCGAGGAGCCAATTTAAAGTTCCGACAGCGTCAGACCTGGTGGTTTTACTTCACGCCAAGAAACACACACACACACACACATACACACATACACATACACACACATACACATATTATATAGGAATAGTGATCTAGAGAGAGAGAGATAGAGAGAGAGAGAGAGAGAGATAGAGAGAATAAAAGAGAAAAAAGACTTATCGAGGAGTCTCTAACACGGTGACGTCGGCCGATGGTACGAACTCCCCTAAAAACCACGGCCCAGTTCATCATCCCCAATACATGCAGGCTCACTCCCACGAGAGGTCTTGCTGAATAAAATAAAAGGATATATGTGTGCGAGTTGATGGATATACATATGTATACCATCGCGAGAAAAAGGTCTTATATAACCAGGGGTATCGCGAGCGTGGAATATATAAAGAGGATTTTCGATCCACCGTGTAGCTTTGTCCGTGGATACAAGATCCCTCTTTGTAGTCTGAATGCTATTTGAAAAAAAAGTCATCCTTCGCGAGGAATTTAATGAGCAAATACGAGCGATGTTTTACTCACGGCTGAGTCACACTCGGCGAGTCATACTTCTTTTTTTTTTTAATACACGCAAACTCATTTTTTACAGCCGAAAAAAAGAGAATTACAAACAAAGCGAAAAATCGTAATAATTAGATGAACAAATGAATAATAGCGAAACGCAACTATATTGGAGAAAAAACGTTGCGATTACATACCCGTGAAAAGATTTTCGATTGCCTTGTTCAATGAATATCAGCAGGCTGTGGACTCGCGAGATTAGTTGTATGTATATATACATATATATATGATTCACATTGACGTCGTGGCATTCCTGACCTAGCCAATTAATTTCTGCGAGAGCCTCTCGTTCTCGTAAGAGATCTTCGAGGCCAGAGAAGCCGCGTTTCGTATAGCCTTGATTCCAAAACCGGAGTGATAAGACTCGATTGCATATCACCGAGAGACGGATCTTGTCGAATGTCAAGCACGTCCAATGTATATATATATATATACAGTGTAGAAAAAGTGGCGAAAAATAATGTTGCAAAATCAAATCTTTCAGCCATGACTTTTTTAACATAATTGGCAAAAACAAACCTACTCGAAAGAAGACGAAAATTACGAAACATTTTCTCCACTTGAGATTCTTCTTTACAGTCCAGTTTATACGAGTGCAAATGCATTGGTTTTTTTTTTTTTTTCTTAACTTTTTGCAAGCTTCAGGCTGCATTGATGAGTGAAAATTTGCTGCGCAAAAAGGTTTCATTTTCCCCGCAAGATGATTCTTTCCAATCAGAATGTAGACATTTCCATTGTAACTTCCTGCCATGAAGACTCTTGATGTGAATTTTCCATAGCAGCATTCTAAAAAATTCGCTCAATTTTTTCGACCCAAAAGCTCGGAATAGAATCTTTTCACATTGAAAATAAAGACCTTGGACATAGGCAATTTTTTTGAAGAATATATTTGTTCAACTCATGGAATTGGCTGCGAAGAAAAATTGTTTGATCTGTAAGAATGCATCATTGTTTTGACTCTGAGGATTCCTTTTTTTACAAAGTCTCAAGATTTCACATGTGCGATTGCTTCGACATTTGATATTCACGATTTTTTAGCCGACCAGTCGACCAGACCTCATCCTTGATCGTAAAGTTTCGCTGCCGAGACGCCACTTCGGTATTCGCAAAGTTCTCAACGAGTTCGGTCTTTCTTCCTCGGGGGGGATTAATGTATATATATTTTTTCTTTTTTTTCTTCGACGATCAATATACTCGCGGTAGCGTGAATAAATTAATTCACGAGTCAACTCTTGCCTACTGAATCAACGAGCCCGAGGATTGAGCGCGCGTCAACCGGGATTGAATCAGCTCAGCTAATGTCTCGAATTCAAGACT
This sequence comes from Rhorus exstirpatorius, assembly GCA_963564615.1. Taxonomy (NCBI): domain Eukaryota; kingdom Metazoa; phylum Arthropoda; class Insecta; order Hymenoptera; family Ichneumonidae; genus Rhorus; species Rhorus exstirpatorius. The sequence goes on from OY751317.1 coordinate 33,069,417, forward strand.
TCTCTTCCGTCTCTCTCTCTCTCTTTTTCTCTCTTGGCATTAAGGTAGCCCCAGAACGAGAACCGCTGAGCTCGCGGATCGCTGTCTAATCTGACCGACTTGCCAGCCAAGTGAGTTTCACCTCCCTCACTCCGATTCCCAACCACCTCTACATTTAGGTCTCTCTCTCTCTCTCTCTCTCTCTCTCTCGCTCTATCACTCTTTCGATACCAGCGGTGTAAACCGCTACCGGTTTTCAACGAAGCTGCTTTTATCCAAGGTCTACACGTTTTATATGTATTATATATATATATACAGGAATAGTGCAATTTGTATCATTCAATATCGAATCGCGTGTTTTAGTTTTTTTTTTATTTTATTTTATTCTGATGAGTTATGAGTCAGAAAGTAAATTTGGTTTTTTTCTAACAAATCTGCTTGCCGTTCGTGTAATATCGACAAATAAACATTTCGAGAATCAATTTTTTGCAAATCGTCGACGCGAATAAATATAAAACTGGATTATGCAGGAATGAAAATGTCCAACAGCGAGATAGTCACACTCCATATCGCCCCTTGCGAAAAAAAAAAATTATCTAAAAATATATATATATTTTTTTTTGCCACAGTATTTATTACCGATAAAATATAAATAAAATGTATTTCCATCGCGTATATTTCAAAGTTAATTGAACATTTTTTTTTAAAGAACTACTCGGCTACTTGTAAATGAAAAATGCAACTGTGATGCGCAATTGTATCCAAATTGAATGTATTAAAAAAGAAAAATTGAATACTTCGGATAAAACATGCCTGGGGTAATTGTTTATTCACGCTGAATTCAATCAATTGGAAAAGAATATTTGAAATTTGTTATCAATAATATTAATTGAAATTTGATTAAGCCAAGATTAACCTCGAATATATGTCGAGTAAATCGATCATGGAAGGAAATCAGAGTCACAGTTACGGGGTTAAACGATGAGAATTTAAAGGTCAAGTGTATGAGAGGCACGTTAACGAGAGTGACGTGCGCGTTTTTGTGCTTCAATTTAAGGTAGTGTGGTCGAAGAGGGAGAATAAGAGAGGGGGGTCAGAAAATTTTACTGTATGATATATAGCTTTTTTAAGCTAGTTTAACGAGCTCTCTCTCTCTCTCTCTCTCTCTCTCTCTCTCTCGGTATCCAGCTCGAATATACATCGAAAAATCGAGGGAAAGAACCTCGACCCGGTTGGGCGTGTATCTCGACGTGTATCTTGGGGAATCTCGCCGACTTGGCTCGTGAGCCAAGTGAGGGAGTACGAGAGGGATGGAGAGAGCGAGAGAGGATGAGGTGGACGTAAAAGTTTGAGGATTCGTGAGCCCCGGTATTAAAGAGGAAGGGATGTATGGATAAAACGAGTTGTATACTATGAGAGAGGGAGAAAGAGAGAGAGAGAGAGATAGGAAATGAAGAGTACGAGAGTGAGGAAATCGAGAGAGAGAGAGATAGTGAGGATGAGGGGCCAAAAGAGTTGATGTGGGCCATTTATATCCGCGGGATTCTCTGATACTATACCACTATACTAACTGCCGATGCTTCTGGTAGCGTTCGCCCACCCTCGAACTACCCACGAGAGAATTTACGATGCAAACTTCTTTCTCGTTAAATGCCCAACTGACGTTGCTTATACTTGCTGCACACGCCAGCTCTTTCTCTCTCTCCCTCTCCCCCCCCCCTCTCTCTCTCTCTCTCTCTTGCTCTTTAACTTTTCTCTTGCTCTTTAACTTTTCTCTTATACTTATACACGCGTTTTTGGCCCATCAACCTATATATCCCAAGAATCCGAAGATTTCGAACGATTTTACAAGTTTAAACGTTTCTTTCGAATCTCTTCTGCATCATCGAGCGAGAAAAAAATTGCACATTTACATGTGGAATTGCAATTGGAAAGCTTCGATGTATTTTTGAATTTGATAGAATCAAATTTTTTTTTGTCCTGTGAGAAATTGCGGAGTTGAATTTCGTATGGGGGATGATATCATGTTCGTTCCAAAAGTCAAATTAATTGATCATGGATGTCGAGAAATGAAAATTAAGGTGTAAAAAATGCCTCGAGTGGCCTCGAATAAATTGTTTTAAAAAAAAAGCATAAAATTAATAATTTCAATAAATCATAGAACAAATGATTGGAAAAAAAAAATTAATTTAATCGAAGCATGAAGAAAGTTTCAGAGATATATTATTGAACCGTTATCGAAAATGACGTATTCATTCTTTTGTGAATTTGAAAAAAATGCAAATTTTTGTCGAAGATAAACTTTTGTCGCGAATCAAATCTTTAATGATCAATGGACGCACGGACTTCAACGTTGAATTGATTTGATCAAGGCATTTTCCATGAATATGTTTATTTTTTTTTTTTTAATAATATTCAAAAAAAGCTTTTTGAGGATTGGTTGAAATGTCGAAAGAGAAAATGGAGAAAGCTCGAGTGGAACGGATATGAGGGAAACGTGTATTTTAGGATATATATATATCGAGACTCGTGAGTTCGTGGGAAGAGGAAGCCAGAGAGGACGAAAGTCCTTATTCCCCTTTAGTTTTATCGCTTGCAATTCTAAACCACTTACCTACTCGCGTATAGAAAACGATGTATAGCTATATATATATATTTCCTAACTATGCCGTTCCATATATGGTACAAGATGTATATACGTGAAAGTCTGAAGCAATGCTTTTGTTTCCGAAATACCGACCGAGAAACAATAAACCTGGGGTAACGTATATACGTCGCCGGACTCTTGACTCTCTCTCTCTCTCTCTCTCTCTCTCTCTCTCCCTCTCTTTCTCTCTCCCAACGACGTTCTCGTCGTACCGGCTCAAACTCAAGAACTACCCTTTCATCGCTTGCCTACTCTAATATCGGATTTTCATTCCCATCTCTCTTTTTCTCTCTTTCCTTTTCTTGGTTCGCAAATTTTCCATCAAATAAGCTGCAATATCCTCGAGATTGACTGAAATTCATTCGATGAGATCAAATTTATACGATATTGATTTCGAATTCCACGAAAACTCTGACAATCAAAATTCAATTTAATTCAATTGTCAGGATTTTCGATCGAGTGAAATGAAATTTAATCGAATGATTCGAAATTTACCGTTGGCTCGAACGAAAAGATTATTCTCGACCGGAGGGATTGTTTTTTGAATTAAATAAATCACAAATATTGGTTTTATCAAGCCAGAAGATTTTATTTTATATATATTTTTGTCTAACCAACAAAATGGAATACAGTCTGAGCCCTCGACGTTGTCTCACTCAACGAACTTTTGCATCCCCACTCTCTTCGTTCTTGCTGCTCCCTCATTGGCTCGAAGGTGAGCGCGGGGGGACGTCTAGACCAATGGGCTGCGTGAAATCTGAGACATAAATTTTTTATACATTATACCTAAACTACTTTTTTTTATATCGCAATATAAATATTTAGTTACTGCTACGAGATTTTCGTTGAAACAAACAAAGATTCGTCAATCATTGGAAAATTTTATTCCGCTGCGTATTTGGGCCTCGGTTAAATTTTCTTCTAACTGTAATTAAATTTGATTATAATGCCTGGATTTTCGTTTCTTTATTCTCGAAAAAGAAAACAATATTAATATCCAATAAACTATCTTTCCCGTAGAATTTCGAATCTTATAGACACTCGAGGGCTTTTCACCGTACCAGAATGTTGCCGAATAATCATAAAAAAATCTAAACTCAAGGCATGCACATTTATAACATTTACGACGAACTGTATACTTGAACTTTTCCTTTCGCCAAGTCCCGCGTCGTTACAACGCGATTGAGACTTGGTTCTCTCAGTGAGAGGCTGCCGAGTCCCGAGCCAGTGTTACCGTCGCCTCATGTTGTGAAATAACGTGTGCTACGTCCGGAGAAGAGTAATCAAAAATCTAGAGAGAGAGAGAGAGAGAGAGAGAGAGAGAGAGAGAGAGAGAGAGAAAGAGAGAGAGAGAGATGCGATAAAAGTGTCTAGTCACGAAGGATGAGTATCAGTCGAATGAAAAATCATTAAAAATGATTTCCATACAAAATTGTTAAAAATTGAATAATCAATTATACTTTTTTTTTTCGAATTATTAAGATTTCTTAATAATTTTTTTTCAATATTAAACAAAATGTCCATTCATTTGAATAATCATAAATGCCCTATTTTAACAATGAGGAATTAAAAAAATTAAGTACAATATTTTTTCTTTGTGTTAATGAGACAACGTAAATTATTTCGAACAGAAGAAATCCTGAACGTTGAGTCGATGGAGGCGAGAATGGTCTCACTATTGTCGAGGAGAACGTGTCAATAATGACATTAGGATAAATCCAATAGTACTGGCTGGTATAGGGAATGACAAGAAAATAAGATAGAGAGGAGAGAGAAAAAGAGAGAGAGAGAGAGAGAGAGAGAGAGAGAGTAACGTGTGATCTGGTTGGGGGTACGAGAAAGGTTTCCTCGACAACGGATTAAAAGAAGACTGCACCGAAATAAAAATCATGCGGATTTGCACCCTTCTCTCTCTCTCTCTCTCTCTCTCTCTCTCTCACTGTCCGTCTCTTTTCAAATCTCTCTTCCTCGCGAGACACCTTAGCTTTACTTTCTCCAGAGCTTCTGTGCTACACTCGGAAAATACGTCAATGTCTTTCTCATTCAATCAGCATACGAGTACATTCGCTTGTCCACCATGATCTTGATGGACTACGCTTGAGTGTTTTACACTGAAACGTTTATTAGTTCAATCGTGAAGCAGGGGTTAAGCTGTAAAGACAACAGGAAAAATCTCTACTCGGTCATTTCATTTTTCTAACTGTGCCCGAATGTTTTTCGACCCCAAGAATCTGTAATTTGCCTTTGGAAAAGTTTTAAAAAAAGTATCCACGTGCATTTTTCATTATTCGTAACTTTGTTTTTATCGTGATTACAACAAATTTTTATACAAAATCGATGGAATCGATTGAATATAAAGCTTCAAAAAGATCTCTGAAAAATCAGATAGCTGAACTGTTGTTTTTCGAATAGTTTGAGCAAATTATTAAAACGTCGAAACATTGTCAATGTTTTTTTTAGCACACGAAACGTGGTAGCTTTTTTTTTTATCACATTACAGTTGTTCTCTATCGATTTTTTTTTATTGAAAAAAATACATGAAGCTATCAATCTTAATTCGATGATACAGAAAATGGTACTCGATATGCTTTTTCCATTGATTCCGTACACGCGTCGAGAGATTCGAGGTGAAAAAAAATAAATCATTCACGTAAGCGATGATCCATTGCAAATTTTAGCTTTATCCTAATGATGAAACAAAAAACTCGATCTTCCTACAACTTTCGATCACGCGATACAGTCCATCGATCTCTCTATTTCTCTGTCGCGCATGAAAAGATTCAACCTGCGGGGATAAAACGTTGTGCGATTCACGACCCGACCCAATCTCGCTTTTATCCCTGGCACGCTGCCGAATTCGAGTAGATATAGCAAGACAGCCTCACAAGACGAACTCGATGCATCACAATCGTACAGTGCATTATTATTTTTTTTTCCTCCTCCCCAATCCGTCATATCAATAACGAGGGAGAGAGAGAGAGAGAGAGAGAGAGAGAGAGTGTGTGTCACTCGGGATAATTTTTTTTCTGCTTTTAATGTTAAAATGATTTTTCTAACAAACTTTATTTGCACCGTTCTTCAACAAAACTTTGTCGAATTTCACAGTGCAAAGAAAAATTGATTGTAAAGCGTGACTTTGTCAAAATTAAAAATACTCAAGAATTGTTTGATCGGAATGAAATTTATTTCAGTCAAATTCATTATTTTTTTCCACTGCATGTGGTTGTGAATTGTGTATAAAAGAGGAAAAAGTATCCCATCTTCTTCTCAAATTTCGCAACGATAGTGCAAACGTCTTCTATATATATATATATACAAGACAAAAATATATATATATATATATATATATACAAGACGTTTGCACTATCGTTGCGAAATTTGAGAAGAAGATGGGATACTTTTTCCTTTTTTATATATATATATATATCGTCGAGGGAGGAGACGAAAGCTCGTCTTCTCACGTTTGCCAAGGGGCTAACAAAAATAAATTTCTCGAGCTCGTCTACGAAGAACGTGTAGCAAGAGGATGGAGAGGATTAAAAATAATGGCTACTTTTGCCCGAAACCAAATTTATCCCCGATAGAATGAAAAATCATTCTGAAAGTGTGAAACGGTGGCACGTCATTATTTTTCCGCATCGCAGCGATCGTATAAATCCCACCTGGATTATTGAATATTCACGATTAAATAATGTCCTAACACTGAAAAATCAAAATAAATAAATTCTGCCATCAGGCAAGATTGACATGGAAAAATATAAATAACTATCGATTCACGCAGAATTTATTTTTAGCCGAGTTCGATTGCCCATGAGCCGATTTTAATTTTTTTTTTAGACATTGGGAAATCCATAATAATAGTCGTATCTTAATTTTTCAGGCATTTTGTACTACTAAATAAAAATTAATCAAATGCTTTTAGAATTCTGCTGTCAGGCAATATTGACATAGAAAAACATAAATGACTATTAATTAACACGGAAATTTTTTCAATTGACTTTGATTGCCCATAAGCTAAATATTATAATTTATTTTTAGCCATTGAAAAATCCATAATAATATTCGCTTTATAATTTTTTAAGCATTTGTTTCTGTTACGGTATTTTTTTTTTTATATTTATCAAGCCTTGAAGATTATTCAACATTTCAACGTACGGAATATTAAATCAGACAATTATTATGAATTTTGCAACGAAAAATAAAAAAAAAATAGCTGCATCAAATAATGATGGACATTGTTTTTCAAATCGCTGTATGAAAAATAATCCCCCCCCCCCCCCCCCCCCACAAAATCATTATGGATAACCATTCCTGTGTAAAAATGATCATTAAAAAGTGATAATATAATTCGATTATGCGAAATAAATTATAATTTCGAATTTATTAACGGTTTCTTTTTTTTTTACCGATCGTCAAATTATCTCGCAATTTAATTCTATCAAAGAGACGCCTCCTCTCGTCCGCGCCATTCATCATTAAAAAACGTAAAGAATAACTCGGCTTCTGGAATTAATATTCGTAAACCTGCCCCCCCCCCCATCCCTCCCTCCTGACAACGTGGCAGTATAATCGAAAGGCTCGCGTTCGAGAAATACTTATTACAGGTGGTCGTCAAACTTTTTTTCGACGTCCATAATTTTTTCTTTTTTTTTTCTTTTAGTCTCGCAAATTTTATTATTTTTTTTTTCTTCCTTCGTTTCGTCGAGTCAAAAAGAAATATAATAATGAAAATAAATATATTCGGCAATCGCTTCGAAGTATATTTTACGATTTGTACGGTGTGGCAGAAATAATGAGATTTGCCGAGGCCGAGTCGAATCCTCGTAATCCGGAGACATCGAGAAAGCGTCGAGTCATCTAGAAAATATTTAAAAAAATAGAATAAAAATAATTGAGGAATATTGGCAACCGGAAACTGGGCTGCGAAAAATAATTTCAATTGCGGTTCCATTACTTTAGAAATCTTGGATTATTTTTATTATTTTTTTTTTTACAATTTTCTTAGAGTTTTATATTTATTATTCTAAGGTGACTCGACCCTCTTAATAATTACGAGCAGTGATCAAATTCTGTCGCATTTCTCGTCAGAGGAAGAGCAAAGAAAAAAAAAAGCAGCTGGCCTAGGTCAACATCGACGTATATCCGTTTCGTTTTACTTTCTCGTGCTCTTCGCGATTCATGCAGGCGATAAATTCGAATGAAAAAATCACTCTAACAACATCTTCGAACCAAAAAAGAAAAAAAAAAAAAATCATTCCGGAAAAGAAGGAATAATATTCGTATAGCTTCGAAATCGTAATTGACAATTATTTCTCATTATTACAATCGTTAAACTTTTTTCGATTTCATTTTTCATTGGCTGATCCAATTTATAGGCAATTGTCTCGATCATTTTCAAAACGAAATTATTTTTAATGATTTCAACTTCTCGCATGTGATATACGAGCTTGATGTGGCTCCAAAGCAATTCGCAAATCGTCAAATCAAGCGTGACGGAGAGGAAAAAAAAAAGAGTTCGTCACGATTTTTTTTTGCCCGTCTCACCATTATATACGCCGGGCCATTTACCGTAATCCCTTTACAAAGGATTCGAGTTTGAATCAACGGACTCCCAATCGATCATCGCAGACGATTCGAGCTCTTCATATACTCTTCGACTTCATCCATTTTCACTGATTTCTTCCTCTCTCCCTCTCTTTTTTGATTTTCTTTTTTTTTCTATTCTCATTACCCCGTCATCCGCGAACGATTGGAGAATCAATCGGCATTCCCGAGACTTGATTATCCAATATCCGAAAGACGTAGAATGGAAAATCAGACGATTTTATATTACAGGCGGTTATTCGGGCTCTTCTAATATATATGTGCTGCAGAGTATATACAATCTAGTGAATTGCTGGCGACGTTTTACAAGAGCAAACTCATATTATATATATATAGACAGAGAGAGAGAGAGAGAGAGAGAGGGAGGGAGAGTATATAATTGTATGCACTCGCGCGTTTCCGTCTTTGCCAGTGCAGTTGACTCTTGGGCGCTATATCGCGAGCAAGATGTGCTCTTTCCTTTACGTAACCGGTAAACGTTGTGTAAAGTCGCGCCTCATATATATATATATGCATTCGGCTAAGCTTATCCTCAAATATTTGACGTGGCACGCGGCATTATGGCTCTCGTGAGATCGGGGTACATATAGCGATTGTGTGAGGCCGCGCGATGCCAACGCCTTCTTACTTCGTACACCTCCGCCACGAATGTACACACACACACACACACACACACACACACACACACACACACACACTGTACGTTCCATGTAAAATGAGTCATTCGAAATTTGACGATAATTATTCGGGGATATAAAAATATTGTGGCTCGAATGAAAAATCTATTAATTGGATCTGAAATTGCTTTTCGCATGTTAAAGGACTCTCCTATACTAATGTCAAAATATATCATCTAAGCTCGACAAAGAATCGCCTTTCGATGAGAATAAAAGAAACCCTAACGGTGGATGAAAAAGGTCCACTTCCAGCTCATCGAAATGCAATTCTATGGAGAACAACTCCTAGGAGAAAAAAACTCTCTTCAAAATCAAATAAAAAAATAACTCTCCTGGAAAAAATCGTTTATAACTCTAGCGAGTGAATATCAAAAGAATTCTGAGCGATGGCGAATTTCTCGACGTTTTTTTTTTTTTTCTTGTTTTAATTTAAAAATCTAGGCCTCAATAAACTTGTAATTTCACAACTTTGTTTATAGCAATTTAAAGAAACACCGATGCACTGTCAACGAGTTATATCGGAAGGTTGGCTGATTCTACCTGAAATTCCTCATATGTGTACACGAGATATTAGATATTAATGTTTCGTGTAACGAATATATGTGCCAGGTACGGAGATGCTTCGCGGAGTTTCTCTGTACCAAGAACGGATTTTCCAAGGTTTTTTTTAAGTGGAAGACATGCGATAATAATGCAGAAAAGCTCACGGACCAACTATAGCACTATAATGACGTGTCTCGTGTACGCCCAGGATAGGCTTGTTGCAACGGCAACGTTCTCGCGATCTAATATTGGCAAAGTATATACGATTCTATTGTACACAAAGATTACGCGAGCTCAGGAAAGATTGAATAAACGGTTTAGCAAACAAAAAACAATTGAACTTTTAGGACATGCATATACAGGGCCGGTACATATTCGCGCCTCGTGTTCTCAAAAGAGTGATCCTTTCTCGGTTGTTTCTTCACTTTTTTTTGTTATTTGAAAAATGCAAAAGTGCTGTAAAAGCAAAGCGATGATATATATATAGGATCTAAAAAAAAAAATATCGTTTTTTTTCCTTTCAAACTGACATCTTTCTTTAATTGCACACTTCACGATCGAGAACAACTTGAACGATCATTGAGCAACGAAGACGAGGACAAATAAGACACATGTGTATCTATTGCCGCGCCTCTAGCAAATTTTGCAACGTTCTTCAAACGATCGTTAATCGCCTCTTACTTCGTTCCATCTCGCATTTTTGCTTCTTAAACATATATTTAATTCATGCAAATTATGACATATCGTTGAGTAATTGACGAATTATCGATGCGACGCTTTGACAGTCGAGATAAAAGGTTTTTGCAAATTTGTCAAATCAATCCTGAGGAGTATTTTCCACAAAAAAAAAAAAACAATAAAACGAAATCCTCCAAAGTGAAGAATTTACAACTTTTATGAACAATTTTCCGTCAGGGAGCACGTAGAATTTCCATCTGAATTGAAATTTTCCAAGAGAGTTATTATCACTGGACTTTTATAGAACGCGTTCAGCGATGAATAATATTGCAATTATTTTCATCACGCGTGGTCGCATATACATCAGCCTCCGGGCAATTTTTCTCTATGCATTTTTAAAACGCATGATGTGCCACATATAATTGTATGGCTTCGTCGACGATCCATTCGGGAAACGAAGGCTTGGTTGCAACATTTTGTATCCTGCCGTGACGGAATCTCCGGAAGTAAATTGTTTCAGCGCTGCACGCGACAGGCTCTAATAACGGTTTATGAGACACCAGGAACCTGCTGGTACTCATACGATATTTTGCAAAATGTAAACTATTGGAGAATTTGAAAAATCATACTCAAGTCACCCAGCGAAATCATTCCATCATCTCTCTCTTCCATCATCGACCTCGTTCGATGATGTAAAAATACCTAGCAGGTAAAAAATACCTGCTAGTCGCGATGGTCCACTTTTTCTCCAATCAACATGTCATTACAATGTCGTAACGAGAGTTTAATCATACTTCCACATTGAAAACGTGGCTTCCTCGCAACACATTTAACCGGAAATCGACGAGAGATGCACGTCATACCGGCTAATAGTCTATCGTGTGCGATAAAATTGCGATGGGAAAAGATCGCGAGGTCCGATTGCGAATTACATCGGTATCACTCGCCAGGGCTGTTTTCCTTGATGCCCTCAACCTCCATAACCCAACATATTTCACTCTCCGAAAACATTGTTTCCGCAATCGTATGCGAAGTGTACAGCCAGGGGAGTTTTCACTGTGTAACACCGGTATGCACGACACAGAGGCGACTATATACGGGTCACATCGAAGCAAATAAGCGACGAAGCACGGTGTCGTGACGCTTCAAAAAATTACACGATTAAATTTTGCTTCGCGCCACTTCCCTCACACGACGAGCAAATATCTTTTTTGTGCTCTCGTTCTCGAACACCCCGTTGAAAATCGACTTCGTTCAAACGGTAGAGTTGTTTCTTGTTGCGGATCCCGCATAAGTTGTCGTGCGTGCACACTCCCCTCTGGTAAGCTCACGCGAGCCGCACCAGGGGCTGGATAAAAGCGAGAGCGGCCAGAGTAAGAGATAGCGAGAGAAAAAAAAGACAGCAGGCTGGGGAGTAAAAATGAGAATACGATGTTAGAATTTTAATTGTTTCGTGTAGAGCCGGTGAAATGGAAAATATAATAAGTGCAATCAGGTCTTTCTCTGGCTCTCTGTCTTTCGCCAGCCTTGGTTCTTCGTGTTTGCCGCAACGTGGAAGATAATTTTTCACCACCTCGGCCTACCGGCACCGATAATTAAGCTAAAACTATTCATTTTGTTTCCCCCCTTCTACCATCCGAGGCTCTATTTTCTTTATTAACAACACGATAGATCGTTAACCTTATATACACGCTCGTGCTGGCTCGCGATGAGAGTTGTAAAACTTGTATCTTCAATGGATCCTACACCGTATACGTAGAAACGCGAGCTTACATGCACGAACGATCGTGCAAAAGTTCGTGCGATAGGTTGCAAATAAGATTATTTATTCAACCGCAAAGCCTGTGCAATTACGACGAGAAGTGAACTAATCGTAATTTTGTTATTTCCATTTTGCTTGTTTCAGGACAACGAACAACCGAGCACCCTAGCTCACTTGTCGGACTATTATATTTACAAAGTTTCGAACGCAAAGAAATACTTCAACGCGCCCTACGAGTGGGCCGTTTGTCTGAGGCCGTCCAGCGACGCGGAAGCCGAAGACACCGAGGCTGGTGTTCGCGGTATCAAGGTCATAGCCTTCAACAGTGAAAAGACGCGCGACTGCTGGCTGACAGCCATGAGGCTCGCCAAGGTAACGACCTCTTCTTCTTCTTCTTCTTCTTCTTCTTCTTTTTCCTCTTCTTCATGTTTCGTTGCACGTTTTCTCGAATCTTTTTCCGCGCATTTCAGCTGTAGGCACGTACAAACTGAAGCGAGCACTTCAAGAAACAACGACTCTCGATCTATATTCTCGAAAAAAAAAAAAATGTTGCTCCATCGATTGGATCCAATCTATTTGAATGGATAACAACTGAAATGGCCCAACGGACCCATAAACTTTCTAGCTATGTGTCATTTTCAACTAACGGTTAGCGGTTGGCCTCGTGGCAATTTGTCGTTGAGATATAACGGTTGGCTTCCGGTTGAAGCTTGCAGGAAAGCGTTTATATAGAAAGGGGTTGAACCGTGGAGGGCCGGGGGGGGGGGTCTCTCTCTGCCGTCCCATTATGCAACTCTTTAGGGGGTCTATTCTTCTTTCCGCCAAGTAGCAGCTCAGACCGTACCTCTCGAGTCTGGGCGCGGTCTCTAGTGGCTTTCGTAGCTGAGGCATCGCCTCTTTCCCCGCGCCATATTTCGTACGCCTGTCCACCGCCAACATCACCGCGAAGTATAACGAAGTATACATCACGGGCAATGCCTTCTCGGGTAGACGTACCAACGCTATCGCGATGCAGGGACGAAGGGGCGGGCATCGTCATCATCCGCGCACTTGTCCTACTCGAAACTACCCCTGGCGCCTTCTCTTTTGTGCAACCGGGGGATAGAGAACGCGAGAGGTCGATGAATAAGAAGCTTCAAAGCGTCCGCCAGCGAGAGCTAGAAAGCTGAAGGGTTTCAAAAAAAAAAAAAAAAAAAAAAAAAAAAGGAATGATGGCAATGTCTTAGTTGAGTTGTGCTGAGACCCGCTTTTGCTTAGCTCACTCTTCTTATTCTCTGCTTTTCTCAAACTTTCTTTTTTTTTTAAATCTCTCTGAAGTCTCTCTCTCTCTCTCTCTCTCTCTCTCTCTCTCTCTCTCTCTCTCTCTCTCTCTCTCTCTCTCTCTCCCTTTTATCCGTAATCTCGCTATGGCTCTTCATATTTCGCCCTACCTCTGGCTCCATCGCTTTCTTTGTAACCGTCTACCACTTCGGCTTTCTCGGACTGCCGAATGAGATAGAGAGAGCTTTATGAGTCAGAGTGGCGATAGCGCCACACCGGATGAGAAGCAGCAACCTCTTCCACCAGACCCTTGTACTTAGCCATTTCTCCAAGAGCCTTTGCGACCCTTTCATCTACGATCCAAGAAAAAGAAACTCGGACCCAGGGAGTTTACCTCGGCTAAAGAAAAGACATCGTCACCAGACCGAACTCTTCCTCTCGTTCCCTTTTTTTTTTTTCCTGTCCATTCGTAGTTCATCGTTCTCGACACAACTATTCCCATTCCTTCTATCCACATTGCCCCTGTTTCATAGCCCGCTCTCTCACTATCCCTCTCTCTCTCTTTTTTGATTCTGCTCGACGAAGCGATCCCTGTGCTTGGCTCAAACCTCATACACTCATCCGTCCCAAAGTCCCGACGCGTTCAACCGTATCCTTGGGTCATAACTACCTACGGATCTATACCCTCTGCCTACCCACCCAAAGCTTCAGTCCGATTCTGGAAGTTTTCTCGCAGCAGACACTTTTCCAAGATCATTTGGAAGACTTTTATCGGGATTCTCGTCCGGCTCTCACTGCAGAGCACATTTCTTTGATTTTGATTCGCTTGACAGATTCGTGGACAGCTCTACAGTCACCTCCAGCAATGCCCTAGAAAACAGTACAGATAATCCCCCTATCACGGATGATGATCAGTGGCTCTTTCCACTGTCCTATCAATCCCCCGCCTATTCTCTTCTTAATAATCACTTCATGGTGTGCTTACATATCGCCCTAAATCTGCGAGAGGTTCATTAAGGCAGACTTACATATCCAACGTCGTCAATTACACTGACGGTCGATTCGTACGTGCTGTATATGAGACCGCTCATTGATAAGGTGTACATTGTACAAATAAATCTATCTTATATATAAATATAGATTTGTGCAGGATATACGAAAATTTTGCGCGAAGCTTCTGACTCTCCTCGTTTCTGCGAACGAGGATAATTCAATTATCCGCAATTATTCGCGAATGTCAGGTTAATGCCAGTGGAGCCACCTTCAGTTACTCGAGTAATCAACGATCCCTATGAGCAGCATCAACATTATCCCGTTCTCCGCTCAACGGTGGAATGATTCCCCTGCTGTACTCAGAGGCGCTCTCAAGCAGCATATTTTCTAATTTTTAATGACGTCTGGCACGAAAATGCTGTACTATAAATCTATCAGATAAAAGGATGAGAGTCCTTCAGCAGCCCTTCATAGTTATTGGACATCCGTTGATTATCGCGGGGTAACCAAACTTTACGGAATTTTTTTTACAAATTTTTGCGCTGATGAAAGGTAATTAAAAAAAAAGTTTTACATCTTTGCAATTGATCTGACAGACCCAAAAAATTTTAGTGACTTGGAATCTCGTCATTTCAGGAAATTTTTTCCTTGTTATAAATCATTTGGAGTTTTTATGAAAAATTCGGGAAATTTTGAGGTTATGCGAAGAGTCCGCGAGCTTCGGTAATCTCCTGAAGATATAACGACATATTTATATGTTGGTGGCCTCTTGAGATGAGAGTCCTTCAGCAGCCCTTCATAGTTATTGGACATCCGTTGATTATCGCGGGGTAACCAAACTTTACGGAATTTTTTTTACAAATTTTTGCGCTGATGAAAGGTAATTAAAAAAAAAAAATTTTACATCTTTGCAATTGATCTGACAGACCCAAAAAATTTCAGTGACTTGGAAATTCGTCATTTCAGGAAATTTTCTCCTCATTATAAATCATTTGGAGTTTTTATGAAAAATTCGGGAAATTTTGAGCTTATGCGAAGAGTCCGCGAGCTTCGGTAATCTCCTGAAGATATAACGACATGTTTGTATGTCGATGGCCTCTTTGCAGAAGTTCCAACAGACGATCTCTCGGTCGTTTCACGAGAAATCCTTAATGACACGCGGTTCTCTCGACGAACCATATACGATGAGTATCATCGTCCGCGAGTACCTCGATGCTTGCATCCTCTGTATAAGTGTCTGCATCGAAACTTTCTTTGATCTAGGCCCTTTTTTTTTTTGTAATCAACTATAATATCGTTCGTTATGTCCGATTATCCTGCTGTCTTTCACTCGTTGTTCCTGCATGTTCGTTCCATCTCGTCGCTCAAGTAGACCCTAGAGAATATTTCCGCCAGACACCGGAATGCACGCACGCGCCTGGTATCGTGCCTGCAGCGCCATCACGTCGAGACTGTTTGACAAATCTATGACAGTTTCTCATAGCTCGCGTGTCTCTTGTCCAAGTCTCGTGCATGCATTCATCTGGGTTGCAAGATGTTCTTCTATCTTTTCCCTTCTCTCCGCTGCATCCGCACAGCGTTTGCCTTTTCTTACGAGGGAAAATTTCGCAAAGTGCAAAAAAACAAATGACCTTTGTATATTTTTATTTTTACAGCTTTGATATATTTTAATTTTTCTTCCTCATAAAAGAAGCTTTGTTTTCATGAAAAAAAAAAAAAATCTTCTTCGACATTTTCATGTCAGAGTACTTGAAATGTTTCAAATGTTCTGACCTTGCAAATTTCAAAAATTAAGACCTTACTTGCTGTAACTTTTGCAAATTTGCTAATATCGAACCGACCCTTGGACACAAAAAGAAAACCAGGCGACGCTAATGTTCGTTAAAATATCAAGTTACGCCACTGCATCATAAGATCAATTGATTATATGTGAATAATGATTATTCGTTCCACGGTATTGATTCAGACGAAAAGTAACGGACGAGTTTTCTGCAATTTTGATTTTGATAAACATGAAATTGCTTTCGAAACAACGTTGAACATTTTTAATCATTCAAATCGAATTCGTGGAAAAAGCGTGCAAATTACAAACTTGCACATTGCTTTCTCATTATTATTTTATCTCGACCAAAAAGCTTCCCCCTGTGAGGAAGCCAAAATGGAAAATCTCACGAAGAGAGCTTTGAGATAAAATAATGAGGAAGCAATGTGAATGTTTTCATTTTGCATACGCTTTTTTAAAATTTATATATTTTCTTTTTTCATCCGGCAGTCGAGTGAATCCCTTTGGAGATGTTACGAATTACCCATTTTTAAGCAAATCCATACACAGACACGCACATACACGCACGAGGCATTATACCATCAGCTAATCAGAAAACTATTTACCGGCCAACAAAGCTCCGTGGGTCTTGTACCCGCGAATTAATTACGAATTACGAAAGCCCACGCGCGTTCTCCGAACTTTGAGAACTGCCGTAGACTCTCCCGCATTCACGTATTAAACCCCCTCTCCGATCCTCTGGTGTACACCTTTCTCCGTGTGCTTATACTCGCCGGTGTAATTAATCGCTCTCGAACGAACTCTCACGCGCGCTCTACAAGTAATTGCCTGTTACACACTTGATAAACAACCGGTTGATTTATCCGTTCTAATTCAAAAGAATTCGCGTATCTAACACGAGTCGTATACACTTTTTTTCCCATTTTTTTTTTTTTTGCCAATATCTTTCGACTGGAGATAAGCAAGAAAACGCGGAAAGAGAAAATCTTCGATGCTTTGGACAATTTACAGTCCTTTCGATTTTCGTTCGATTGAAATTTGTGATCGATCGTCGCGTCATTTTTCGTAAACAATATGGCTGTGTTTCGGACAGATTGTTAAATATTAAAATCCACAGAAATTAGTAACGTTTTCTAATTTGAAAAAAAAAAAAATATTCACGAAGTATCGATAATCGATGCTGATTTTTCGTTCAATTTTTTTTTTCGAGAAATTCATACCGAAGTGTTTGAAGTATTCTGCAATTCGAGCAACCATTCGCCACTGTCATGATTTTAATAGAAATTCTACTGTTGCGGTATGGAGATCGGTAAAAAAAAAAAAAATGATTGCTCGAGTATCTTTGCTTTTCTGAGGTTTCTTTGACGATGCGCCAGGTAAAGAATGATCGGGGAAATGTTTTTTTCATGTCTAACCGATTTCTTTGGAGTGGTCCTCTCTTTCGATTTGCAGTGTGTCCGTGTGTGTGTGTGTGTGTGTGTGTTCGTGCCTGTTGTGTGTGTGTGCGTGTGTGTGTGTGCATGCATCAATGTCGTGAGCTTGCGCGCTTCTCGAGCGGGCGTAGCTCGTCTTCTCTTCACTGCTCTGGGTCGATACAAACTCGTACTCTCTAGCTTACCGCACAAGTGTGCGTGTGTGTGTGTGTGTGTGTGTGTGTGTGTGTGTGTGTGTGTGTGTATGTTCGCGACTAGCCCCGGAGTTACATTTTTAACGGAAAGCACACAGTCATACGTACTCTTGATTTCTATGTATCGTTGAGTCATGGAGGCCATCAGAATGGACCATCGGCTACCTATAATGGACGATTGGAATTTTTTTTTTTTTTTTCCCTCATTCTATACATCGAACGATGTGACGACGAAGGAACGTGGAATGAGATGAGGGCAAAAAATCGATTATCGGTATGTCCCAGAAGGCTTTTATCGCGACACGCACCAATGGATTATTATAACCAATCGACTACATCCTTTCGCGAAAGACCTGTTGAATTGTGGGCGATATAGACAAAAAGAGAAACGAAAAAGTGGTACACGGATGACGCGAATAATGCGTTTCTCGAATACCGTTTGGCTTATCTCCGAAATAATTTGTCTGAAAAAATTTTAATATTCGAAAATCGCAAACAATAATATCAATAGCCCTCGTTCTGCAGGTTCTTGGTTGCCTTGATTTTTCTAGGTGAAATTTGGCGGATGTGATATCGAAACATTGAGCATCATTTTAGAATATTTTTCAGCGAAATGAACGACGAGAAAGTTTATTTATTTTTTTTTATTTTTTAAATTTTATCTATCGATTTATTATATTTAGTTTTCGTATACGCGAAACAAATGTTCGTGCAAGTTAATTAGATACGCCCAAATTTGTCTAAAACTGGAAGAAAAAAAAATTGCCGCTTATCGAAAAAAATTGTCCCAGCCATCCTGAACTTGGCCTATGTCAATTATCACCATCAGAGCTGTGGGCAGTACTTCGAGTACCCGGTACTTGCGATGTACTGGAAGTACAGTACTTGAAGTAAAAAGTACTTTCAAATTATTTCAAGTATTGTACTTAAATTTGCAAGTACTCGAAATGTACTTTGAGTATTTATACTTAAATTTTCAAGCAATTTCCTGTACTTCAAGTACTTTTTCAAGTACCAAGCATGAAGTACTTCTGAGTACGTCTTGCTAATGGTTGCATGTATAACGCCGTTGAATATATAATTGAGTAACGTTCTGAGCCATCTTTTGGTTAAGATTGCGAGGAATAACCGTTCAAAGGCTCAAGCTACGGTAGTTACGGTGTCATTGTCAAAACATGGCTCCGTTTTTAACAATCCGCGTAGTATATTCTTTATTTCTTCTTTTTCTGAAGCTAATCTGAAGCTAAGTAAATCTTAATTACAATCGTCGATGCTATTTTTTTAAAATTATTTATATGTCTTAAATATTTCTGTTCCAATCTGTCTAACCTGAGTGAATTGCACAATGTGAAAATATGTTTTGATACAAAAAGTAGTCGAATAAAAATCAAATGAGCTTGAAGAGTACATAAGAAATCAAATACAAGTACTAGAACTTACGAGATGTATACCTGAAAACTTGAAAAGTATTTGATACTTGATACTTGACGTATTTCAAGTACTTGATACCTCAAGTACTTCAAGTACTTACAGTAATTTGTACTTTGTACTTGAATTACTTTCAGGTACTTTGCCCAGCTCCGATCAGCATTGATTGTAATTATATACAATAAATTATGGTAAATACTGAGATCTTATTGATTACAATTAATTGTATTAATGTCATATAAAAATGCAATTTATAAAAAAAAAATAATAATTTTCACCAAATAATTTCCCCTCTTGGTCCCCTCTGGGTGAAAATTTTACTCTCGAAAAATTAGACGCGTGCTTTGATCGACACACACACACACACACACACACACACACATGAAATTCAACCATGAGAGAGTATAATTTAACATTTGTGCCAATAATCCTTGATCCAAGCTTTCGACTTATTTCACACGTTTTTAGTACCCGTCATTTTGGTAATGAGTATTTTTTTTTTAAATCTCGTTTTCTTTCTTCTTCTTACCGACCAAGTTCAATGACTCGCTGACCCGAATTTCCTCGCGGCTGTATCCCTCGATTGCGCAGATTGGTATTATGACTTGTATGTAGATATACGTATACACACATATATATATATATATATATATATATATATATATATATATATATATATATACATTATACATACAAGAATGACGACGACCGGAAATATTCGCTCGTGGTGTATCCAACCGGTTTTGCGTCTCGGTCCCGGGGACAATGTCGCGTGGTGTGCTCGGTCGTTGGGTGGGTGGATGGGTTCGTCCGCCCGTCTTCTGGGTCGATACCGCGGGTCATACACGATCCCGCCGTCGACACCGGCTGCAAGCCTCGAGCGACTCCCGGTACATATATATATAGAAAGTTCACCCAGGGTCTGACTAGCAACAACCGTTACCACTACCCAAAACAATTTTACCATCGCTTGTATCCATATACACCTTTAACATGCGTACTATAAGCATTTTACCGTCTCCGCTTGGATTCGATTTTTCGTAAGTCGAGGAGAAAAATTTAAGTGAAAATTACAAACTTGAAATTACAGTAATTTGTAATTTAAAAAAAAAAACGAGCTCTCAGAATTTCAGGACAACGAAGAAGAAGGCTAATTAGAAAATTTTACCACTCTTTCGTTTTATCGCGAATTATCTTCGGTGATAAAGTTTTAAAAAACTTGAGATGACTCCTGCGCTGAGTAAAGAATAAGAAATTTAATTAGTTTTTTCCCCTCTCTGTTTTGGTATTGCTCGGGATTTTTTTTCTTTACATTAAAATGAAAATGAAAATATAAAAAGTGCGACAAGTAGCCTCAGTCTCTTCTATACAGTACACGATGTTTAGAACAAGAAATTGAAGAAGTAGAAATTTTTTTTTAATCTTTCATTTGTATTTTTCTCCCACTTTGAATCAATTTTTTTCTCCAACTTTTTTCGTTCGGTCGTCATCAATAAATCCGTTGAATTGATATCATTTAACGACATTGATTTTTCGGAAATTTTCATGCTGAATGTGTTGGCTCGATTAGCCAAATTTTTGAGTCGCCAAACGAAAATCATAACGCAAAGAATGTTTATAATTTTTTCGATATTTTTCTCGTTTGATATTTAAATAATCATTTCACGATGGAAACAAAGTTGAGGGTATTAATGCTCGTGCTCGTCATGATTTGAGTAAAATAAATAATAATTTATTTATATAAATTATTAATGCACTTTTTTTTTTAATACTTATTGCAGTGGGAACTTATTTTTTTATAGGATTCACGCATGATCTGTTAGACCGACGATTTTCATTGGTCCATAACATTCCGAAAAAATCGTATTTTAAGATTTAATTATAGTAAAATTGAAATATAAGCCGCTGAGTAACAAAAATAATTCATAGACCAACTCCAAAAGATATATATATATTTTTTTTTCGAAAAAACATGTCGTACAGAGCAGGTGAAAAATTTAGTACTTCTGCCTAGAACGTCGACACACACACACATACACACACAAAATAGACAATTGACACATTTCACCGTCACTATACGACATACTGAAGTAATCGCATCGCCGTCGCAATTATCTGCAAATGTAACGCAGGAAATTACAAAACTTCGATTCTCCCCCTTCCCAGAAAGCAAACGTTTCCACGCTAAATTATCTTCCGTCTGGCGTCCCCATTGTCCAAAACCTTCGATCTCGCACCAACTTCCGGTTTGTTGAACCATTCAACGTGATTCTCCCATTTCACGAATCGTAACAAGTCCGAATTTCATCTCGCGCGGAAGTTTAAAAAACATTTTTTTTTTTTCGTTTCGTGCTAATTTATTCGTGCATAAGTTTTTTCTTTCGAGTAAATTATCTTTTATTTCCGGTCTCTTTTTGCCATGAGAGTTTTAACGTGGATGAAAGACGCATCTGAGACACACGAGCTCATTTCCTTTTGTTTTTTTTCACCGAGAAATTCAACCTCTCTCCTCTCTCTCTCTCTCTCTCTCTCTCTCTCTCTCTCTCTCTCTCTCTCTCTCTCTCTCTCTCTCTCTCTCTCTTTCTCTCTCTCTCTTTCTTACTCTTACCGCATTTTTTCCTACCTTTCACTTCTGTCTCATTACGATTTGACGAGTCTTTCGAGTGCTCGTTCTCGCTCTGTACCTTCCCTCTTTCACCAAACGCACCTTTCCACTCGTTCCATACGCGTGCTGTATAAAAAAAAAAATATGAAAGAAAAAAGAAAACAGTTCACGTACGAAACATTCATTCCTGTTTTTTTTTTCTCGTCAAAATTCTCCCAAGGCTCCGGGCCATCTGATATAATTTTTCTAATTACCAATTCCGATCACGTTGATGATCCTCGTTGGGAGACGGCCTCGATCATCCATAAATTATTTATCGATTTTATCGTGATTCGATTAATTTTATTTGTACGTTATCCAGCGCAATCTATAATTTAAATTTAAGCTAACTGCCTCTCGCGCTCCAGTCAAAATAGCGTTTAATTTTTTTCAATCATTTCTACAAATTGCTACCGCATAATATGTCATCGACACGAATGAAAATATATTTGTAGCCATCATAAGCATGGTAAGCCATAAAAAATTAACTCATAATCACATATTATGAGTCAATTTGTGGAAAAAAACGTAAACAAAAATATAGCTCATTGGAAATTGATATAAGCCAGCGTTTATCAGTAACAGAGCTGGGGCAGTACCTACTTCAAGTACCCGGTACTTGCGATTTACTGGAAGTATAGTACTCGAATTACAAAATGCTTTAAAAGTATTTGAAATACTTTCCTGTACATCAAGTAATTTTTCAAGTACCAAGTATGAAGTACTTTTGAATACGTCTTGCTAAACGGTTGCATGTATAATGCCTTTGTATAATATTATAATTGAGGAATGTTCTGCGCAATCTTTGGTTAAGATTGTAAGGAATTACCGTTCAGAGGCTCAAGCTACGGTACTTACGGTGTCATTATCAATGTATGGCTCCGTTTTAAACAATCAATATTCGTTATTTTTTATTTTTCAAACCTAAAGCTAAATAAATCTTAATTACAATCGTCAATGCTATTTTTAAAATTATTTATAATTCTTCGTTTAAATATTTCTGTTCCAATCTGCCCAACCTGAGTGAATTGCACAAAGTGAAAATATTTTTTGATCCGAAAAGTACTCGAATAAAAATCAAATGAGCTTGAAGAGTACGTAAGAAATCAAATAAAATTAGTAGAATTTACGAGATGTATAGCTGAAAACTTTAAAAGTATTCGATACTTGATACTTGACGTATTCCAAGTATTTTATACCTCAAGTACTTCAAATATTTAGTACTTCAAGTACTCAGTAATTGATGTACTTGGTACTTAGAGTATTTACAGTACTTGTAATAAACGAGTACTTCAAGTACTTACAGTACTTCGTACGTTGCATTTGAAGTACTTTTAGATACTTTGCCCAGCTCTGGTCAGTATTAATATTGATCTACGAAAATTTGCTTAGCATGGAGCGCAGTAGCGAGCCTGACGAAAATTATTATTATTCGAATGATGATAAATGTTGTATTAATTAGAAGAAAAAAAAATCGAATATTTATCATCGTGACTCTCATTGTCCTTGTATCTTGCTTAGGTCGTGAGACGCGAAATTTTAAACTCGATTATCCCGTCGAGTCATTCGCATTGTCTCGATATTTAATGACGAAATCTTGATACTCTGCTCGCTCACGCTCCTGCCCCAGACAAAAGTTCTCGATTCCATCACGAGTTTTTTTTTTTCTTTCTTTTCTTTTATCTTCAGCATCGGTATTCATCCTCAAAGCCCTCCCGCAGAGTCTCATTGTCATCGAGCCTATTCCTGAATCGTGCTCTCAACATTGCGACAGAAACAATATGACTCTTCGGACGTTATAACTCTTTTTTTTTTTTTTGTATAACAATGACGTTTGTGCGATCAGGAGGCGATCATGTCTCGCGATGAAGAAACTTTTACGTACGATTGTCCAAAGTGAGCTCTCATTCAATGACAATCTCTTGTGAAATTTGCTTCATATACGAAACGAGAATTGACTGAATTTTCGTTGATGCAAAAGCATCGAACATACGAGGGGGGAAAAATGGATCAATGTAGATGGAAAGAAAAATAGTTGGCTGTGCCAAAATCAGCTATAAATAAATATGTAGGCAAAGAGAAAACGAAAAATTGGGCAATTCCATTCCAGGATTGGGACACCGGGGGTAAATTTTGATCAGCGGATAAATGATAATCATTGGACACTTCTTCATGATTTTTTTTAATTTCCGTACTCCAGTCTCTCGTCAGAGTTTTGAAAAAAAATATATTAAAAAAAATGCATCGAACAAATTAATATTGCTATAATTCGAGGATTAATTTCATCGTTAAAATTGTTAGTAATTTCGAATGAAATGCTCATTCACCGATGGCCAGCCATTAGCTGATTAATCCACCCTATAAATTGTCTATACTCGCCTCTGTATTATTAAACTATACCGCTCGTGTTATACTTTGGTACAGCTCTCTACCTATCCCCTCTGCAAGATCGTGTATGTCTCATCCCTCGCAAAGTTTCTCCTCGATATGCACTTCCAAGCACACGACAAACTTCGCGTTCTAATGCATACATGTATACACGTGTCCGTGCGTGTATGAGAATAAGGCAAAACCCTCTCGATCTCATCCCCCTTACGAGCTATCCGATGACAAAGAGGCTTATTTACTTTGTTGTTTCAGTACGGTAAGCAGCTCAGGGAGAACTACAGGGCCTTCAAGAATAAACAGTGCGAACAGAACAGCGGTGGGAGTCCCAAGGAACAATACACCAGCTACAATGTGCCAAATGTGAGTCTTTGAAAAAAAAAAAAAAATATATTTTAAACTAAAAAAAACCTCCTCATATCTTATACATCCGTTCTTCATTCTCTTTTGTTTCGTCGAGTTTCTATACCGCATTTTTTATTTTCTCTCTCTCGAACGTGAATTAAGCGGTCTCGATTGAAAATCGAGGACTGTGGGGGGAAAAAAAAAACAATCTAACAAATTACGAAAAAATTCTTACAAAAGTAGGAAGAAAAGTACTTTGAAAAAAAAAGAAAGAAAAAAAAATTAATCCGGTGTTTAACAGGTGAAAATAATAATTTCGCAAAATTAACAAATTTGCGTGTTATAAAATTTGTTGAAATTCTTGTGAATATAATTTCAGTGAATTTTTCAGTCGCAATAATCAAAGAGTACGTAATTGATAAGTATAAGGAAACAAACAAATGAATCGTGAAACTCCGAATTAATTTTTCAATTATAATTATATTGAACAGAACGAAACAAAAAAATTCATCGTTAATCCACCAAATTTCGTCAATCTTTTTTCGCCGTTTGCTCAAAAATACTGGAAAACGAAATTTAAAGAAATCAGCTGATCGCAATGGAACGCACAATCCCTCGTCTTTAATTCACATAACTCGACTCGTTAAAGTGCACGAGTTGTGTTCTTTTGTGACTTGGCGATCGATACAACTGGCTTGTGGCTGAGTAACTCGAATCCCTCGCATTATGAATATCTTGCGCTTCTCGGCAGGATAACTTTTCCTCGTTTTTTTTTTTCAATTCATCCATATCCTATCGTCTCTTTCGTATATTCTCATTTTATTTCCTCTCGGGAAGGGTTATGAGCGTAAGAGTTACGCGAACCGGTTGTCCTGTCTCTCTCTCTCTCTCTCTCTCTCTCTCTCTCTCTCTCTCTCTCTCTCTCTCTCTCGCTCTCTTCCTCTTTTGCACTCTCTGCCTCTCGCTGGTGTTGAGTTTCGAACGGCAGGGATGCACTCGGACAAGAGGAACTGACAAGGATTCACGAGATCGCCATCCCAAGAGGCCTCAGCCACTTTGCGTATCCGATTTCCCCCGGGGGAATCGTCTTACGAATTCACCTCCAAAAGCGCACACTCTTTGCGCATTAATTATCAATTTAGAGAGAAAAAAAAACCATATAAAAACAAAATTTAATTCGTAAGAAATAAAAAGATGAAGCAAAAATAAATGAGCCACGATCCCGGGTCTCTTTACTTATTTATTTTTTTTTTTTTTTTTTTCAACGACTCGATTCGACGTTCGAATTATATTCGAATGCGCAAAACGACAGATCGCGATAACGGCATAATTCGAATGAAAATTCGTGCGAGGGAAAAACCAAATTTAGACGATAAACGAATTTCTCAAATTCAAAATGGTGGGCCAGCATCGAGAGCTGAAAAAAAAAAAAATAGAATTCAAAATTGAAATCAGTTTTGAAAAAAAAAACTAGCTCAATTTTACGGATATCAGAGCGAAGAGTGAGAATGTCAGCCATATTGGGATTCGTTATTTTGCATTTCCGAAAATGATAATAATCACACCTTTTTTTTGTAATTAAGTAATTACCTGAAAAAAAAAATCTCAACTCCGTGTTACGAGGAATTCGAACCTACGAAACAAAATATATTCTACAAGGCGTTGAACATTTTCTTCGACCTAAAAATGATCATGCATCCCCGAACAAGTTTCATTGAGCCGTAAAAAGATGATTCAATAAAAATAAAAAAAAATTATTTTGCCCCGAATTCATTCGATTCGAATATCATTATAGTTCCTCCGAGTATAAAATTGCGTAATTTTTTTCGATAAACATTTTTTTCCACCCAAAAACAATGATCGTGTCTCCTCGAACAAGTTTCGTTGCGTTCTAAAAAAAAAGCACGTACTTGAATTTGAAAAAAAAATGTCTTACAAACAAAATTCGGTTGACTTTAATAACCATTATTTGTTCGGCCAATTATCAAATTGCTGAATTTTCGCGATTAATAGATTTGAGTTCCAATGAAAATCAATAAAATCGAAGTGTAAGAATATTTCAGAAATTGCAAAGAGACAATCTCGCGAATCTTTCACGATCGCGATATATATATGGCAGGTCTTTCGGTGGGAAGAAATTTTGAGAAAATGGGCGTGTTCGTCGCGATGAGAAGCATGAATAAATACGATTTATGTATATTGAACGATTTGTAGATATGCCGTACGGGTAAAATAATTAATTCAAAGAGCTGCTCGTAAGTCAGTGGCAGTCCCGGGGTTATTAGTCATCCACGTGCCCCCCCCCCCCCCCTCGCGGCTCTGTGGGTCAGTAAGTCGCACATTGAACGAGCCAAGAACTAAACTTTCCGCGGCTCATATGGTGTGGAACTTCATACATAGCTCCGAGTATTATCGGTAATTTGTCGAATTATAGCGAAGCATCGGGCCACCTCGCGAATTATTACACACATCGCGCGATGCCTCAGAAACAAAAGGTCTTTTCTCACGCTCGGTCATTCCTTAAATTCTTCCGGATATGCCCTTTTAGTCTTTGGGCAATAAATATAAATATAATATGACGATAAAATTGGCTATGAAAAACAGCTGGTCGACCTTCCACGCAAATCCACCTTCTCGAAGTTCACGAACAACACACGTGTGTGCGCGTATGTGTGTGTGTGTGTGTGTGCGTGTGTCTGTGTGTGTGTGTGAGCGCGCTAAAATATGCGGGACGTGTTGATCCTACAGAGTGGGAACAATGTCTAAATAATGGTATTCGAGCAACCTTGTCGAGGAAAAAAAAAAAAAAAAACTGATCGACACGTGCGCGAACATCTATCAATGAGGATTTTTCCGCCTCGTGCAAGCGTATAATTACTATGACATATATGTATCATACGTTTGCGCATTTGTAAGTGTGATTTGAGAAGGCTTCGGGATTGCCGTCAGCTCGATCGAGCAGTGATCTTTGAAAAATTGTTTAGCGATGTCAATGCGGATGATTATGGACCGAAGGATGTCCAATTGATGGAGAAAAAATTAATTATATATCGAATGCACACGATGGTGGCCTAATTTTTGACGGACATAACTGGCGAAGAATTTTTTTCTTCTAGTTTTTTTTTTTTTTTAATAAAATCAGTCAAATTTTTTTTTCGATTGTGACGAACGACGGCTCATTTACATCGTTAAATAACGCTCTACGAGCTCACCGAGGAATATTTTTCATTCAGCTTGTTAATAACGGAGATGGAGATCAGTCGAATCCAAAACTTTGGCTTTTTGTTTTTTTAAACAAATGACTGTAATTTTCAGACGATTTATATTATCATAAATATTTAACGATGAATTGACAGAGCATTTTTCAGCGATAAAAATGAGAAGTACTCATGGAGATCAGAGAAAAATTATCAAATTGACTTGCAAAAAACTGCATAGAAATTTGTGTCTCGTTAATTATTTGTGTAAAGTGGACTTTTTTTTTTCTCCAAATTGATCCTCGCACATTTTTTTGCATCTTACTTTTTTGCATAGGGTATATATGTGGCGGTTGTGGCCACCCTCAAGTATTTTGGAACATTTATTTGCGAACAGTGCAAATTCAGAACTGAAAAAGTGATCGATATAACCTAAAAGGTACACAGAATCGAATTTTCATCATTTAAAATCTTTTCTGATCTAAATAAGAGTATAGGAAATTATCTCGTAGTTGTCATTTTCACCATTTGTGGCAACATTTGTACTGCTTTTGATCATCCGAAGTACCAGTTTTGTGGTCACCAAGCTTTGAATTGGGATACGGATGCGCTACAAACGAAAAGGTGGAGTTTTAGACAATCAGTAAAACGGCAGATTCGAGTTAAAGATATTTATTTATTTGCGTCATAAATGTATTACTGGAGCGGTATAAGTGTGCTCTATTTGTGGTCATAAGCTGACCACGAATAGAACAATCGCATTTTGAATGCACCACCTTCACAAAAATGAGCTTTAACTGATAAAATATAAATTATTGATGGAGCGGAATGACTTTAGATATGAGAAACCGTAATCTTCTTACCTCGGAATCCCTCAACACTTACCTGACAGGAAGACTACACAAGCCGCTCAGCGTTGACGTATTTCGTCACATTTCGTTGAAATTAATTAGAAGATATTCAATAAAGCAATCGACAATGGTGCAGAAACATCTCGAATATCAAAATATTACGCTCGATGAAGTGAACACAGCCGTGAAACTTTGAAAAAAAATCGAGGGAAATGCGGAGTGGCCACAAACGATACAGTGGCCACAACTGGTACGTCTACCCCTGTATTATTTGCTCCGGGCTCAATTTCCTTCGCGTCAGCTTTCCCTCGAGAATATTTACAAAATATAATATCAATTCTCAATAATTTTGACGGTGTTCCTAACGATTTCCTTTAACCACTTGCTGGCTCATTAAAACAACAAACTCTCGTTACTAAAGTAATGCGATCAGGTACCGCAATAATTTCTCCAAATGTATTACGATACAATGACACTGCTATAATACGATCATTCGTATCTTCTAGATCGAATAAAAATATACGCAAGGTATCACAGGTAGTCGCACAACGCCACACGTCATTGACAAATTGCCTCGAACATATATATATATATATTTTTCCACACGCGCTAATTCATCTGGCGATGTTATCACGAATTGAGCCGGCTCTGCCACGTTCTCAATATTTTATCCCCGTGCATTTTGTACGTATACTCGATCATGCATTATGCATATATCCGCATGTTATATATGGGGACTCGGTGCTTAGAAGATTATGCTAATGATTGTACGGGGGTGAATTGCATACCGCTGAGCGACAAAGTGCGTGATGCGTCCCAGCCAGAAACAACTTTTAACGTAACTATGATTATACACACACACACACACACACACACACTCACTTATACGTATGAAAAAAATGGCGTAATCCACGTAACTACACCAATCAAATCGTGCAGATCAAGTCCTTTTTTTTTCAAGTCAAAAGTCCTGTGTACACGATGCTCTATATTATATCGTCCAATTGGAACATCAACGAGCCCACACTGCACTCTGCATGTTAAGCTCTCGTTGCACCTGAAGCAATTTACATTTGCCATCGTCGTTCATCGTCGTCCGTCTCGCTCGTTTCACCCAGTGGAAAGCAAATTACTCGCGACAACTTCCAACTATTCGTTCTCTCCTGAGAGAAATCATGTATACAGACATATAACGTGTAATGGGGCTTAGGCGTGGGCTCGTACCTTCATTATGCTTAATTCATTCCATCGTCCCCATGTATATTTATGTATGTATGTGTGTGTGTGTGTGTGTGTGTGTGTGTGTGTGTGTGTGTGTGTGTGTGTGTGTGTGTGTGTGTGTGTGTGTGTGTGTGTGTGTGTGTGTGTGTGTGTGTGTGTGTGTGTGTGTGTGTATGTATGTATGTATATATATATAGGTCGGTCGAGTCTTTTGGAGTGCACATCCGAAAATACTGGTCGCTGATGCGTGTTACTTATGCGAGGCAAACCGCCACGTCAATGCGACCCAGCTCGAGCACCAATTTGCATTTAAGGCTGTCATTTTGCTGGAAAAGTTATACTTTGGAACATTCGTATATAATCGTGTCGGGTTTGTTTCATACTGATGCGGATTCGCGGCGGCTAATCGATGCATCAGGGCAGATCGTTCGTATGCCTCGAACGACTTGCCAAATCGAACATTGAGAGTCAGCCGCGGTTATAGTCTAATCAGGTGACCGAAAAAAGCAAATTTTTTTTTTTTGAAAAATCATAAGCGTTCAATTTCAGTCGAGTTTCGTACTTAAAAAAATGACATTTGTGATACATCCAGTAATTTTTTCGTATAAAAATATTCCTTTGAACGAAAGTCACAGCCCCGTAATGTCCGGGGGTAGCGCTTTTTGAAAAGTAGTTTTGGGGTGTAGTCCAGAGTCATTCTAGCCATTTTTTCTGCAATCTTGTACAGAATTGATTTTGCTTTCGTAAAAGGTTCAGGAGCATATCCACCGAGTGTAAATTCAAGTTAGCGGGACGTGGGGAAGATCGAGCTTCAGCTGCTATCTTCGAAAACACGGTTTATCAAATATCTTCTGAACCATGCATCGTACCACAAAAATAGCGGAGACCTTTTTTTTTAGATAATGAAATTATCCACGACTTTTATTTGAAATTTTTTTCTGTATAGCGCATGGTTTTTTATTCATAGCGCGACAAACTTTTCCAAACGCGATTATTGCTAAATATATGTAACAGTAAAAATAGCGATGATTGGAAAAGTTTGCCGCACTACAAATCAAAAACCATGCACGCTGCAGGAAAAAGTTTCGAATAAAAATTGTAGAGAATTTTATTATCTGTAAAAAAAATCTCTACTATTTTTGTCGTTCGATGCACGGTTCGTGACATATTTGATGAAACGTGTTTACCAAAATGGCTGCTGCGAAGCTCGACTCTCGCGTCGCTGCAACTTGTATTTACCCTCAGAGGACACCCCTTAACCTTTGCCAAATGCAAAATAAATTCTGTAGATTGAATTATGAACCTAATTTTTTGACTAGAATGAGCGGACTAGTGAGCACAGTGCAGCTCGGAGCTCTCGGTGACGGGTTATCCAAAATAAAAAAAAATCAAAAAGATTTCATGTCAGTATGTCAGTTTTGGGAAAAAAATCGGACATACTGAGCTTGTCAAATCGAAAGTAAAAATCGAAGAAGAAAATCCTAGGATCCCATCCACAGATTTTAATATTAAGTCCAATTTCTTAAGCAAAAAAAAAATTCAAGAAATTTTATGGAGTAGCTTTTGGGATATCTTGCTCGCTGAATATTTGGACACGAAAAAATTACCGAATTCCCTTCAAACGTTACGTTTTTGTATACGAAACTTCGCTGTACAAATATACGCTTGCGATTTTCGAAAAAAAATTCAAAAAATTCAGAATTCGTGGTTGCAGAGTCTACGAAAATGTGACTGAGAATTTTGTTCAGGTAGACATTTCCTTCGTCGATAACGCCTCATTGATCGCACGTGTAATACAACATCCGTATCGATGAAACGATAAGATTTAATTTTTTTTTCTCCGTTCTTTAATTATCGCTGATTAAAACATCGTCTCGCAAGACACAAGCAGAGTCACGCGAGACTTTTGTTCGCATCTTTTCACAATTACGTATGTATAAGTGAAGATAATAGAACCGTGCAGATTGTACTCTCTGAGTCTCATGCCACTTTGATATTAGACTAACGTAGTTGAGGAATCTTCGTTAGTACAGTCGACGTTTTTGCGAGAAAAATTTTTGTACAAATTTTCGAAACAAAAAAAAACCTTCGTGCATACTTATGTCCAATTGATTATTATGGTTTTTTGATTGAGAAAAAAAAACAAAATTAAAATTAATCTTCAAAGAAATATCATTGGACTAGCCAATTTAATACGTAAATTTATGATTTATCATCTTCCATGTTCACTTGTACGCTCATAAGACTGAATGAAGAATAACGTAGCTCATTTATGGGAAAATTTGTAGAAAGTTTTTTTTTTTTTTAATTCACCCCATAAAATTGCCCATCATTCTGAGCATTGAACTTCGTTAATTTTTCCTGTACCAATTAGACGTTTCTCAGTCCAGATGGATCGTTCTCCATCACTTTTATTTCGAAAAAATCGTACAAATAATTTTTTCAAAACACACAAACTCTCAATTGACGAGACTGTATCACCGAAGCCTCCTTATAATACGTCCTGTCGCTGATAAGATCTTGAGATGTTTTCCGGCAAAAAAATTCATCGCAGAATTCTCGCGCGATCACGAGCACTTTGATTAAAGACGGAAATTTAATCCAAGGTTCATCATAGATTTATATATATAAGTATGCGCGTGTGTATGTGTATATATATTTTTTTAATCATTGATCATCCGTAAGAATTATTTACTCATCCTTATTCTATTATTATTCACTACTGTTATCCGATACTGCGCACATATTGTTTTTTCCGAAACGTACATATATATACTCGTGATCTTTGATCGACACACCGTTTACTCACTCGTGTTATACCCAAGCAAAGATGTCCACGTGCCGTTCTAACACGTAGGCCGCGTTTGCCTCGCTCATGCCATACTTGACAAACGTCAAATAAAAGATGAAGAACAAACAAATCGTCCAAGACACGTCACATGCACGCGAGCGAGACACGGTGAATGGAATATAAAAAAAAGAGAATAAGAAAAAAAAATGACTTGACGTATCGAACAAATGATATACGTGTGCGAACTCGTCACTCTTCCCATTCTCAAACTTTCATTGCCAAAAGAATTATTCGTTTTTAGCCCCAATTTTTGTAACATTTTATTTAGCCAATCAGGTGGATAAATAATTTTAGATAATTGCCTCGATTCCCGGCTGAGAGACTCCAAAATGGATGAACCGTTCTAATATGGCAATCGTAGCAATGAATGTTACCTTGGTTTCTCTCACCCCCCCCCCCCCCCCCCCCCCTTGCCGTGTTCGTGGTCATTATGAAACCTCCAGCCATAAAACAGATGTAAAATTCGTGAGAAATGAAAAATTAACATTTCACGTGGCGTTGAAAAATATGAATATTTGAAACGTTAATTAAAATTTGTGCGATCAAGGAAGTTGGGGGATTAAGACGAGGAGCCTAGTTTCGGGATAAAAATTGAGAGACGGTCGTAAATTTTTAAATATGTTTTTACAGAGAGACTTCATATATTATAACGCTCGCGAAGTTTCCAAGCCACTTTCTCACCTGTCTCATCAATACATTTTTTAAAAAATGTATTCATCATTTTTGTTTCTAACCATAAGGGAGCTTCGTTTATCTTTTTTTAACTGCACACACGATTTATTCAAGTCTTCGAGAAGCGTGCATGATTATTTTTTCGTTAAAAATATTTCGAAATATTCCTTTTCATCCAAAAAGATAGAAAAAAAAAAAGTAAAAAATTCGCAGCAGTTTGAATTTTGGGTAAATTTTGAATAAAATTTAAACTGCTATACCTACTTTTTATTTTTATTTTTCTTCGGCAAGTCATCAGTCTGACTCGAGCCACGACACGATCGTGATAAGCAAGAACAAATATGTTTGAATCCTTTTTTTTTCGTTCGATAAGGACTTCACACTTTAGCCTCGAGATTGCAGAATGTGCATCAGTGTTTTAGGGTTTTTCCCCGCGATGCGTGTTTTTTTTTTCACGTGTTTGCGTGTGCGTCCAAAGGTAGGCGCGCTGGTTATATGCCCGGGGTCACTTCGAGAATCGAGTTACGAGGAGTGGCCACTCGGGAAAACTTCCCTCGTTACTTAACCCCCCGAAGCCCGGAGCGTCGTCGCTGTCGTCGACGTCGTTATCTCATTCGACGCGAACCTCTCTGTCCTTCTACAATTTATATATATATACTAGTTCTCCTCTTTATATACCTCACGTTTTCAACTCTTCGACTTATTTCATCTTCTGTTTTCCCCTATCATGAAAAACCTTGACTCTCCTCTTGCACAGATTGTTTTTTTTTTTTCTTTTTTTTTTCTGTAATCGTCAAATTTCGACCTTTCAATCAATTATCTCGAAGTATTTCTCTTCGATTTACAAATAGTCATGAAGACACTTTCGTCAAGTTGTAAACTTCGTTAAATTCAATTTGCCTCAATATTTTGTTGATGAAACGTTATTTATTGATATTCAAATCTTGGCTCTTTGGGCTTTGTAAAAATATTTTTGAAAATAAAATTTACAATCAACTTTGAATTAACATTTATTACAAATTTTTATCAGGCAGTGAACTTAATCGTAAAATGTGATTTCCATCTTACTTTATATAGTTGACGATTAAAATTATTCATTTTCATTTTTGAAATTCTTTTATTTTATATCGATCATCGGATAAACGCCGTGAACAACGTTTGCCATTTTAAACAAAACGATTATGAAATAATGAGAACTCTCCGCTGTTTATATTTTTAGGTTGAGCTTTAAAATTTTCCATAAAAAATTTCTGACGCGACAGCTATGATATCTGAAAGTGGATATTCACCGCGATATAACGTTGTAACAATCTCAAAGTTAAACAAAGATAATCTGTTGAGAGAACAGATATATATGAAGCAACGAAGAAATAACCATAAAAACTGCTCCACTGAAATAACCAGTAACTCCGGCATATAAAATCATAACCGTGAACGCGGCTCTCGATCGCACATGATATATAAATTCCATAGACACAAATAATTTTCATACTGTTTGGTCGTTGCTCATCTTTTCATTCTTATAGTCTTTCCCTTTCTCCGCTACTTCGTCTTTCATAGTTAAATTTATACATGTATGTATATGTGTGTAATAAATACACCAGATTCCTGTCTCGTCGTTCTCTCGTCTACCCTTTTCCTACATATATATATCACTTTTCTCTCTTCTCCACCGTGTTCGCTCTCTCTTATCCTGGAACATGCTCTCCCCCCCCCCTCCCTTCCACCCTTTATCTCGTTACGTCATATCAGCTCGGCTGCAGTTAACAGGCTGCTGCTCGTAGCCGGCTAGACGTTAAAGTTTGACGATCGTCGTTGCTTTTACCAACGCCAGACGTCGTATTTCCCTTAACGAGCCAGTACCTCGTCTCTCCCCCCTCATCTCTCTTACTCTCTCTCTCTCTCTCTCTCATCTATCTCTCTCTCAGCGCTCTAACCTCTCGTCTCGACGCTTTGGGATACTCCAGAGACCTCTCGTGCTGTTGCCGCTTGAACAATATCGTGAAAGAGCTCGCGTTCCTCGGACCACGCGAGATCTTGGGATCGTTGAATTTTCGCCCAAAACACTTTTCGATACCCGAAGCAAACGTCACCACCTGATTTCCAACTTTGAGCACTGAATTACATGTATCTTGATCCCCGAATGATCTTCGAGAAGTTTCAGATCGGGTCTGATCAATTCATACCGTTACTACTTGCCGACTGTTCTTCTCTTGTTCGGTGCGAAGATTTTTTCTCAATAGGAGCGACTTGGACTTGCTTTTCTTTTCCAGAATTTAGAATTTATTCCGGCTGCCTGCATCACTCAGTCACAACATTCGTCTATCTCTAAAATAAACATCGCGACACTTTCTAGCCCAGTACCTGAGCTCTGAATGATCTTGCCGCCGGTCCATTTAAAATTCGTTGAATTGCCACATCGAAGCGACGATTTTCGGACAAATCATGTGTATATGCGATCCAGGGATATTGAGATTAGGCAGCTCGGGAATCCAGGAGAGAGCGAAATATGATGAAAAATCCACACGACGTTGAAGTTTAGGATGGTTGGGGGGGGAAGGGCGGAGAGGTGAAACGCTGTGCGTTGTCGGTGCTGGTGCAGTTCGGGGGAGGTTTTTAAAAGTCGAGCGAAAAAGCCCGGTCGGCTGTTGCTACGCGCGAACTATCGACCAGCTCCGTGCGCACAGGGTGAGATAGAGAGTGCGAGAGTACGAGGAGAGCGCACCGGAGCACCGCCGGCAGTCTCGTCGACGAGCTTACTCCTCTACCTGTATATATATATATACATATATATATATATATATATCTAACGAACCCGAGAGAGTTCTCTTGGGGCTATGGAGAAGAGAGGCCTGGTATAGGTGGCCCGCGGTTTTACAGTGAAGCGGAGAGAGAGAGAGAGAGAGAGAGAGAAAGAGAGAAACAGAGATGGAGAGAGCGCGTGAAAAGAGAGATTCGACCCGGAGGGTGCACCCACCGAATGCTCATTTCTTTTTCTTTTTTTCGTCATTTCACTTCCCTTCCTCTCCATTCCTTTCACAATCTGGTACTCTCTGCACCCTCCCAGCCCTCTCTGCACCACTGGCCTACCATTCCCCGTCTCCGCTTCTTTTTTTTTTTTTTTTTTTTTCATCTTTTTTCGCAATGGTTTTCTATCTGGCATAAGAAAAATTGATGCAAATGGAACGTCGGAAAATGCATTGGTTATGTATGCACCGGATCACTATAGGATATAGGTAGGATTGTAACGCTTCGAGATGTATTCGATGATACACAGGGGGAAATCGTCTATGTTTCGTGATTCACGCAATTGAATTGGAAACAAACTTTGGGCCGAATGTAAGCTGTCCGCAGTTGTATTCTACGGAGACACGTGTCGTTATTGCTGAGCGCACAACTTTTTTCCTCGCGATTTTTCCGGCGTTTTCGCACAATAAAACTTCCCCGTCTCGTTCATCCCTATATATACGTCTAGACGCGCACAATCGATTTCACACTTCCGGTACAGACCGCTTGTCACACTTTCCCGCGAAACAAGTTGACACACTTTTCTTATATTGTCTCTTTCACTGAATATTCCGCAGTTTCGGAATTAGACAGCTTATCGCTTTGTTTCAATTTTTTTTTTTTCGATTATAAACACAGGGAAAGATCAAGAAGCGGAAAGGAAGAAGGCTTCTCTCGCTTCTTTACTCTATTCGCCTGTATATATACGTATCTGTAAAATAACGCGCGTGACTTCAGTAAAATGTTAACACGTGCCGGCCCGAGTTGTTTCCCTTAAATTCCCCACAGGCGATATATATATAGGGCACGTGTATGACATCCAACCGGAGAGTCTCTCTTCCTCGATGGCTAAGATATACATCTGGGACCTTGGAGCCAGCGAGCCACAACGTATGTGTGTTCTATCTCTCAAAGCAACGTCACGCACTATGTTTCTGCGACATGCCTATCGTAAAGGTGACAGAAAAATTTCCGCGCTGTGTGAGAGCGTAAGAGCAAGCGCTAAAGAAAAAGAAATGAGAGAGAGAGAGAGTGAGAGAGAGAGGAAGACAGCGGGGGCTTCATGCTCGTAAAACAGCAGTTAGGAAACGTACAGAAATAGCCCATGGACATATGGCGAGGGACGTGAAAAACGATTAAAATGAGCTCTCTACCGAGATCGAAATGCATTCCCGGTAGTGATGATGGGAATATGAATCATCCGAACATACCCAACATTGCCACATTAATCATACAGGATTGGACCATCTTCTCCTGTTCGAAAATGTAACGCTTTCTGGCTGGATTCCAGATAGATCCATAGGATTCCAGACAATCTTAACTTCCCAGGTCGCACCAAGATTTTCAGACTTGACTGCTCAATCATACTTGCTATATAACCCATCTCCAAATGTTGATAAACCCCAAGCACAGTTGAGGAACAACATCACCATACGACTCAGAGAAAATATCTCAGATCCAATAAGAACTATATTTCCATGCCGCTATAGTGCATCGCTTGTCTTGATCATCAACATGCGGCTGTTCGCAATAATAATTCACTCTTGGAGCCGCCCCATGACGTCCTGGTAAAATTTTTGTGTCTTTCGAACGAACAATCTAATCAGCAATTGCATCGTATATATATACTCTCCAATTTCCGAACGAATGAAAAAATTGCCGTTCCGGTATCCAATCTTATGCTTTCTGCAAACTTCCTTGCAGAAGGACTCGGCTTTTGACATTTTCCATTCCTACAGACACGTGAATCCTAACAGCGTAAATTGTTCGGATTTTAAGAGAGGATTTACTGTAAGAAGTGTATGACGAACAGCTGAAAATTTCGTAGTATTATACGGTGGAGAGTCAGGAGAGTCCATGTTGAAGGTCGCGTGTTTGCGCACGTTTGCAGAGACTATCGACCCTCTCGGCTCCGATGTGCGGTACATATATATGCATTTATATGGAGAGACAGAGACAGAGAGAAGAGCAGTGTTACCAAGCGCAAGGTGCGGTGTGTCCAAGTCCCGGTTCATCCCTCCTTATCCTCCACCGTCTGCCTTGCCCGTGGGTGCCCCGACTGTAATAATTTTCCGGTCTGACCCGGAGGCCCTAACAGCACACCGGAGTGAGATAGAGTGACAGTGGGTGCAGTGAGGAATTGAACCGTGCAATGATATATAGATATACGCGCGAACGAGTCCATGTAGGAACCACTTAGGAAACAAGAGGGCGTAACCCATGCAATTTACTAAATAATGTTATGCGCCCTTTTGATTGCCATAAATCGAGATACATATGTGTGTATGCATATAATACATATGTAAGGCTAGCTGGAGGTTGATCGGATCGCTGCAAGGGTTGGTATACGCGCCAAGGGTAATTGGACCGGCGTCCTCTGCGTCTATCTACAGCTCTCTTGGGCTGGATCGCTGCCCATGAGCGTACCAGCCGGTCACATTATCGAGAAATTCGAACGTAAACCGAGACCTAATCTCCATGGTATACATATATCTATGCCGAAAGACAGAAAACCCAATCGAGAGAGAGAGAGAGAGAGAGAGATAGAGACCTAGAATATACTGTTGCACCGGCCATTTCCGCTTTGCATGGTCCTCTCTCATCGCGACGCCATTCGCCTTCCTCGGTTTTCTCTCTCCATCTTTCTCTCTCTCTCTCTCTCTCTCTCTTTCTCTCTGTCCAGCCCCACGACCTTGATGTTCCGCTGCATGGAAATTTTTAATTTAACTTTACGACGCCGCTGGGACGTTTCCCCTTCGCCCGTCCCGCGCTATCCTCGCCACCACAATTGGCCTTCGTTCGTTCTCTTTCGTTGCTTCTCCGGCTTCATTTCCTTCTTCTTCGTTCGTTCACGACTTTCAGGGGCTCTTCCTTATTTCCGTCGTCTCGTTAACCATGGAGACCCAAAACGAGTTGCACAACGCCAACCGGGATTTATAGGCTCAAAGCTTGAGACAATACTCCCTGTAGGATTTGGAGGACTATCTCACTTTCTCTCTCTCTCTCTTTCTCTCTCTCTATCTCTCTCTCTCTCTCTCTTTGTCTCTTTATCCATCTCTCCGCGGTCACGAGAGGTTTTATCCGAGCTTACACATCTCAGACGCTACCGGTATGTGTATAAATTAAACGGTATATTCAACATGTATATATATATATATATATATATATATATATATATATATATATATATATATATATACATATACATATATATAAAAGCCTCGATCTTTAATAATCCAGGCGGTGTTTGGGACAGTAATAGAGTCGTTTATTAAGATTTTAGACGAGAGCGGATGGTTAGTTAACGAGGGTTTAAAAGCCTCCTGCCCTCCCCTCTTGTGGATTAACAAGACAAGCCAGTCCACGGCGGTGTATACCGTCGTGAAATGGGAACATATCGATCCAATACGAAAGAATAATACTCGGATACAGAATGATGTATCAGTGTATTTCGGAATTGGTGTGCCAACGAAGAGAGATGCCGGAGCCGAGAATTGCACGGGATGTGGAAAACGAGATTGTGGAGTAATAGAGTTCATAGTGGCAACGGAAAATTGAGAAAAAACGAGACACCAGGGGAAGATAGGGTGTTGGAATGAAGGAATGAGAGTGAATGAAGGATAGATAGAGGATGACAGAAAGAGAATGAGAGAGAATAAGAGAAATATATATCTTGGACGTCTTTTGAGAGAGATGAGGCTGTCAAGTATATAGCGCACCATAGTCGATTGCTCTCTCTCTCTCTCTCTCTCTCTCTCTCTCTCTCTCTCTCTCTCTCTCTCTCTCTCTCTCTCTCTCTCTCTCTCTCTCTCTCTCTCTCTCTCTCTCTCTCTCTCTCTCTCTCTCTCTCTCTTTCCTCTCTCTCTCTCTTATTCCTCATCTTGCTTTTCTTCATGGACGTGATCCGACTATGTTCTTCGCTCGGATGTACTTGAGAACTAAAATGAGAGAGACAGCGAGAAAGAAACCGATTTTCCGTGACTCTTCGAGTCTCCGGGAGAAGAACGCAAAGATCTCACGTCTCTCGTGTCTTCTGTGTCTGTCACTTCCTACCCATCGAGTCGGGGATTCGCAAGCCGTCGCCTCGTTTACTCGGAGAGTCCGCGCGAGAATCTGAAAGATAGCGAGCAAACGATCGTTCCGTGATATACTATAAAAAAAAAAAATAATAATTCAATACTAATTTTGTAAGGAAATAATTATGCATAATTTAGCGCGACAACAATTATTAATTTATTATCATAATTAATAAATAGTTTGCAAATTTTTTCCTATATTTTAAATAAAATCCGTAGCTCAATGAAACGAGCGCGGTTATTTCAATACTCCGAGGATTTACGAAAGGAATTAGTTTATCTTTAATGCGCTGCCACTCAGTGAGTTTTTTTTTTTTTTTCGTCTTGCAAGCATACTCGACGACGTTTTACGAATTCAAAGGAAATGCATTATTGGGTGTGTGAATGAAAAATTTGAAAAAAAAAAACTCCATGACTCGTTTCATGAAGTAAAAAGTAATTTATAACGTTAGACATAGCAATAGCAAAGCTCGAGGATGTCGTACACGTTCTCTGATCCAACAGCAACTGATAGAGAGAGAGAGAGATAGAGAGAGAGAGAGAGAGAGAGAGGAAAGAGAGAGCGAGCACATTAGCGTTGCGTAATCGCCTCGACACCAGCAGAAAGTCAAGCCGCTCTGATCGATCAGTTTGCCCGAGCATCCCGTGTTCTATTATTAAGCGTTACGTCCAATCCTCGTTTCCTGCAGTTAATCTCTTTTTATTAGTCATTATAACGCCTGAAAAAAAAACTCGCATGCACACGATGCACTCACGAATGCACGATGATAAAAGCGAGCCTTCAATTTCCTGCTCGTTTTTCCTAACCCTATCTTCGTTAATTTTTCTTCTTCTTTTGTCTTTCTCTCAACGTGCATAATTTCTCCCCTCTCCCCCATTAGTAAAAATGACTATACACAATTTCCCTCTGCTTTTCAGCCCTTTCGAGCCCTCGGCATTAGGAAGCACTCAGTAAAATACTTAATAAAAAGAAAAATTCGTATGGAAATCTTTTTCTCGCTTTTCGGATAATTTTTTTTTAAACAACACGTAATTATGATATTGTTGAAGCCACCAGACACGATTCGAGCGTCATAAATAACGTAATGAAAAGCTCAAATATCGTCAATCATAAATATCACTGTCTGTACTCTCGCCATATACTTATGTTTTTTTGTAATTGAAAGAAACAAAATGAACAAACAATTGGAGCAGCAATGGATATTATTGGAAAATTACAAAAAATTAAAAAAATCAATTTAAAAAAAACATAGGTATATATGGCAGAGCCATATACTTATGTTTTTTG
This sequence comes from Rhorus exstirpatorius, assembly GCA_963564615.1. Taxonomy (NCBI): domain Eukaryota; kingdom Metazoa; phylum Arthropoda; class Insecta; order Hymenoptera; family Ichneumonidae; genus Rhorus; species Rhorus exstirpatorius. The sequence goes on from OY751317.1 coordinate 33,110,934, forward strand.
TAATTGAAAGAAAAAAAATGAACAAATAATTGGAGCAGCAACGGATATTATTGGAAAAACTTTGCTCGTTAGCTCAGTTAATTCTCTAGTGATTGAGTTTTTGAATTTTTTTTCATACACATACATTCGATCGCACATTTCTTTTCTGAAAATTTTCAATATATCGAGGCATCCAAATCGCGAGGTTATTTTTTTTTCCCCATGAAAACGAAGCTTTTTTCATGAGGAAACGAAATATAAGAAAGGACAAATAAGTTTTTTCCGGAACGAATGCTGACTGGCGCAAATTCGATTAATCCATCAAAACTGACGCGGCAATATCATCGAGGAGGCACTTTATCCGATTGAGTGGGTTCTTATAATTAATACACGATATTTTCCCAAGCCCTGTATTAAAATATTACGAAAATCTCCGCTGGTATATATAATATGCACCCCCTGTTTGCTATCCCCCAAAAATACCTATATTTACTCTTCGTTCCCCTCGCTAAATCACAGTGTCCCTGGAATCCTTCGAGTCTGCGGATTACTCGAATATTCCAGTCCCGACTGTACACGCCAACGATGAAGAATATAATGAATGTGCTCGGAAAAAGTGAGACGAGAATTTTGCTCTATTATATGGATCAAGCGTATTGTAATATGCATATCTATATATAGAGGACGAGGGTGAGAGAGGAAAGGTACGAGCACAAAATACCCGCAGATGTCATCGACAGATTGGACGAAATTTTGCTTTTCCCTGTATTTGCACTGATTACGTCCTCGTAACACTCTATCTTTTGTTTTTTTTTTCTATTACGTCGATGAACCTTTTTTTTTCTTCATACTGCGTTACTCACATGCTTGTGTTATGATTTTTTTTTTTTTCATAAAACACAGACAGTACCTAGTCAATGAACATCGCTCAAGCGAAGCGTTT